>BSBN01000252.1:2401000-3601500 GCA_027924645.1 Cunninghamia lanceolata
CATGGTATCCTTTTGACACTCTCCTCAATCACCCTGCCAGCATCAAAAAGTCACCTTCTGCCCTCGAGTTGTAGGGACGAGCAAGAAACAAATAGATAACTTCAAATTTGTCAGGGCTCGTTTTTAGACTACTCTGCCTAACTTGCCTAGCTAGTTACTATAGAATTCTAGTGTGTGTCACTATACACTTTTTGTTGATATAGACTCACTTGAAAATGAAAGGCCAGACAATTCTATATGTAGTTGTGCTGATTATGTTCATGGTGTATAACATCCATGGGTGGAAAGTGTATGCTCTTGACCTACTTGTCATTTGATTTAACAACGTGATCATATAACCTAGGACATCATGAAACACTTCCCTCCTAATGGGTTTGTTTAGTCTTCGACTCTTCTCTTTTCTCACAGCTAATGATTTGCAATTTACCTTAGACAAGCATCTTCGTTGGCATCCCTTTGTCCCTGACACTTGGTCAAGTTGACTATGGCAAATAGAGTTAGTTGCGGGAATACCTAGTAAACCATCTATGGTCTTTGGAGAGAACCTTGCTAACAATTGCCTTTCATACCCATGGAATTCCCTCGTCTTAATTATAAAATTTTGCAGCAGTAAAGACTACCTTAGATGATTGTAAAGACCCAAGAAATGTGACAAGTCGAAATATTTTAGATGAACAAAAATGCTTAGCTAGGACATCACTCTTGGCTTTATCTAACAAGTTATCCCTTTGCAGTTAAACATGACCTATTTTGATATCTTGAATTTTGGCTAGGTCATTTGAAGGTACGAAGGAGGCATTGTGATCCAAAATTGAGTTGAATGATTTGGATTGGGTTGGTTCTTAAGTTAGGCACATGTTTGGGAGTAGTATTAAGTTCAATCATAAATTCGTTTCAATAGCCTTTGTTGCTAGAATGGATATACGACGAGCTTGTGATTGGAATATAACTTGCAAGAATTCTTGGTGATGGTCTAGAACATTGCCATAGGGTTTGTGGAGGTATTGACTTATCATTACTTTTTGTATGAAAGTTCAGGCATTAATATATTGCTATGTTTGAGTGGTTGATGAAGTGCCTTCAGTTGCTAATGAAGTAAGGCTTGAGGTGGATAATGTTGTTGAAGTGTATGTAGTTGGTTGATGAAATGTATCCTTTGGCTAACGAAGTGTTGTAGTGTGCGTGTTTGATGGCAAAGTTGCATGAATGGTTACGAAAGTTGAAGGTGGCTGGCAAATTGTAGAAGAGGTTGTTGAAGCACATGAGTTGTTGACAAAGTGGCTAAGATGTTGAAGTGTGTCAAAGGAGAAAACAAGCATTTGGATTTGATCAACTGTTGACTTGTGAAAAGGCCATGCTTGTAATTCCTTGGTTGTATGGATTGTTTTTAGGGCAACAAATCATCAAAAGGAAGCAAATTGTTTTAGTGCAGTTGAAACATGTTGGGTGACTGATAATTTGTGAATATCTCTTGTTGGTATCCGTTGAGTTTTGAGATAGGCAATTTGGTGATTCTTGGGCATTTGGATAGTTGTAAATGTTGAATCGTTTCATTTCCACAATAAATAATTCATTTTTTAGAGAAGTCGAGTAGTCAAATGGGAGATAAAAGGGAACTTAGAGATCATTCAAAGGTTGGGTTGGCTTAGGAAGTAACTCTTATAATAGATGCAAATGCAGAGAAGGTGTTGTAGGGTTTCTATGGTTGGAGTAGAGAGGAGGCAAGGGAGTGTGATTTATAAATTGTAGCATTCTTAAAGACCATTGTTGTGGCTTCATAATCCTTGTATCAACACCAATTAGAAATGGGATGTTGAAGGGATTTTCTTTTGTGTGCGCTCTATTATTTTCTTTCCTTCTTGTTATTGATTTGCATGGTAAATAGTTGCGAGCTGAGAAGTGAGTTAATTTAGAATCTATAATTAGTGTCATTAGGGTTATGAATCTAATGATTTATGGATCACAAAGTTCCTTTATAGAGACACTACATATTCGTAGACTTAAGGGACATAGACTTCTGCAAATTCTATAGTTTCTAGCTAAGGTTTTGACTTTAAGATAAAAAAAAAAGAGAAAATTTGGGAAAAGGAGGTCTACTTGGTGCCTTGAGAGGGTGACAAGGCCATTTCTATGAGTTGGGGTGCCTTACAACCAAAATTTGACTAAAATTTGCCCCCTGACAAATCCTAATGCCATGTGTGCCTCCCTTTTTTTCCTCTTCGAAGAAAATCCTTCCAAATTTGTCCTTGAATGCAAGATCACTTCTTTGATCTACTAGATTGAAGAGGAAGAAAATCTCTTTGAAAAATGACTCAATTAATTGGTGCCTAACCAAAATGGGTTTTTGGCATACTAGAGCACCAAACTCGTGAAAGAGTTGTGTTTTAGGCGAGAAATTCATAACTAGCAAAAAGGTGTTGTGTGTGGTCTTAGCAAAACAAGGACCCAACCTTTTCTTTTGTTCTGCTTGGGTGCTTCTCCCCTTTGGGCAGTTTGGTAAAAAGTCATGTCTTGGTCCCTCAAGAATTCAAGATTTAAATTTTCCTGTGAAATGATCACCAATGGATAGAGGATGAAATTTATAGCAACTTTGTTTTTTGAACCATGTCAAAATTTGTAAAAATGAGGAAGTTATACACAGTCAAAGTGTTGGTCAATGACATGGATATTTTTGATATGGATATTTTACATACATGAAATATCCATATCCCTGTCTAATGTCCATATCCATATGACGACCTGTCAAATTTAACCCAGCGTAAACATTCAAAAGTATGGACATTTAGTACCAGATATTTCTATCTGGATGCTTGAATGCCAAATATCCATATGGATATCCTAATCTGCATTTAATGCTACATGAGAGGGTCATTGGTCTTTTAAAATTTGAAATCATGTCTATTGGCCACGTCATCTTCCCTGCAATCCACCTGTCTCCTTTTTGCGCTTCTGCACCTTAGAAACTTGTGTGCATGAGTTCTGTAGAACGACGGAATCGCCCCAAACCTCGCCATGTGGCACCCAACGTGTCACCGCGGCAGTCTGCTAATGAATCCAAGTCACATATGCCCCTTTTTCCGTAGTTCCACGCCTATAAAATTCGTGTGTATCAAAGCTTTCGCGGAACGACGAAATTGGCCCCAAATTGTGCCAAGTGTCCTATTTCCGCACTTCCATGGGCCCTCTTGGTGTCTGCCACATCCATTTGGTGGAACGGCGGAATGCATGGGATTTGGCCATGTCAGCTCCGTAACCCCACCACAATCCAACTTAGGGGCTTTGTCTATGTGGAGCCCATTCCGTGATTCCGCGGGTGGCTTTTACGTAGTCATATTTGGTTGTGTGGAATGGCGGAAACCATTCTGATGAGGCCATGTGTTGGCCAACAATTGCATAAGCTGAACATTTTAAAAGAGAAAAGTACGCCAGGCCATGTAAATTTTCGTGGGCTAGCGTATGAACATTAAGTGTAAAAGCATTTCGTGCTGGTTGGGTGTCCACGCGACACCTTTTCCGCGGTTCCGCGGGTGCCTTTTACCCCCATATGATACCCTCCGTGAAATGACAAAATTTGTTTGGCGTTTGCCACGTAAGCATGGTGGACCCCAACATAATATGCCCTTAGCCAAAGGCTGTCCACTTGGCACCTTTCCACGGTTCTGCAAAAAAGTTTGCCCCTTTCATAGCATGCTTCGCGGAATGGCAAAGTTCTTCAAAACTCGCCACGTAAGACTGGCGGGACCCATATACTGCACATGTAAGCTTGAGGTTGTCCACATGGCGGCATTCCGCGATTCCGCAGGAATGACTTGCCCTTTGTAGTGTGTTCCATGGAATGGCGGAAAACGATCATTTGACCGCCAAATTCTTAGCGGTAGGTGCAAGATTGTCGCTTGGGTGTTTTCGTACCCTATGATGTGGATATTTCGTGATTTCAGATATCCAATGACCGTGCGCCACATGTTCAACCCGCAGACTTTTCAACACGGATTTTTTGCGGTGATCATTTTCTGACGTGGATTTTTGTGTTCATTTTTATTGGCTATTTGGACCCTGATATATGTTTTCTCGTCAACGATGGTTGACCACAACCTCGTTTGTTGATGTCACTCAGGTACTGTTATGTCGACATGTTAAGCCCGATAGTAAAACTCGATATTAACATGGGAGCTCGAGGTTATCCAAGGTGAATGACAACATAATGTTCATGGGTAAATGTTGAAGTTGAAGATTAATGTTTATCGAATTAAGTTTCTGTATGTTTGTGATTGCCTGTTGATATGCAGAACGTGCAAAGGAGATGGAGCTCTAGAGTGGTAAAGACACAAGATTTATCAACAGCAAAGGGAGAAGGCATAATATTCTTGGGAACCTTGAAGTAAAGATGCTGGGAATATTCCTATTGCCGGTTGTGAGTTTGCCAGTTATTCTCCACTAGAGGTTGCCAACTGTATTCCACCTGAGATTGCCAACTGGCAATCATGTGCCACCAATCCTGACCGTTGTTTATTATGATGAGATCCTGACCGTTGTTTATTATGATGAGATCCTGACCATTGGATTATTGTAACTATCTAGCCTTGCTCTATAAAAGGACCATGACCTCTTTTTTCAAAGGGAGATTGAATTGTTGAAGCTAAGGGAGACTGAATTGTTTCAATTTTGAGCACTAAGTTTGTGATTTCTGCAACTTTGTGAATTCTCTCTCAAGGTTCTTTCTTAAGATCAATGTAAATGTATATGTTCTTTGCATACCTAATGGAGATGAAGCTGTAGATTACCTCCTGATTGTAAATCCTACGTAATCTTCTGTTTTCTGATGTGTAATGGTGAATTGCTGCGTTCTATTGAAGTGCATTCATTTTAATTCCGTATTGTCATCAACTTTCCTTTGAAGATTTGTACTGACCATGTGTAGAGTTGTGGACTATCCTGGTGAAGTATGGTTTGGTTTGCTTCTTTTCATTACAGTATCAAAATATGTATGTGGATCATTGGCCAAAATTAAGTAATTTTAGGATCTCAATTTCTAAACTCTATTTTCTTAGTTTCAATTTCATAAATAGTCATAAATAATTCCAAATCAAGGCAAATCATAAGCACATACAGTAAATATATGCTAAATAATGAGAGATCTGAAGCATCTATAGTGAAGATGTGTGAATATTGATGCATTTCATGCAAATAATCATAAATGTCAGTCAAATGCATGCTTTAGGCACATTCTTTGAACAAATATGAAGTTCATAAGCAAAGATTAGTACAGACAAGGGAAATATGAGAAGATTTGGTCAAAATTGGCAATATTCTCATCATTAGTTCAAATCAGGGACATATTCAATTGAATTACTCAAAGTTATGATCAAATTTGCATCCATTTGCACAAATCCTAATTTAATATTGCAGGATTTAACATAATTGTCAAGAATATATGCAAATAAGGTATCATATACAAGATATTTGTGAGTATTGACAGATTTTGTGGAAATTATGAAACAAAGCACATAAGGCCCCAACATGATTAACAACAAGATACATCAACCCTGGGTGATGATCAGATAGTCAAGACCTGACTCATGGAGACTTGGGATCATGAATTCACCTTGAACTCATCGTATCTTTCAAGATAAATAAAGGTTTGTTTGTGAACTTTTATTTTTGTTTGTGTGACTAACAATTGCATCAACAGATTTTGGCGCTAGAAGGAGGGCCTGTGACTGAAGGCTTTGTATTTCTGCAACGATCTCATCAATATTTCACAATTTAAGCTAAGTAACTACAAATATCTCTTGTTTGAGAAGGATTGACTGTATCTTTGCAAAGATCCAGTCTAAAGCTTTAAAGTTCGACCTAAATTTTTGAGCTTTCAAGTTATTATTCTGAGATATGTTAGATCTCTCTAAATTTTTAAAAAAATTTAAAAACAAAATCTCACCTTCAATGGATTTACATGAAGCTCCTAGTCTTAGGACCCCTCCATTTTTCAAAGGATTGTCTCAAAACTCATATGAGAAAGAAAATTTTCAAGTTGATATTCCTTTCTTTTAGGGAATTTTAAATGTGCAACTTTATCCTCAGAATTTATCGAACTTTGGTTTATCTAGAAAATGCAGGATACATGATTCTACAGAGCACAGTGAAATTAATTGTATAACTTTCTTTACAAGTTTGGATTTGGCTCGAAAAGAACTAATCCCTTTCTTAGACGTGTACATGACTGAAGTTTGTCAGGAAAACGAAGGAATTCTAGAGCAGCAAGAAGATACAACACAAGAAGTCATGAGTTATCCAGAAAATGCAATGTTTGGACCAGTTCTGGAAGACAAGGATGGTGAAGTTTAACTACAACTACCTTTTTTTGAACTATGTCATGGTAAAAGAGAGAGTTCTCAACTTTCTTGTCAAAGTTCAAATCTAGATAAAGCAGATTACAAGTATGAATCTTTTAAAGACAATAGAAAAAAATCACACTTTATTTTTAGTCATCAGATAACAAGGAAAAAGGATTTAATGAGAAGCAAAAGAAATATGAAAATAATCTTGATACTGAATCCTTGAAATCAGAAAATGCTTGCCAAGAAAACACCTCCAGATTTGATTTTAACAGCAAATTTGTTGCAAAAAGTTTTCAATTATTTGATGAAAGTAATCATATGAAGGAGTGTAAATAGGTGTTGAAGGAATTTAAATGTACAACCACTGAGGAATATTTTACAACAGTAACCAAAGGAGTCATAGAAATAATATAAATACTAAACTTATTATTCGCCTCTTTTAAATTGCATGATCAATTCCAAGATTGTTGTAGGACAATGGAACCAGACACTTTACTAGATGACAGAAGTGAATTATTTGAAGGACAATCTATGAAAATAGAAGATACAAAAGGTTATGTGGTTGTGCGTGATCAGATATCAATCCAGTGCCATTTGAAAAATGAAACATGGAAGTGTTCATATCTATCAAATGTTGTTTCACCTTTACAGTTAAATGATTTAGAAATGATAGATTTATGTATATCAAGTTTTGATGATGATGATACTCACCTAAATATTGATGTGCAGAAAATTGAAGAAGATATTGAGGTGTTTCCTGAACTTAAAGATCAAATAAGCATACAAAATAAAAAAATGGAATTGGATAAAGATGATGGAATAATCAATCAAGGGTCACACGTCCTTAAAGGTGAAGTGAGACAAGACATTGAGTCAATTAGAGAAAATGCAAAACCATTAAATGGAGGACTAGCTAGCAGCGAACAGGCATGTCCAACGGAGCAAGAAATGAACCAGGTTGTATTTTTCCTTTCCCCAATGAATGATGTTAATTGTTATTTTGACTATGGAAATTCAAGGGATAGAACATGTAAATGGATTAGACATGAACATAATGAACTTCCTCAGTTGCTGATCATTAAGGGTTATTATGTTAAGTACAAGAAATTTAGAATAGAGGAGTGTTTTTCAGAATACAAAGATGAATTTTCTAGGATCAGGACCATAACTAGTGCCCTGATACTCTTACATACTTTGAAAAGGCATGTAAATATGAGTTTTTGTTGGTGTTACCCTAGGTTTTATTTACCTTGTAGTTGCTTGTATAGTTGGTTGCTTGTTTTGTGTGTGTTTTTTGTTTGTTTTGTGTGTTTTCTTGTTTGGTTGAGTTTCTGTTTTGGTTGGGTAGGATGCTGGGCACCTTTCCACTTTAGAAAACAACAATTTTTTTTGGAATTTAGGAAAGAATCCTAAATCTTTGCATAGGTTGTGACTTCTATAGGCCTGGGAGTGCTGGTTTATTCTATGAGATCATATTCACCAATCAAAACAAAGGTTATCCAAGGAATCATCAAATGAACACACTTAAAGTTCCTAGGTCTGGTTGAAAATGTTAGTGTCTACATTAAGTGAAAAATCTAAAGGTTTGCCTTTGCTACCACTATAATTCTCAGCCTAGCAACATGTTCCATTACTGTGCAAACAATGAACTGAAATGATATATCTTACAGAAAGATAGAAAAATTGAAAAATTAAAAAGAAAGAGAATTTATTGTCTCAAGGTCATTTAAGTAACCCTACTGGGGCTATGGACATCTGACTGATAGTGGGGCTATATTTAGGGGAATTATAGGTGATAACCTTACCGGGGCTATGGACGCCTGACTGTCAGCAAGGCTCTATCCAAGTTTGACTTAAAAGGTTAAATCAAACTATGTAGCTTAATGCTAATTACTATCTTTTCGACCTTTTCTAGTGGGAAGGAAATGAATCAATGCACACACTTGCATTCCTCCCATAATCTAGTTTCATTGGTGAATATGATCTCATATGATCTAGTCTTCATATTTAGATGCAGTAGAAGTTGGAAATTCTATGCCTAGATTTGCTTTTCTTTCTTAAATTGGAAGAATTTGGTGGTTTTCTTTGGTGGCAAGTTGTTGTGTGGTCTCACAACACACCCTATTTTGCCTTAGCAAAATAGGGACCCAACCTTTGCTTTTGTTTTGCTTAGGTGCTTCTCCCCTTTGGGCAGTTTGGTAAAAAGTCATGTCTTGGTCCCTCAAGAATTCAAGGTTTGAATTTTCCTATGAAATGGTCACCAATGGATAGAGGATGAAATTTAGAGCAACTTTTCTTTTTGAACCATGTCAAAATTCGTAAAAATGAGGAAGTTATGCATAGTCAAAGTGTTGGTTAACGACATGGATATCTCAACATGGATATTTTACATCCATGAAATATCCATATCCCTGTCGAATGTTCATACTATCCATATGACGACTTGTCAAATTTAACCCAGCTTAAACATTCAAAGGTCTAGACATATAGTACTGGATATTTCTGTTTGGATACTTGAATGCCAAATATCCATATGGATATCCTAATCCACATTTAATGCTACATGAGAGGGTCGTTGGTCTTTTAAAATTTGGAATCGTGTCTATTGGCCATGTCCTCTTCCCCGCAGTCCACCTGTCTCCTTTCTGCACTTCCGTGCCTCAGAAACTTGCATACATATGAGTTCCACAGAATGAAAGAATCACCCCAAACCTCGCCACGTGGTACCCAATGTGTCATCGCGATAGTCTGCTAATGAATCCAAGTCACATACCCCCCCTTTTTTCGTAGTTGCGCGCCTATAAAATTTGCGAGTATCAAATCTTCCGCGCAACGATGAAATTGGCCCCAAATTGTGCCAAGTGTCCTATTTCCGCGTTTCCATGGGCCCTCTTGGGGTCCACCACATCCGTTTGGCGGAACGACGGAATGCACGGGATTTGGCCACGTTAGCTCCATGACCCCACCACAGTCCAACTTAGGGGCTTTGTCCAAGTGGAGCCCATTTCACAGTTCCATGGGTGGCTTTTACGCAGTCATATTTGATTCCGCGGAATGACAAAAGCCATTCTGATGAGGCCACGTGTTGGCCAACAATTGCACAAGCTAAGCATTTTAAAAGAGAAAAGCGAGCTGGGCCACATGGATTTCCATGGGCCCGCACATGAACATTAAGTATAAAAGCGTTTCGCATTGGTTGGGTGTCCACGCGACACCTTTTCCACAGTTCCACAGGTGCCTTTTACCCCAATATGATACCCTCCGCGAAACGACAAAATTCAATTGGTGTTTGCCACGTAAGCGTGGTGGGACTCGACATAAAGTGCCCTTAGCCAAAGGCTGTCCACTTGGCACCTTTTTGCGGTTTCATGGAAAGGTTTGCCCCTTTCATAGCATGCTCTACGGAATGGCAGAGTTCTTCAAAGCTCGCCACGTAAGACCGACGGGACCCATATACCGCACACGTAAGCTTGAGGTTGTCCACGTGGCGACATTTCGTGGGAATGCCTTGCCCCTTTGTAGTGTGTTCCGTGGAATGGCAGAAAATGGTCATTTGACAACCAAATTCTTAGCCGTAGGTGCAAGGTTGTCGCTTGGGTATTTTCGCACCCTGTGATTTGGATATTTCACGATTTCGGATATCCAATGACTGCACGCCATGTGTCCAACCCGCGGACTTTTCAACGTGGATTTTCTACGGGGATTATTTTCTTATGTGGATTTTCGTATGCTCATTTTTATTGGCTATTTGGAGCCTAATAGATGTTTTCTCAGTCAACAATAGTTGACCACAACCTCGTTTGCAGATGTCACTCAGATACTGTCATGTCGACATGTTAAGCCCGATAGTAAAACCCGATATTAACATGGGAGCTCGAGGCTATCCAAGGCGAATGGTAGCATAATGTTCATGGGTAAAGGTTGAAGTTGAAGATTAATGTTTATCGAATTAAGTTTTTGTATGTTTGTGATTGCAGGTTGATATGCATAACGTGCAAAGGAGATGGATCTCTAGAGTGGTAAAAGACAAAAGATTTATCAACAGCAAAGGGAGAAGGCAGAATATTCTCAAGGACCTTGAAGCAAAGATGTTGGGAATATTCATGTTGCCGACTGTGAGTTTTCCAGTTGTTCTCCACCAAAGGCCGCCAACTGTATTCCACCTGAGATTGCCAACTGGCAATCATATGCAACCAATCCTAACTGTTATTTATTATGATGAGATCTTGACCATTAAATTATTGTAACTGTCTGGGTCTTGCTCTATAAAAGTACCATGACCTCTCTTTTCAAAGGGAGATTGAATTGTTGAAGCTAGGGGAGACTGAATTATTTCAATTCTGAGCACTAAGTTTGTGATTTCTGCAACTTTGTGAATTCTCTCTCAAGGTTCTTTCTCAAGATCAATCAATGTAAATGTATATGTTCTTTGCATACCTAATGGAGATGAAGCTGTAGATTACCTCCTAATTGTAAATCCTACGTAATCTTCTGTTGATTTCTGATGTGTAATGGTGAATTGCTGTGTTCTATTGAAGTGCATTCATTTTAATTGCATATTGTCATCAACTTTCCTTTGAAGATTTGTACTAACCATGTGTAGTTGTGGGCTGTCCTGGTGAAGTATGGTTTGGTTTGCTTCTTTTCATTACAATATCAGAATACGTATGTGGATCATTGGCCAAAATTAAGTAATTTTAGGATCTCAATTTCTAAACTCCATTTTCTTAGTTTCAATTTCATAAATAGTCATAAATAATTGCAAATCAAGGCAAATCATAAGCAAATACAGTAAATATATGCTAAATAATGACAGATCTGAAGTATATATAGTGAATATGTGTGGATATTGATGCATTTCATGCAAATAATCATAAATATCAGTCAAATGCATGCTTTAGGCACATTCTTTGAACAAATTTGAAGTTCATAAGCAGAGATTAGTACAGACAAGGGAAATATTAGAAGATCTAATCAAAATTGGAAATATTCTCATCATTAGTCCAAATCAAGGACATATTCAATTGAATTACTCAAAGTTAGGATCAAATTTGCATCCATTTGCACAAATCCTAACTTAATATTGCATGATTTAACATAATCAAGAATATATGTAGATCAGGTATCATATACATGATATTTGTGAGTATTGATAGATTTTGTGGAAATTATGAAACAAAGCATGTAAGGCCCCAACATGATTAACAAGACACATCAACCCTGGGTGATGATCAGATAGTCAAGACCTAACTCACGGAGACTTGGGATCATGAATTCACCTTGAACTCATCGTATCTTTCAAGATAAATAAAGGTTTGTTTGTGAACTTTTATTTTTGTTTGTGACTAACATCTGCATCAACAAGTGCCTAAGAAGCATTTTTGCCACTTTGGCAAAAACTTACTGCCTATTGTGCTTGGTCTTTGAGTATGCCCTACCAAGCACGCCCTTCAATATCTTATGCAATTTCCAAATTTTTGAAATTTGTTTGTGCTATTGTGCTTGATTTGAATTCCTCTTCATTCACCTAAATTTTCACAAATCTTGGACAACTTCAAGAACTATGCCAAAAGTGTTTGGAGGGTGTTTTTGGCACTTTGTACATTGGCAGATTATCTAGTTTGGTGTATTAATTTGCTAATTTTCCCATTTTCACCATTTTGATCATTGAACTTTATCAACTCTTCCTTTGTTTCCCAAATTTATACCAATTTCTATATTTTATGTTGATCATGAGATTTTACAACACTTGGATACTTCTAGACATAAGCAAGACACAAATGACACTTAAAACAATCAAAACGAGGTGAGATCATGTCAATGACGATGTTGAACAAGGTTGTTTTGATAGGGGTACAACAAATTCAAAAGTTTGAAGGTTGGGATTTCCTTACATGGCAAGTTAAGGTAGAACTTGTCCTACTTGAGTGGGATGTTGGTGGAAAAACACAAACCATAGAATGGTGTTGGGGCTATGATGTGGACCATAAAAGACAAAAAACAATCACTATAATTGGTTTTAGATTGTTTGATGCATATTTGCATCACATATTTGTGAAGGTAGTTGGGGATGGACTAAGTAGTCTATTGAGATCACAAGTTACTAATGCAAGGATGACTTTTAAGTAGAGATTGTTTGGACTAAAGATGGAGGCCCATGATATCATGGTTAAACAAATAAGTTTTGTTCTTTGCAAAATTAATTAGTGGGAATAAAAAGCTAAAGATGATGATGATGTTAAAGCTATCCTATTAAGTAACATGTCTACCAAGTATCCCTCTAATGTGTTTGTATAAAGTAAGATTGACCCGAGTTTGGAAAACATCATCTCTCTTGATTGATGAAGAGAATAGAGTTAAGGAAAATGACTCAACTAAAGAGGAAACCACATCGATGAAAAAGAAGCTTAGTATATCTTTTTAATCAATTCATAGTTCCTTGTCTTCAAGTACAAGGTAAATTTTAAAGAATAGGATTGTGCAAGTAGAGAGGTCATATATTGATCAATTGTGTACAAAGAGCAAAGGACCTAATAGAAAACAAGTTAAAAGACAAGGCATATGGATCCATTCAGGGTGTGTTTGGATAATTTTAATCATATTTTTGTTATCTCTGGCTAGCAATACAACATAATGCTCAACAACTATTTGGAAGGTTGTTAAATGATTTAAATGTAATAAACCATTTTAAATGCCTAAATAAAAGGCATTTTCCCACCTTTTTGTGAGTTATTCACATTCCACGTGAAATAGAAGGCAAAAAGTGGCCATTTTGTAATTGAATTTCAAGAAGGTAAAGAAAGGAAAAAGAGGGTAGTTAATGGCAGTTTTGAGAGCAATGCCTCTTCACCTTCTAAGTTGCATGTTTCCTATTGAGGACAGTAAGCAGAATAGAGCAAGCGATTATTTGAAAGATTCTTTTGATATTGTGCCAAGAGGTGTTATCAATAGAAGCATTTTTTAGTGAATAGGGTAGTGAATGGAAGCTGGGAGTTATCTTGTTTAATGGTTGTTTGGAACACCATTGACATTCCATGATTGTTGCATAGTTTTGCAAGTATGGATAGTCATTTGTTTGGATGGTAGAAGCTCATAGAACGTAGAGTAGCCATATGTGGCAAATGATATCTTTAGAGGTCATTGTCTAGGTAGACAGGTTAGTGGTTTAGATTATTTAGGCAATGCATGTTGGACCATGTGGTGTCAATGCATCTAAGACCTTCATTTGTATGACAATGAAGACATTATCAACTATGTCCATGCCTAGTTAGCTACTAACAATCAAGGTTAGTTGTTGCATGCCATGTTACTTTAGGGCATTGTACATTTCGGTAATGTAAGACCTATGAGTAATGTTAAATTGTTGTATGAGTGTGGATTAGTGGCATGAGGAGCTCAACTCACTCTTCCTAGAGTTTTATTCCCATTAAAGGGGTTTTCTAAAGGTATATTGTGGTGCAACTATGCATGTGCGCATGATTGTTTATTTTCCACATATTGTGTAGTATTCTTGTGTATCTTTAATTTGAACATGCATTTGTTTGTTTCTACTGATCGAAGATAGTTAGTAGCTACTCATTATTTACAATCCATATATTGATGGATTGGAATGCGTTATAGCTGCCCTAGTTTATAGATCAAAGGGGGGGGGTTTCGAATTTATATTACACCATAGGTTAATGGTGAGATGTTAATAGGTAATATTAAATAGATTTAAATTATATCAACCTATTATAATGTGTTTGTTGATTAGTTACAATGCTCATGTAAAATTAAAAATGGTTAAGAGAAGAATGGAAATACTGATAAGGTTTAAATTCTAACAAATAAGATAAAAAATTGTATAAATACCTCTATATTTGATTAAATAAAGTATGTTCATATGATTAATATTGTTCTCATGGTATTCCTTCTATATTGTTTTTATGAGCTCTTCAAACTAGGCCAATTCAAAGGTGGTGGACACCTTGTCTTTGAAAAGACCCCTCAATTGATTCTTTCATAGGCCAATAAATAAGTAGGTCTATTAGTCTCCCTAAAGTAGTGGGTAAAGAAGAGATGTTGGAAATATGATTCATAAGTATTGAGGAATTTAGAAACCCCTTCAACAATCAAATAAGAGTAGTAGTCAATAAGTCTCAAAACAAATTATTGCCTATATGGTAATGAAATTACTAGTTAATGTAGATGTTCAAAACAAAACTACTAGTTAAGGAAGGTGGTAGTGGTAGTTTTGAAGTTGCTTGTTTAAGCAGTCACCAAAGTGTAAATAATAAAAGTGTTAGTGTAGGGGACCTAGTTATGGATAGGTTGAAAGCGAAATTGTTCATTTACTTAAAAATGGTGGGTTCATATTGAGAATTTATACAAGCTAAGTAACAACAAAAGAAACTAGTCTCTTCATTTTAAAGATGATTGGGGTCTTGTAGTGCATGAAGGACATTACATGGACATTATAATATGAGAACAAGTTGACAAATGGGAACACAAGTTTGTAGATGTGAGCATTGATGACTAAAGTCTCCAATTGATTGCAGGAGGAAGGAATTACTGAATAGAGATAACATGTAGGAGTAAATGGCATTAGGAAAATTTGAAATTGTTCTAGTCATGCTCTTTGTATATGAAATTTAGTAGTAAGAAAATTAAAGAAGTAAGCATTTGTTGCTCTAAATTGTTTTTTCCATCTCAGGGTTTTTGAGGATTTTGTCAATTCTTGTGTTTGTATTTCATTGCTCAAATATTGTTGTGAGAAATAGTTATCTTTTTTAATTCCCAACACAAGTATTCCAAAACATTCTATGTATGCTAAGATTAGAAACAAAAAGGGACTAAAGCAATGCAAATAATAGAACCAAATTTCAAACCTAGAACACCTCTGATTTGAAAGGCAAAAATTGTAGCAATATAAACATTTTAACTAACCTTAAGAGAATGCAAACAAGAACTCAAAATCCACCATGCAAAAGAATAGACAAACATACCATCAAGATGACACAAGATATACCCTAAGAAAACCCTCTATGAGGAAAAAACTCAACCTCCAAAAGCATCTACACTCAATATATTATTCAACAATGAAAACATTACAATATATTTAGAGAGTCTCCATGAATACTTCTAAAACATCAAGCTCCTCCAATGCATCCTCCATGTGTCCAAGCATAATAGGTAGCCATGTAACCACACACATCCCATGCCATGCTTCAGATATGCACTCTTCAAGAGAGCTCAATACAAATGACAACCAACCTCAACCACTAAACATGTGCTTGATATTATAGAATCAAGCTCACACAAAACCACTAAATGGTATTAACTAAACCATGTGTCTCAAAACCATGAGCACAATACCATTGACCCCAAAATTAAATATTTCCCACAATTATTAATTTGTTCAATGTCTCTCACACATAAAAATCTAACTAATGTTACAATACTATTGAATGCACAAGACAACTAAGAGGGGGGGTGAATTAGTTGTATAAAAAATTTCAAATCCTCACAAACATATTCATATCCACATCAGTTCACTTAAACCCTTAATCTGTTATGATGATTAAACATGAGAAGCAAATAACATAAACTTAAACACATCAACACCATGCACAAGATAACACCAAATTTTTTACGTGGAAAACCCTAAAAGGGAAAAACCATGCTGAGGATTAGCTCACAATATAATGTAGTAGCAATACCGAATTACAAAGGCTCACTACTAAAGAGAATGCTCACTTCAGGGGACTCACTGTCCAAGTGGACTCACTGCCCACTGAGAAAGAAAGAAAGAAGAGAAGAATGGATCACTGACATGGTTTGAACTGATATAATTGCATCTAACCTATGCATGGAATTCAGTTCCAATGAAGCTCAATATCCATCACAACACAAACATCATCTTCACAACATCTTTGAAAATAGTAAACACCTTCTGATCACTACATCCATTAGCCTAACACATGAAAGCTCTCACTGCCCTGATCAAATTCACATCACATCATTTCCCCCCTTTCGCACACTCATTCACGAATCCTTGACACTTATTTATACCATCATTTCCCTTGAAAACATTCTCCAAGGTCGGCAACACCACTTAACCCATAAAATTCAAATTAGGTATGGACCTAAACATTCCCACAGAGGAAGGGAATGAATGTAGACCATGCCACATCTTAGCATGGACCTAAATCCACTCTTACACACTTCAACACACTTTCACAATCAACAAAGCATGATCATAATTAGTGTAAATAACCAAGTTGGCCGAACTTGCTTAAACACTACGAATTATTAAGCACATACTTCCTCAAAGATAAACACACCTTGTGGATCTTACACAAAGCTTTAACATAATCTAGAAACATCCACGAACATCTTGAAGTCACCTAAAAACCAACAAATTCAACCACAACAAATTTCACATGAAGGAAGTTCACAGTCTACTTACAAAACACACTATCAAACTCTACTACACAAGAAACTACTTTTTGGAGCACCAAATCACAAACTGTCTGGATAGAAGATAGATAAGGACCTCATAAGCATATATCCAGAACCACAACACCTAAAACTATTCCATGGAGAAATGCAGAGCAAAATACTTTCTTCTAGACACACTGCAAACAGTGTCAGACACTGTCTTCAAATTGGTGAACATAACTTTCACTGCATAGCGATCCGGAGTACCAAATTATGGATTTAACATCTTCACACTTCTCAACAACATATCCAAACTGCACACTTAGATCTCTAACATAAAAGAAATGTGGAGCAAAAACTCAAACATCACTCTATAAGCCAAAAGACTCCTTCAACACACTGTTTCCAATATTAATCAAATTTTCTCAAAAACACTTGGAAACCCAACAATAGAAGCATATCCTCGACATCTTCAACACCTCTATAAAGCAACCAAATCCCTTTTAGCAATACAACTTAATCAAACAACAACAACCTCATCAGAAGACACAGTTGACACCAATGACAACACAAGCTTGTTGACATCAATGACAACACCGATTAGCACTTACTTGCAACAATCTCCCCCTTTGTCATTGATGGAAATACATGATGTGAAAAACCATCAAGACACAACTCTGCACCAATCTTCTTTAACTTTTTTACTCTCCTCCCGTCTTTTGCACATCTTACTCACTCTCTTTGATCACTGATTATTTTCTTTCTCCCTCTTTGTTTTTCACATGAACTCTCTCCCCCTTTGACATCAATGGAAAAGGGTGTTACAACTTTCCCTTTTGCACATACTTGCACTGTTCACTACTACTCTGCAACATCTTTTTCTTTCACTGCTTTGAATACTCCCCTTGACTACAACAATCATCATGACCACTACCTGTTTTCCCCGAGAGGTAGCCTCCAATCACCAGTCTAGAAAAAAAATGTATCTTGAAATCCATTGGACTGATGCATCTAGTTCAAGGAAGGAGCAGCAATAACCCCTAACTTATCCCAGAGATACTCAAATGTATACTTAGGAAGAGCCTTAGTGAATATGTCAACAACCTGATCCTTTGTAGGCACATACTCAAGCTTCACTTCATTCTCTGCAACCTTCTCTCTTAGAAAGTGATACCTAATTGAAATATGCTTTGTCCTTGAATGCATCACTAAATTCTTTGAAATGTTAATGGCACTTGTATTATCACAAAAGATAGGAATTGGCTCATCATACACAACTTTAATATCCTTTAAGGTTTGTCTCATCCATAACACTTGTGTGCAACATGATGCTGCAATGATATACTCTGCCTCTGCAGTAGATAAAGACACTGAATCCTACTTCTTGCTTAGCCAAGATGCAACTCTATTTCTAAGAAAGAATGCACCACCACTTGTACTTTTCCTGTCATCTACACATGATCCAACCCAATTTTCATCTGTGTAGGTACTTAGGGTAAAGTCATTGTTCTTAGGATACCACAAACCATGATTCAGAGTGCCCTTCAAATATCTGAATATCCTCTTCACCGCCATGACATGTGACTCTTTGGGGTCTTCTTGAAATCTTGCCACAAGACAAATTACATGCATGATATCTGGTTTGGTAGCAGTTGGATATAGCAGTCCTCCAATCATTGATCTATACTTGCTCTGATCAGCCTTAGGAGATTCATCATTCTTGCTCAACTTACAACCAGTAGCCATGGGAGTACAGACTGGTTTAGAATCTTCCATTCCAAAGTTCTTCAACAACTCTTCACATACTTTGACTGAGAAATGAAAATACCCTTATCTGTCTGATTGATCTGTAATCCAAGGAAGAAGTTCATTTCCCCACACATAAACATTTCAAACTCTTTCTGCATCTCATCTACAAAACTCTTACACGTTCCTTCATTTCCACCAAAGATTATGTTATCTACATACACTTCTACAATCAGAATTTGATCTCCACTTACTTTGATATACAAGTTGCTATCTGCGGACCCTTTGATGAAACCTTACTGTAATAAATACTTGTCTAACCTTGCATACCAAGCTTTAGGAGCTTGCTTCAATCCATAGACTGCCTTCTTCAATCTGCAAACCATATCTAGTTTATCTGATAACTAAAATCCATCCGGTTGTTCTATGGATACTTCCTCTTCTAACCCACCATTTTGGGAAGCAGACATCACATCCATTTGATATACCTTGAAATCCTTATGTGCTCCAAAAGCCAAAAACATAGTAATGGCCTCCATTCTTGCCAACGGAGCATAAGTTTCCTCATAGTCAATTCCTTCCACTTGTGGGTAGCCTTCAGACACAAGTCTTGCCTTGTTTCTCACCACTTCTCCATTCTCATTCAATTTGTTTCAGAATACCCACTTAGTTCCAATCACATTCTTATTCTCTGGTCTTAGGACAAGTTCCCAAGTTTGATTCTTCTCAATTTGCATTAGTTCTTCTTCCATAGCCTTGATCCAACACTCATCCTTACATGCCTCAACCACTATTTTAGGTTCAACTTTAGAGAGTAAACACATATTTACCTGTTCTTCAGTAGCTCTACTTCTTGTTAATACACCTTTGTTCTTGTCACCAATGATCTGGTCTTCAGTGTGATGCCTCTGCACATACTTAGGAGTTTTAGGAGACTTCATCGAAGATTCTTCCTCTTCAACTTGCACTTCCTTTTCTTTAGCTTCTTCTTCTTCACTGGAAGAAGACTCATTTGATTCATAATCATTAATCTCTGAAATCTTTTGTGTTTCTTCATCAACCTTAACATTTGCACTCTCAACAATCCTTCTTAGCCTCTTGTTGTAGCACCTACAAGCTTTGCTTTTGTTAGAGTACCCAAGGAAAATACTATTGGAAACAATGTAGATAACTGAGAGCGAGGGGGTGAATTAGTTATCTAAAAACTTTCTTCCTTTTACTTCCTTTTCTTATCTTAACATTCAGTGATATAGCAAAACATGAAAGCATAAGCAACCATAAGAACTGAAATGAAATTAATACACATAACACAAGGATTTTTACGTGGAAACCCTGTTAAGGGAAAAACCACAGGGTGATTAACCCAAGATTGTATTCTCTGTTAAAAGAATGAAGAAGTACAAAAATGGCACTTGCCAGTTAGGGCTCACTGCCTGAGCACACTGCTCACAAGAGGCTCACTGCCTACAAGAGACTCACTATCCACAAAAGATTACAGATGATAACAAAGTGTTTGAACTGATGAACAACATCCGCATATGCAAGAATTCAATTCCGGTTAGGCACAGTATACGGATCTAACACATTTCATCCTTCCTCTGCTCAGTAATACTCTTTTGTCACATTCTGAGCTTGGATTATTGGCTTTGCACTTATCTCTGCCCTTCTTCGCACTTAATTCATTGTCCTATCACTCTCACACATTCACAAGATTGAATCCACCGGGTATATATATCCGCATCAAGGATTTCCAACAACTTTCTAGTCGGCAACAAGAACACTTAGGATATTTGCAAGTTACTATTCTGTTGGCTGAATCCATACTTGTTTGATGATGCGCACCAAAAACTTAGGCATAGAAATCATTACCTATGTTGGCCAAAATCATATAACACCTCAAGTTACTTGATCAACACCTTCTACACATCCAGATTGAGGTCTGATACCTTGTTGGCCAGTTCTTCCTCTGTCTGCACTGTCTAACTAGAGTCTGATACTCAGATGCTCATATCTTTCACATGCTTTGTCACCGGAGGCTAAATATCTAGAATACAATAGTTCTGATACTCCTTATTACTCATCCAAATTCATAACATGCTGGGTTTCACCATCAGAGAGTTCCGGACCCAACTGTCGGACCCTATCATATGCTCTGTTCTTGACTACCGGAACAACCTATCTTCAATTTGACTTTTGGTATGAGTAATTTATGTACTATGGATGAGTGGGATATACTTTGTTTCCATCAATGACAACACTTATGAATCCTATCAGTGTCTCTTGCCACCAATCTCCCCCTTTGGCATTGATGGCAACACTTAGTGAAAAATGACTAAGTGTCGTTGTAACTCCCCCTTTGCTTGTGCTCCATCTCTCCATACTGCTTATCGGTGTTCCCTTAATGCTGGATTCCTCATTTTTTACTGCTCTTCACTCCCCCTTTGACATCAATGGCAAAGGGTGGGATCCATAAACCAAAAATGTGCAAAAATTATTATATAAGGCCGCATATGTACATATAGTCCATAAGATAAAATTACATATACTTAAGTATATCTGCAAATGTAGTCTTCAGCTGTACAAGCTCTGTGGTCCAACTTCTCTTCATCCTATCCAAAATGGAGATGTGTCCACTCAACAAAAATGCATATGCTTCTGCCCTCTTCAAATCTGTTGGATCACTAGTCTGGGCTGTACTTAGAGCATCTGCTAAGGCATCATGCATTAACTCTAACTTAGGGATGATTATCCCTCTGAGTTCACCCATTCTATCCATTATATTCTTCTTCTCCTTAACCAATTTCTTTATTTCATTTGTTCTAACAACTACTTGGCATTCTTGTTTTACCAGAGATAGTAAGAGGATCAAAATTCTGAGATAGATTTGTCAATTTTCCTTCTTGTTCTTTCATTTTCTTCTCAATGTCCTCTGCAACTTTAGGCCAGGATAAATAAAATTTATATATGTCTCCACCATCCTTAAGAGTGTTTTCAATTCTCTTTATGCCAATGTCTAGGGTTTTTCTATCATTATCAATTAGCCCTTGTACCTCACTGAATCTTTTTCCCAAGAACTCTTTCCGGACCTTAGTTTCTGCTGATTTTTCTAAAGACTCAAAATGTGTATTGACAGAATTAACTAAGTTCTTCAAATTACCGAATGGAGAGGAAAATGGATCCTTCTGATATGTGGGCATTATCTTCTCCAGCACTCTGGATGCAATACTTAGCAGCTCACTGTCCTCCATATGAGATTTCAGGAGTTTTTCTTTGGCTTTGGCCTGAGCAAAAGATGCTATCTTCATTATCTAAACCAGAGAGAGAGTCCAGATTCAGTGGCCCTTGAATCAACTCTGGTTCATCTAATCCCACAATTTCCTTGTCCAAGAAACTTTGCACTACTTTTGCAGTGTCTCTTGTAGTCTCAACTTCCTTTCCTTTGGAGGCATCCAGACTGATTTGCTTGTTGCCATCAACAATATTTGTCTCTTCTTTCTGCAATTCCTCTTCCAGAACAGAGGAGTCTAAGGCCTCAGATTGCTTTTCATCAATTTTCTTTAATCCTTCAACATCCATGTCAGAAGGCTCTTCATTTGCTTCCTCTACAATGGGAAGATTGAACCTTTTCAAGGCACTCCGGAGAATTTCTTTTGTCTCATTAGCTATTTGGTCAACTTCTTCAAGCATGAGTTTATTCATTCTGGACTTGCTCCGGAATTCTTCTTTGACATCCTTGAAAACCATGTCCATTTGTTTTTGAGTGATGGTTGGACATAATTGTATCATTATCTATTCCTAGATCTCCAAGTCTTTTGCTTTTGCAGTTACGTTTCTTAACTCCAAAACTTCTTCTAAGATTTTAGGAATCAAGGAAATTATTTCAATGAAATCTTTGTTATAGATGTTCAGGTACCTTACTATTGCTTCCTCAAGAATTTTCTTATCTACATCATTGTACTCATCATAGAATTCTATTATTGGCTGCAAGTTTCCATCCACAGTGACTGCTTTAATGATGTCTTCAATGGAGAGAGTGGGTCTCTCAACAAACTGTCTTCTGCTCCTCATCATTCCTTTCATTCTTGGAAGGTTTGTTCTTGGCTTTCTTCAAATCTCTGACCTCCACATCTAATTTTGTCTCTTCATCATCCTTAAGGCTCACATATGTTCTTGTGGCCTTAGACTTCTTTCTCTTTTCTCCTTTAATAGATGGTTTGGCTTTCGATTTAGCAGTTTTTGAGCTTTCAGGAGTGACAGGGGCAAAACTCCTAGAAGGTCTTGTCCGGGTAGAGGCTTCCACCGGAACGCTTTATTTCTTTGCTCCTTCCCTTTCCTTTTTATTTTTCTCTATTCTTTCTGTATTTGCATCTACTGCCTCCTTTGTTATGCCAAACTTCTTAGCAAATTCTTCAACCTCCCTCCTCACTTTTCTTTTTGACTCAGGCTTCCTTAGTTCAACATGTATTTTTATGTTTAGCTCATCAAAGGTGCCAAACCTCTCTGCTTCAGTGTCCTTGGGTTGGCTTAGCAAGTGTTGAACATGTGCCTCCAATATGTTTTCATCAACTTCATAACCCATGGGCATTACCCATACAGTTCTTGGCTCAACTACCTCCATTAGGCATTGATCTATGTCAACCATGAAGCAAATTGTGTCTTTGTATTTCTCCACTATTGATTTTGGTATTCTTTCTCTTGCATGCATCATGCTCTGTAAATTCTTGAAGTAACCCTAGAGAGCTATCTTTCGGGCTTGTGCATCACCAAGTCCATATAGATAATCTCTAATTTGAATTGCAATAGGTCGATCATTTGCCCAAATCAGACCTTTTCATCCCGGTAACTCATTCATGTAATAAAAGAACAGGCACAACACCAGATTGCCATACTTGAAGGAATTTTTCTTATCTTTCTTAATCTTCTGCAGATTCTCCATTAGTTGATTCAATAGAAGCTCACACAAATCATAATCTGCATTTTCTTTCAGCATCTGATATACAGTATAGATTGCTGTACCAGATACAAAATTTTCCCTACTTGAGTGGTAAATCTTGTAACCAATTACAATTGATGCAAATTTGACATCTGGATCAGTAATATCATCTATAGTCATTGCCCTCTTGTCATATTTTGATTCGGTGGCTTTTGTTACAGTTTAATTTTTCATAGATTTGAGTGCAGGCAACCCACCAGTTGAGTGCAATCCGGTTACAGCCTTGATGACATCTTTGGTTATCTTAACTGGACTCATTAACCACATAAATTTATCATGCATCCTACTCAAGACATATCAGACCCATTCATCCTCTGCAAAATATGGGAATGTATGCAATGTGCAAAGTGCTTGTCTTTTAGAGCCTTGAATTCTGGTTTGAGATCAAAATTCTCACTTCTTAACTGTTTATGATATATTTCCATCAATTCTATGTCTCCAGGGTTTTCAATGTTTGCATGAATGTAAACCCTAATATCTTCTACATGTAGAACACCATACGGGATATGGGAAAACGCACCCAAGGGATCAACTTCTATAGATTTATGAGGATGTTTCTTGAATTTTGGTCTCAGCCTCTTAGTGACATTCACAACCATGGGAGTAGCCATTATAACAACAAAATTTAGAGAGATTTTGCAGAAAAGAAATACCTTTTTACGCATTCGGGTTTGATGCAACTGTTGGAGTGAATTTCTACTTGATTTTGATCTTCAACTTTAACTTGAATACTCTGCAGGATCTCTTCTCAGAGCTCTTCTCTCTTCTTCGTGAATGCAAAGTGTTGTAAATGACGAATGAAGAACCTTTTATGCTTGCACAAAACCTAATTCCCCATTGCAATAAATGCACACTTTAAGTCATCCGGTTACCCTGTTTTGAGTGAATTTTTATGAATCACTGTGCGGATCTTCAAATCATTATCCAAGTTAGTTGACAACATAACTTTAGCCTTTCAAAACATGCCTCTAAATCTACAGACCATAAAATTGCATTTTCAGATCATACCAGATCTTTTGTGTAATTCTATTTTTACCAAATAGTTGCCGGAACCGGATCTACTCATAACTTCTTCATATCTCTATGCAGATTTCTCAACTTTTAACTGAATGAATTTTAGATGAACCTCTAAAATCCCTTTAATCCGCAACCTCTGATTCTTACTCAATGTGCCGAATTCAGGCACTTACTAGCTGGCTGGGAGAAATTGATCTTCTTTGCAGCTCCCCCAGAGCCAAAGGTCACCTTTTAATTTCTGGAAGGATTATCAGCACCGGATTCCGGTGCGGACCCATCACCAATGTTCATCACACTCTTCTTTACCCAAGTCTTGCTCATCTCCTTCTGAATCTCATCCACATTCACTTTACCTCTTCCTTTGTCTTGTTTCTGATCATGTTTCACCAAACCTTTTCCATCATGATTTCTGCTCCTGCAGAATCTAGCTATATGACCAGATTTATTGCAATTGTAACACACAACATTTCCTTGCTTATTTGATTGATATCCTCTTGATCTGCACTGATTAGCCATATGCCCCATTCTATTGCATGCAAAGCATCTACCATTGAAAGAATTGTTCATTTGCATATTTCTACATTCATGAGATTTGTGACCATACCTTTTGCAATTAAAACATTGACTGGAGAAGGATGGATTATTCTGATTCATTCTGCTCCTGCACTGAGTTGCTTTATGACCAAATTTGTTGCAGTTGAAGCAACTACCATTGAAAGATGGATATCTTTGAGCATTAGGTTGTCTTATTGGAGGTCTTCTAGATCTGATTCTTTGTCTTTCTGACCCAAAATTCTTTTGACTAGATCCAGAGCTTTCACCTTTCTCATATCCCAAGCCATGCTTATCATCTACCCTCTTTTGACTTTCAAGTAATACTTCAAGTTTGGCTGAGCTTATCTTGAATTTTTCTTTGTATTCATTTGCAGATTCAAGATCTTGTTTAAGAGTGTCAATCCGTTTCTCAAGTTGTTCTTCATTGTATCTGGCTTCTTCAAGATTAGACTCAAGATGTCTAATTATTCTGTCTATTTTGTAGCAATCTTCTGTTCTCTCCTTGAGGGATTGATTTAAGTTTTCTTCAATCTTTCTCTTTTCTTCAATTTCTTGGGTAAATTTTATAACCCCTGATTCCATTTCATGTCTTAGCATAACAACTTCTTTGGACAACTTTTCACATAGCTTTGTTTTCTCATTTAGGGCTTCATCAGTATTATTGGCTTCATTATGATATGCTAACTTTTGAAGTAGTTCCTTTCTCTTTTTTATGGAATTACTGAGTTTTGCTTTTAGCTCATTGATGAAATAGTTAGCCTCCTTAAGTTGCTCTCTCAAATTATTGACTTCAGACTGGGATTGATCAAGATCTTCTAAGACAGACAGTAGTTGTTCTTTCATACCATATGCATCCATTGAGATTCCCAGATCCTCCTCACGTTGTTAGGCTTTTTCTAAGGAACTTAGCTCTGATACCAATTGTTGGAAACAATGCAGATAATTGAGAGTGGGGGGGGGGTGAATCAGTTATCTGAAAACTTTCTTCCTTTTACTTCCTTTTCTTATCTTAACATTCAATGATATATCAAAACATGAAAGCATAAGCAACCATAAGAACTGAAATGAAATTAACACACATAACACAAGGATTTTTACGTGGAAACCCTGTTAAGGGAAAAACCACGGGGTGATTAACCCAAGATTGTATTGTTTGTTAAAAGAATGAAGAAGTACAAAAATGACACTTTCTAGTTAGGGCTCATTGCCCGAGCACACTGCTCACAAGAGGCTCACTTCCTACAAGAGACTCACTATCTACAAGAGCTTACAGATGATAACAAAGTGTTTGAACTGATGAACATCATCTGCATATGCAAGAATTCAATTTTGGTTAGGCATAGTATACCAATCTAACACATTTCATCCTTCCTGTGCTCAGTAATACTCTTCTGTCACATTCTGAGCTTGGATTACTACCTTCACACTTATCTCTGCCTTTCTTTGCACTTAATTCATTGTCCTATCACTTTCACACCTTCACAAGCTTGAATCCATCGGGTATATATATCCGCATCAAGGATTTCCAACAACTTTCTAGTCGACAACAAGAACACTTAGGATATTTGCAAGTTAATGTTCTGTCGGCTGAATCCATACTTGTTTGATGATGCACACCAAAAACTTAGGCATATAAATCATTACCTATGTCGGCCAAAATCATATAACACCTCAAGTTACTTGATCAATACCTTCTGCGCATTCGGATTGAGGTCTGATACCCTGTTGGCTAGTTCTTCCTCTGTCTGCATTGTCTAACTAGAGTCTGATACTCAGATGCTCATATCTTTCACATGCTTTGTCACCGGAGGCTAAATCTTTGGAACACAATAGTTCAGATACTCCTTATTAGTCATCCAAATCCACAACATGTTGGGTTTCACCATCAGAGAGTTCCGGACCCAACTGTCGGACCCTATCATATGCTCTGTTCTTGACTACCGAACCAATCTATCTTCAATCTAACTTTTGGTATGAGTAATTTATGTACTGCGGATGAGTGGGATATACTTTGTTGCCATCAATGACAACACTTACGAATCCTAGCATTTTCTCTTTCCAACAAATACCTTCATCACAACTTGCATCAAACTTTCCTAGTTCTTCATCTCTTCTGATATAACATTTGCTTCCAAAAACCTTGAAGTATTTAATAATAGGAATCCTTCCATACCATATCTCATAGGGAGTCTTTATGTCATTTGCTATTACCTGTACTATGTTCTGTATATAGACAACATTATGAATTTCTTCTCTCTAGTATACTTCCATTAGGTTTGCTTCTTTTATCATTGTCCTTACAACCTCTTAAATAGTCTTATTCCTTCTTTCAACCACTCCATTCTGCTGAGGAGTCCTAGGGGTAGATAAATGTCTCTTTATCCCATGATTCTCACAAAACATGTTAAACTCATTGGAAGTAAATTATCCACCTCTATCAGACCTCAAACATTTTATTTTCATATCCAATTCATTCTCAACCATTACTTTAAAAGCTTTAAACTTATCTAGGGCTTCTAATTTTTCCTTAAGAAAAGTGACCCATGTCATTATAGAACAATCATCAATAAATAACATAAAATACCTGTCACCTTGAAAACTCCTTACTCTGGTAGGACCACATAGGTTTGTATGCACCAGTTCCAACAGTCCGGTAGAAGATTGGTCTTTGCTTTTGAAGCTTCTTCTTGTTTGCTTTCCTAACTAACATTCCTTACAGACAACATTAGAGGGTTTTGTAATCTTTGGCAGATCTCTCACAACTTGAACTGAACTTATCCTTACCAGGCTATCAAAGTTGATGTGACACAATCTCCTATGCCATAGCCAACTCTCACTGATCAGAGTCGTAAGGTAGTAACTAACACCACCTTTGAGATGATAAACATTTCCAGCTGTCCTCTTTCCAGCAACAATTACCATTCTAGAGCTTTTTCTGATATCACAACCATCATCCTAAAACATAAGATTGTAACCCTTGCTACACATCTATCTAACACTCAAGAGATTATGCTTTAAACCTTTGACATAAAGAACATCTTCAGTGTTATGCTTTCCATCAAAACTGATTGAACCTTTCCCACAAATCTTAGCAGCTTAATCACCACCAAATCTAACTACTCCACCATCATATTTTTCAAGTTTAACAAACTTACTCTTATCACCTGCCATATTATTTGAGCATCCACTGTCAATGACCCAGTCATCCTTTTCACTCTTAGCATGAAAGGAAGACTTTATAGTGCTTTTAGGGTTAGTGCTTACTTACGGACCCTTTTCCTTCACACAACTTCCAGAGTTAACAGAAACATTTTCATCTCTTAGGGCTATGAATAAGCATTCATTATCATTATCATCCTCATAATCAGATTCATCATCATATATATTTGCATCTTCTCTAACATAGAAACTCTTCTTAATAATCTTACCTCTGTTTTCCCTATTCTGAATTCTAGAAGTTCTATCTAGACATCTTGAAGCATAATGACCTATTTTTCCACAACTGAAACATTTGAAAGGCAACTTACCACTGAATTTTCTAGTCCCCTTTTTCATCCTTCTCACAAAGTTAGCTTCCACTTCATCAAGGTCTTCCGGATCTGATTCCACAGTCTTCTCTAATTTGCCAGCCTTAAAGGTAGTCTCATCCTTTGCAGTTCCACTAGTTGTACCAAACTCTCTTATTTAAAAAATATTAAGGTGCCAAGCAATTGATCTTTGGTAAACTGATTCAAATTTTGTAACTCTTCAATAACAGAAACCTTATGACTGTAAGTTTTAGGGAGAGTTCTAAGTACCTTCAATATCATTTCTTTTTCATCTATACTTCTACCTAGTCCTTTGATGCTATTGACAACTTCATCCACCTTTTGTAAGTAGCTTGTAATATTTTCATCTTTAGACATATGCATGGTCTCATAAGTGAGCTTCAAATTTTGCATTTTAGCTTGTTTAACCTTCTCATCTCCTTCATAAACACTTTCCAACCTTTTCCAAATCTCATTAATAGTTTTTAAATTCACAATCTTTATCAATTCAAAATTAGTAAGACCACTTAAGAGAGCATGCTTTGCCTTACCATCAATTTTAGCTTCTTTGATTTCATCTTCAGTATTTATACCATTCTGAGGTACAATGTAATTAGACTTGATGCATTTCCAGACATCATAACCAAGAGAAACTAGAAAGGCTTCCATCCTTACTTTCTAGAGTGCATAGTCAGATCCATCAAACAAGGGAATCTGCTTCTTGTGTGCCATCTCAAATCTACCTCAAGCTGTTAAGCTTTCTTCAAAGGAACCTGGCTCTGATACCAATTGTTGAATACACAAGACAACTGAGAGTGGGGGGGTGAATTAGTTGTATCAAAAATTTCAAATCCTCACAAACATATTTATATCCACATCAGTTCACTTAAACCCTTAATCTATTATGATGATTAAACATGAGAAGCAAATAACAGAAACTTAAACACATCAACACCATGCACAATATAACACCAAAATTTTTACGTGGAAAAATCTAAAAGGGAAAAACCACAGTAAGGATTAGCTCACAATATAATGTAGTAGCAATACCAAATTACAAAGGCTCACTATCAAAGAGAATGCTCACTGTAGGGGACTCACTGTCCAAGTGGACTCAGTACCCACTGAGAAAGAAAGAAAGAAGAGAAGAATGGCTCACTGCCATGCTTTGAACTGATATAATTGCATCTAACCTATGCATGGAATTTAGTTCCAATGAAGCTCAATATCCATCACAACACAAACATCATCTTCGCAGCATCTTTGAAAATAGTAGACACCTTCTGCTCACTGCATCTGGTAGCCTAACACATGAAATCTCTCACTGCCTTGATCAAATTCACATCACAACATCATATCCCCCCACAAGCACACTCATTCATGAATCCTTGACACTTATTTATACCATCGTTTCCCTTGAAAACATTCTCCAAGGTCGGCAACACCACTTAACCCATAAAATTCAAATTAGGTATGGACCTAAACATTCCCACAAAGGAAGGGAATGAATGCAGACCATGCCACATCTTAGTATGGACCTAAATCCACTCTTACATGCTTCAACACGCTTTCACAATCAACAAAGCATGACTGCAATTAGTGTAAACAACCAAGTCAGCCAAACTTGTGTAAACATTAAGAATTATTAAGCACACACTTCCTCAAAGATAAAAACACCTTGCAAATCTTACACAAAGATTTAACATAATCTAGAAAAATCCACAAACATCTTGAAGTCACCTGAAAACTAACAAATTCAACCACAACTTTCACCTGAAGGAAGTTCAATGTCTGCTTACAAACAACATTGTCGAACTCTACTACACAAGAAGCTACTTTCCGGAGCACCAAATCACAAACCATATAGATAGAAGATAGATAAGGACCTCATAAGCATATATCTAGAACTACAACACTTGAAACTATTCTATTGAGAAATGCAAAGCAAAATACTTCTTCTAGACACACTGCAAACACTGTCAGACACTGTCTTCAAACTGGTGAACATAACTTTCACTGCATAGCAATCCAGAGAACCAAATTCTAGATTTAACATCATCACACACTTCGCAACAACATATCCAAACCACACACTCAGATCTCTAACATAAAAGAAATGCAGAATAAAAACTCAAATAACACTCTGTAAGCCAGAATACTCCTTCAACACACCATTTCCAATATTAATCAAATTTTCTCAAAAGCACTTGGAAACCCAACAACAGAAGCATATCCTTGAAATATTCAATACCTATATAAAGCAACCAAATCCCTTTTATCAAGACAACTTAATCAAACAACAACAACCTCATCAGAAGACATAGTTGACACCAATGACAACACAAGCTTGTTGACATCAATGACAACACTAATTAGCACATAATTACAACAAATACAAATTTATAAGTGGACCCAAATAAATATTTAATGTGGCTAAACACATCACTAAAGATGTATCACAAATAAATATTTATTTTATATAATTAAAATATTTCTTTCTTGTGCAAGGTGTACAACACAATGCCTTTTCCTAACATTCTCCCACTTGTTGTATACATTACATAAGTGTCAATAGATGAAACACATCATCATACCCAACCATGAAACCACATGAATCTCTAGCATGCTCTCATACTCCATCAAGATACCTAGAATAACATCTAAGGTGAACACCATCTTGAGTAAGAACTCCTCTCATCCTCCAACATGCCACCTATGGAAGAAAAGGAACAAGCCAAGGTGAAGATGAACCAATCCAAAGATCACAAGCATCAAATCCAAGTGATAAAAGGCTCTAAACTATTTCTAAGGGAAAAAACCCACACGATTGGAAATAGAAACCACAACAAATGATAATACATCCAATCATCCATACCTCCAAAGGTGTCAAAAACATCAATAGAACTCATGCCAAAAACATATCCAACCCATAAATCGTAATTGTAAGCTCCCTATATAAAACTTGTCAATGGGGAACATACACATCTAGGAATTTTGACTACATGGGTAATTTCAAATCTAAAAATAGATCAAGGCTTACCAAGTCTACCAATCAACACTCAAACCAAGGTGTGGCTAATAATCAAACCATGTAGTAACAAAGAACAATCACAATGATCCACACATGCAACTCAAACCACTACACACTCCCTCACAACAAGTCACCATAACTCTCCCAAGTCCACCACATCAAATCGTGTGAAAATGAACCTCTAGGAAGTAGCCATAGAACAAAGAGAGAAAACTAGCAAATCATATCACATAACATGTCCTTCTACCAACACCTCAAAGTGCTAAGCTGTTTCAAGTAAGATCTTCACAAAACCCCAAGTGAAAAGCCTTAACAACACCTAATTGTTCAATCTCATAGATCAAACATATAATGTGAATCAATAGACCAACTAGGATGTAATCCTCTCAAATTGAAGGAAGATCAAACCCATAACCATTCCATAACTAAGAATAAGCTTAATAACGTCTCCTAAAATCCTCATAAATGCCATCATAAATAAACTCGTACGCACAAGGAGATAAACATGCCAAATACTCCTCAAATGAACCCTTTAGAGATAACAACCATAGCTCAAGATTCATATCCATGAGAAGACAAAGAATAAAACAAAATACATCTGAAAACAAGATGGGCAATACCTATTAGATGATTCTCTACCATGTAGACGAAGAATGGGGAATGAGAATGGTCCTCCAATACTCACCAAGCCACAATGACTCTCTTCAAGAATGATCTCCTCATCAAGTCCATAATGAAATCACATCCATATCCAAGTGAAGGCTCCTTGGTCTTCCTATTGAAATCTCTAATGAGTAACCGTCTCAGCAAATGTCTCTAAACCCAAGAGAACTGCAGACTCACCCAAGTCTATCCAATATCCATGAGAACCAACAACTAATCAATCAATGCTAAACTCCAAATGTAACATCACACTCTCATTAAGCTCCCAAGTACATGGATAATGTAGTCAATACTAGAAGACTAACATAAATCATTGCCAAAGCTGCAACTATAGAATCAAGAACTCTACATGATGTCATGATCTACATCTCCTCAAAATAAGTTCATATGTTCCAAATGAATAGATATGCTCCTAAGAACATCCATGTCATGCTAAGACTACAAAATACAAATAACTAGAGTCCTCCATGGCACAATATCACATCACTATCAAATCTCCCATTGAACCATGATACTAAGCTACACACGACATCAAGATGAACATCTGCTACCTAAAGATCATCTAAGGCCTCAACACAATCAAAGAACTCAACTAAACATGAGGAGCTCCCAAAGAGTAAAGTAAAAGCATGATCTATAAAAGAAGATAACTTCTATAGGCTCCAAGAAACAACTACAAGTGACTCAAAGTACTCCTATAGGAATGCCATGATCATCCTAAAGTACTCAACCAATTATCACAAATTTTACTCCAATCATCTAGCTTACTATCTCTCTACTACACAACACCAATGCATCATGATGGCCAAAGGACCACCAACAACAAAATATGCAAACTAGTACTGCAATGATTTGTGGGTATAGACAACCCAACTTTGATTTATCCATGCAACTTGTGGGTATAGAAAATCCGTAAAACTACACAACTCATAGATCACAAGGCAACATGACATGAATCCACCACAATGTAGACCTGAAAGCCAGCATACTCAACACTACATCAGTAACATGCAAATAAAAAATAATGATAGATAATCATGAAGATTCTTCACGACTCAAACACTAGGTCAACCCTAGACCCAATTTGCCACAAATCCACAATAGAGTAACCAATCAAGAACTCATCAAAAAAATACTGCATAAATACTAAGTGACTAATCACATACCAACATCTCCAAACTAAGAAAGATGCAAAAAACCTCCTCAAACTATGCATGAACCTTATATTGCATCTAGAAACACCCCCACGGGATTGACAAATTAAAAAATAGTCTGTTCACAAATCTACAAACCACAAGTTTTGGCTAATCATGAAAAACTTGTAAAACCATCTAGGTTAGGGACATGCATACTAATCTAAATCCACTTATCATCTAGAAGACTAACAAGTCTGAAAACATCAAAATGACTAAACCAAAATAATGTAATATCACAGATAAGCATAACCACAAATCTAGTCAACATGAATTTAAAATATGCAAGCACTACCACCCAATTGAATCAAGAGGTTGTTTAGGAGCTCCAGGCCATCAAATAGGTCGATTCCATGACCAATACCATGTACTCGCATAAACCATCATGTCATGTCAAAGTTTTAAGCTATGAGGAACCTCTATGACACCACCCAATGTACTTGTATAAACAACTATGTCCTGCCAAAGCTCCAAGCATACAAGGAACCTCCATGACACCATGATCACCACCATCACTGTACCTATACCCAAATTTCATAGAATTGAGACACCTAGTCTCACACATGTATCAATCATGTCCTTAAACTAGAAGACAACCTATGTACCTATCTCCATTAAAGTCAACATTGAAACTACTTGCAAACCTATATCAAAAAGTATCAAATTTAATAACCTATTGTACCATCATATTGGTCTCATAGAAACATGCATGCCCACAATTTTTTTTTGCCTAAAATTCATTCAAATACTTACACTATAACACCCTAAATCTCAAGCTCCTACAAGAGCTCAAACAAGTACAAACCTCTCTCTACTCATGTAAATGAAAAACCACTTGATCCACTATGTAGTACACTAGAAATTCTCTTCGTCGCCTATTTGAAATCTAAAATTTGATTTCGTATGCTCAAGCTATCATCTGTTAACCATTCCATAGAAAATGTTGGCTTTAGACATCAAATTCTGACACAAACAAAAAAATTTGATGACCAAATCTATACCATTGCATAGTTCTTAGAGAGATCTTTTTAATGCTTATAAGAAGTCAAAATCTAATACTATGGGTGAATGTTATGCCCTTTGGAAAAAATAGCTTTATTAGGCATTAAGACTGAACAATGGTGGCTCTTTGGTTGTGCCACTGGTGGCAACGACAGATGAGTGGTTGTGTCTGAGTAGTAGTGGTGCTCCTTTGGTGGCTTGTTGGCAGCATGACCATTGCATAGCCCCAAGGGTGTTTAGCCCTCGTGGGCTAGCTGTGACCGCCCATTGGGTGATCCAAAGTTCAGGGGCTGGCCCGAGGTAGCTAGTTCACCATGGGACAAGGGGCTACCCACCCCCCCAAAAAAGTAAAAAAATAACTTTGCATTGATGGAATCCTAGCACTATACTGTCAAATCATTTAAAATAATTAAATTTGCAAACTTATTTCGTACCCTACGACCGCTACACAAAGATGCCACTAACAACACAAGAATATTCTATAGACCTGTACTCAACCTGCTGACTATGACTATGCTATACAAAATGGTCGTGTGGACCATACAAAATATTCTCTACCGAGATTTCTTCTAGGGCATGAAAATGGCAGTTTTTTTACCCCAAACATAGTTGAGTTTTATATGGATTCATAGGTTTTTGGTGATTTTTTAGTGGTGAATCTCCACCAATTGGCGAATAGTTCATATCTGCCAATTCAAATTTGTGAATAGATTGCAACTAGCGGGGGGGCAAATCGCCTGAATTTTATGAATTATTGGTCAAATGCATTTCAATTCGCCACCAATTTATTTTATGACTCATTTGTAACTAATATTTTTGCCACAGTAACCTAAGCATTTCTAGTGGTGATTCACCTAGAATTTCAGATGCATGTTTTAATTTACCCACATATTCACCAATAGCATTAAAAGTTCACCGTGTATGAGGACCCATTTCACCAATACCATTGTAACTCCATGCTAATCCAAGGGCCATAGTCACCTTGAAAATTACAACACATGTGTTTTATCAAGGTCTGATTCGCCTAACATTTATATGCACCATTTTATAATCACGCGGGATTCACCAAATTATTACTATATTGTTTAAAAATCTTGCAGAATTCGCCAAATATGGATTGATATAAATACAATTGAGAATCTGATTGATATTTTATAGATTTTATTTTTGTTTTTCTTTGAGCTCTCAATTCATATCATAGGCAAGTTACAACTACATGCATTATCAAGTCAGTAAAAACCTAAAGGTAAGCGATCATTTCTTTACAGTGTTATAAGATTATTTATCTCTTTGCTAGTTTTACTTCATTATTATAGATGATATTGAGTAGGGAGACATCTAGGGCCCATGGATCTATATTCTATGATTCCTTCTTAAACAAAAAGACATGTTTTTTTACAAATTTTATTTCGTGATAGATGTTGAGCATGAACAAGTTTCTTGAAAGCGGTGAAGGGAGGTCATCAAAATGCAATAACATAATGTCATACCTTGGCAATGTTTGTGATCCATCAGATGGAGCTACAACATCAAAACTTGTACCATATATTAATGAGTAAGGAAATACATCATAGGAAGATCGAAATGAGTTAATTGACTCGGATTAGGATGCTAATGCCGCAAATGATGTTCAGGGGATACCTAGGGTAGTCAAAATGAGTTCACTAACTTGGATGACAATGTTGTAAATGATGTTCTTGGGGATACCTAGGGTAGCGAGAATGATAATATGAATAAATCAGCCTCAACAAGTGGTAAGGAAGATGTAGATCCTGCACGGAAGGGGAAAAGAAAAACCAAATAAAAAAAGGGGTGTGAGTGAGATATGACAAGGAATTTTTAGATTGATTGGGTGTCAAAGTACCCATTCATTGAACTAGTGTAGAATGCAAACAAAGATGAACCTCCAACAGAATGCAAGTGTAAGATTTGTACTTGGAAATATCGTAGGGACAAGAAATTGTAGCTAAAACTTGACACTACAGAAAAACATATTGGTAAAGTTTATGAAAAAAAAATCATAGATGAAAAGGAAAAATCAATGATAAGATGGAAAACAAAGGAATAATGTCTTCATGTTAAGAATGCTCTTGAATATGATGCACATATGCAAAGAAAGGTGAAGCTTACTGCATGTGGAGGTTCAATTGAAGATCAATTTGGAAAGATGATGGGAGAAGCATAGATGGAAAAAACTATCAGTTGAGTGTTATTTTTCATATTTTGACCAGAGGGCATCCTATGACAGACTACCGAGAATATAATAGTTTATTATCCTTTATGGGTGTTCCTAAATTTCCTAACACACATTGGTCAATAAACAGTGGATGGGAATGGGCAAGTTGTCTTGTTGAGGTAGAAAAACAAGATTTACATGAAAAAATAAAAGAGTCACCTTTATTTCATTATCTTTAGATGAAGTTACAACAATAGATAATACTTCTTGGGTATGTATGCATGTGTATATTATAGAAAAACATGTCCGCCAACCTCATCTACTCTCTATTAATAAATGAAGGAGAATGTGACATCGCAAAATCCATTTGAACATTTAGTTAAGAAATCTTTGAATGAAATTGGAGGTATGGATGAGTACACAATTGCCAAAAAGTTGGTGTATGTAGAGGCTGATGGAGCTTTAGTAATTGAAGGTCATAGGAACGGTCTTTGCATAAAGCTACAAATTTCTTTTTCACCATACATGATTTCTATTCACTGCATGGCACACATAATGAATTTAGAATTTAGAATTGTGAGCAAGTTTTCTATAGTATCAAAAGTGTAAGATCTAATCCATGATCTCTACTCATACTTCTAGCAAAGTCCCAAACAGTTTATGGAATTTCAACATTTTACTGAGGGAATAACTGTAGGAAACAAGCTTCTTAAGGATGTTGATACTAGATGGATCTCCTTGCATGAACCAACACAACAAGTTTTTTTAGAATATCAATCTTTGATTGGAGTAATGTACAAATATTGCCTCACAGTAGATAGAGCTCTTGACCTCTTACATAGGTTAAGTGACATAGAGACACTCTTAACTTTATCTGGTATTCTTCCCATGCTAGAGGAAACAAACATTCTTGTGAAAAAATGCCAAGAAAGAACTATGTATATTTCAGAATATACTAAATTACATAAAATGATATGCATGACCCTCGATAATCTATATCTATCAGAGCAGTCATTTATAAGTCCAAAATTTAGTAGTTGGCACTTGATGACAAATGTGAACAATCTTGCTAATTTTTTACAGTTTAATACAAGCGGGGAGTTATGTGTCTCTAACGGGGATATGAGATACCAATGCACTATTTTACCAGGGTCAGGTGCACTAACAAAGAAGTACCTATTACAAGGGAAGCTTTTGACAACATTGTTAATTCTGTAAGTACTAAGTTTTAAAGGATATTGTGAGATCTCTTTCCTTAGAGATTAGAGATCTATTCCATCACGATGAATTGATTGAAGCCATGTCTATTGTGTAGCCTCAATATTGAGTCAACTATCAACCAATTGATTTTCATAACAAGATAAAGACCTTGGTCAATCATTTTTTCAAAAGTTCAAAATTCAATTGACAACAAATAGAAGGAATTATAAATAAATCTAATCTTACAAAGTAATCAACCCATTTTGCAACATCAATGATGGACCAATTTAAACTCATGCAGAGTTCCTTCCAAGATGGATTGATAACAAAGCCTTGGGCAGCCTTAAGTTAGAGAGAAATGTTATGTGATTTAATATGAAAATATTTCAAACTTATTGATTTATGTCAAACCATGATATTGGGATCGGTGGAGGATGAAAGAGTTTTCAGTGTAGTGGGGTTCTTGAAATCAAAGATAAGAAACAAACTTGACAAAAATTTGGAAAATTGCTTGAGGATGTATACAACTAGGTGTGATATCTGAAGTTTTCATTTTGAAAGGGCACTCGCAATCTGGAGGTCCATATGTGAAAGAAGAGGGTTGTGCAACACTCCAAACCATACTGACACATATGATAGTGACACAATGAATAACACATGTAGTGGTAGTGATGGGATACACTTAAGTTGACGTATACAGAGCGAAGAAAATGAAGACCAGGATCAAGATGGCCCTCAATCTCACGGTCAGAGTGAGGAGATGATTTGGTAAATGGAAAAGATTTAGCACTTACTAGGTATTTATAATGTATTTCATATTCCAAACTCCAAACTTTTGTTGATGATATTTTATTTTTCTATCACTAAATCCTAATATACATTTTCATTTTCCATTTAAAAATTAATAAATTAACATACTACTATTTTTCAATGTTCCATTTTAGAATCTAAAATTTAAACATTGTTTTCAAATTTGATTTATTAAACATATTTTTCAATTTCCATTTATTAATTAACACATTATTAATAATTTCATATTCTTATTGTGTGATACTGATAAATTTTACATGCATTCAACTAAATGCATACTAACAATAGTATCATATATAGCATTAGCAAATGTTTAAACTAGAGTTTTCCTGAATTAAGAAATTAAATAATATAGGTAATTTAAACACATAAATATATTTGAGTTTTATATTGATTTTCAAATTAAGGAATATATAGAAGTATTACAATATCTTGCTCAAAGATAACTTTGCACAATGCTATGTTGGAAACTCATATTATCAAATCATTCTATTAGCTTTTGTAGCATGCTCCACTTTAATCTGATGGAAGTGCAATTTGTTCTAACTTATAGTATCTGACTTGTAAATTTGTTAACAATTCATAACTGACAGTGGAATGTAACTTGAATGTATTAATCAAAGTTGCATTCAAGGTTATCAGTGGTTTGATGGACTCCAAAAAGTTTTCCTCAGCTAGATTTTAAGGAAACTAGTCTAAATCCAACTTTATTGTATCCTCCATTTTCTTTCTGAAAGCACCCTTTTAAATGTATCACTTTGTTGTGTTAAAAGCCAATGACAAACCAAGCTCTGTCAAGTATTCTACCTTTTTATGTAACTTTCACATCATTTTTACAACCTGATCCATAAATCCTTTGCTTCACCTAGCTTCATACACTTATGAATGATAGATGATGCCTTTATTGAGGCATAAATCCAGTCGTGAATTCCTTTGGATGCCAATTCATTGTCACAGACTTTGTAGATTGTTTGAAAAAATTATTTTGCACTTTTCTCTCTTGAATTCATGTTTCTGTTGTTAAGAACGTATTGTTTGAGCTTCATATTCTATATTATTAGACCATCCATCACTTCAAATAATTGACACAAATGACCAGTCCTCTGCATTATTTCATCCCAAATCTTTTGTTTTATATGCCTCATTATTTTTCTATAAAATTTAGATACTCTGTTTTGGGAAGACTTTATTTCATTTTCTACTTTGTTCATCTCTAGTGTCAATTTTTCAGTGTTTCTTCTCTCTTGGACTTCGTTTTATGTTCCCATAGTTCTATTTTTCTTTCTGTTCATCTAGCTTGACTTGTAATGTATTTTCTAAGACATTGGCTTCCGCCAGTTCTTTTTGTAATTTTTTTGAATTGGCTTTTTCATTATCATATTTGTTTATGCTTTCATCTAACCTTTGCTTCAGTTCATTCAGTTCCACCTCTATCTGTTCATTCTCTTTGCTTGTAGATGTAGAGGTAGATTGTTTATCCTTTTCTCTAATTCATTCGTCTTGTTATTTGCTACTTCCCTCTTTGATTTCTCATTTGCTAGGTCTACCTATAACTTTTCTATTTTATTTTGCAATGATGTGTACACCAATTCATTGTTCCTTTTTGATACATTAATTTTGTCAAAAAAATTCATTCCAGAAAAATCCACTTGGACAATGCTCACCTCATAGTCAGAGTGATGCATCTGATCCTCTAGTTTGTTTTAAACTTTGGGCACAAAAATCATGCACTCCATGGTTTCTATATTTGGGTCATATGTAGGCAATACCCTGGTTGTTGCAAGCTTTGAAGTTATAGTAGTTGTACTCTCTAGCACTTGCTTCTTATGTCTTTTAGATTTTTCTGCTTTCATTTTAAATTCAACTTCGTAATCAAAACCTGGGACTACTAACACAAGTGAATGCTTGAATGGTGAAGGAGTACTTGTAGTGTTGGGGGCATCTCTAATTATTTGAGGCTGAGGATTAGTAGCCATTCTATCCCAATCACACTAACAACTAGAGGGGTGCCTTCTAGAAATAATTCCTTTGAGGTGGAAATGGAGGTAGTTGGACTTGGAACTGTTATAATATTTTGCCTCTTCAGAATTCCTTAATCACCAAGTTTCTATATAGTATCTTCTAGTCTTGGCCTCTTTTGAATATTTTATTGTTTTATCACTTGATGACTACTACTACCCATACCATTGCCACCAGTAGAACTAGATTCTCCACCATCAAATTTACAAATCAAATGAGTATCTTGAAGATATAAAAATCCTTGTGGTACTGGTTGTAATTCTATCTGACTATAAGGGTTTGAAGCTGTAACAATTTCAACTATACTATCTATCCATGTATGCCCTTGGGCTTGTTTATCATCTCCAATGCCTCAAAAATCACCAAGTCTTCTAGGGTCTACCTATGTTACCATCCAATGGATGCCTTGTCCTTTAGACCCCAAACCACCACCTTCATAACCTAATTTTTTTACTATGGCTGCCCTTGAAGTATATGTTTGTTTTTTGGTCTCACTCAAACTAGGTTTGTATGCATAGTCTACATTTGTGGTACTAGTGGGATCCAAGGGTTGCTTTTTCCTATCACCATCAGATTCATCATTAGTTGCTTCAAAGGGATGCTCTATATTTCACAATTCGCTAAACTCTTCATCTTCTAAGATCTCTACAAAATTTGTAGTAGTTTTTGGATCACCCAGATCCTTCTTCATAGACCAAAAGGAATTTATTTTTATTTGTGTCCACTGTTCCTTTGTACAAGCTACTCTTAGAGACTTGTTATCAATGAGATTTGCACCCTGTTAAACGTAAGGTTTAACAATCTATTGAAACATGGGAAGACCTCTAAAGTTGTGGGTCACTTTAAAAGCAGAGGTCAACCTCCGGAGAAGGCCGGCTTCCTATGGTTATCACCTAAAATACTTTCTATCCTACTGCTTTGACAAGGAAAAGGGTAAAGAAGAAATTGCATAAAAATGAAATCTATGACTAAGGTGATGCACCAAAACTAACTAGAACCTGCAAACACAGCTTGCATACACAATTTCAACAATGATTGAATTTGGCTTACACAACTCACTTTCATATGTCCTTGCATAAGTACTTCATAAAGAGGTTAAAATGTTTAAACCTTTAGAAGGAAAGAAGTTTCACAACTAAAAGTATTTACACTCTTAACACATATTAAAACCTGCAAAAAACATACCTTTCTGCAAAAAGGTGCTTGGCTTGAGACAGAATCACAAGGAAAACAAATAATACTTCACAAGTAACTCGATCAATCAATTAGATGCACACAATAAAGCATAAGGTGGGAAGGTAAAAAACTCATAATCATTGATGTCCAAGGTCACCACTGGTATACATGTTCAAAACTGCATGAATTACAAACTAGCAAAATCTGAGCAAGGATAAAAATCACAAGTCTCTGAAATCTACATGTAAGAACTGAGTACAAAAGAGTCACAAAAGTGACTATATCCACCACTATCCAAGTGGTTCCACAATACAAGGAGTCTCAAACTGACTGGGGTCGGATGCCTAAAAAAAGCCTAAAATCTAGGGCCTATATCCTCTCCAAAAGTGTCCATAATGCAAGAAAAAGTCCATTAGGACTTAGTCAAACATGAAGAGTCATGAAAACAAGTCCAAAAGGACTCTAAGAGAAATAAAACACTCCTAGATACCCTTTAACAATCAACCAACTACTAACTGCCCTCAAGACCTAGTCAAACCTTCTCTCCTCCAAGGCAAAACAAGATGCTATATCATTGGCATGAGTCTGCCACATCTCCACATTCCAACTATATCCTCTCCAAGCCAATAAAGTCTCACAACACTCTCCATCATACTCTCCTTTGCATTAAAAGGCAACAATAACTCTCAAAAGATTTATAAGGTCATCATTTTGAGGTTATTGCTTTACATTATATAATATATGCAAGGAAAGGATAAATATGAAGAAAGAAGGCACTGAAGTGCTCACCCAAGTACAAAAGAAATAAAAGACTTAACAAAGTCTTAATAAGTCTGATGGTCACCTCATGGCATACTTCCTAGGCACCACATGTTGTTAAGTCTTTACCACGAACTCATTAGAAAGGAATACAAAGAATATAAAATGAAAAAGAAAAAGAAACCCATCGGGCTTCTTAGGGTTATGAAACCCTAAAAAACAAAAAGTAACTTTTCAAAGCTAATTTTGCATTTTGCAATCTTGCAATTTTGCTCTGCTCTTTTGCGCCGCCATGAGGGTTTCATGTCTCAGCAGTTTCTGTAGATGCTCCTCTGCTGTTATCGAAGGCATTTTTACTGTGTTCCTTGCTAGAAGACTCTCCTGTAGCTAAAGGTGAGTTCAATGAACTTGTTTCTTTGAAGCAACACTGTAAATCTCAATTATTTCTGTTGCTCTCATTTTATTGTATATGCTGAATGCTTCATTTTTCTATCATGGCTGTGATGGAGAACTACTTTTTGAGTATATATGACTGTTTTTTGTTTCAATGAACATCTATAGGAAAGAATTATTATTTCTGCATAACATTCTCTCTTTTATGCATGACATTTTCCTGAATATGGCTTTGTTCTATCAAGAAATAATGAAAACAAGACTCATTTTCCATTAGGGTTTGTACACCCTCTCGAACATGGGGAAAAATAGCAGTTAAAATTTCTGAAAATTACTCAAAAACCCTACTATTCTTATCTAAAAGTGAAGAACACAGTGACTTTTCTTCTTTTCTGATTTTTACCTAGGGTTTCAGGAAAACAAAACCCTCGCCCTTATACTGAATGACCATGGACAAAATTACTTATTCTAGTTTCTTCCTGCAAGAATAAGACATATTTTATGGAAAAAAACAAAGATTTATAATTTCTTTCATATGTCCTTTCTATTCTTCATGCCTCCTGTAATAACATCTTTGCTGACTAATGACTATTCTGGCCACTATGATGGCTGTAGCTTGACATGGTATTTTATATCAATCAACTTTAATGGCATTATATATCATGATACACTGCTACTCCTTCTTGATAGTTGACTGCTGTTAGCATGCAATCATTCTGAGCACAAGATGTTGTTTCTAGTTTATCTCCAACAGATGGATTTCTTGGACAATCATTTAACTATTCTGAACTATCTGATGCTACAGTCACTGAGATGACTGTCCCTATTCCTTATTGCATATACCACTATCTTTTTGTTGTAACATTCATACACTTCCTGTAACTTTTCATCTTTGGCACATGCTATGATTACTCAGATCCTTATGATATTTGTATCTTTAACATTTCAATATGAATCTATATACTTTTATCTATTTTACATACATATCCTGTAGCATCTTTTAAAATAGACAAAAACTATATAGATTAGACTATCAGTTCCTCCTGTATTGTTCAACAAGCACATGATTGTAGCTATATATTGTTGATCTAAGTTTAAATGTCATGCATGGCTATCCTTTGACTGTTGATGCTACATGACTATCAGCTTGTTTGGGAGAAAAGACTACTGTTCTATCTTTTATCTGTTGTTCCTTTCTAAAACACTATGACTGTCCTTTTGAAGGTATACTGTCTTGACACTGTACCCTATGAAGGGATATTAAAATGCCAAGTCTACTTCTGCTGTCACATACTTCTATCTCATGACTGTTGTATGACTGTGGTAGGTTCTATTCCATTTCTTTATCACTATAGTTGTCTCTTTGAATGTTGCTCTACAGTGACAAAACAAACCTCCTGACTATTCCACACCAAGTTGGCATGTTCTCATATGAAAAATAACTATTCTTTCTATTATTTCAATGGTGATACAGTGTGATAGGCCTCTTCTCATTTACATTTGATGACAATTTTGCTGCCCATAACTTGAATGTTGTGACAGTCAATATCAAGTGAGACTATTCATTGTTGTTTACCTGATGAAAGACTCCATGAAAGGTATTCTTAAATCCATGCACTTTTGCATATTTCATTGGTAGAATTATGCCACTTGTTGATAGGATTTGAAGACTAACTAGGTCTTCCTCATGTTTATGACTCCTGTCAATGCTTATCTCTAACCTCTCACCTCTATCATGACACTGGTGACTATCATTTTTATATTGTTTCTCTTAGGTGCAGCACCATTATGACTGTCACAGCATTCAAGTTATAACTTTTCCTCACCTATCTTGCAACAGTCATTTGACTGTCCTTAACTGATATGATAGTCTTAAAGACTGTATCATGCATGATGACTATAGCTATAAGACTTTTCCTCTGTAGCAATTATATGATATGTTTATCAAGGCTCATGAATGTGACTACTTGTCATTTAAATACACCACTGACAAAAGCTACCTACATTGCACTGTCATAAGCAACTTGTGGACTGTCATAAACAACTTATGTACTATATTATGCCACTGTATATTGGTGTGCCCTCTTAACAGTACTTGTTTGATTTGTTATTTGCTGTCCGTTCACTATGATAGAATTGTTGTTAATATTCTTTCATTGAGGTCTGTAGCACTCATATGACTGTTTTCTCTTTCTAGTGCCTTTCATGACTGTTCTAGACAGTTCTCTTATGAATGTTCCTCATCTCCCTGGAAGTCTATCTTGCATTTGTATATTGTATATGAAATGTTCTGTAAGGACTATGAGCTGGGCTCAATCCTTGTGGGAGCCACATTTCCTCCACTCATAATGTAACCTGATGAATCAAACAGAAACATAATTACACCTGTATCTACACATGAAGCAAACTTGTTAGAAAATAAATACATATTTTGGATGTGTTTGATGACTTGATTGTTCTCTAGGACATCCAAGGTATACATTTCTTGTTTAATACATTTGAGGATCAATTTATACATGCATAGGTATCTTGTTCATGTATGGTTTGGGACCATTCATTGCTTAGAGTATTACTCTAACATCACTCTTTTGCCAGATGCAGGAACTAGAGACGACATGAACTAGGAAGGACAAAGACAACTCGGGGCAACAAGACAACACACCAGAACCAAAACTAGTCATTCTCAGGCAATGACTGGCCTCTAACCTTACATGTACATTTATTTACATTTACTTATTCATGTATAGATTGTTCTTCAATTTTATTGAATAAGAAAGTTAATCTCATGACTTGTGTGAGATAATGTACATTTTACATTCAATAAAATTATTTCTTTTTCAGAAAAGATTTGTGTAAATCTTTCTTATGTTACATGCACTTGGATAAATGTTGTAATTTGATAAACATAATCTTTTTAAAATATTTCATTTATGCACTTGAATGTAATGTAAGAAGGATTAGATAAAATGTACCTTTTAAGCTTTGAATCAAAGCTCTACCTAAATGAGCTACAATGAAATTTAGGTAACAAGACTCTGGTATTTTTTTAAAACTAGATGGTTGAGCAACTCTTTTATAAAAATTGTTGTACCTCTTGATTGGCATCTCTACTGGTCTCTGTTGATGCAATGCCATTATTTATGCTAACAATTGTTCAAAAGAAATACCTTTCTCAGCAACAGTTTCTTCCATTATTTTTTTGACCTCATCCCAAGAATTCTTGTTTTTCAATATTTCTAGCTAGAGTTTACTTTGATGTTGAATTCTACTTCTAGCATGTTAGAAATGAAGTAAACTATCAATGAAAATCTGATTACAACTATAATATATATATTTAACTGTGTAGAAACAAAATAGAAATAGTATGAAATTGACATAAAGAAATAACGGAACAGAAGGTCAAACACATAACACAATGTTTATGTGGATAAACCCTTTTGGAAAAAAACTCCACACAAGAAGAGATGCACCGATCTGTATTAACTTCAATAGAGTTTACAATACAACACTATCAATCTCCTCTTCTGTCTTCAATCCAGCAATACCTATTTTTCCAGTCTCAACTTTCTACTCTACTCATTTAGTTGTAATACAATATCCTCATTAAGAGGTTTCCTTCTAGGGCGAGAAAAGCCAACATAACCTCTACCGTTAGATCTGTGACGTAATGATGAAGGGTCCAGATTTATAATGAAAAAAATATATAAAATGTGGCTTTCGAGGGTACTTCCCCTGAACCCCCATCGGGGTGTGCGACCCCCGGACCCCCCACCGAGGGGATGAGCCCCTTGGACCTCACAGGGGGGTACCCCCCTACACCCCTCCGTAATGAAATGTGCTCCATAACCAACATCCGTTAGGTATCCGGATCAAACATGCAGTTGAAACAAGAACTTTGTGAAACCTTTCATCCCTTATGGGTGATTTACAAAAAAATAGGAATAATAAATTACATAAGATTTATAAGGTTGATGGCACCTTATTCCTAACATAGCATTCTTATTTGCCAGAAGCCTTGCTTTAATCAGGTCACACAAGTCATATTGCCAATGAGAGTCAACATCAAATTTAATTTCTTTTAAAATTTCATGTACCACGGTGAATGATTTTCTCTCAAATATGAACCCTCCACATGAAAAAGGCAATGAAGGAAATATGCTCCTCTTTTGCTAACTAACAAAGCATAGTGGATTTGTACTGTCCATCTGCCATATATATTCCAATGCAAAAACCCTCTTTGTCACATGTATTAGAAGTTTGTAGGGATCTACTCCTGATCCATAAAATCTTAGCACAATATATATTTCCATGAAGTACCAGTCAGCCAATTGTATTTATGATTCTAGTTGAATGTAATCTCTACAAGACTCAGGCAATCTAGACATTAGAGTATTTGTAATTGCTTGATACAATGGAGCCAAAAAGTAGTCCACAAAATGATTGTAGTTCCTTCGATCATCATGCATCCTTATCTTAGGGGTCTAATCATATAGTGGAACCAGTCTTTTCACCTCATCATTTGTATAGGGCTAAATCTGAAGCTTATTGGAAAGAAATGTTCTACTAAATTGCACTAGAAAAAAATAACACAAGTAGATTGTGAACCTAAATGTCTTAGTGTTGGAACTGGAAGTGGAACCTCCTTTAATCATTAAAATTTGTTTCTGCATGGATTTTGCAATGTGCTCAAGAAATCTATATTTAATAGGTGGAGTAACATAATGAATATTGTATACTATTTTTTTGAGGCTTGCACCCACTTCCCTATTACTATCCAATCCAAGGAAAAATGCTAGCATGGAAATAGTATCCTAAACCCATGGTTTAAAAATTTCAATTTGATAAGGAGGCTAATGATTCTCTTTGAGTATGGTACCATCCACTATTATTTTTCTAAGAAAAGAAATTTTGGAATTTAGAGTGGCTGCTTCATAATCACTAGCAAGATTTTCTAGGTTAATGTTGACGTTTCCAAAATCTTCAGCTGGAAACTCCAACAGTCTGCTAACTTCTTTTTCAGTAATTAGTAACATTTTTCCTAGCTATCTTTTTTAACAATTGCTTTTCTATTTTCATCATAATTCTAGGTGCAGACCATGGTAAATTCTGGGCAAGGGAAAACCTTAGGGAACATCATGCGTCCCAATCCAACCACCCACAGTGCAGTGATACCATTAATTGGTAATGTTTTACTTTTGTTAGATTGCATTTGCATTGTAGCCTTACTCTCACATGAAAATTGAAGTTCTGAGTTAAGCCTACCAAAGATTACAGGACCATAAATATCATGGTATTCATTAGTGAAACTTGGGGTTTTAAGCAGTCTGACATAGTCTATTTTTTGTATTGCTTTGCCTTTCCCAATCCCTGGTCTAGTAGTGGTGGTAGACATGCTTGTTAACCCTAAACCCTAAACCCCAAGATTGAAAATTTTTAAACTAAAGGCTTATAATAATAGAGTTGAAATCGATCGAATGTAGGATTTATGTCTTTCACTTACCTAGAATTTAAAAAGATGAATACAAAGACTCATACAGGCTGACTATGTTGCATCCCAGAATCTCCTTGGTACACTGCAATCTCCCTGACCCTCTCACTTCAAAAATAATATCACACAGTTGTAACTTCAATTTCCCAATGCATGTGTGCAATACTGTGACTTAACTTCTTAATTTTCTTCTTATTCTCGAATAAGTGCCTAGTAATATAAAAGCGAATGAAATGTGTTAGGTACTCCAGACTACACAATTATTACATTATGATTTTGTACTGCTACTTCAAACGGAATTTAAGGATGGCCTGCAAGTCTGCAACTTCAATTTATTCAACACGTTCGGTGGGCAACGACACAAAACATATTATAAAATCTCAACAGTTGATCTTTGCAAATCTAATGGCTCTAGGGTGATTTTGGAGGTTTGAGTTCACAAGTCTAGCGCTCCAGACATTTCATTCCAAAATTCAACTACAACCGTCCATTGAACATTCATCGAACAGTGAAATGTTTTTATATATGGTTTATAATTTTCTAATGATATATTATTATGTCATATGAAATACAAATCTTTATTATAGTTATTTTTATTATTATATATCATATTTTACAATATATACATTTTTAATATATATATTAATGAACGAATCAATACCTAGTGAGACCCGTGAAGCGAAGTCCTAACACACACCACTATAACCATATATAATATATTTTAATAACAATACATAATTGCTAATTAATTTTATTTTACAATTTATAAACAAAAATGAATCATAATGATGCCCTTCAACTTCATTAAATTCATTAATTCATGATTTTGAAAGATCAAATTTCAACCATTGATCTAAAAATATCGAACATATCTTGGTTGATTCTAGAGGCTTTTGTTGGCAATAAGTTGCTTTCAAGATATACCGTCTGGAATTGACCTACAATCGTCCATCATTAGTTCATCAGACGGTGCAAATTTTTTTTAAGTGGACAAGGGGGGCCTCATTGTTCAAAAGTTCTTATCATATTCGTTAATACCCTGGTGAGAGTTTGATGTGGCACAACCTCACAACATTTAAACATTGTGAATCTGACAAATGACAACTTTAAAATGTTGCACCATTGGCCAGACTACATGACTCCATGAGCTGGAATACATTGTGGGTCCCTATCTCTTATGTAAATAATTAAGTGAATAAGGGTTAAATTGTTAATATGAGGTCTTGAGTGCTACATGGCAGCATCCCACAACATATTGGGATGACAGGAGATAGGAGCAACAAATTTTAAATGTTGCGCTATTGGTCAAATTATGCCAAGTTGGAATCGGTGGGCCCCAATGTTCAAATGTTCTTATTGGAGTCATTGATGTCCTGGAGATAGAGTTTGACGTGGCACAACCTCACAACATTTAAACATTGTGAATCTAACAACTTTAAAATCTGAATAAGGGTTAAATTGTTAATAATAAATATGAGGTCCAAGTGCCACATAGCGGCATCTTGCAACATTTTGGGATGGTGGGTGTGACAAGTTCTAAATCTTTCACTATTGGTCAAATATCGCCACAATGGAATTGGGGACCCCATTGTTCAAAAGTTCTTATCAAAGCCATTGATGTCCTGGCGAGAGAGTTTGATGTGGCACAATCTTGAAACATTTAAATGTTGGGTTTTAACGTTGCACTATTGGTCAAATTATGCCAAGTTGGAATTGACGTGCCCCAATATTCAAAAGTTTCCATTGCAACAAGTTACAACATAGATGAATAGTATATTTTAATTAGATTAACATAAAAATATTACAAATGAAATGGCCTTGCAACATAGTTGAGAGAACATAAAATTATACATAATCACATAATAGATATTGTTAATTTGTTATTGAACCATCTATATACATTACCATTGAACTCATGTCAAACTATAAATACTTCTCTATTTTTTTATTAACATCACCGTCAAAAATCTTGGGGAATCCGAATTACATGAATATCAAACCAAACAACATAGAGAAGACACCAAGACATTCAATTAACATCATACTCTGTAAATTTTATCCTTAGATCTTGATTTTGTCCTCCAATTTATCTTTTTGTTTCCTCTTTTCGACGATGTTGAATGAATATTTCATTGTAGTCCATAACCATCCTATTAACAGGCAATGTCTACATTGCAAATTTATTTATGTAGTCATTCACAATGTTAATAAATGATTTTCCATATAACCTTGCATTATATATACAAGAAACCACTAGGTATGGGTAACAATAAGGCCAATAAAGGAGAATTACATTGATTTTCTCCAAGTCATTGTCAATTGCGTTATAGTAACAATTTCATGTGTCCATTCAAATCTCCAGTTTCTCATACATGCATGTATCTGTAGGAAATTCAACCTACCATCCAGAGTAGCATGCATCATTCACAAATGTGAAAAGTGTCTATTCTTGACATGATACATATGACTTGATGAAGGCTTGTATTTCTTCATTCTGAGAACTGCAAAGCAATAACATCTTGGATAGCCACACACAAATAAAATTGTCTATCATATTGTTCTACATATTTGAACTCTATTTTTAATATTTTATATAAATTCTTAATTTGAAAAGGGTAGAGAGTTGAAGCTTAGAACAACAAGAGAATATGAAAAAAGTAGATGATGCCAAAAATCATCAGTATCACACAATTAAATCCAAAATCATGAATGAATAAAAAAAAGTACTTGGTAACTTACTTTCTTCGCATAGTTGCCATAATGAAATCCATTACTTTTAACTTTTACATTTTATCGAGTCTTCTATTGTTTGATGCTCAGTAATTCAAGTTACCAGTCTCAGTTGAATTTTAAATTTGCACTTCAACAAGTTAATGTTTTAACCTAACTTTACCTATTTTCTAATATTTCCAAGACAAGGAGTAAACACATATTTGTGAAACACATGTACAACTAATTCAACCAAGGTTGAAACAATAAATAATAATAAATATATATATATACATGTAGTACCGAGAAAATGACTAATGACAAGCAACTACATTAAATTGACTCCGCCATCACCTTTACTTGTAATGTAATCATTAATAAACTAAATTGGCATTGGCTAATCTAGGTAGGTTGTCACTTGGCTTTCAAAGTATCATAATTTGTACGATGGACTTGATTGCAAAGGATAACTAATTAATGATAAATATATTGCAATCTATCCTATTAATCGTGTACCATTATTTCCAATTGACCCCAATTGAGATTAGGATTAACCCATCATTTGATCTTCTAATTCATTGCAAATGCAATATATGTTACCAGGTGGTGTGAAAGTTGTACATTCTCACAAAACAAATATAACATATTCTATAGATTTATTGGCATCTTCCTTCTATGTTGGTTGTTTATGTTTTCATTCCTGGCGATCATTGATCAAGATGCTCATCAGTTGATCTCTCACCGTGTTTCTCTCTTGCCCTACAAGTGGGAAATGGACGATTTGGCTATATTTGAGCAACAAAAACTAGGGAAGGTGTTTTTGATTGACTTCCTTGTGGTTGACAATGTTGTTTGGGAAATTATTAGCCATGAATTTTTTTAGAATATCCTCAAAAAATCTATTTAGCGACTCGTCTGTGCATTTCTGTCAAATTTAATGGACTTGCTCAATGATCTAGGTTTGGTGAAGATGATCAGGAAGGCAATGATTCAAGAATCGCTTATCCCTGAAGATAAGCTTGATTTAGCTTTAAATGGTTACGAATGTGATGCCGAACCATTGGATAAGGCTCAAATTTCCCTTTACATGTGTTAGAGCACTCAATTGCAGGTAATTGCATTCTTAAGGAGGCAAGGAGGGCACTTGTTAGAGGCTCGTTGGAACGCTTTGACATGGCCCTTATTATACATAATGATTTATGTGACTATTTATTAAGAAGGGCAAGTTCTGTTGTCTATGCTACAATTTTCTTATTTAGGTGGCAGTTGTTAGGGGACACATCAATGGTGGCCACTAACAACTTTGTTTTCAATTTTTAAAAAAATTATATCTTTTGAATTTTTCCTTTTTTGTGTATGCCTTTATCCAAGGTTTGTGTTAGGGCACCTTGGCTTAGGGATATCTAAAAAATCCTCTATAAACTCTTTTGTTTAATGTAATATTACAATATGGGTTATCAATATAAATTCCAATTGTTGTCATTCTTTTAATTTTTTGTCTCATTATATATTATTTTTCGTTAATGACATAATTCTAGAACTTTTATTATTTATGATTATAGCCATTGGTTAATTCTGGATGTATCATAATTTAGAATATATGTAAAAAATAAGGTTAATCTAAATCATTCACTCATTGACACTTGTCTCTATTCTGGAGACTTTATGTAGAAATTTGGGTGTTAGAACTTTGATCTGGAATAGAACTTATGCTGTTGATCTGCAAACATCTGACGATTAAAATATATTATAATATTGTAAGTACATCGATGTAAATTGTAATTGTAGTCATCCTTTTAAATTTTTATTTTATTATATATTATTTTTTGTTAATTTGAATCGTTCATTTGTTGACACTTGTCTCTATTTCAAAGACTTTATGTAGAAATTTGGGTGTGTCAGAACTTCGGTCTGAAATAGAACTTATGCCATCGATTTGCGATCATCTGATGATAAAAGATTATTATAATATTATAAGTACATCGATGTAAATTTTAATTCTATTCATCCTTTTGAATTTTTGTTTTATTATCTATTAATTTCCATTAATATGAATCGTTCACTCGTTGACACTTGTCTCTATTCTGGAGACTTTATGTACAAATTTGGGTGTGTCAGAACTTCGGCCCGGACTAGAACTTATGTCATCGATCTGCGAACATCTGACGATGTAAATGTAAATCTTTGTAAAGCTATAAATTTTCCAAATAACTTAATCATTATCATTTATCATTTGATATTTTCGCCAGCCACATTATGATTTTTCAAAAACTTGCCAGCACATTTGCCAAATAATTAATCTTATATTTTTAAATATTTATATAATTCGCCACCAAAATTATTTTACTTTTTTGAATACAAGTATAGTTCACCAATGAAATTATTTCTTTTTTCAAATCTATCTGTAATTCGCCAACTAAAATCACTAAAGTGGAGAAATTTGAAAAAATTCACCAACGAAATTATTTTTTTCCCCCAAAATAGGCACACATTTGCCACAAAAATTACTGGCTCTAGCTAGAATTCACCAAGATTTTATAGGTTTTTTAGGGGGTTCCTTAAAATTATCACTATTTTTGGGTCTTCTGGACTCAATGGTGAGGTTTGTTTTTGTCTAGGATGTCTCCAGTAAAATCTCACCACAAAACCCTCATAGAAGGAGCCCTAATAGAAGACCCATTCTTCAAATCTCCATCAAACCCTAGATTTGCAACAACTAAAGTCTACAAACACACTTATGACCTTGAAAATATCTTCATTCTTTTCCTGCATGAACATGGGTTCAACTATGCACTAGAATATACTCATACCAAGGGTTACAAATACTTGGGAGATCTTCTCTCACAACCTGGTAACTAGGCTCTAATACCACTAGGGAGGAAAAAATTATAGCAATATAAACATTTCCACATAACCCAAGAGAGATAAATATGCAAAAAAGTACTTAGAATCTACCATGCAAAAGAATAGACAAATATACCATTAACATGACACAAGATATACCTTGGGAAAACCCTCCATGAGAAAAAAAACCTCGCCTCTGAAAGCATCCACACTCAATGTAATATTCAGCAACAAAAACATTACAATACACTTACAATGTCTCCATGAGTAATTTTGAAGCACCAAACTCCTCCAATGTACCCTCTATGTGCCCAAGCATAATGGGTAACCATGCAACCACACATCTCATGCCATGCTTCACATATGCACTCTTCAAGAGAGCTCAATACAAATGATAATCAACTCCAAAATGATAGCCAACCTCAAACAACATGTTCTTGATTTTATAGAATCAAGCTCACACAAAACCACTAAGTGGTATTAGCTAAATCACGTGTCTCAAAACCATGAGATCATAAAACTATTAACCCTAAAATTAAATATTTCTCACAAATATTAAATATTTATCCTATGTCTCCCATACATAAAATATCTAACCAATGTTATAATACGACTTTACAAGTGAGCCCAATAAATATTTAATGTGGTTAAACACATCAGTAAAGATGCACTACAAATAAATATTTCTTTTAGATAATTAAAATATTTATTTCTTAAATGCAAGGTGTATAAAACATCTTTTCATAACACAGTTGAGCTAAAGAATGCAATCAAATGGTGAAAAGAGAACAAGATTCTCACCAACACAAACATAGATGGTTATGGGATATGCTCAAGATGATTGATGTTGTTGAGAGTTGATGTAATTAATCATTCCAACAACATGAACTTGCCTTACATCCAATTCCAACTCTTGAAAATGGCTTGAGGAATGGTGACTTCATAAATTTGGGATGAGGATGATAGATGGTGAAGATTTGATATTGTGCAATGGAGGGAGGGGGTTGATCCATTTGTAATAGAGAATGAGAAGCTTACGAGTGACATCTTGTGATTAGTGCACATGATTAAGGAACTCTCATGAGCATTTTGATTGTAACTCTCAGAACACACCCCTATCAAATCTGCCTATGTGGCCTACTTTGGAGAATAATATCTTAATGCCAGTTGACTTTCATGCAAAAACCACTTAGGATCATACTCACATGACATAAGTGAGCTTGCTCATCATATTTCAGAACCTCAGGATGTAATTTGATGAGTTTTTGAAGTACCAAGTTGGAGGGCTCTGGGATTGTTTTGTTGTTTGCATATTCTCAGGCCTGCAAATTAGCCTTCTATTCAGATTGGTATTTCACAGCTGGATGATTGTCATGACAAGTGGGTTGATTTCCACAATTCTCCTAGCCTTCATATGCTCCCTGGTCCAGTTTCAGAGCCTCAGGATCAAGTTTGGTATTGTTTCAAGGCCAAAAGCAAACAGGGTTTTACTATTTACACTGCTGAAAATGCCTAAGGGGCTATCTTTGGATATTTATATTATGCAACCTATTGATTGACATGAGATGCTCCTCGGTATTCATATTTTCTTGACATAAATGGATGCCCATGTTAGGATTAGCCGACAGAAAATATCAATTAAATGCAAATAAAGATTAAATAGAGGAATGGAAATACACATAAATAATAACAGCGAGAGACAAGATTTAACATGGTTCACCCAAACTTGGGCTACATCCACCAACAGAGAGTCTAATATTATTATCCAGTAAATCAAACTGATTACAACCAACAATCCCCGCAACTCAATACCGTTGCAAATACTACAATACAATATATCAAAAAACCCTAACCCTTAGCTGCTTTTATCAAGCCTTATGTCGGTTACAAAATAGGGTTTTTTTATGTTGGTCCAAAAAAAAAATTTGGGGGCTGTGCCCCCAAACCCTTGCTTCTCGGGGGCTGTCGCCTCTGAACCCCCGCTCGGGGCCCGGCCTGGCCCCGAACCCCAACGAGGATACATGGCTAGTGTACAGTACTTTCCTGATCAGTTGCCACCTACTAACAATCTCCCACTTGGAGACCGATCCTGGACGACACCGCTGCGCGTGCAACTCCCACTGGAAATAAGCTCCCTGGACTCTGTTGTTTTGATGTTATTGTTTCAGTCTTGAAGACCAACCGAAGCTGAAGAGGAGCTTAGCTTCTCCCTTGTCACTAGCTTTGTAAACATATCCACTAGATTTTCATCTATATGTATCTTTTCCAGCCTTAACTATCCATTATCCAACACCGACCGAATAAAGTGATACCTCAACTATATGTGTTTGGTCTTTGAATGCAGGGCAGAATTCTTTGCAAGATGTATGGCACTCTGATTGTCTGTATACAAAGAACTGTTAGCCTGTTGTTTGCCCAATTCTTCCATGAAAGATTGCAACCATATCATCTCTTTTCTTGCCTCTGTTGTAGCTACATACTCTGCCTCTATGGTGGATAAAGCAACCACCTTTTGTAACTGTGAGATCCAACTCACTGTTGTCCCACCTACAATAAAGACATAACCTATAGTACTCTGCCTAGTACCAATATCACCTGCTAAATCAGTATTAGAGCCCCCAAAACATAAGTGTTTATTGTGTTAGGTCTCAAAAACGCAGATCGTTAACCCTAAGAGGTTGCCAGGATCTCTTGACATTTTTGGCTAACTGGCACAGGGTAGATATGGATAAACCCCCTTCACTTCAGGCTCTGCTAGACCTAGGCAGGTAAACCTCTAATTAATAAAGTAGATAAAGAGATGATCACTACTTTGATCAGAATTAATCTAACTATTGATAATGGCACAAATTATAAAACAAATGAAAAGACAACAAGTTAATTCTAAATGATCTAAATTGTAATGCTAAAACAATAATACAATCTAAATAAGTAAATCTAAAGTGAATTTGTATAAGTGATAATGAAAACACTAGACCAATGCCTTATTGAATATAGAGTCAGTATGATCATGAAATAAATGACTGTTTGTTTGGTGAAAACTTGAACTACCTAACATGAAAGAATAGGTATGTAACTTGTACAACCCTGCAAGGAAATAGTTAATATTCCATACTTATATATCCAATTGATAAAATCAAATTACCTGCATTCATCTAAAAAGATTTAATCCCTCTTTGAAGGAACCTATCAGAATAATACTGCAATTGTAAAAGATTTATCAAAAAACTGGAGATAGAATACAAACCCTAACTATATGACTCTTCTTACAGATCCATGACAATGTCTTCACAGTTACTATGATAGATTTAAAGGATTTAATTCTGAAAGAAAAAATCAGTTAATCTTATCACACTATACTAGCAAATGTGTATAGACAACTTGAAGATATACTTGATAACTCAAATTGAATAACAGAGAAAACTTTGAAAGGAGACAGTCATATAATTGAATAAATTAAACAGATAGTTGATACTGAAATTTGCAGTTACTACTTCATGTTCACAGACTCGACTTCATCAGAGAATGCTTGCACATGGTCTACCAAAAATAAAATATATTAAAAGTGAACTAGCATTGCTGTTCAAATCTAATCTAGAGTATCCCCTGTTCTATTCTGTAATCTCTCCCTATTCTATCTATTCTCCCTATCTGGGTTTGGTCATCTCTTATAAAGAGCGGCATACAAGCTTCAGACCAGTTACAATAGTTATGATGGTTGATAACCGAAATTAGTATTTGTTCTAATAAAATAGATTCAGGAAATTTAATACTCACCACTAATCATCAAATGGATAACCATTTCAGGGTCAAACAAAAATCTTTAACTGTAGTTCTGCTTAATATCCTTTGAGGGTTTCTTTATTATCCCTAAAAAGACCAAATAAAACACAAATTAATCTCTGATCAAATGATTAAAACCAATTCATTTGAACATATGTATTTACTCAGCTAATTACTTCCCTTATCAATAATTTATCAGTTTCTCATGATCCTTTCGAGGGTATTTTTATAACTTGATCCCCGCTGTGTATATCTTGCAAAAAACCCATATTTCAAATGTCAGAAGAATATCTTAACCATTCAGATTTTAATGTCGTTTTTAGGGTTTCTATATTTTGTATCGGCAAGACCTCCTACATCGCTGTAAGAATAACATTCTTCCTCGATCTATTTGGTGTCCCCAATATAATTATTGGTGAGAACCTTGTCGCTGAGACATCATGATATCAGAGACTCCTTAGTTTTTAACTCCGACGCTCCTCTTCTGTCGACAACCACTAGTTCTGTTCCATGGGACATTCATACAAGACGCGGACTCCATTAGGTCTATGAAACAAACTGGAATTAATTACATATCCGGTCATGTATAAACTTGTATATCCATTGGCGATGGGGCCCACGTGGTGTTTCGTGCACTTGTATATACATTTCCTTTGTATCTTGTATACATACAAGCATTAAACATACAAAGACTTTTCTAGACATCCGGCTTGTATCTTCTCTTGTACATCGACTTGTATCTTTGCTTGTATATTGGGAATGTACCTTCGCTTGTATATTGGCTTGTATATCGAAGATATACATTGTTACTATACAAGCCCAATGTGCAAGCGGCAGGACCCACTACTTGTATCCAACCTTCATATACAATGCCTGATACATACAAATTCAATTGTATCCCCTTTCTAGACTCCTTGCTATTATGAACCATGGTTCATTTATTTTTGACTCCGACTTGTATATGCATCCTCCGATATACATAAAGTCTCGATGCATCCCTTTAACCCAATTTAATTCTCTCCTGAGTTTTGCATTGTATATTACTGTGTATCGGCATGAGTTTTGTATTGTTTCACCGAATGTACATTGCATACATATATCACAAAAGCATATCGAGAATGTATCTTTAGAATGTATGTTGGGAATGTATCCTTCGTCAGATGCAAAGAGTGACTGGTAGAAATAGTAAAGAGAACCGATGATAACAAGTCATGTCTTGTATATACAATAATTTAGCATATCTGCGAAGGTCATCGGTGTGAATTTATCAATCGGTGATTCTTGATATCTTCTCCCCGATGATCAGTCTCACGTCGATACTCATTTCCCTTTGCATATCTCTCGAAGCTTCGTCGATGAGAGATGTAAGATTGATGTAGTTTAAATAATCTTTGCCTATACAATAATCCCACCAATATGCTATCTTTGACCTTGTCTGAAATCCTTTATGACTTCTATTATCGGTGTGACCTACATAGCCAGAGAGACCTGGGAAACATACCCCGATCAAGTCATCTTACACCGATCGTTATGACTAGGAATTTATCTGTCCAACGAAGGGTTAACGATGTCATGTGTTTACGGTTCATCTTTAATGAGCACTTCAACCATGTTATATTAAGTCTTTAGGAATCAGAATAGATCAAATCCAAATATTTCTATCAACTCAATTGTTAATCTCTGCTTGAAAATAACTATGGATCTTTCCATATATGCTCACATATTAAAATTTTTGGATGATTGAAACTTAATATTTGCCAAAAAACAACCTAGGAATTTTAGTCCCAACATATTGGATGTACCTCTCAAATATTTGAGAATCCATTTTACCGCATTCCAATGCTCCAATCTGGGATGACTCATATACCTGCTGACGACTCCTACAACATGTGCAATATCTGATCTCGTGCATACCATGACATACATTAAACTTCCTACAGCTAAAGCATATGGTACCTTGGACATTTTTTCTTCCTCCTCTTGTGTCTTTGGACACATCTCCTTAGTCAATTTCAAATGACTAGGCAAAGGTGTGTTGACAACTTTTGCATTCTCCATATGGAATCTCTGCAACACCTTTTCAACATAAGCAGCCTGAGATAGAGTCAATTTTCTATTCTTCCTATCTCTGCAAATTTTCATACCAAGGATTTGTTTTGCTGCCCCCAAATCCTTCATATCAAATGACTGTGCTAACTGCTGTTTTAACTCTCTTATGTGATCCATGTTAGACCTAGCTACAAGCATGTCATCAACATATAAACATAAAATAATGTAGCTATCATTATCCAACCTCTTAAAATAAACACAATGGTCATAATTACACCGACTGTAGCCTTGCTCAGCCATAAAATTATCAAATTTCAAATACCATTGCCGAGGTGCTTGTTTGAGGCCATACAAACTCTTCTTCAATCTACACACTAGTTTCTTCTTACTTTTGACCTCAAATCCTTGGGGTTGTTCCATGTATATCTCCTCCAAATCACCATGGAGAAAGGCAGTTTTCACATCTAACTGTTCCAAATGCCAATCTTCAGCAACCACAATACTTAAAACAGTATGAATAGAAGTCATCTTGACAACCGGAGAAAATATCTCATCAAAATCAATGCCCTTTTTCTGTGCAAATCCTTTTACAACTAACCTGGCTTTAAATCTTTTCTTACCTCCATCTTCCTCTTTTAGCCTATAAACCCATTTGTTTGGTAAAGCCTTTTTACCTGCAGGTAACTTACACAATTCCTAAGTCTAATTTTTCAGCAAGGAGTCCATTTCTTCTTTCATTGCAAGCTCCCACTGAACCCGTGTATCCACCTGCATAGCTTCATCATACCCTTCTAGTTCATCAGCATCTGTTAACAAAATAGAATACAAAGAGTGAGAAAACCTTTCAGGAGGTCTACTTAGCGTTGTTGATTGTCTAACATACACTGGAGTTTGTGGTATTTCTGGTTGCTGTTGCGGAGCATGAGGAACCACTGGAACATCACTATTTAGAGTATCATCCAGCACCACATAATATTTTTCTTTCTTCTCATGCTACTGCAACTAATCTTTGTACAACACCTTCTCATTGAATATAACATCCCTGCTTCTCACAATTTTCTAATTTTCAAAATCCCAAAGCCTATAACCAAATTCATCAATGCCATATCCAACGAAGGTACATTTTTTTGATTTTACATCCAGCTTGGTTCTTTTTTCAAAATCTACATGTGCAAATGCTTCACATCCGAAGGTTTTGAGAAAAGAATAACTCACCTTCTTGCATGTCCATGCTTCCTCTGGAATACCACAACCCAAAGGAACTGAAGGACCTCTATTAATTAAATATACAGTAGTGTTGATAGCTTCTGTCCACATGTTTAAAGGTAGACCAGCATGCAATCTTATGGTCCTTGCACGCTCCATTATTGTCCTATTCATGCGTTTAGCCACTCCATTTTCCTGTGGAGTCCCTGGAATCGTTTTCTGCCTACGAATTCCATTAAAGGAACAATAATCCTCAAATTTTTTGTTGCAATACTCACCACCATTATCAGATTTGAGACATTTTAATCTTTTACCTGTCTCATTCTCAACCAAGCTTCTCCATTTCTTAAATGTTTCAAATACATCAGATTTCTGCCTAAGGAAATAAATCCATACCTTCCTAGTTGCATCATCTATGAATGTAACATAATACCGAGAGCCACCGAGAGAAGATACCTGAGCTGGTCCCCATACATCTGTATGCACAAGCTCCAACTTTTCATTTTTCTTTTGCTTCCCATCCTTGAGAAAACTGACTCTCTTTTGCTTGCCATACACATAACTTTCACAGAAATCCATATTAATACATTTCAGACTTGGTAAAACTTTCTTACAATGAAGTACCTTCATACCTTTTTCACTCATATGCCCAAGTCTGTTATGCCACAATGTTGTCTCAGAACCTGCAAAGACTGTTTCAGTCTCTTCCTGCGAACCTACAGCAACTGTTCCTGAACCTGTTTATTTTTTCTCTGCAACAACTAAAGTGGAAGGAACAGTATGACCTATACAAAGATATAAGGTGCCTACTTTCACACCTTTTGCTACTATTAAGGCACCTTTTGAAACCTTCCAATTTTTATCAGTAAATGTAACAATGCAACCTTCTTCAGCTAGCTGCCCTGCTGAAATTAAATTCCTACTGAGCCTTGGAACGTGCCTTACCTCTTGTAGTAGCCAATGATTCCCATTCTGCAACTTAATCTTAATTCTTCCCTTTCCAACAATCTAACAGGGTTCATTATCTCCCAAATAAACTAGCCCAAAATCCCCTTAGACATAATCAAGAAAATAACTTCTATGGGGCGTAGCATGAAATGAGGCCCCTGAATCTAAAACCTATGAATCATCAGCATTACATAGGGAAAGAATAAAAGCATCATCTTCAGACTTATTACTTACCACATTTGCCTCCTAATTGCCTTCTTGTTTTTCTCCTTCTTTATTTTTCTTAGACCAGCAATCTTTCTTCAGATGACCTAGTTTCCCACAGTACCAACAATCCTTTTGTCCTCTGGATTGGGATCTCTTGTCCTTTGATTTTCCTCATGACTTCCCATGACCTCCAGAACCTTTTCCTCTCTCCTTTGATCTGCCCCTACTTTCTGCATTCAAAACACTGCCTAATGTGGATCCACCTGAGATTTTCCTATGAATTTCCTCACTCAGAATAACACCAACAACATCATCAAATTTTAGGGTATTTGAACCAGAAACAGAGTTACTAACCGCCATTACCAAACTATTCTAGCTTTCAGGCAAAGAACATAATATCAAGAGAGCTCTAACTTCTTCATCAAATTTTACATTTACAAAAGTCAATTGACTAACAATCGTATTAAATTCATTTAAATGATTTGTCACAGATCCACCTTCAACCATTTTCAGATTAAACAAATGCTTCATGAGAAATACCTTATTTGAGGCTGAGGGTTTTTCATACAATTTAGCCAAAGCTTTCATCAGACCATCTGTTGTCTTTGCTTTCATTATATTGAATGCCACCAATGGTTCCAGGCACAACCAAATGGTTCCCAGTGCCTTTTTGTCAAGAAGATTCCAATCCTCATCAGTCATTGTTACCAGTTTCTTGGCTACTCCTTCCAACGGCATCTATAAATCCTTTTGATAGAGGTAATCCTCCATCTGCATCTTCCATAACTGATAGTTCTGCCCATTGAATTTATCGACCTTCAATTTACCCTCGTCTGTCATTGCTCCCACTCAACCGTGAGACCTTCCTACAGACGATAATCACAACCTGCTTTGATACCACCTGTTAGGATTAGCCGGCAGAAGATATCAATTAAATGCAAATAAAGATTAAACTGAGGAATGGAAATACACAAAAATAATAACAGCGAGAGACAAGATTTAATGTGGTTCACCCAAACTCGGGCTACATCCACCAACAGAGAGTCCAATATTATTATCCAGTAAATCAAACCGATTACAACCAGCAATCCCAACAACTCAATACCATTGCAAATGCTACAATACAATATATCAAAAAACCCTAACCCCTATTCGCTTTTATCAAGCCTTATGTTGGTTACAAAATAGGGTTTTTTTATGTCGGTCCAACCTCGGCGAGGATACATGGCTAGTGTAGAGTACTTTCCTAGTCAATCGCCACCTACCAACAACCCATGTTCAAGTTCTATAGCCTCAGGACTTAATGTGATAAGATTTATGTTATCTCTGAAAGTTGCACCCTACTAATTTGTAGAAATTGGTACTCTAGAAGAACATGGAAACACTCCTATGGCTGTGGGTCACCTAGAAACTAGAGTGAATCTCCGGAGAAGGCCGGCTTCCTAACTTTATGTCACCTAAAACTTACTATTCTATGCTTTGACAAGGAAAAGGGTAAGAAAGATATGCTCTAAAACTAAAATTTAACTCTAAAGGGTGATACACCTATCTTAATGAGGAACATGAAAATATCAGTCCAAACACTTGTTAAAATGACTGAAAAATCTCTTGCACAACTTATCAAATATACCTCTGCATAAATATTTCACAAGCATGTTTGTAAATGTAGACTTCTTAAGAGGAAAAGTAATTTCACACTTAATGGTAATGCATATCTAAACATAACTTGCAACCCACATAAGTATTTTCTGCAAAAAAGGCTCTTTTCCAAGACAAAAGTTAAGAGGAAATAAACTTACTTCACAGATAACTCTATCAAATCAGATAATGAGCACAGAAATGCATAAGACAAATAGGCACAATCTCCAATCAATGACCTCCAAGGTTTCCACTGTATTTCATATCAAGTAAACTGATAAAATGAGTTACAAATTTGCCAAAATTTTGAGCAAGGATCACAAAATCACAAGTCTCTCCAAGTAGCATAATCAGAACTGATTACAAAATGTCACAAAATTGACTATCCACCACTATCTAAGTGGTTCCACCATACAAGGAGCTAGAAACAAACTTGGGTCAGATGCCAACAAAAAGCCTAGACTATAGGGCCTATATCCTCTCCACAAGAGCTCATAATGAAGGAAAAAGTCCATCATGACCTAGTCTAACATGATGACTCATGAAAACTACCCCAAAAGTACTCTAATAGTAGTAAAATCACTCCTAGATACTCTCCAAAGCATTCAAATCAATTACTAACTACCTTTGTGACTTAGTCAAAACTCTCATCTCAAGGGCAAACCAAATGGCTATATTCTTGGCACATGTTTGCCAACTCCTCCATTCTCCAACTACATTTGCTCTCAAAGCCAATAAAGTCTCAAAATCATTCTCCTTTGCATTTAAAAGTAACAATAACTCTTAAATGATTTATAAGACTATCATCTAAGACTTATTGTTTTACATTACATAATTCATGCAAGGAAAATAAATACAAAAAATTAGAAATAGCACCGAAGTGCCTACCCTAGCATAAAGGAAACAAAAGACTTAGCAAAAAGTCTTAATGTCTTATGGCCACCTCGTGGCATGCTACTAGGTATTACATTTTGTTAAGTTATTGACCAAGGGCTCATTAGAAGGTATACAAAAATATAAAATGCAAAAAGGAAAGAAAGCCATCGGGCTTCTAGGGTTATGAAACCCTAAAGACACAAAAGCAACTTTTTTGCCCTCATTTGCACTTTTGCATTTTTTCACATTGAAGTTTTCACATCTGAGGTTTCTGTAGATGATTATGTTGTTTTCGAAGGCATTTTTACTGTGTTCCTTGCTAAAAGACTCCTGTAGCTGAAGGTGAGTTCAATGAACTTGTTTTTCTGAAGCAACACTAAAACTTTATCATTTTTGCTATTATTCTACATTATACATATGATGAATAACTCTGCATTTCTGTTTTATCCTCTGTATTTTCATATGATTGTATATTATTTACAGAGCAGCTACAGTCGTAAAAAGGAAAAGGATTTGTCTTTTGTTTTTTCCTGTCTGCAAGATACTTAGCATGCTTTAAATACACAGTTCTTAACTCCTTGAAGCTGTAAAACTGCTATCTCTGTCTTTGCATCTTAAGGTTTTGTCAAAACCCTCATTGTATTTTTTACCTTTTTCTGTATATATCTATACCTCCTATAGCATCTACTATACTCTGTCTTTTTGCTGAGACAATAAGGCATTTTGAATGAAAAAACAAGGGGTTCTCATTTTACTAGCTAGGGTTTCAAGAAAAATCAAAACCCTCATTACTCTGAATAGCCATGAAGTGCTAATGGTAATAGTCTTCTGCAAGTAAGAACCTATATGCTTCTGTACTTTTTAGCACATATACTCCTATAGCATTCATGAAGGCTTCTATAGCTATTTCAAAACATGTGCTTCTGTAGCATTCTGAAATGTTTGATATTATTCCTACTATATCATGTTTTGCTATTTTGGTCTCATAACCCTTCATTTGTTCTTTATGCACTTGGAAACATTACTTTGAAGTTCTCTGTATTATGGCTTGAAGAGATAGCCACCTCAGACCTGGAAATGTTGCAAATTTTACAAATTCTATCTTTTCTTGTGTGCCAGCCCTTGTGACTCTTGTAACAACATTCTCATATTCTTATGACTGCTCTATCTATTATGATGTATGTAGATATGGTATTTAAATATGAATCTCTATATTTTGTATATTTTGCATATACTCCTGTAGTATCTTCAAAATAGACAAAACTATAAAGATTCTGAGTATGCTCCTGTCTAACAGTCACACCTATATGTTGTTCATAGCATTCTCATGAAATAACACCTGTATGTTACTGCTCATTGAATACAAGGTTTGAAGCTTCCTCATTTGATTTCTTACCTATAAACTGTCTCAAACCTCTTGATGTTGTTCCATTCTATGATGGCACCTTCTTATCTTATCACAGTCTATGATACCCTTATTGGATGGTCATCAATCTGCAGACTCCTTTTGGCAGATGTTTGATCATGAAGGCTAGTACTATCTCTTGACTATCTCTTAGGACTATCTCAGTACATTTGGTAACTATTCTTAGTTATTTTCATCATGATTGTCCACCGAATGTTCTTGTTATTGCTTTTACCACCTTATGACAAGCACTGAAATATGAATGTTTCCACTGCATACAGTCATTCTTATGACTGTGAAGGTCATCCTAAGGACTTCATGATAGTCATCATTACATGTTTGTTCTCCTAGATCATTGTTAAGGTATCTTCAGTCTCATTGTCCCTGTATAGTTATCATCATACTTTTCCTTGCAAAACTCTGAGATTATTTGTTGTCACTGCTACCTTATGACATATTTACTGTCTTCTGATAGACTGATCTACACTTGACTGTCCTTGCTCTTGACAATCCTCTTAGTGATATGACTATCATCAAGTCATTCTTCCAAGTGTGCATAATGTCATGCATATTTTGTTTTGTTGTTTCTATATGCTGTTATATGTATCATGCTCTTTCTTTATTTGCTACTCTTCACACTATTCTTATGCAAACTGTCCTTGTTGTACTCACAGTTGATATTGAATGAAGACTATACCATGTGATATCTCATGACAAACCATTCCTTAGGTTGTTCTTCACAAATCTATCTCTGCATACTCCATTGCCTTTCATCTTGAAGCTGCACTCTATTTTCCTTGTATCACTATAGGCTGCTTTTGCATGACTACTGATCTTGGGACATATGATTGTCTCAAGCAATAAATCATATTGTTCAAGTATATGAATAGATCTAGCTATATGAATGATCCTTGTTTTTGATGAATATACATGAAATGCTCTATAATGGCTATAAGCTGGGCTCAACCCTTATGGGAACCACATTTTCTCCACTCATAATGTAATCTAATGAATCAAAACAGAGACATAATTACACCTATATCTGCACATGAAGCAAACTTGTTAGGAAAATAAATGCATATTTTGGATGTGTTTGATGGCTTGATTGTTCTCTAAGACATCCAAGGTTTGCATTGCTTATTTAATGCATTTGGAGATCAGTTTGTACATGCATAGGTGTTTGTTCATGTAAGGTTTGAGACCTTTCATTGCTTAGAGCATTACTCTAACACCATTGTTATTGCCAGATGCAAGAACTAGGAGCAACATGGGGTTAGGAAGGACAAAGATAGCTCAGGTCAGCAGAACAAGATGACACATCAGAACTAGTCATTCTCAGGCAATGACTAGCCTCCAACCTTATATGCACATTTACTTTTACTTTCTTATTCATGTACATATTTTTCTTCAATTTCATTGAATAAGAAAAGTTAATCTCACGGCTTGTGTGAGATAATGTACATTTTACATTCAATAAAGATTAATTCTTTATTCAGAAAAGATTTGTGTAAATCCTTCTTATGTTACACGCACTTGTATGAATGCAGTAATTTGATAAGCATAATCCTTTGAATTATTTCATTTATGCACTTGAATGTAATATAGGAAAGATTGGATGAAATGTACCTTTTAAGTTGTGAATCAAAGCTCTACCTGAATAAGCTATAGTGAAATTTAGGTAACATTTCTGGCCACATCTGCTATATGTTTGCCTGCTAAACATCAGACCAACTACCTAGACCTTATCCATTAGGCACAGGGTCACTCAGAGACTTCTAAAACGCTTTGGAAAAATAGTTTTCTGACCTCTGCAACTCAGCAAAAAAAATGAAAGACTCTTACTCACCTAAGCAAAAGAAAAACTGCAGAAAAGAAACTAACTAACTATGCTGGACAACACTTAGGGAAAATGAAAAACATCTAAATTATGGTGTAGCAGCACTTATTGAAAGCATAACCACCTAACCTAATATGTACATGTTAGACCAAATCAAACCACAAAACAACGTTTGAGGTGTATCCCATTCACTAGGATAGGTAAAACTTCTCCATCCATCTTTGACAATTGAAAAGCATTATGTTCTTTGCACTTAGTAATAACAAAAGGACCGGTCCAAAAGTTGTCAAACTTTGAATGCGTACCTAGTCTACTCTTCAGCTCATCCCACTTGAGCACAACATCACCTTCTTTGAATACCCTTGGTGTGGCTTTCTTATCAAAGGCTTTCTTGGTTTGAAGCTGATGATACTCCATAGCTTTCATAGCTTTATCTTTGATTTCTTCTAGTTCCATGAGCTGAGCATATATAACAGCCATTGGATCTTCTTCAAACATTTCCAACTAATTCATGATCTCAAGAGCTGGCAACTCAACAGATAAAGGTAGCCTTGCCTCTTTTCCATAAACTAACATATATGGAGAATTCCCTATAGACCTTTTGGGACTTATCCTATCTGCCCAAAGAGCAGATTTCAGCTTGGTGTGCCAGGTCATCTGGTTATCTTCCATAGTTCTTTTGATAATCCTTATCAGGTTCTTGTTTGTTGATTATGCCAAACCATTACCCTGAGGGTAATAATTTGATGCTGTATTTAAATAAATACCATTCTTCACAGCCCAATCAGTTACTCTCAGTCCAACAAAGGCTAAAGCATTGTCTGAAATGATTGATTCAGGAACTCCAAATCTGGATACTAAATCATAATTAAAGTCTAAAACAACATTCTCATTGGCATCTTCCAAAGCCACGGCTTCAGTCCATCTCATGAAATAATCTGTTGCTATTAGTACCCACCTATGACCTACACTAGATGGTGGGTTAATGTCACCTATAAAGTCAATTCCCCATCTCATAAAGCGCTGCTCCACTTGAATTAGCTACAGAGGTAAAGTTGGCAACCTCTCTTTGCCTGCAAAAATGGCACATTTTACACATTTTTTGGCCCATGCATGGGCATCTCTGAATAAGCTAGGCCAATAATAGCCAGCTCTCATTATCTTCCAGGTAGTTGTTCTTGGGGAAAAATGACCTCCTGCTGTTCTTGTTGCAAGTATGGGCCTAACCGGTGTTGTCATTGATGTCAACATACTCATGTTGCATTAATGAGAAGGATCAGATGAGTTGTGTACTGAGGATATTGAGAAAATTAGTCTCTATCAGGTACAGTGAAGAATAGTGATGATAAGAAGGTAAAAGTCCTCAATAGGTTGAGGATCAGAGGATGTGGTTTAAAGGGTTTATAGCTATAAGTCTTGAGATGCTCCAGTCAAGTTTTTAGAGGTCCACATGAAGATCTAAAGAAGTTATGGTCGCTCAAGTAGAACCGGTTCTGGCAGGTGTTCAAAGGTGATAGAGTGTCACAGATAGGTCCGGTGAGATCCAGAATTTTATTATCCCATTCTATAGATTTGACGGAGTGTTGAGGACATCCCTGTGAAGTATCAACTAGATTGGTTCGTGGTTTGAAGGTCTGAAAGAGCCTATTCATTTGTGACAGCGATGACAAACTGTGTTCTTGAAGCTCTGGATGAAGGAGAGAAGAATTCCAGTAGGATGATGAAGTGCGGATGTTCTTGGTGATTCAGGGAAGGTTATGATGATTGTTGGATCATGTCCAGTTCATGTTGGTGGTCCGTATTGAAGTTAGAGTTTGCATTTGAAGAATTACCACCGGATATTGGTGTTCTTCTTGAGACTAGCCGACTAGATGTATTACATGTCTTACGCATGTTCTTGTAGGTGTTTGCTGACTTAGATGATTGTTCCTAAGTCGATGCCTTGTATAAATAAAGGATTGTGAAGTCTTTTTGAAGTGTGTCTTGCGGTGATGAGTGTGTGGTAGCGAGGAGAAGTGCGAAAGGCAGAGCAGAAGTTTTGGGCTTAAATGGAACTAATTCAAGCATGGTGAAGATGCTATTTTCTAGTTCTTAAAGGTGATACTTATTTCTTTGTAGACAGTGTGTCTCTTGTAGGCAGTGAGCCTCTTATGAGTAGTGTGCTTGGGTAGTGAGCCCTAATTGGCATGTGCCATTTGTTCTTTCTATTCTTCTAACAGAGTACATTCTTGGGTTAATCACCCCATGGTTTTTTCCTTAACCAGGTTTTCCACGTCAAAATCTTGGTGTCTTATGTGTTGATATGTTTCTTCTTTTGATTTGAATGCATTATGGTTCATGATTAATATTCTGCTAATCACTAAAGAAGATTCAAGTGTTTAATTTGAGAAAGTTTCGCACAACTGATTCACCCCCCCTCTCAGTTGTGTGCCCTAAGTCTAACAATTGGTATCAGAGCCAAGTTCCTCTAAAAGGAGCTTAACCACTCAAGGAGATCCAGGATGTCGTCATACAAGAAGGATAGTCCGAAGTTTGATGGAACCAACTTTTCTCTTTGGAAAGGTCGCATGAAATGTCACTTGCAGTGTATGGGAATGGCGTACTGGTCCATGGTCACAAAAGCATATGTACCTCCACATGGTGGTCTGACAACCCTCAATGAAATCACAGATGCTGAAAACAATTTGCGGACCAAAGAGGCTCTTCTAAGCGCATTAACTGACTTAGAGCTCTCAAATGTTATTGATCTACCAACTGCCTATGAGATCTGGATTAAACTGGAACTTTTGCATGAAGGAGACGAGTATGTTAAATGTGCAAGGTTATAGAGTCTAAAAGGGAAATTTGAAAAACTGAAGATGAGAGATGATGAAAATATTACCACTTTTATGCCAAGAGTGAATGAGCTGGTTTGTGGAATTAGAAATTCTGGTAGTCTTGGATGAAAATGAGATTGTTGGTAAAATTCTCAGATCCCTTCCTGCCTCTTACAAAATCAAGGTTGCTGCCATTGATGAATTCAAAGCCCATACCACTATCACAAGAGACTAATTGGCTAGCAAACTGACTACTTTTGAAATGACCGAGTTTGGAGATGATCCCCCCAAAACTGAATCTGCATTCAAAGCCAGTGCCTCTGTGAAAGGTAAACAAGGATTTGATCTAGGAGAGAACTCATCAAGGAAACTGTCATGGTATGAAAAAGCAAGAAAAGACCTAGAAGAAGAAGTAGAAACTACTCAACTTGAAGCCCTCATTGCAAAGAGACTGCCAAGAGGATCCGGTAAGTATGAAGGAAAATTACCTTTTAAGTGTTTTAATTGCAATAAGATTGGTCATTTTGCCTCAAGATGTTTGGAGAGATTTTCAAAGCCAAATCTTAACAGATCAAGGTTCCAAAAGAATTGTTACTATGTTCATGAAGAAGATGATAATGAAGGAGTAACAGATGATGAATCAGAGACAGGAAACAAATCCAAAAGTGAATGGGTGTTTGTTGCCATCAAGGAAGAAGAACCAATATCCTCTGTATCTATCAATCATAAAGTTGTAGAAAGAGCTCTGGCTTCCCAAGTTGAAGAAAAGATTGATTGGGTCATTGACAGTGGTTGCTCTCACCACATGATAGGTGACAAAAATAAGTTCATAGACTTGGAAAGGTATGAAGGAGGAGTGGTGAAGTTTGGTGATAATTCTGCTGGTAGAATCAGAGGAAGAGGAACTATTTCTTTTGATGGAAGAAACAAAACTGGTAATGTACTGTATGTTGAAGGTTTGAACCACAATCTTCTTAGTGTTGGACAGTTGGTGGACAAAGGCTATGATCTTCAATTCAAGGATGGAAAATGCAAAATCTTTGAAAGATCCAGAACAGAGATTGCATCCAGTGCTCAAACTAAAGGTAATATCTTCCACTTAGTTGGTACTGGTAAAAGCTATTTATTTGTTCAAGTTAATCAGAGTTGGTTATGGCATAGGAGAATGTGTCATGTGAATTCTGATAATATCATCAAGATAAGCAATACTTAGGTTGTAAGAGATCTTCCAAAACTAGTGAAACCTACTAACAGCTTGTGCAAGGAATGTCAGTTGGGTAAGCTGAGCAGAGTCACACTTAAAAGCAAGGAACTATCTTCTACCAGATTATTGGACTTAGTTCACACTGATCTTTGTGGTCTGGCGAGAACCAGGAGTATTCAAGGTGATAGATACTTCATGTTGTTAATTGATGACTATTCCTAGATGATGTGGGTAACCTTTCTAAAGGAGAAATCAAAAGCTCTTGAGAAATTCAAAATATTCAAGGCTATGGTAGAGAATGAAACAGGATTAAAGTTGAAGTGTCTGAGGTCTGCCAGGGGTGGAGAATTCACATCCGGTGAGTTCATAGAGTTCTATGAAAAACATGGAATCAAGAGACAGTTGTCTGCTCCTAGGACTCCACAATAGAATGGAGTAGTGGAGAGAAAGAACCAGACCATCCAGGAAGCATCTAGGACCATGATGATGGAAGCAAATGTTCCTCAAACCTATTGGAGAGAAGCTGTCAGCACTGTAGTCTATACTCTTAATCAAGTTCAAATCAGAAGCAATACTAGTAAGACCCCTTATGAACTCTGGTTTGGCATTACTCCTACTGTAAGATATTTCAGAGTCTTTGGTAGCAAGTGTTACATCAAAAGAGATGAAGATTTAGGCAAGTTTGATGCTAGAAGTGATGAAGGAATATTCTTGGGTTACTCTACTCAAAGCAAAGCATACCAGTGTTATAATAAGAGACTAATAAAGATGATAGAAAGTAGAAATGTGAAGGTTGATGAGGGAATAGAGAAACCCTCAAGGTTTTATGAGTATGATGAAGATGATCAGAATGGTGTTCTGGTTCAAGGAGCTCAATCCTCTCCTGAAAGTCAGATTCAGACTGATCTGGTAAATCAAGAAGAAGAGATAGGTCTGAATGAGCCTGATCAAGAAGTAGAAGTGCAAGAAACTCCCAAAGTTCCAAGGTATGTAAGACTCAACCACTCTGAAGATCAAATCATGGGTGACAAAAGCAAAGGTGTGCAAACTAGAAGGAAAATTGCTCAAAATTCATATGAATATTATCTAATTTCAAAGATTGAACCTAAGACAATAAATGAAGCCTGCAATGATGAAAAATGGACCAAAGCAATGGAGGAAGAGTTGATGCAAATTGAGAAAAATCACACTTGGGATCTTGTTCCCAGACTTAGAAACAAGAATGTGATTGGAACCAAATGGATCTTCCAGAACAAACTAAATGAAGTTGGTGAAGTAATCAGAAATAAAGCCAGATTAGTCTACAAAGGCTACTCTCAAATAGAAGGGATTGATTTTGAAGAAACCTTTGCTCCAGTGGCAATATTTGAAGCAGTCAGACTATTTCTTGCATTTGCTGCCTTCAAGGATTTCAAGGTGTATCAAATGGATGTCAAGTCTTCCTTCTTGAATGGTGACTTAGAAGAAGAAGTGTACATTGAACAACTGGATGGTTTTCAATTATCTGAGCATGGTGATATGGTCTGCAAATTGAAGAAGGCACTGTATGGACTAAAGCAAGCCCCTAGAGCCTGGTATGAAAGACTGGACAAACATCTTTTGAAGATTGGTTTCAACAAAGGTACTACTGACAGTAACCTATATTTCAAAATTGATCATGAAAACATCTTGATTGTTGAAGTATTTGTTGATGATATCATATTTGGAGGAAGAGACAGTATGTGTAAAACCTTTGCAAATCAAATGAAAAGTGAGTTTGAGATGTCAATGCTCGGTGAAATGAATTTCTTCTTGGGTCTACAAATTACTCAGACAAAGAAAGGAATCTTTATTCCTCAGACCAAATATGTGAAAGAATTGTTGAGGAAATTTGGAATGGAAGATTCAAAGCCAATGAACACTCCCATGGCAACCAAATGTAAGTTAAGCAAAGATGACGACTCTCCTAAGGCAGATTAGACAAAGTACAGATCAATGATTGGAGGGTTATTGTATCTCACTCAAACTAGACCAGATATAATGTAGGTTGTTGGTCTTGTGATGAGATTCCAGGCTGATCCCAGAGAATCTCATGTCATGGCAATCAAAAGAATTTTTAGGTACTTAAAAGGAACAATTGAGTATGGTCTGTGGTATCCTAGAGATCATAATTTTTCTCTTCATGCATATACAGATGCAGATTGGGCAGGAGATGTGGATGATAGGAAGAGTACAAGTGGAGGAGAATTCTTTTTGGGAAAAAGATTGGTTTCTTGGTTAAGCAAGAAACAAGAGGTAATATCCCTGTCTACAACTGAAGCAGAATACATTGCACCAGCAGGTAGTTGCACTCAAGTTTTGTGGATGAAGCAGATGCTAAGATATATTCAAGTAGAATATGAGGAGCCTATCATAATTTTTTGTGATAATTCAAGTGCAATAAGTATTTCTAAGAATCCAGTGTTGCATTCTAAGAATAAGCATATATCTATCAAGTTTCATTTTCTGAGAGAGCAAGTGAACAAGGATGAAGTCAGATTAGAGTATGTGCCCTCCAAGGATCAAATTGCAGATATCTTTACTAAACCTCTTCCCAAGGACTCTTTTGAGTATCTCAGGGAGAAGTTAGGGGTTATTGCCCCTCCGGTGATGAACTAGGATGCACTGATGTGCATCAATCTGGCGGATATCACAGTCATAACTTGTAATCCGAATTGATGATAGGGAGCTGCTACTCAGGGGGAGCAGCTGGTATGTTATGAAGTAATGGAGTTGCAAGTATGAGCCCTTTGCCATTGATGTAAAAGGGGGAGAGAAGACATGTGAAAAACAAGTGTTGCTGATCAAAGGGGGAGCAATAAAGGAAGAGAAGACATGTGAACAGTTGTTGCTGTTAGGGGGAGTTGTGACAACAAGGAGAAGTCCTTGTCTTGATGGTTTTTCACATCATATGTTGCCATCAATGACAAAGGGGGAGATTGTTGCAAGTATGGGCCTAACCGGTGTTGTCATTGATGTCAACATACTCATGTTGCATTAATGAGAAGGATCAGATGAGCTGTGTGCTGAGGATATTGAGAAAATTAGTCTCAATCAGGATCAGTGAAGAACAGTGATGACAAGAAGGTAAAAGTCCTCAATAGGTTGAGGATCAGAGGATACGGTTTAAAGGGTTTATAGATATAAGTCTTGAGATGCTCCAGTCAAGTTTTCAGAGGTCCGCATGAAGATCTGAAGAAGTTATGGTCGCTCAAGTAGAACCGGTTTCGGCAAGTGTTCAAAGGTGACAAAGTGTCACAGATAGGTCTAGAATTTCATTATCCCATTCTGCGGATTTGAGGGAGTGTTGAGGACGTCCCTGTGAAGTATCAACTAGATTGGTTCGTGGTTTGAAGGTCCGGAAGAGCCTATTCATTTGTGACAGTGATGACATACTATGTTCTTGAAGCTCCAAATGAAGGAGAGAAGAATTCCAGTAGGATGATGAAGTGCAGATGTTCTTGGTGATTCAGGGAAGGTTATGATGATCATTGGATCATGTCCAGTTCATGTTGGTGGTCCGCATTGAAGTTAGAGTTTGCATTTGAAGAATTACCACCGGATATTGGTGTTCTTCTTGAGACTGGCCGACCGGATGTATTACACGTCTTGTGGATGTTCTTGTAGGTCTTTGCCGACTTAGATGATTGTTCCTAAGTCGATGCCTTGTATAAATAAAGGATTGTGAAGTCTTTTTGAAGTGTGTCTTGCGGTGATGAGTGTGTGGTAGTGAGGAGAAGTGCGAAAGGCAAAGTAGAAGTTTTGGGCTTAAATAGAACTGATTCAAGCATGGTGAAGATGCTATTTTCCAGTTCTTAAAGATGATACTTATTTCTTTGTAGATAGTGTGTCTCTTGTAGGCAGTGAGCCTCTTGTGAGAAGTGTGCTCAGGCAGTGAGCCCTAATTGGCATGTGCCATTTGTTCTTTCTATTCTTCTAACAGAGTACATTCTTGGGTTAATCACCCCGTGGTTTTTCCCTTAACCAAGTTTTTCATGTCAAAATCTTGGTGTCTTATGTGTTGATATGTTTCTGCTTTTGATTTGAATGCATTATGGTTCATGATTAATATTTTGCTAATCACTAAAGAAGATTCAAGTGTTTAATTTGAGAAAGTTTCTCACAACTGATTCACCCCCCCTCTCAGTTGTGTGCCCTAAGTCTAACAGTTCCATCATTGAACTCATAAAGCACTTTGTCAATCTGATCATTATCGATGCATCTTAAGAGTACACCATTCAGATCCTTTCTAAAAAGAACATTATTGACCAAAACATAAGGAATAGACTGCAGTCTGAAATACCTCCTTTTAGCTCTGTCTAAACCTGTTGGGCACTCACCAGTTTGCAGAAAATGAGTCATATCATTAACCCAACTTGCTCCAACAACTGTAGTATCATTTTGAGGCTCATCTTCATTAACCAGTACTACTTCCTCTTCCCTTTCTGTTTCATCTTCAGGCATAGTAGCAAGTTGTTCACGGAGCCCTCTTCCCCTAACAAGCTTAGTTATCTTGATATCCACGTCATACTCCATGACTTTAGTAATCCACCCAACCCTCTTCTCATTTAGATCCTTGCTCCACAGAAAATCTTTCACACCAGGGTGAGCAACCATTAAATGCACTCTGTTGGTAGAAACAAGATGTCTGAACTTCTTTAAACTCTTTACAACAGCAAGGACATGCTTTTCAATAAAACTGTACCTCTGTTCATAATCTTGCAAACCTTGACTAAAGAAAGCAATGGGCTGTTCAAAACCTTCATTTTGTTGCTGTACCAGAATTGAAGAAATTGTATCTACACTACCATAAGCATACAAAATGAAATCTTTTGAGAAATCAGGATTTACCAAAGTTGGTGCTGTAGATAAAGCCTCTTTTATGGATTCAAAACTGAGCTTGGCTTCTTTTGTCCGGCTAAAAGCTGTATTTTTCTTTAACATAGAAGTCAGTGGCTTCAATAAATTAGCAATATCAGGTATAAATCTTCACAGAAAATTAATTCTTCCTATAAAACTTTGCAGTCCTTTCTTGTGGCTGGGTAAAGGTAGCTCCAAAATAGCCTTTACTCTTTCTGTATCAATGGTAACCCCCTGCTTAGACACAACATATCCTAAAAGTTTACCTTCATGGACAATAAAAATGCATTTTTTTGGGATTGAGAGATATACCAAATTCTCTACATCTCTCAAAAACTTGTTTCAAATGGGATAAATGCTCAGCTGCATTCTTAGAGAACACTGTGATGTCATCAAGGTACACAAGTACCAATTTATAAAGCAGCCCCTTAAAGGCCATATCCATGGCTCTCTAAAAAGTGGAACCAACATTGGATAAGCCAAAAGGCATTCTTTTACAGGCCATGGTGCCCCACTTTGTGGTGAAAGCAGTCTTAAATTGATCTTCTTCCTTGACTAAAACTTGATTATAACCTGAATATCCATCAAGTAAAGAAAATCTTTCTGAACCAGCCACTACTCGCAGAATCTACTCCATTGAGGGCAACGGGTAATGATCCTTCAAAGAGGCTCTATTAAGGTCTCTAAAGTCAACACAGGGCCTAATTTCTCCATTCTTCTTCCTTACGGGAACAAGATTAGAGACCCAGGATGTATGCTTGATCGGGAAAATAATATTTCCCTCAATCAGCTTGGTTAATTCCTTAATCATTAGAGGCTCAAGCTTCATGTTTAAGGGCATCTGTTTCTGCCTTACAGGTTTAGCATTTGTCTCTAATTTTATAGTATGTTAGGCAATTTGGGGATCAAATCCTTTTAAATCTGAATAATCCCAAGCAAGTACATCTTCAAATTCTTGACAAAGAGCAATAAATGCTTTCCTATCTTCAGGTGAATAGATCTTACCAATTTTAAGGAGCTTACCTTTGAAAATTTCTAGCTCCTCATAATATTCCTCTTTGGCTTGCATGTTGGTCTTGTTCTTTTTCAGCTGATCATCAGTGCCAAAGATAGATTCCAAGGTGACTAATCCCTTGGGAAGCTTGTTAGTTCTCAATTGAATGACTTGATCTTCACCATATTACTACTTAAGCTTGCCTTGATTCACTACAAAGAACTCATCTTCCTCTAACAGAAAATGTAACACTTGCTCATCACTTTCAAACACTTGCCAATGAATGTTATTGTCAGGGATAGAAGGCCTAGCAACAATCTTCACATGTGGCTGTACTTTTTCCCTCTGAATATCACTGGGAATATCAAATTAAGCCCCAATTTTAGCTAACCTATCTGCATGATTATTTTGACTTCTTAGAATAGAAACTAGATTAAAGGCATCAAACTCTTCAATCATGTCCCACACCCTATGTTTGTAGGATTTAAAAACATCATTTTTTGTAACATGCACCCCTCTCACCTAATTTACAATAAGCTAACTGTCACCATATACCTGCAACCAACCAATCTTCTTCTTTCTTGCCCACTGCAAACCTTGAATCAAAACTTCATAATCAATAGCATTGTTAGTGCATGAGAAAGCAAAATGGAAAGCGGAATAATATCTGTCACCTTGTGGGGACACAAGCATTGCACCCCCACCTGATTCATTTCTACTCCTAGAGCCGTCAAAGTACATTTTCCATAACTCATCTTCCTATCCTATCTATTGTCCTGTACTTTTTACAAGGTTTGGTATTGTTGTTTCAGGTTCATGCAGCATATAAACACCCATACCTATTTCTTGAATGTGTTCACTTGAATTGTCTACCACATTTTCCGCTACCCACTCATTTAAAAGTACCGTTGGTATACTTTCAGCTTGTAATTCTTAAGCAGTAGCAAGCTCACTATCATCAAAAATAGTGCAATTCGCATTAACTGAACTTGGTACATATGGCTCAATGTGATCTTTGGCAAGCAACTCAGATTTGATAGTTACTTTTGTTCCATATCTAGTCCTAAAAAACATGTGGGACCAATTCGAGGACAAATATCCTCCTATTTTGGTAGTGAACTCTCTTGACAAACACATGGCAAAGTAGGGGGTAAATCAATGATAAACACCTCCTATGAGATTGAAACATTTGGACAAGCATGCAATGTGAGACCTAAGTCTTTAATCACACCTACAGTGTGGGTAGATGTACCATCTAGCTGGAGTACTCCCTTTTCAAGAGGCTAGTATTTTAGTCCTAATTGGTTTGCAATTTGTTTTGGCATGACTGAACTACTTGCCCCACTATCAACCATGCAGTTATGTACTAATTTGTCACCTATTATCAATGAGACATAAAATGGAAGAGGTTTAACAACTTTACCTAGTTGTTTATTACTGCCCTGAGGTGAATTAGTAAGAACAACCCTAGCTAGGTCAACTGATGCATCACTAGACACTTTCAAACCAGACAAAGCAGATTGTAACATGTCCTTTTGGCCTGGGATAGCTAAGGAATTCCACATGGACATTGTCACATTCATTTTCTTCATATTTTCAATGATGTTGAAAGGTGAAGTAACACTTACCTTTTGATGAGACTTTACAACAACATGATCTGTCTGAATATGAGGCTGTTCCTTGGAAGCAATTGGAGAATCATCCATGTTTACTCCACAAAACTCTTCTCCCTACTAGTTTAGGAAAGTAGTATCATTTTGAAGTTGTTCTTGCTGCTGTATAGGCCCATCATTAGGTGTGTTAGGCTAAGAAACTGCAATATTCTATACCATCAATGCCTGATTAATAACTCCATTTGAACAAGTAGCCTGACTATGTGGCTGATTGCAAGGGAAACACCATTCATACTTTGTTGGAAGGTTATTCTGAACAGGAACAAGGTCTCTAACTGCATTAATTAGTGTAGGATTATAAGGCTGAAAAGGCCTTTGGTTTACGTTCTGCCTTGTACCCTGATAATTTCCTTGGTATGGTGCCCTATTTGCTTGATATGGCTGGTTTTGACCTTGATTTACTAGCTGATATGGCTACTTATCTTGGGACTGTTGCTTCTTTAAGCTCACTAACTCATTTCCAAAGGTTTGAAGAATATTCTCAATCTTCTGTTGGCTGTTTTTTTATTTCTCTTAGTTCTTGTGATGAGTTGGGAGCAGCAACCTCAGGGTTGGCATCAGTTGGCAATGTTGCAACAACAGGTAAAGGGGCAAAAGATGGAATTTGTAATGGCATTGAAGGCTGGATTTCAGGAAAAATATGCATTGGTGACCTTGGTGCTATCTTGTCAGCCTGAATTAGGCTATTTTCTGCTCTAATTGCTATTTCATATGCATCTGGTAAACTAGTATCTCCCATAGATTGTATCATAATTGAAATATCACTTTTAAGAGATTTCAAATAGTACAAGAAGGCATATTCTGATGAAGGTCTTACCGTGACCAGAATTATGTCCCATGTTTTCTAAAAACAGAAGTTGAAGTCCATCATTTTCTCCTGTAGAGCTCTTTTTATTGTAGTCATCTGTTCAACCAGCGATAAGTTATCAGATTTATCTTGAAATTGTTTGTTTAATTTGGCACCTAAATCATCCCAAGTTCTAATGGTTTGTACTGGTAGACTCCTGAACCACTGTAGGGCTTTTCCTTTTAGTGAGGCAGCTAGTAGCCTGATGGCTACATTTTCTTAGGTTGCATGATGAACTCCTCATAGAGAAGCCACGTCTCTAATGTGTTCAATCGGGGTAGTTTGATCCTCCCTTGTGAAAAATAGAAGACTCTTTAAGGCTGCCATGGGTATATTATCATGTTGCGTTAAATTTAATGGGCTGCCCCCATCAAATGCTACAAACAGTTGATTCCTTACAGGCAGATTCCTTGCCATTGGAACAACCAGAAGTGGATTTGCTTAGACTGGTACATGAGATATAGGTACTGCTGGTCTAAAGCTTGGTGGAGTTGACTGAACTCTCTTTGAAATTGGAGTTCTTTTCATAGTTCTACTTTGTCTTCTAGGTGGAGATAACTACAAATAATCAAAAGAACTCGAACTTTGAGTTTGTATCCTTTTCATAAAAGTAAAACAACACTGGCTTACTTGTATATTCCACAGTGAAAGTTGCCAGATATGTAAGAAAAACACCTCTTAAATGTTGAAATATGCTAGCTACATATCAGAACCAGTAATGAATATGAAACGTAAGTACTGTTTAGATTCAAACAATCCCACTGGGCGTGCCAAAAAATGTTATCTTTGAGAGTTGCAACCTACCAATTTGCAAAAATTGGTACTCTAGAGGAACATGGAAACACTCCTATGGTTGTGGGTCACCTAGAAACTAGAGTGAATCTCCGGAGAAGGCCGACTTCCTAACTTTATATCACCTAAAACTTACTATTCTATGCTTTGACAAGGAAAAGGGTAAGAAAGATATGCTCTAAAACTAAAATTTAACTCTAAAGGGTGATACACCTATCTTAATGAGGAACATGAAAATATCAGTCCAAACACTTGTTAAAATGACTGAAAAATCTCTTGCACAACTTATCAATTATACCTCTGCATAAATATTTCACAAGCAGGTTTGTAAATGCAGAATTCTTAAGAGGAAAAGTAATTTCACACTTAATGGTAATGCATATCTAAACACAACTTGCAACTTGCATAAGTATTTTCTGCAAAAAAGGCTCTTTTCCAAGACAAAAGTTAAGAGGAAATAAACTTACTTCACAGATAACTCTATCAAATCAGATAATGAGCACAGAAATGCATAAGACAAATATGCACAATCTCCAATCAATGACCTCCAAGGTTTCCATTGTATTTCATATCAAGTAAACTGATAAATGAGTTACAAATTTGCCAAAATTTTGAGCAAGGGGCACAAAATCACAAGTCTCTCCAAGTAGCATAATCAGAACTGAATACAAAAAAGTCACAAAAGTTACTATATCCACCACTATCCAAGTGGTTCCACCATACAAGGAGCTAGAAACAAACTTGGGTTGGATGCCCACAAAAAGCCTAGAATATAAGGCCTATATCCTCTCCACAAGAGCTTACAATGAAGGAAAAAGTCCATCATGACCTAGTCTAACATGATGACTCATGAAAACTACCCCAAAAGGACTCTAAAAGTAGTAAAATCACTCCTAGATACTCTCCAAAGCATTCAACTCAATTACTAACTGCCTTTGTGACTTAGTCAAAACTCTCATCTCAAGGGCAAACCAAATGGCTATATTCTTGGCACGTGTTTGCCAACTCCTCCATTCTCCAACTACATTTGTTCTCAAAGCCAATAAAGTCTCATAATCATTCTCCTTTGCATTTAAAAGTAACAATAACTCTTAAATGATTTATAAGACTATCATCTAAGACTTATTGTTTTACATTACATAATTCATGCAAGGAAAATAAATACAAAAAATTAGAAATAGCACCGAAGTGCCTACCCTAGCATAAAGGAAACAAAAGACTTAGCAAAAAGTCTTAATGTCTTATGGCCACCTCGTGGCATGCTACTAGGTATTAGATGTTGTTAAGTTATTGACCATGGGCTCATTAGAAGGTATACAAAAATATAAAATGCAAAAAGGAAAGAAAGCCATCGGGCTTCTAGGGTTATGAAACCCTAAAGACACAAAAGCAACTTTTTTGCCCTCATTTGCACTTTTGCATTTTTTCACATTGTTAGTGTTTTGTTGCACCGCCATGGAAGTTTTCACATCTGAGGTTTCTGTAGATGATTCTGTTGTTTTCGAAGGCATTTTTATTGTGTTCCTTGCTAAAAGACTCTCCTGTAGCTGAAGGTGAGTTCAATGAACTTGTTTTTCTGAAGCAACACTGAAACTTTATCATTTCTGCTATTATTCTGCATTATACATATGATGAATAACTCTACATTTCTGTTTTATCCTCTGTATTTTCATATGACTGTATATTATTTACAGAGCAACTATAGTCATAAAAAGGAAAAGGATTTGTCTTTTGTTTTTTCCTGTCTGCAAGATACTTAGCATGCTTTAAATACACAGTTTCTTAACTCCTTGAAGCTGCAAAACTGCTATCTCTGTCTTTGCATCTTAGAGTTTTGTCAAAACCCTCACTATATTTTTTACCTTTTTCTATATATATATATATATATATATATATATATATATATATATATATCTCTTGTAGCATCTACTGTACTCTGTCTTTTTGCTGAGACAATAAGGCATTTTGAATGAAAAAACAAGGGTTTCTTATTTTACTAGCTAGGGTTTCAAGAAAAATCAAAACCCTTAGTCACTCTGAATGGCCATGAAGTGCTAATGGTAATACTCTTCTGCAAGTAAGAACCTATATGCTTCTGTAGTTTTTAGCACATATACTCCTGTAGCATTCATGAAGGCTTCTATCGCTATTTCAAAACATGTGCTTCAGTAGCATTCTGAAATGTTTGATATTATTCCTACTATATCATGTTTTTCTATTTTGGTCTCATAACCCTTCATATATTCTCTATGCACTTGAAAACATTACTTTGAAGTTCTCTATATTATGGCTTGAAGAGACAGCCACCTCAGACCTGGAAATGTTGCAAAGTTTACAAATTCTATCTTTTCTTCTGTGCCAGCCCTTGTGACTCTTGTAACAACATTCTCATATTCTTATGATTGCTTTGGCTATTATGATAGCTGTAGCTATGGTATTTAAATATGAATCTCTATATTTTGTATATTTTGCATATACTCCTATAGTATCTTCAAAAGAGACAAACCTATAAAGATTCTGAGTATGCTCCTGTCTGACAGTCACACCTGTATGTTGTTCATAGCATTCTCATGAAATAACACCTGTATGTTACTGCTCATTGAATAAAAGGTTGGAAACTTCCTCATTTGATTTCTTACCTATAAACTGTCTCAAACCTCTTGATGTTGTTCCATTCTATGATGGCACCTTCTTATCTTATCACAGTCTATGATACCCTTATTGGATAGTCATCAATCTGTAGACTCCTTTTGGCAGATGTTTGACCATGAAGGCTAGTACTGTCTCTTGACTATCTCTTAGGACTATCTTAGTACATTTAGTAACTATTCTTAGTTATTTTCATGATGATTGTCCACTGAATGTTCTTGTTATTGCTTTTACCACCTTATTACAAGCACTGAAATATGAATGTTTCCACTGCATTCAATCATCCTTATGACTATGAAGGTCATCCTAAGGACTTGATGATAGTCATCATTACATGACTGTTCTCCTAGATCATTGTTAAGGTATCTTCAGGCTCACTGTCCTTGTATAGTTATCATCATACCTTTCCTTGCCAAACTCTAAGATTATTTGCTGTCACTACTACCTTATGACAGATTTATTGTCTTTTGATAGACTGATCTACACTTGATTGTCTTTGCTCTTGACAATCCTCTTAGTGATATGATTATCATCAAGTCATTCTCCCAGGTCTACATACTATCATGCATATTTAGTTTTGTTGTTTCTATATCCTATTCTATGTATCATGCTTTTTCTTTATTTGCTACTCTTCACACAGTTCTTATGCAAACTATCCTTGTTGTACTCACAGTTGATCTTGAATGAAGACTATATCATGTGATATCTCATGACAAACCATTCCTTAGGTTGTTCTTCACAAAGCTATCTTTGCATACTCCATTGCCTTTCATCTTGAAGCTGCACTCTGTTTTCCTTGTATCACTGTAGGCTACTTTTGCATGATTGACTGATCTTGGGACATATGATTGTCTTAGGCAATAAATCCTATTGTTCAAGTATATGAATAGATCTAGCTATATGAATGATCCTTGTTTTTGATGAATATACACGAAATGCTGTGTAATGGCTATAAGCTGGGCTTAACCCTTGTGGGAGCCACATTTTCTCAACTCATAATGTAATCTGATGAATCAAAATAGAGACATAATTACACCTGTATCTACACATGAAGCAAACTTGTTAGGAAAATAAATGCATATTTTAGATGTGTTTGATGGCTTGGTTATTCTCTAAGACATCCAAGGTTTGCATTGCTTATTTAATGCATTTGGAGATCAGTTTTTACATGCATAGGTGTTTGTTCATGTAAGGTTTGAGACCTTTCATTGCTTAGAGCATTGTTCTAACACCATTGTTATTGCCAGATGCAGGAACTAGGAGCAACATGGGGTTAGGAAGGACAGAGACAACTCAGGTCAGCAGGACAAGATGACACATCAAAACCAGTCATTCTTAGCCAATGACTGGCCTCCAACCTTATATGCACATTTACTTTTACTTTCTTATTCATGTACATATTTTTCTTCAATTCCATTGAATAAGAAAAGTTAATCTCATGGCTTGTGTGAGACAATGTACATTTTACATTCAATAAAGATTAATTCTTTGTTTAGAAAAGATTTGTGTAAATCCTTCTTATGTTACATGCACTTGTATGAATGCAGTAATTTGATAAGCATAATCCTTTGAATTATTTCATTTATGCACTTGAATGTAATATAGGAAAGATTGGATGAAATGTACCTTTTAAGTTTTAAATCAAAGCTCTACCTAAATGAGATACAGTGAAATTTAGGTAACAATTTCAAAGCCCAAACTAATCAAGTCTTGGGGATTTTAGACGTCAGGCACTTTGCAAATATGCCCCGGAGGTCAACTTTGATGATTAATATTTTGAAACCAGGAAATGATCTTGCAATTCTATATTGTAAAAAGTGTCTTGGTATATATGTCAACATGTCAGTGCATTTTCGTGGTCTTCGGAAGAGTTTTGATATGATTTTTAATTGTTTTGCGACTGCGACCTGGCTAGATTTGGCATCCTGAAAATTTTGCAAAATTCAAAAATTAGAGGGTATCACTAGTCTTGGTATGATCTCAAGTGTCTCCAATTCTGATTTCGTCGCAATCCGAGCTCATTTGGTGCACTATTTTAAACTTCATTTTTCCCACTACATGCGCCGACAGGGCCAATTTACAAAGGAAGTACCTTAATTTGGCGAGTTGTTCAAAATCCATCGGAAACCCACTTCAAAAATAATTGATTGCGGTCCCTCATAAATTTTCATGGCTCCAGGATGCTTCGTGTGCCCGCAGTGGAATTACTTTGTTTTCCCTACATCTGAAATTAAATTTTTTTCCTATGTGCTAAAGTTTAAAAGGCATAAATTTTAAAACATTTAATATGTTTTAAAAATGAACATTAGGATAGCTTTGAAAACCCTAAATATATCATCAATTTATAAAGTTTAACTTTATAAACTATATGCAAACAAAGCTACCACGGATGGAGGAAGAGGAATTATTTCCCTGTAGCCACACTGAAAAGTTTGCAATTGCATTTGGTTTGTTTAAATACAGCTCCTGAAACAACTATTATAGTTGTTAAGAACCTTCCAATATGTACTGATTGTCGCTGTGCAACAAAAGTTTATCTCCATGACTATTGCAAGAGAAATTATTGTGAGAGCTGTGAATCATTTCCATCATTTTGATCAGGGACAATGTTCTCGCAGAGATCGTTGGTAATGTTAAATGAAGCAGCCTGAAGATAAGCTTGCAATGAAAATGTTTCTCAACTTACCGCTAACAATGTCAAGTGACTAACACTGCATATTTTCCACTCTCCAATTACAATCACAAAATGCCCTTGCTGTCTACTTTCATCTCACTATCACAACATCATGCTGAAGGAGGCGCTGCACATTTTGTATCTACAATTGCCTTGAAGGATCTATCTGTAAAATGTAGAGACAAGAACAAGAATACCTCACGGATTGGAGTGATTACAAGATATGCACAGAATGGAAATGTTGAAAAGAATATGGATGCCCATCAGATGTAACCAAAGGAGATTTCTGTCAGATATTATAGTTGAAAATGCCTGAGACACCTATCCCGCTTCCCCGCAATAGCTGGCATGTGTGTGTGTAGTCTTGCCGGATGCAGTCCAAGCTTTCCCCGCATTACCGCAGTGGCTTTCAGATTTATGTATGGGCTTGCGGGAAGAAGGTCAAGTGTTCACCGCATTCCCGCAAAGAAAAAATAAATTATGTGCGGCATTGTAGTGGTATTAATAACTATATCTCACTCCCGCAAAGGAAAAATAAAAGGTATGTGGTGGCACAGTGGAATAAAATAATCAAATGAGGCATTAATATTTTGCATACATGGGAGAAGAGAAAGTTATTATTTTGGGGGAATAAATTGAAAGTATAAGTGTGCAGTGAAAGTAAAAAAGTAAGGCGAATGTATATGGATGGGAAAAGGGAATTATTTTGGGGAATATAATGTTTTCATTTAGAAATAAAATATTTGCACACAAAGGGGTAAATAAATAGGTAATTATTTTACCTAAAGGATAAATCTTTTAAATAAGCTAAAATATGGCAAGTATAATGTGAAATTGCTGGCAAGTGGTGAAATAATCAATCACAGGGATACAAAATGAAAGGTGAAAAAAAAAAATTTTTGATTGCAAAGAATATGAAAGGTTGCACCAAATGGATATGTGAAGTGGCATAACCCTTGAATATGCAATGTATATATGATGAAATCATAAAAGAAAAAGAGGTTAGACAATGAAAGAAGGGGGGGGTAGGACAAAGCAGATTGGTGTACTTGTCAAAACTTGGGAAGAGAATGTGCAAAGATGTATTTGATCAAAAAATGGCTTCAGTTGTTCATTGATTTTAATAAAAATAAACCATGAGACTATTTCCATATTGTCTTTTTTTGATCATATGAATCAATTTGGCAAGTTCTTATTGATTTGTTGTTGCATATTAAATGCTTCTGTGAGATATGTTTAATGGGCTCTCTCAAGTAGGGATTAAATTCTTTTGAACATGTTAATGTGATTTAAAGAACTCAGTTTGGATTATGAAGAATGGTTTTCATGGTTGAATTACTTGCACATTTATGCAAGCCATAAACAGGAAAAGTGCTGAACAGTTAGAGTTTAAGGCCATTGGATGAGAAAAAACTCATTACAACTCCATAGTCCAACAAATAAGGCACCGATCAAATGTTATGCTCCAGATCAAATAAAATCATTGTACATATTTTGATTTTCTATTTGGAGTAGGATTAGTGGATAGAGTAGTTGATTAAATCCATTTTCAGATTTCGTGCCATTTTGAATTTAGATGAAGAGGATGCTTTAATTGGCAAAATTGTACATAATATGCTCAATCATCACCAATCAATCTTGAAGTGTTAACATTCAGTGGTGATAAAGAGGTACACCCACCAAGGCGAAGCAGAGCCTGAAGTGCAGGGAATTCCAACCATCTTGGTTGATTTCGTCAGTTGGCCAAATCAGTTGTAGAACCTGATCATAAAGCCTGGCATCCTTTTAGGGTTTTGCAATCTGTAGATTTGAGAACCAACAAAACCAAGGTCATAGGATTATTGTTTAGGGATGGAATTAATGTTGTTGCTTTAATATTGAGTGTATTGGATCATGAAAGGGACTATTGGGTGCTTGGATCTTGGTTTGGTTGGGGACAAGTTTGGGCATGCTTTAGAACAAGCTCTTGACCTATCCTTATTTGCTTTGTCAAAAAGATGGATGAGTGTCATTTTGCTTTGACATGTCCTTTAGTGATTAATGCATGGATAGACTCCTCAAGTTGTGCATGTGGATGGGTGAGGGGTGTTTGACTCTTATGGATTTTATGGATTTTGTATTTGGTGGACCTTTAGAAATGTTGGCATTTATTTTCCCACATAGGTATACTTGTAGGGTGATGAATTTAGGAGGATCTTGGACATTTGTGGTAGGCTTTGGGTTGATGATTGCATTGTCAACAACATGATTGTATTTTCTAAATAGGGATGACATTGGATTAATGATGTTGTATGACTTCATGACTTTACTCTTGATTTTTTTATTAGGATTTTTTGCTAGTAGTCCTTGGAGGAAATTCATCATGGCTAAGTTGTATGAGATAGGATAGGATTGTGGATTATATGTTTGACATGATTGGGGGTTGGATTGATGGGATGGATTAGATTGCAAAGGTTTTGAGGATGAAGGATTAATATAGGAGGTGGGGGCTTTGAGTTGCTCACATAAGGTGGGGAGTTTAGGTATGGATTGTCTATGAGGGCCTTGGGATAGAATAGTGTTTCCCTTGTCAAAGGTACCATAATTTGGTGACCAATAGATATTCAATTGGTATTTTAGGGATAGCTAGTGCTATTCGGTTCTTGGTCTAAAGGATTTTTATTGTTCATGATTGGGTGGTTAAAGCCTATGACAATCTTGCTCAATATAATGTCTTCAAGGTGATCATCATGATATTAATCTTGATTGACAAGGATATCATCATCATCATGTTTAAAGGGGTTGTAATATTGGTTGTGATGAGGGGACTCATCAAAATGAAAAGGATTTGTGATTGCCATGATTTTTGTTTGAATTTTGGATGACCTAAGATTTTAGATGATTGGTGTTTGGATGGTTTAATTTTTGGATGATTGACTTTGGATGTGAGGTGGACTATGGAGGTTCGTAAAATTAATTTTGAAGATTAAGGATCATAGAGGTTTGGATTTGTGATGAAGTGATTTGGATTTTTGGAAGATCTAGGACTTTAGATGGGGGTGATTCTAGATGATTTGAATTGATTTTTAATTTGGGAGTTGGATTTTGAAATATTTTGGATGAGTGGATGACTTGGACTTTTGAAGTTTTTGATTTTTTTGTTTTGACAGGTTTAACACAAAGATACAAACACAATAGACATGAAAAAACCTATTTTATTTGTGTAGGAGTGTCCAGACATGTGAACCCATCGAGCATGCCAAAATGTGTATGCTAAGATTAGAAATAAAAAGGGACTAAAGCAATGCAAACAATAGAACCAAAATTTAAACCTAGAACACCTCTGATTGAGCTATGGAATGCAAACAAATGGTGATAAGAGACAAGATTCTCACTAACACAAACCTTGATGCCTATGGGATATGCTCAAGATGATTGATGTTATTGAGAGTTGATGTAGCTACCCATTCCAACAGTGTGACCTTGCCTTGCATCCAATTACAACTCTTGAAAATGGCTTGATGAATGGTGAATTTATAGATTTGGGATGAGGATGATAGATGGTGAGGATTTGATCTTGTGCAATGGAGGGAGGGGGTTGATCCATTTTAAAGAGAGAACAAGAAGCTTACAAGTGGCATCTTGTGATTGGTTTAGATGATTAGGGCAAAGATTGGAAAGAGATGGAGAGTGGAGATTTTATTATTTTGATAGAGGGTGAGGATTGAAAAGGTACCTTTTGGAGCCTTGTGCAAGGTTGACCTTGAGTTTTTTAATAAAAATTGTGGAATAATGTGTAAATTATTAGTTAGTTGATTAAACCTAATTTGTATATTCAACTCATGATGAGAAAGATTTTGAATGGATTAAATAAATATTATGTATTTATTTAATTGATGGGGACATGTTGGGAGAATGATTGATTTAATTAAATAAAGTTGATTCATTTAATTAAAACCAGAACTTTAGGAGAAGGGATGAGTAAGTTAATTAAATAAGAAAAAAATGTAATTTATATAATTAATATCAAAAGAATGGTTAGATTTATTAATTAAATAATGTGACTTATTTAATTACTATTAGACAAATGATTAAATTGATTAAATAAATATAATATATTTAACTCACGTTAGAATTGGAGATGCGGGATGAATCTGGTGTGATGATGGCAACAATGCATTTTAGGTGTCTACAAATTCAAACAAGCATACTAAATTTTCATCTAAAACAATTTAAGTAGGACCAATATTTTGTGTGATTTTACAAATTCTATGAGTGGGATAGAGAGTTTACAAATTGTATTCATATTAGAGCTTGTTTCAATCATCTTATGAATATTATGGAGTTGTTTTGTTTGTATGATAGTGAAAGGTCTATTAAGGACAAAATTACTACCTTGTGATCTAGAGATATCTACAAAAAAGTGGAATCAATCAGTGAGAGAGATAGTAAAGGACATGTTATATATTTGTGCTTCCTGGCCCAAATAGACAATGCAGAGGTCAAGGTCTTGTCATTGATTGCCAATTATTTGTCATTTGTTGTCCCCTTGTGATACAAGTTCGAATAGTTCTAAAGCATGTAGTATCTTTATGAGTTTAATAAAGTTTTGTGGAACTCTTGTAAACTCTAAACCTTCAAATATTATCTTGGCATAGTTTTAGAAGTTTCCCTAATTGTGCAAAGTCACATATCTCATGATTTATAAGGTTATAAAAGTGTTTAAATCTATATTTAAACATTAAACTTGCCAAAATCATCTTCACTCCTTCCAAAAAGACCTTTTACAATGTATTCATTGCATGCAAGGTTCAGGTCAAAGGGTCAAAAATGTAGTTTTACGTCCAAAAATACCTTATTTTTCCAAAAATCTTCATGCATGTCTTGGAGGGAAGATTTTTGTTTAAACAAAGTCATGCTTAGGTTTAGTTTTGGTCAATTAAGGTTGAGGTTTTGGAGTTGAGTTAAGAGTTAGTGTTGTGGGGAAGAAAACCAAGGTTCTTTCAAACTTACTCAAATGTTTGAGGAGGCATGCAAGCTTCAAGGAGGCTAAAGACTATCTAAGACTACCCATTGTCTTTTTGCGTCCATGAAATAGTGATATCTGCCATTGAAGAGTAGTTCGTGGTTTTGAAGAGACCAAGATAATTTAATAAGAGTTTTGTTGCAAGTGTAGGGTAAACAAGCATATTTTTCACTATAAGAATGGACTGGAAAGATTTTAAGTAGTGTTAACCCTTATACTTTGGTTTCACCCTCTCATGCAAAGACAAACACATGAAGATCTGCTCTTGAATCTATAGTTGATAGGTCATATGCCCGTTGTTTTTGTCAAGGGAGGTCTGCTACAATTAGAGGATGTTTATGAAAAACAAAGGTCTGATAACAATCATTTGAGGCACCTCAAACATTGCATGAGGGCTAACAAAAACCTGTCAGACCTTTGTCATACCTTGAAAAGCATGGTAAATAGTTTTTAGATTTGTCCAAACAAGGTGGTCTCCATAAAGTTTGTAATGACCTAGCAGAGGTCTAAGATGGAAAGAAACCCCTAACAAAGGATTGTAACAGCATTTACAATAGGTCTATTATGCAGAGATAAAGACAACAGACATAGATCGGTATGCAGGCCATTGTAAAGTCTTGTAAGAATTAAAAAAACCTTGTAGACTAGGTTTCTATTTACTAAACCCTAACAACACATTCAATGTATAGGATAGTAGCATGGAAACATGAAACTATGTAATCCTGATAAGGTCTACAGGGCTATACAAAACTTATATGTCAAGAGTTTATTGTTACAAAGAGTCCTTGTGAAGAGTCAACCATGACTATGTTAACAAGGGTGCAGGTAGATTAGAAAACATTCCAAAGGATTGTGAATACAGTGATGAGGAGATAATCATCGGTCTGCCAGTCACAAAGGAAACAATCTTATATAAGCTATGAAGACTGTATACGGTTCTTACAAGCCTTGTGCAAGTTCAAAAGTTAAAAGAGTGAAAATAGCATGAACAAGAGATCTTATTTTGTGGCTACACAAACCTCTAGAGGTTATGACTCCGTCAAGTCATTCCAGGATAGTGAGGATAATGTTCTCAAAGGCTTTTAGATTTTATTGGTCATAAGGAACCTTGTTGTGAGTCTCTTAAGCCAAGGAGCCTTAGCAAATAGAGACAATCATGTTTGCAGGTATGACTATGTTAGTATGATCATTAAGGGGAGATCTTGTCAAAGCTTGAGAAAAGACAATTTCACAATGGGTAGGAATATAAGAATGAGACAACAATAGATGCAAATAATAGTGATAATTTGAAAGTGATCTCATCTTTACATTACTGAGAACGTGAATAAGGTTTAGGGTATAATAGTGAGACAATATAGTGCAAAGAACCTCAGACAAAAGTTTGCATAAGACAATAATATGATTGTATACAGTGACAAATATGATGTAGAACATGAAAATAGTGGTGACTAGTGATAGCAGTTTGGAGACCTATCAAAAGATTAGAGATCAAGTATTAAGGTGCAAGGTATAGAGATATAATACAGTGTTGGACAAGATGCAAAGAGAGTGCATAAAGGATCTAAATATATGAACATAGTCAGCCCAAGCAACATCAAGGCCTATCAAAATGTAGATCCAGTGATCAGTTAGAATCTTCACAGTCTTCAAAAGGCTTGTATAGGCAAGTAACGTGAAGATAAAATCTATCCAAGGAGCATTGCAGAACCAGTGGGAGGTCACAAGTATCAGAGACAACAAAGACATAAAAGTTGTTGAGATTGTTTGAACCAAACGAAGTTGAAGACTGTCAGGACAAATATAAGCCTGCCAAACATCAGTAGGCTTACACATAACCATCCAAAGCTCAAAGCTAGTCATGAGGAGTGTAGATATGAATACACAAGGTTATGAAGAGCTTGTCTCAAGCATTTAAAATGGTAGACTAAAACAATGAATCAAGCTAAAATATTGATAAAGCACTGTTAAAACATTGACAAGATAGAAATGTCAGGAGTAGGGCCAAAAGGTTATCAACATGCATTCTGTTAGTAATTCTTCTTGAATCGGCAGAGGGTTTGCCAGTTCTGATGCACAGGTAGATTTGGCCAACAGATATGGGAGGTTGCGTGAGCTGCCTCCCCTTCACTTCTGGTTCTGCTGCACCAAGGGCGGTATCCCTATTAGCTAAAGATTTGACACTTTGACTCACCCAATGACATAAAGATTTATCTTTACAATAACAGGTAGAATACTCTCATGTGTGGACCAAGATTTGTATGACAAATCACAAGGTTAGCAACATTCTTGGACATATTTGTCTGGTTGTGGATGAGAGTATGTAGGGGGTTCCTAATCCTACTCCTACAACTAACAGGTTGGAAATATGGAATGATTGGTTTGATGGTTTGGATGCAAGACAGGGGTTTTGGATCATAACTACTTCACAAGAATAGACCGATGCATATCCCAGGGCAAGGAGTCAACTAGACGTATACACAAGAACGGATTACATCTGGCATTCAAGTTTCAAGGGGTTAGGACTGGTATTTGCCTTACAAACACTACCCAAGGATAGGTATTTAACTGTCTCTACTTATGAATATCCCAGCTGACACACAATCTTCCCCATACCTTAAACTAAAACAATTTAATCCACTCCTTGAATGGAAGTTAGAGATCAAGCATGTGATACAACAAAACTATATCCTAGAATCTGAGAAACCCTTAGCAACCAGATTCAAAAGAAGAAAATGTATACAACAAACGGAGACAGACAGATAAACACATGCAATACTGCATTTTTCATAGAAAATGACATGAAACTGAACATATGTACAAGATACATTCAAATGCAACTCATAAACTCCACAGAGATAAAACAAACAGGAAATGCTCTGTATTTCATTATTTTTCCCCCAAAATTGCCCAAGTCTTCAACCAACGAAAAATGAGTAATGCAGTCCCTCTTATACAACAAGGAAGTGTACTCAACACATTAATTACATGGCAACTCAAAATTTCTGCCAAATACAATGCATCGTGTGAAATGGCACTCAAAAATTGAATGCAACAGAGAGACAAAGAGGAGGGAGCAGGTATGTTCGGGATCTGCACCGCCGCTCAAGGATTTTCTTCATCAATCGGGTGGTTGACCTGTCAACTCCATCGATCATCCTCTACAAACCGCCATCAATGCCTCAGCTACCCGCAGCCTCTCTGAAAGTTTCCTGCTAAAAAATGGCCGCACATGCTCAGGAAAAATCCTTCGCTGTAGGTTCAAAACAAGACCGTCGATCATCCTCCCATCGCTGCAATCAATGGCACCCAAAAAATGTTGAAAAGTCACCGACCAGTGAAATCATGCCACGTAGGCACCTCATATTTCTATCACTGGCTTTTCCCTTCGATTTTGCCTTTTTTGCCCTTGTACATGCATGCTCAAATGCATATACAATCGCTTACCTTTGCCTTTCAAAAACCCTTTGTATATGCAAGAGCAAATGCATATACAACTATTCATCATACAAGGCGGACCCCAAACTATTATAGAGCAAATTGGAATTCTAATCGGGTCCGGCTTGCATGTCCATTTTGCACTTATCGCTTTGTACATGCAAAAGCATATACAAGCACTTTGTATACAAGTTAGACCTCAAATTTTATAGAACAATTTGAGAATTGGCTCAAATCTGGCTTGTATCCCTTTCATTGCACATCAGCTTGTATATCGGCATATACAAGTGCCTTATAAAACCTACAGACCTCAAATACTTATTCACTGTATCTCACTCCTTCATCGCGTCTGGGTTGTATGTCACCTCTTTATATATCGGGTTGTATGTTGCATATACAAACCCAACATACATGCAAACTGCGGATCTCGCCACATCATAAGGCAAATTTGAAACATCCTAGAATCTGGCTTGCATCTCGCGAATGTATATTTTGTTTGTATGTTGAAAATACAAAGGCAAACATACAAACCTCCCTAACATACAAACATGGAATCTTACTAGAATATTCAATATGCATATTCCCCTTGTATGTTGAACATTTACAACTCCCCTTGCATATACCCACGGGCCCCACCAAATGCACCTCTGCTGCACTATTCACTTTGCATGTCGCGGGCCCCACTACATGTATCTCCCCCGCATTGTTGAAAAAGCATATGTGCCCTTGTATATTTTTCAATGCATATATATATGCAACCTGATATACAAAGTGGGAATATTCCCAGGAATCTGTGAAAGATTCCCCCTTTGTATATGCACATTCTAAGCTCGATATGCATTCAGAAATGCATCTAACTCATTTTTTCAAAGGGCGATGGAGATTTTGCACCCGCCAATGCATATTTGACCTGCATGTATATACAAGCACCCTTGTATATACAAAGACACTTGCACCTTAACTGATTTTGGCATTTTTTCAACTGCAGAGGCCGAAAGTGTTAGATTTTTTAGACTTTTTGGGGAAGGTGCCTAGATATTTAAATGCTTGAAACCTGAATGTTCATGCAGGCAGCACCAGTGGTTCTATCTGGGGACGCATGCCTCTTGCAGGCATGGCAAGAATCATAGAACTCTGGGATGCAGACCAGTGCCTTATCCATTGGGCAATAGAGTCAAAACTACACCAACCTGCATCATAAAACGCACATTTTTAAAAAATTACTTGGTGGCCTAGGGCCACCAAAAAGGAAAACCAGAATTTCCCTTTGTCAAATACTTGATTTTGTCTTGATTTCTTCAAATGAAGCCTGAAGACACTTAACCACTTGCAGCATCCAGCATTGCAATTGGTTGTGCTGCTGCTTATTTCTTTTTCATTGACAAAACTACAACCAGCTTCATCAGCATACATTATTATGAATTGTAGAATGTCATCATCATATGAGTCACTGATGTTGCTCGGGAAAATGCCAAACTCACATGAAACAAATGAATCCACATCAGAATTTTGCCCTTCTTCAAAAAATAAGAGCTCCTCTATATCAAACATGCAATATTCAGGCACAAGCAACATCTCATAATCAAATTCATCTTTATAATCATTCAGATATTCATCATCATTGTGCTCAGCAGTCTTATCATTAATGTCCACCTGGAATGTCTCAAAAGAAGGCAGAAAAAGCTCAGAAAGTAACCTTATGTTAAAAACTTCATAGTCACCCCTACAACCAGCACTATCCCCAACTGTATGAGCACACACATCTGCAACTTGTCTATCTACCTCTGAATAGTGACCCTATTTTTTCTCTTCACCAATGCATTGATAATCAAAAACAAATTTCTCAACCTCTGCACTGTGAAGGTGGTCAGAATCTTCAAGGAAACACTGATATTCAGCATCCATATATATTTCATCATCTAAAAGGCTTATATATGCATCTGAATGCTGACAATCATTAACACATTTACTATCATCCCTTGAATCAACATCCTCTATATTCAGAGTGAAGGTTTGTATATCCACCTCACATAAATAATCAAGAATAACTGGGATATGCATATTGCTGCAGGACACAACCTCATGTATATCTTTCATTTGATTATTTGAAGGGCATTTTGTGTCTGCAGGCTTCTCTTCTAGAGGCTAATAACAATTTTTGTCTTCACCATTACAAGATGTGCCTACATTTTCTATAACATTTTCTTCATGTGCCATCACATCATGGCTGCACACACTATTCTGAAATATATTTCTGTTTACACAATCATCATTCAATAAACACACTGGAACAACAGAAATACATTCATCTTGACAACGGTTTTGAAGGCTTGCAGCTATGAAACCTATTGGCATTCCATATTTCTCATTGTTTTCAATATCCATAGCAAATTGGTAGGCCTGGTGAAGTGTGGCTGGTTCTTTATCTCTCAATAAATAACTCACTTCTTCATCAAATGCAGCCAAATAAATTGCTAAGCACAATGCATCATTGGGTCTCATATACTCAGGGATTTTCTTGAGCAACTTAATAAACCTAAGATTAAAGGCTGGAACCAGTTCCTCATCCTCCTTTTGGATATTCATAAAACATATGATCAATGAGGCCACATCAAATCTTTCACCAAACTGCCCTAGGAATGCAATTTCCAATTCTATCCATGAAGAAACTGAAAGTACAGTCAGGTCTGAAAACCAAACCCTAGCATCATCTTCTAATGACTGAACAGAGAGTCTCATTACTACATCTTCATCCTCTATCTCATAGTCTTCTATTAAGTTACAAAATTTTTACAAATGTTTGTTTGCTGACTCAGAATCTAATCCATTATATTTTGGCAAACATTTTCTAATTTTATTGGGAATAACATTTGGGTAACCACTAATTCCTGTGAAATTCAGCGCTCTATATCTCTCAATAACAAATGGTCTTCTTTGAGAGCACAACCAGGATTGTTGCTCTAAATTCATCATTTTTTATTTTTTTGAAAAGGTGAATACCTGGAAATACGTTGCAGCACGATAAGTTCAATCAACAGAGTCACCACCTCTCACAAAGAGGACAAAATATCAACAAGGCACTTTTATTTTCTAGATTCACCAGGCCAGCAGAGCACCACATGGTCATTTTTGGATCCTACTGCAACTTCACTGGAAACTAGATTTTCCAGCCTTCAAATCAATTGACTCTTTCTCTCCCTAGCAGAGTTGCCAATTCTGTTGGTGACTCGGATGGACTAAAATAAATTATGTTTTCATCAAATTGTCCCCCGCAGAGTCGCCAATTCTGTTGGTAATTCTTCCCAAATCGGTAGAGGGTTTGCCAGTTCCAATGCACAGACAGATTCTGTGAACAGATACGGGACGTTGCATGAGTTGCCTCCCCTTCACTTCTGGTTCTGCCGCACCAAGGGGGGTATCCCTATTAGCTAAAGATTTGACACTTTGACTCACCCAATGACAGAAAGATTTAGCTTTACATTAACAGGTAGAATACTCTCATTTGTGGACCAAGATTTGTATGACAAATCACAAGGTTAGCAACATTCTTGGACATATTTGTCTGGTTGTGGATGAGAGTATGCAGGGGGTTCCTAATCCTACTCCTACAACTAACAGGTTGGAAATATGGAATGATTGGTTTGATGGTTTGGATGCAAGACAGGGGTTTTGGATCATAACTACTTCACAAGAATAGACCGATGCCTATCCAAGGGCAAGGAGTCAACTAGAGGTATACACAAGAACGGATTGCATCTGGCATTCAAGTTTCAAGGGGTTAGGACTGGTATTTTCCTTACAAACACCACCCAAGGATAGGTATTTAATTGTCTCTACTTATGAATATCCCAGCTGACACACAATCTTCTCCATACCTTAACCTAAAACAATTTAATCCACTCCTTGAATGGAAGTTAGAGATCAAGCATGTGATACAGCAAAATTATATCCTAGAATCTGAGAAACCCTTAGCAACCAGATTCAAAAGAAGAAAATGTATACAACAAATGGAGACAGACAGATAAACACATGCAATACTACATTTTTCATATAAAATGACATGAAACTAAACATATGTACAAGATACATTCAAATGGAACTCATAAACTCCACAGAGATAAAACAAACAGGAAATGCTATGTATTTCGTTATTTTTCCCCCAAAATTGCCCAAGTCTTCAACCAACGAAAAATGAGTAACACAGTCCCTCTTATACAACAAGGAAGTGTACTCAACACATTAATTACATGGCAACTCAAAATTTCTGCCAGATACAATGCATCGTGTGAAATGGCACTAAAAAATTGAATGCAGTAGAGAGACAAAGAGGAGGGAGCAGGTATGTCAGGATCTGCACCGCCGCTCAAGGATTTTCTTCATCAATCGGGTGGTTGACCTGTCAACTCCATCGATCATCCTCTGTAAATCGCCATCAATGCCTCAGCTACTCGCAACCTCTCTGAAATGCAGCAACGGCGTACCTCTGAAAGTTTCCTGCTCAAAAATGGCCACACACACTCAGGAAAAATCCTTCGCTGTAGGTTCAAAACAAGACCGTCGATCATCCTCCCTTCGCTGCGATCAACAGCACCCAAAAAATGTTGAAAAGTTGCCAGCCAGTGAAATCGTGCCACATAGGCACCTCATATTTCTATCGCTGGGTTTTCCCTTCGATTTTGCCTTTTTCACCCTTGTACATGCATGCTCAAATGCATATACAATCGCTTACCTTTGCCTTTCAAAAACCCTTTGTATATGCAAGAGCAAATGCATATACAGCTGTTCATCATACAAGGCAGACCCCAAACTATTATAGAGCAGATTGGAATTCTAATCGGGTCCGGCTTGCATGTCCATTTTGCACTTATCGCTTTGTATATGCAAAAGCATATACAAGCACTTTGTATACAAGCCAGACCTCAAATTTTATAGAACAATTTGAGAATCGGCTCAAATCTGGCTTGTATCCCTTTCATTGCACATCGGCTTGTATATCGGCATATACAAGCGCCTTATAAAACCTACGGACCTCAAATACTTATTCACTGTATTTCACTCCTTCATCGCGTCCAGGTTGTATGTCACCTCTTTGTATATCGGGTTATATGTTGCATAGACAAACCCAACATACATGCAAACTGCGGATCTCACCACATCATAAGGCAAATTTGAAACATCCTGGAATCCGACTTGCATCTCGCGAATGTATATTTTGTTTGTATGTCGAAAATACAAAGGCAAACATACAAACCTCCCTAACATACAAACAGGGAATCTTACTAGAATATTCGATATGCATATTCCCCTTGTATGTTGAACATTTACAACTCCCCTTGCATATACTCGCGGGCCCCACCGAATGCACCTCCGCTGCACTATTCACTTTGCATGTTGCGGGCCCCACTACATGTATCTCCCCCGCACTGTTGCAAAAGCATCTACGCCCTTACATATTTTTCAATGCATATATATATGCAACCCGATATACAAAGCAGGAATATTCTCGAGAATTTGCGAAAGATTCCCCCTTTGTATATGCACATTCTAAGCTCGATATGCATTCAGAAATGCATCTAACTCATTTTTTCAAAGGGCGATGGAGATTTTGCACCCGCCAATGCATATTTGACCTGCATGTATATACAAGCACCCTTGTATATACAAAGACACCTGCACCTTAACTGATTTTGGCATTTTTTCAACTGCAGAGGCCGAAAGTGTTAGATTTTTTGGACTTTTTGGGGAAGGTGCCTACATATTTAAATGCTTGAAACCTGAATGTTCATGCAGGCACCACCACATTCAACCATGTAAGAGGAGTGGAAAACCTGAGAAATGTTTCAAAAAGGCAGTAGGTTGAAATACACAATGTGTATTTCAACCAAAGGGTAGAAGTGAAAAGTGAAGTTTCTAGTCACAATATGAGGGCTATAAACTTAGTTTAAAGACACATACCAACAGTTTAAAGCCTAGTGAAGACCTTCTAAAGGTAATAAATGAAGAATGGAGTGTTTATAGGTCATAAATGAGCAGTTACAAGCAATTTGAGGACTCCTAATGCCACAAAACTCTTTCTAGATGGTCCAAAGAGGTCCTATTTCATCCAAACAACAAAAGCACATGTCCTAAAGAGTAGAAAGGTGGAGGTAGGGATAGTTTGAAGGCAGTTGAAAAAAGTTAAGTCAATTTGACCACTTCCCAAATATCTAGGAGCAGTTACAGTGATAAGGACAATAATTTGAAAGAATCTAGGAGCTTGAGTAGGTCAACCTCATGACTCCTCAATGCCTTCAAGAAGCAAAATAAGGAGCAACAACATAAAAGACTCTTCTTGGGTGCCCAACAAGAGGTTTGACCCATTTTTTAGAGCATTTACTTTTCCTAGATTCTGTCCACAATCTTCTCTCATATTGGGCATGAAGATCGATGCCTAGGCTTAGGAGAAGAGAGTTCTTGTAGTTTTAGACTGGGTATTGTAACTTTTCAGTTCTTTCTAGTCAGTACAAATAGATGATTCAACTCTACAACAACATTGTAACTCATTTTTGGTATTGAAAATATATGTTGTAATCTCATTTTTCAAGCAATAGAAGATAGTTTCTGATCTACTTTTGATGTAAGAACACATTTTTCTCAATAAATCATTATTGTTGCCTTCTTTATATGTTGTTTTATGGGGTATTTGAGCAAATGATGCATGTATTATTGTGTTTTAGTTAGTAAATCTTTAAAACATGTCTTTATCAAACACCTATAAACATAAAACATCTACTTTGATGTAGGTTGTAATCTGTGAAAAAGATGTATACAACTGTTAAGTTGTGAAAATCACCATATTTCCTTCTAAATAGTGAACTGCAAGTGTCCTACATGCAAAACACTTATGCATAAAGTATAAAACCAGAAGTTCTACAAATATTTGTTTTTTATTAGTTTAGTAGGAAAAGAGGGTCCTGAACCCTTTACAAAACAACCCCCAGGGCAAAAAGCCTTAAGCTTGCTAGAAACAGCCCATCAAATATTTGTTGAAAAACTGTGTCAAAAAATATCAAAGCAGGTCCTTTTAGTTTAGTGTATCACCTCCATAGGTTTTCTTGTTTTCATTTTATGTCTTTTCTTCCCATTTACCTCAGCAAACAATAGTAGTTAGAGCTAGTATTAGGTGAAATTAATAAGGGAACCAACCCTCTTTAGATGTTGATCTCAACCTATCTGAGCCCACACTCAGTGAGATCATCCCATGTTTCACAGAGTAGTTGGGTTTTCCCCAAACTCAACAGGGTGCATACTTTGGTGACAACACTTTTTGGCACGCCCAATGGGACTGTTTGAACTAAAATAGTCATAAAACAATCTTCTGTTTGCTAGTATTGATGTGTTTACCAACAACTTTCAGCTTGTTGAAGTACTTTTGAACATATCTAGTGACTCTAACCTTTAGTTTTGAAGAAATCAGTGTATAAACAATTTTTGGCACACCTGATGGGACTGTTTAAACTTAAAATAGTCATAAAACAATCTTATATTTGCTGGTATTGATGTGTTTGCTAGTAAATTTCATCTTTTGAAGCACTTTTAAAAATATCTGGTGACTCTAACCTTTGCTTTTGAAGAAATTAGTGTATAAACTATTTTTGGCACACCTGGTGGGACTATTTGAACTTAAAACAGTCATAAAACACTTTTATGTTTTCTGGTATTGATGTGTTTACCAGCAACATTCAGCTTGTTGAAGCACTTTTGAACATATCTGGCGACTCTAACCTTTGGTTTTGAAGAAATCAGTGTATAAATAACTTATGAAAAGAATACAAACAAGAGGAAGTTTGGTTCCTTCTGAATATTTGCAGCTATCACCACCTAGGAGAAGACGAAGAACAATAAGGAAAAGTCCAAACCCATTAGTAAGGACTAATTCCACACCTCCTAGTTAAAGATCTGCAAGTTTTGTTCCTAGAAATCAAGTACACAAATTCTATGGCAAGACAGTTCGCTTTTGTGCCATTCAATGGGGGCAACCCATTGAATCTTGCACAACATGATGACATACCTGTGGCAGCTCTTAGAGGTTTTCCTTTCTTCACAGTAGAGGACCAACCTACACCTATTGATCACATTAGGGACGTGGCTACATTGTGTGCAGTTCACAATATCACTACTAAAAATGTGGCAATTAGACTTTGGGCTGCCTGATTGAAAGGAAAGGCGTTGTAATGGTTCAAGGGTTTGGCTGTTAATTCAATTACCACATGGGACCAACTGGGTGATGTCTTACATAAGCAATTTGAGGACAAATCAGACCATCTATCTTTGGTGGAACAACTGACTACCATTAAAAGAGCTCCTCACAAGCATATGACAGACTTCAACTTTCATTTTCAAAGGACATGGGACATGATTCCACAAACGGTAAAGCCTTCTACTAACTATACATTTTTATACTATTTAAGGGCTTTAAATAGATATATATCAGTTATGATACAGTCTATGGGTGGGGTAACTCTCCCAAATGCTTATGAAGTTGCAATAAGGGCAAAAAACAACCTTACTCAAGCTAGGAAAATCGCACCAAGACCCTTAATGCCCATATTTCCTTAAGTGTAGCCACTTATGCCTTTGCAAATACCTCCTTTAGCTATTGTACCTACTATACCAGCATTGAATTATCATATTCCCGCTCAAGAAAAAGCTATCCCAACCCAATCTGAGGAACTTCAAGAGATAAAAGGCCTTCTAAAAACTTTTGGGAATGAGTTGGTAAACTTAAAGAAGCAGCAAGGTCAAAATTACAGGACTTATCAAGCACCTTATCAGGCTCAAAAACAACCCAATCAGCCAAATAGGCTTCCATATCAAGCTAATCAGCAAGGTCAAAGGCAAAACCTCAATGCTAGACCTTATCAAACATTCAATCAAAATGCTGCCAACACTTCTAGGGAGCTAGTTCTAGTCCAAAACAACATAACACAGGACCATGACTATTGTTTCCCTTGTAATCAGCCCCATAATCAGGCTACTTGCTCAAATGGATTACTAAATCAGACCCTTATGGTGAAAAATATCGTTGTTGTTCCATGAACCACACCACAGGAAACACATGAACAACAAGGTACTCAACAAGAATATGTTCATTAAGATGTCACTCTTATGAACTGGCAGGGTGAGGATTTTTGTGGAGTAAATCAATCTCAAGGACAAAATCAGTCCTACAACTCCATAGCAGCTAATACAAGGTCTAAGAAGAGAGCTGTTGAGATAGAACAACGAACCATTAGGGGGGAAAATCAGGCTTCTACAAGCCATAAAAGTGATGCTGGTCCAAGTTCTTTACCTTAGGTACAAATCCTACAAAAAGACCAAGTCGTGGCAAGCAAAGAACAACCAAAGAGTCAATCACAACCATTACAAGTCCAAGGAGATGCTCTTGTTCCTAAAGTACAGTAAAAGGCGAGTCCAATTCCTTTCAACGTTTTGGATCATATGAAGAAATCAAGTGTTAGTATGTCTATGTGGACTCATTATCTATTCCAGGATAAAAAGGCCTCCTACAAATTGCTTTGTCTAATTTGAGTGTGTCAAATGAGTCTTCCAAAGACCAACCCAAGGTGGTTCTCGCAAACGTATTGTTATCACCTAAAATTGCACCCTTTTGTTGAAGCTTTGACAGTTCCAACAATTTCAGAGTAACATGGGATTGGTCTCAAGGTGTGGGACCTTGTAGTTGATACCAAACCTCCAGAGAAGGCTGGTTCCTCTTTTTGAGCTTAAGACTCGAATAATTGAACTAAATCTAATGCTACACTCACAAGAAAAAAGGGAAGGAGGAATATTGGAATTAAAAAGGGGTGATGCACCATATTTGTAAATGTGTTTAACTGTGTCTGAATTAACACAATAATGACCTCAAAACTGCAACAAACTCACACAGACTCAAGTAAACTATCACAGACTCAAGTAAACTATCACAGAGGTTTGGGTAGAAAACTGAAACTACTAAAAAGATCATTTTATCCACAATTCCAACATACAATCTTCAAATAAACAAAGTGTAAAGCTACAGAGAGAGAAAAATTGACAATTTATATTGATCATGAAGGCTAGAAAGCCATTACAAAATAGAAGAATAAACTGCAGAGGAAATAGACACAAAATAGCAGTTTACATTCATTGGTGATCAACGACTAGAGACATCGAAGGCTCAGCTTCAAGCACAATGTATCAAATCCAATCGGCTCTTGTAAAGGATTACAAGGTCTACAACTACAACAACTCTCTAGCCAGCATAATAGCCCAGAAAAATAACTAACATTAGTTTCATCTTTCTTTCATGTATATATAGCATTTTTTATTTATGTGCAGCCATAGGCACTGAAATCTTGTCAATTGACCCTAGAAATGCCCATGTTGCATTCAATTTTGGCCTAGTAATGCTGTTAAAAGATCTGTAGAATGGGACAACAACCATGCCCTGGTAGGCCTGCAACTCTGCAGAAGAAGATTGCCCACACACAGGGGTGCCAAGTGTATTAAAAGGGGAAGGTCTGAAATCCTTCTATGTACCAGCAAAGTCCATTTTGTCCCTTCTTGTACAATCACATTGAAGGATTTAACTATTTCAACTACTTGATTCTGATCTTTCTGCAACATTTGTACTTCAGGTATTAAATCCCTTCTATAACAACAGAGAAATGTGTCCTTCAAGCTTTTACAACACTTCAAAACATTTTAAAGTTCTTTACAATATTCTAAAGAACTCCATCATACTCCATGCTTTATTTCATTGATTTCCCCTTTACTCTCATTCTGTCCTTTTATTTTGCCCTATCGGCAAAATCTACCTTTTGAGAACTATTTCTTTCTTTTGCTCTTCGGGCTTCTTGGTCTTCTTTCTCACCTTATCGACAAACTTTCATTTCTGCAAACCAACAAAGCCTCCTTTGTTTTCCTTTTTGCCTTATCGACAAAGCTGCCATTTGGCAAACTTGACTTCTATGTCACCTTATCAGCAAATCCAAAAAATTACAAACTTGTTGGCAAGTTTGTCTTTTTGTCGATTCCCTGACTGGCTGCTCTTCATCACTTTTTCACCTTATTGACGATTTTCCTTTCGGTGAACCAATTCCTCCTTTACTGCTTTATCTCTTTCCTTAGCTTTTCCTTTAGTCGATAAAACCTCTATTTCGCAAACCATCTCTCATTGGCTTCTTTCTACTTTAGGTTTCCTTTATCAGCCAATCATCATATCGGCGAACCTTAGAAATCATGAACTAGTTTGTGGGTTCGACATTTGGCCAATTCCCTAACTTCTCTTTGTTTCTTTGCGGCCGACTTCTTTCTTTCTTTTTCCCTTGGCACCTTCCTTTGCATTTGGTCGATGAATCCTCTATCAGCAAAACCGCCGATTGGTGAACTTAAGGTTCTCCAAACCTTAAGTTTGCCGACAAGGACAAACTTTGTCATTAACTTAGCCGCATCTCTTTCTTCTTCTTTGTGTTGGTAAAACTATTGATCAATGAACCATGAGGTTCACAAACCTTCAATTTTTCTGACAAAGCTCGCCTTTGTCACTTTCCTTTTGCCTTAGTTGCTTCCTACCTGCTCACCCCTTAGTCAGCAAATCAGCCAATCGGCGAACCATGCCAAACCAAAATTTTTCCGACTAAGGAAAAAGAAAGGGGAAAAAATAGGATTTTTTGGAATTTTTTCTAAGGGGAACCTCCTTCTATTTAGGCTTTCTCAGATCGGATTTCTCTGATGGAATGAGGAATTTTGGACTATTTTGACCTGGGCAAATTATGACAACATTTTGGCGACTATGCTGGGGTGTTTGCCTACTAAACATGAGGATCTAATTGCCTTATACAATCCATTGGGCATAGGGTCAAAGGGAAACTGTAGTAACATGAAAAGGGAGCCAGACCAACATAAAACTGAACACTACCTCTAGACAACAAAACAAAACAAAAGAAGGCAAACAATCTCCTAATGAGAAAGTTGCCTATGCAAAAGCACTTAGAGGAAGGGAAACCTAACAGAAGCAGACCTACTCTAAATATTTACAAAGATCCCAAGAACAAACTCAGAAGTATGACTAGAGATGAATCCCATTCACTAGGATTGGAAGTGATTCACTAGTTAGCTTGGAGAGTTGAAATGCATTAGCTTGCTTGCAATTGGTGATGATGTATGGACCACTCCATAAGGCATCAAATTTGGAATGCCTTCCCACCTTAGCTCTATCTTCATCGCATTTTAGCACTAAGTCTCCCTCTTGAAAAACTTTGTCAATTGATTTTCTATCAAAGGTCCTCTTGACCTAATCTTGATGGGCTTCAAGGGCCTTCATGGCAGCGTTCCTTTTTTCTTCAAGCTCCATCAGCTCAACACATCTGACTATCATAAGCACAAAATATACCTTAGAAGTACCCATTGAGGGGAAAAACTAGAAAAAAACAGGATTATAATACAATCTCAAAGTTGCAATGCTTCAATGGAGATCAATACTCTAAATCTTGGAGGAATTATGGCAACATTACCTTGCATAAAACTGACCATACAATCTACATCCCAAGCCCTTAATTTATAGGCCAAGTAGACCCAAGAAACCACCAATAGATTCCCAAAACCATGAGAAAAACCTTGGTCCAACTAGTCAAAGTTGGACCTGTGTGCCCTTCTCCAAGAGTAACTCCTACCAACTTAGAATGCAATTCCCAATTTGGTTGTTTCATCCCTATGACCAAGGGGGTCAAGTGTGACCCCAAGTGATCCATGTGGGTGTCATTATTCATTTTACACACCTTTTATGAACAACTAAAAATAGCTTTTCAAAGATGGTAGTCATAGTCCAACTTGCAACTCTCTCTTCAATAACTTCTTACAAATATCATAAGACCAATAACACATGGCCAAGAGTGCCAACAAGGGAAATTCAAGATTTCCTCCATGTAGCACTTTTTTCCATGAGGGCCCAATATTTACAATATTTTGCAAGTTTTTAATAATTAGAACATTAAGACTTACAAGTTTACAACTAGTCCCACCATCAAGTAGTTCATATGCTAGCCAACACTAGAGATGGGTCCTTTCAACTACATCATTTGAGGCATAGATTTTAACAATCACAAAGGCTTTGTTGTCAATGTTGAAAAGGACCCACAAATCCCTGTTGGAAGGATCATAGCCATGTATGACATAGTGGGGCTATCATTTGGTAGACACAAGAGTCACCATGCCATATCCCATGCTTACGATTACTTTTGAAAAAGAAGTTATCTAGCCATATGACACAACACGACAAAAAGTAAAAATCTAATAACCTTTATCTCTTGAAGACAAAGAATGTCTAGAGAAGCATATGTCTATCAAAAATTCTACTCATTGAACTTGCAATTTGGGTCCATTAGACCCATGACATTACATAAATAACAATTCATGAAAAACATGGGTCTAATGACATATCCAAGAAGTCCAACCCTTAAAACACAATATTTTTTCTACAAAAAACTACTTTGATTTTCTAGAAAGGATTCTTCAAACTCCATGTCATTTTTCAAAAAAAAATCCCTTCTTCCACTAAGTGTAGAGGGCTACAAGAGCACCTATTTCCTTCGAGTTAAGAAGAGATATGAAAAGTTGACACATCACTTAAATCTTAAGAGGATAGTACACTCACAAGGAGTGGCATCCAAAAATAATAGGGCTTACCAACCTCTTTGGAGGGTTCAATAGTTGCTCAATTGGTTTCTGGCAAAGACACGGCTACTTGTTTAACCTTTTCATTGGCTAGAAGATGTGTGACACAAACAAGGCATTAGTAGGTACACCATTGCTGGGATTAACATGAGACCCTCCATTGCTAGAGTCAGCATGAGATCCCTTGTTGGGTCCATTATAACCACTTTATGGTTACTGACAAGAGTCCATCCCCATTCGTTTCTAGAGGTTGTTCATTCATCAATTTAGAGGTTAGTTTTATTGAAAGCTTGTTGGTGTTGTCATTGATGTCAACCTATAGCAGATGATCCATTTTGTTTCAAAGTGCTTTTGAGAAAATTTGAATAAAAAGATGTGTAGTGTGACAGAGGTATATTCAGTGTTATACTCCGCATTTCCTTATGATTAAAGATATGATTGTGCCATTTGAAAGTGACGATCAGAGGTGTTAAAAGGTATTATATCCAAAGTTTCAGGTTTTGGATAGTACGAGAGTGGAAGATAAGTTTGACAGAGTGTTTGACTGTGAAGAAGGTTGTCTAGGAGAAATGAGATTACTCCACATTTCTCCACATTAAGGTTTCTTGTCTTGTGGATCTAGGAACATTCTTATATTGACTGTATCTATCTTCCCTTGAAGTTTCTTGTGTTGGTGTTTAGTGGCAATACATCCTGATGTGCAAAATAAAGACATTCTTTGTTTCAAGTGGTTATGGCAATGTTGCAGAAGATTATGATGATGCTGAAATATTCCTGAAAGATGTGTGGATGATGTGGAATACTTCTTTTTGGTCTGCATAATGTTTTTGGATTTAGAGAGGTGTGTATGTGGTCGCTTACTGTGTTTGTCCAGGTTAGCTGACCTGGCTTGCTAGCGCTATTTGTGGAGGTACCTGGTGGATTGTGGATGTGATTAGTAGCATGGTGATACAAATTTGATTCCTAGTTAACCCTTGGCATGGTCCACCTTCACTTCTTTCCACCACGGAAGTACTTGGTGCTGACCTATTTCGATGTTGCACATTTGAAGTGCACACGTTTCATTAAGATCGACCTAATTGAGATTGTTTTAGGTCATGGATGGTATAAATACAAGATGAAGTTTGAGTGGAGAAATAGTAGAGAAGATGATGCAAATTTGAATCAAGGGTGGTGAATTGAGTGCAAGCTTAAATGCTTATGACTCCCGGATGCAATGAGCAGAAGGTGTCTACATTTCTATTTGCTTGAAGTTGTTGGAGGTAGTGAGCCGAAGGTTGCGACTGGCATAAAGTTGATGTGGTGGATTTCTCCTATTGCTTTGAGATACCAAATCTCTTTTTAATAGTCCTCTTCTATTCTCCTCTCTTCTGGACAGTGAGTTTTTCTGGCAGTGAGCGTTTCTTCTGGAAAGTGAGCCCTTGGCAGTGAGCCTACTTGTATTTGGTGTTGCTATTCATATATATGCGAGATAATCCTCACTATGGTTTTTCCCTTCTTGGGTTTTCCACGTAAATCTGGTGTTCTTATGTGTTTGAATGTGTTTTCATTGATGCTTCATATGTTTACATTCTGCTAATGCATAATAAGAGTTTGGAGATTGGAATAGCATTAAGGGTCTAATATTTTAATATACAATTGATTCACCCCACTCTCAATTGTCCTATGCATCTAACAATTGGTATCAGAGCAAGTTTCCTTGAAGAATCTTAATCGCTTGAGGTAGATCCAGATGGCGCACAAGAAAGGTATTGAGATTCCCTTATTTGATGGAACAAATTATGCTTTCTAGAAGATCAGGATGGAAAGCTTTCTTGTATCATTAGGGTATGGCACATGGAAGTTAGTTGAGAAAAAATATACTATACCTACTAATGGTCCAAAGGATGATGATGAGATTAAAGACTATGAGAACAATGGCAAGGCAAGGAGTGCTCTTCTGAATAGTCTTTCTGATTTAGAATTAGTAAAGGTAATGAGCCTCAAAATTGCTCATGAGATCTTGAAGAAGTTGGAAAGTATCTATGAAGGTGATGACAAGGTCAAGCAAGCAAAGATGCAGAATTTGAAGACTAAGTTTGAAACTCTAAAGATGTCAAAGGATGAAAATATTGCAAGCTACATGCAGGAAGTGGATGAAGTTGTCAATTCCATCAATGGACTTGGTGGAACGCTGGAGGAAGCTGAAGTGGTAAAGAAGGTACTAAGAACTCTTCTAAAATCTTATAGTGCTAAAGTTTCTGCTATTGAAGAAGCTCAAAATTTAGATAATTATACTAGGGATCAATTGTTTGGTACTTTAACTACTTTTGAATTAAGAGAGTTTGGTCAAGATGATTCAAGAAAAGAGACTACTTTTAAGGTCAACAAATAGAAAAGAATGATGACTTAGATTCAAATGATTTTGATAAAATAGAAGCAAATTTTGTAAGCATATTGAAAAGGGCTCTGGAAAATATAGAGGTAAGTTACCCTTCAAATGTTTCAGCTATGGAAAGATAGGTCATTATACTTCAAAATGTCTAGTCAAAATTTCAAATGACAGATACAAGGATAACAAAGGTAAATCAATCAAGAGAAGTTATTATGTTAAAGAAGATGCTAGCATATCTCATGATTATGACTATCCGGATGATGAAAGTGATGAATGCTTGTTCATGGCCTTGAATGTTGGAACTAATTGTACTTATTCTAAAAGTTGTATGAAGGAAATTGCTCTAGAAATAGAGCACAATATCAAGGGAGCTTTGGTAACTACTTTTCATGCAAGAGAAGAGGAAAACTACTGGATAATTGATAGTGGATGTTCAAATCATATGACATGTGATAAGAATAATTTTTTGAGGCTTGAGAAGTTTGATGGAGGTTTTGTTAAGTTTGGAGATGATGCTTCTGCTAAGATCTGTGGAAAAGGTTCAATCAGTTTTGATGGCAAGCACAATACAGATGATTTTCTCTATGTTAAGGGGCTCCAACATAATCTTCTAAGTGTAGGACAAATGTGTAGCAGAGGATATAACCTTGTGTTTAGGATGGTGGCTATGAAATCAGAAAAGAAAGCTCTGGAACTCTGGTTGCTACAAGAACAAGGACAAAAGGAAATGTATATCAGCTCAAAGGTGCTAATGGTATGTGTTTTATGACTCAAATCAATGAAAGTTGGATATGGCATAGAAGAATGTGTCACATCAATTTTGATAGCCTAGTAAGGATCAGCTCTACTCAAGCTGTGAGAGATCTACCAAGAATTACAAAGCCCATCAATGCAGTTTGCAAGGAATGTCAGATTGGGAAGAAAACAAGGAAGAACTTCAAAATCAAAGAGTAGTCTACCATAGGACCTCTGGAGTTGGTACATACAGATCTATGTGGACCTACAAGGACAGAAAGTTTTCAAGGTGATAGGTATTTCATATTGTTAATTGATGATTATTCTAGAATGACTTGGGTAACCTTTCTCAAATAAAAATCACAAGCTCTAAATAAGTTTAAAGAATTTAAGGTTATGGTTGAAAATGAAATAGATCAGAAAATCAAGTGCTTGAGATCTGACAGAGGTGGTGAGTTCACTTCCAATGACTTTGACTATTTTTGTGAAGATCATGGAATAAAGAGGCAGTTGTCAGCCCCTAGGACTCCTCAGCAGAATGGAGTTGTTGAAAGAAAGAATAGGAAAGTTTAGGAAGTAGCAAGGACAATGTTGAAAGAAGAAAATCTACCGGATATCTATTGGAGAGAAGCTATACACACTGCAGTCTACATACAAAACAAAGTGCAAGCATGGGTCAACAGTTCAAAGACTCCATATGAACTATGGTATGGAAGAACTCCTAATGTAAAATATTTTAGAGTGTTTGGAAGCAAGTGCTACATTAGGAGAGATGAAGAAAACTTGGGAAAGTTTGATACATGATCAGATGAAGAAATCTTTCTTGGATATTCTACAAAGAGCAAGCTTATAGATGCTACAACAAGAGGCTAAAGAAGTTAGTTGAAAGTGAAAATGTCAAAGTAGATGAAGAACCACATCAAAGCTTAGTGTTGATAAAAGGATATGAATCTGATGAGCTCTCTTGCAGAGAAGAAGAAAGAGAAGAAGAAAATGAAAAGGAGATGCAAGTTGATCAAGAAGATGCTCTGGAAAGGATTCCTAAGACTCCCAAGTATGTGCAGAAGAATCATTCTGAAGATCAGATCATTGGAGATAAGAACAAAGGTGTATTAACAAGAAGAAAAATTGCTATGGCAGATGAACAGGTAAATTTGTGCTTATTGTCTAAAATAGAACCCAAAATAGTGACTGAAGGATGCAAATATGAACACTGGATCAAAGCTATGGAAGAAGAATTGATGCAGATTGAGAAAAATCAAACTTGGGAAATTGTCCCAAGACCAACAGACAAAAATGTAATAGCAGCTAAATGGGTATTCCAGAACAAATTGAATGAGAATGGAGTAGTCAGAAATAAGGCTAGGCTTGTGTGTAAAGGCTACTCATAAGTGGAACGAATAGATTATGAGGAAACATATACTCTAGTGGCAAGAATGGAGGCCATTAGAATGTTCTTGGCCTTTACAGCTCACAAGGACTTCAAAGTTTATCAAATGGATGTGAAATCTGCATTCTTGAATGGAGAGTTGGAAGAAGAGGTATACATTGAGCAATCGGAAGACTTTTAGTTGTCAGATGATCCAAATATGGTCTACAAATTGAAGAAAGCATTGTATGGACTCAAACAGGCTCCTAGAGCTTGGTATGCAAGGTTGGATAGGTACCTGTTGTAGTAAGGATTCAAAAAAGGCACTGTAGATAGCAATTTGTACTTCAAAGTTGAAGAAGATCAAATTTTGATAGTGGAGGTATATGTTGATGATATAATCTTTGGAGGAAATGAAGGTATGTGCAAGAGATTTGTAGAAGAGATGCAAAAAGAATTTGAAATGTCAATGTGTGGGGAAATGAATTTCTTTCTTGGATTACAAATCAGCCAATCAAAAAAAGGTATTTTCATTTCATAATCAAAGTATGTTAAGGAAATTTTGAAGAAGTTTGGAATGGAAGACTCCAAACTAGTGTGTACTCCCATGACTACTGGTTGTAAGTTAAGCAAAAATGATGAATCTCCTAAGGCTGATCAGAGCAAGTACAGATCAATGATTGGTGGATTGTCATACCTAACTCCTACTAGACCAGATATCATGCATGCAGTTTACCTTGTGGCTAGATTTCAAGCAAATCCCAGACAATCACATGTTACAGCAATAAAAAGGATATTTAGATACTTGAAAGGCACTCCAGATTTTGGCCTATGGTATCCCAAGGATACAGATTTCTGTTTGAGTGTATATACAGATGCAGACTAGGTAGGATGTACAGATGATAGAAGTACAAGTGGTGGTGCTTTCTTTCTTGGAAGCAGGCTAGTCTCATGGTTGAGTAAGAAGTAGGATTCAGTGTCATTATCTACTACAGAAGCAGAGTACATTGTAGCAGCATCCTATTGCACGCAGGTGTTGTGGATGAAGCTGACATTGATGGATATCAAAGTATCATATGATGAACCTATTCCTATCTTATGTGATAACACAAGTGCTATCAACATTTCAAAGAATCCGATAATGCATTCAAGAACAAAGTATATCTCAATCCGGTATCACTTCCTAAGAGAGAAGGTTGCAAAGAATGAGGTGAAATTGGAATATGTGCCTACTAAAGATCAAGTTGCAAATATTTTTACAAAGGATCTTCCTAAGGATACTTTTGAGTTTCTCTGGTAGAAGTTAGGGGTTAATGCCCTTCCTTCTTTTAATTAGATGCATAAGTGTGTGCATCTATCTGGGAAGCATTTCAAGATACATTCTTAGTCTTGGATTGATGTTGAAAGCTACCTCTCAGGGGGAGTAGGTAGTGGTTTTGTTGGTTGGTGTAGTCAGATGGAGCATATTTTATGCCCCTAAGGGGGACAGTGTATAAAAATGAAAACAATGGAGTGAGAGTAGGTGTTTGCTGGTGTTGCAAGTGTTTCCCTTTGCCATTGATGTCAAAGGGGAAGAGAGTTAGAGTGGCTAAAAAACCATAGTGCATGAAAGAGTGTGAAGAGTGAGAGTTGCTCTAGTCAAGGGAAGTACTACTGGTTACAGAGCTACTGATTGATTGCTTTTGTTGTTGATGGTTTTTCAGAAAGTTGGTGTTGCCATCAATGACAAAGGGGAAGATTGTTGAAAGCTTGCTGGTGTTGTTATTGATGTCAACCTCTAGCAGATGATCCACTTGGTTTCCAAGTGCTTTTGAGAAAATTTGAATAAAAAGATGTGCAGTGTGACAGAGGTATGTTCAGTGTTATACTCTGCATTTCCTTATGATTGAAGATATGATTGTGCAATTTGGAAGTGATGATTGGAGGTGTTCAAAGGTATTATATCCAAAGTTTTAGGTTCTAGATAGTGTGGTAGTGGAAGATAAGTTTGACAAAGTGTCTGACTGTGAAGAAGGTTGTCTGGGAGAAATGAGATTACTCTGCATTTCTCTGCATTAAGGTTTCTTGTCTTACAGATCTAGTAATGTGCTTATATTGAGTGTATCTATCTTCCCTTGAAGTTTCTAGTGTTGGGTTGCTCCGCAAGTTTAGTTCTTGTGTTGGTGTTCAATGGCAACGCATCCTGATGTGCAAAATGAAGACATTCTTTATTTCAAGTAGTTGTGACAGTGTTGTAGAAGATTATGATGATGCTAAAATATTCTTGAAATATGTGTGGATGTTGTGGAATACTTTTTTGTGGTCCGCATAATGTTTTTGGATTTGGAGAGGCGTGTATGTGGTTGTTTATTGTGTTTGTCTAGGTTTGACCAACCTAGCTTGCTAGCACTATTTGGGGAGGTACCAGGTGGATTGTGGATGTGATAAGCAAAATGGTGATACAGATTTGAGTCCTAGTTAACCCTTGGCATGGTCCACCTTCACTTATTTCCACCGCAAAAGTGCTTGGTGCCGACCTATTTTTGTGTTGCACATTTGAGGTGCACACATTTCATTAAGACTAACCTAATTGAGATTGTTTTAGTTCATGGATGGTATAAATACAAGATGAAGTTTGAGTGGAGAAATAGTAGAGAATATGATGCGAATGTGAATCAAGGGTGGTGAATTAAGTGTGAGCTTAAATGCTTATGACTCCCGGATGCAGTGAGCAAAAGGTGTCTACATTTCAATTTGCTTGAAGTTGTTGGAGGCAGTGAGCTAAAGGTTGTGGATGGCATAAATTTGCAGTGGTGGATTTATCTTGTTGCTTTGAGATAGTGAATCTCTTTGTAACAATCCTCTTCTATTCTTCTCTCTTTTGGACAATGAGTCCTTTTGGTAGTGAGCCTTTCTTTTGGGCAATGAGCCCTTGGCAGTGAGCCTACTTGTATTTGGTGTTGCTATTCATATATATGTGAGCTAATCCTTACCGTGGTTTTTCCCTTCTTGGGTTTTCCATGTAAATTTGGTGTTCTTATGTGTTTGAATGTGTTTGCATTAATGCTTCATATGTTTACATTCTGTTAATGCATAATAAGAGTTTGGAGATTGGAATAGCATTAAAGGTCTAATGTTTTAATATACAACTGATTCACCCCCCTCTTAGTTGTCCAGTGCATCTAACAGGTTTGGCCTTGTGGCAAACTAACAAACAATCCTTGATTTTATATTTAAACTATTGACACCAAAATTAGGTGTTTAGAAAATTAATATACAAGACTCTTTGAACATGGCACATGTCACTAATTTGTATGTCAATGGTTTCCTTGAGGTCTTGGAATAAGCCCATTTCCACACAAACTCGACATTGAGGAAGAGTTGAGTAGAACTTATCCACTTCAACACATACTATGCTCTTGAAAGGAGGAATGTAGTCTAGGTATGCCCAACAAGGCAAGGGCAAACCAAGGAACTCTAACCAAACTGACACCTTATGAGCTTGGTGGTTAGACACAACAAAATCCCTAATCCATGAGGAAAAATCTAATAGAATTACAAACATAACAAGGTCCATGCCTACGAATAGCATTTGCATGGTTAGGCTCCATGTAGAGGAAGAAACAAATACCTTAGTTAAATTTTGGACTACATCAAATTTAATCGGGGCCCCTACAATAGTAATCCAACTTTTAAAAATGTTTTTAAGAGGGATTATTTTTACAAAATACACTATGAAAATAAATTGCTCTAACCATCTACATAAAATATCAAAATTTTGAACTAGATAAATAATATCCAAAGGAGTTTCAAATCTCAACTCCTAGAAGAATTTTAGGAAAAACTTCTAGAGTTTATTTATAGATGGTGCCATCATGTGTCATGCCAAGACCAATTGTTTTAATGTTAACAGCTGAGTCATTTAGTTTAAGTGTCATTATATAGAGCTAAACATGTTAAAGGCGAGAAAACCTTAAAGACCTCCACAATAAATACAAAAGATAAAAAAAATCCCTTTAAACCATCAAAAAGTATTGTAAACAAAATTAACTTGGGAAAGAAAACAAACATCATAGCCAAACCTAACCCCCCCTCTCTCTCATTTTTTAACTCATAACTCAAAACTAACTTTTTCAATACATAAAGTAAATAGTAAAATAACTACTAATTAATTGCCAATAGAAATGTCTCAAATTTCAATATCTTAAATTATTTATTTTTATATGATTTAAACCTTAATTTCACTCAAACACAACACAAGTGAGTCAGACTCCAATGTCACACATGAACCATATCCTTGCTATGGGCGACCTCTTAGTCACTCCCGCTCTCGTGGCAAGAGCCAATCGAGCAGAGGTAGAATTGGGAGGTTGTTCTATTCTCAAGGGACCAAAACATCGTGGATGGTGGTTGGGTTATTCATTTGATGTGTGTGGACAATTGTTTTGATGGAAGCATTCAACTTTGGTTGTTGTTGTGATAATAGTATGACTCAAAGGGTCACTTGTTCTGAGTCTAGCATGAAGGCTATTCTATTTGTTTAAGATGAAAAGACTTCCTAGTCTCAATTCTTCGTTTTAAATTATTTTTTGTATCAATTCTTGTTGGTGGATGATTCATTGGCAGTGTTCTTCTGCTTCTCTTATTTGTTTGATGTCTTGTTGGATGTAAATTGGATGAGGAAAGTTCTCCCCAATCCCATCTAGGATGGATTTTATCCAATCTTCCCTAATGCCTGGACACATTTAATGCTAGGCAAGAGGGCAAATGCTATGTTGTGTTGATTTTGTCGATTTCGTTGAATGTGTTGAAGATGTTGAATATATTGACTATGTTGAATGCATTGACCTCGTGGTGGAATTGAGGATTTCTCTTTGCTTGAATATTTTATTTTGATTTTGTTCAATGCGTTGACCTTGTGATGAAATCGAGGATTTGATCACTTTTTTTTAATGTTTTTCTAATATTTTTGTTCTTTTGATGAATGCAAGCTATATGAATGCAATACAATTTTGGTTCTTTTTCTCCAGATTTTGATGTGATCTAATTATCTAAGAATTAAAAATGAATGCAATCTAAATGAATTTTCAAATGCATACTAGACTATATTTTTGTGTATTACGAATCATTTTTGAATTGTAATTTATGAAATGAAATTGCAAGTAATCTACAAACAATGGAAATAAATTTAATCTAGGAATGCAAGGAAATCTAAGCTAAGTAATTAAAAGCAAATCTAATCTAATGCAATAAGCAATAAAATGTCCTATCAAGAGAAAAATAAAAAAATTATTTACTTCCTCAAGAGCAAATATATGATCTAATTACTATTGAAAGCACAAAAGGAAACTAATATGAATTGGGCATCAATGCCTAGCTTGAGTCCTCAAAAGTCCTTTATGGCAACCCTCTCTTCCTTTGCAACAACAGGGTCCTCCTCTTGGCAACAAGGATGAAGATGGGAATATGTGAAATTGAATTGAGCTTGGAAGCTATAAAATTTGACAAAAAGGGATGATTGATATGATCATTTGAATGCTATGAAGTGTGAGTGGCTTGAGCTATGAAGCTATAAATGAAAACAAAAGGCACGCGAAGTCTTGCACGAGCATAATAATGTTATGGAGACAACTATATGCAAAGCAAAGAAAAATCAAAGATGTAATACTAAATTTGCCTCCCCAAATACATAGAGGAGGGGGTATTTATAGGTTAGAAATCCACAATAGAGGTGGTGGTGATTGGGGAGTTAACAGAATTGATCGATGAGTGATCTGGCTTTGATTGGGAGTGAACAGTGGTTGGAGAGCAAATCACAGAAGAAGAAATGGAGATAACACATGACTAATTGGGAGATAAGAAAAGATTAATTGGAAGAAAAGAATGAATTGATTGAGAGTTTTGAAATGGTTAGGGTGGGTTGGTAGTCAGTCATGCATGAAGAATCTCGTAATCAATTGTCAAAATAGAGCAAATTTGGGCTAGAACTAGAAGAAAACACGCATGACAAAAGACTACAGAGTTACCCCTTTCAGGAAGTGTGTCGCTTCTTTTATTGAGGTAGGTATCCCTTAGAAACCACATTTAAAATGCAAGATCACCCCTAGAGACCCTAAAGACATAAGGGGTGACCCACAAAACGAGGTTTGAACAAATGGTTTCAGGGTTGGAGAATTATTTAGAAGGATTGAAAATGATTTCGGGGGTCTAAAACAAGGCATAATACTTCCACAAAGTGGGTCGTTCCTTTTACCAAGGTAGGTCGCCCCTGCAGACCACACTTCAACTGCAGGGTCACTTGAAGTGACCGTGAAAACATAAGGGGTGACCTAAAAAGGAAGGCGTAGACATATAAATTGAGGGTATAGAAGGCTTTGGAAGGTCAATTGAATGACTCTAAAAGGATGAAATGATGAAAAGGCCCCTAGAGAAAGTGAATTTCCCCTCCTATAGAGTGGATTGGTCATGTTGTCAGGGCTAGAAAGTGACAGGAATGATTCCTCAAACATGGGTTAGGTGACTAAGAAGATAGTGTGTAGAACCTTAGAAGATTAGCTTGGAAATTAGGGAAGCACAAACAAAGTGAAAAACAAATGAAAACGTATCACCAAAAGAGTTGTTAAGAAGTTAAATATATTTCATGCTTACATGTACATGATTAGGACTATATGTCATCATCAAACTACCATGTAAACTTGTGCATCTTTTTTACTTACAATGATATAGAGCTAAACACTCTAAAGGAGAGAAAACCTTAAAGACCTCCACAATAAATATAAAAGATTAAAAAAAACATCCCTTTAAACCCTCAAAAAGTATTGTAAACAAAAATAACATGACAAAGAAAACAAAAGTAACGTGACAAAGAAAATAAGCATCATAGCCAAACCTACTTGCCCCCTCTCTCTCATCTTTTAACTTAGAACTCAAAACTAATTTTTTCAAAATACAAAGTAACTAGTAAAATAATTACTAACTAATTGCCAATAGAAATGTCCCAAATTTCAATACCTTAAATTTTTTATTTTTTATATGATTTAAATCTTGCAAAATTAAAAGAAATTACCTAATGTGTTTTATTTTAAATTGAGATTTCAACAGAATTGTGGGGAATTTGAAGCATCAACCTGACAATTATAAATAAGGAAATATCATAATACCTACATGGGTTAACCCTAGACTTCAGCCAAAGCTCGTAAAACTGTTAGGAACCCGTGTTTAACCCTTCTCTTTACTTTGTTAGTATATTAATTTTGGACGCATATGCTTTGTAAGTCATCCCATGAGTATATTGTATTATCCCACATTCATGGGAAGTAATAGTTGTTTAGATTAGACTTAGTATATAAGTACGTGTTGAGGCCAATGAAGGCATCCACGAATTTATTGTATTGAGCTTGCTCAAAGGAGGTTGTCCCCTCGAAGTAGCTTGCGATCAATAAATTCCTTCTGTGTTTCTGTTATTTATATATTTATGTTATTTCGTGCATTTTTCATTATATTATTGCAGGAGGTTCCTCCCATCTGGTATCAGAGCGCTTTCTTGGGCTCGCTGGGTGGAATTTCTGCCAAAAAAAAAAATTCTGCATTGGCCTCTAGGCGTTGTGATTATTGTAGTAGTTCTTTCTTTTTCGCATCTGTATTGTTCATTTCAATTGCAAGTTCAGATCAGGGAATATCCCTATCCGCTTAACTGTGGGATGTGTCTGGGCATATAGCCCTAAAACTCATTGTGAGGAGTACCACAGGAACCCCGAATTAGTTGGCCCATTGAGAGGACCTGCCAGCGAAAAGGGCAACAGCCCCTACATGATTGACTAGTTCCCATTTGTGAGGTAAACCAAGAGCTGTCATTTGTGGCAAAGCGGTTATCAATTTTACTTGAGTCATGGAGTGAGGGGTACTTCCCCAATACGCAAGTCATTAGATAGCATTGGTGGCTGAGTAACTCCCCTGAACCTTTAGGAAGTCAAACATACTTGGGGCCCATATCTATTGACAGCTGACAAATCGTAGATTGAATCCGTACAGAGCAGTTGGAAGATCATTTCCAGAAAAATAAATAAATAAATAAATCTATTTTTTTGTCATATCTTCCTTACTTTAGCTCTATTTCCTCTCAAAATTCACTGGAACCCCTGGAATTTCATTCTGCATAATTCCTTCCTTGAGGACCCTATCCCAAATTCCACTTATCGAAGCCAGAAATCCCACATTTGTCTATTTTTAGGGTTTGACATAACTTCTTCGATTCTCACCCAATAGCCTTCAAATTTTACCACAGTGTTCATTTCATATTTCTGCTCCTTTGTCCCTCTTGGACAAATTTTCCCATTCTTTCACCCCACTTCTAAAATCCCCATTTTCTGCTTCCCTTTCCCTCAGAAAGTGTCCAAAACCTAGTCAAACCCCAATTACCCATCGGAGTTTTTCTCAAATCCAAATTTTACTTTACTAAAAAAGTTTTCATTTTTGTTTTTCTACCCATTCCCCAACAAAAAAAATCTTCTGGCTATGGTTGTCACCCGCACAGGAGCAAAACACATGGAGGATGAACTTGCAGCCCTCAAGACCAAACTCCAAGATCTGGATGGAAAAATTCTCGGCCTCAATCTTCAGCATTCAGCCATGAACAATAGATGGCAACCAGAGTCTTCTGCAGACACTGGGTTCTCTTCTTCCAGCAATTTTCTTGGGCTGAAGCTTGATTTTCCTCGCTTCAATGGTGATGATCCGACTGGATGGATATACCGAGTAGAACAATGTTTCAGTATGCATAATACTTTTGATGTCAACAAAGTCCCACTTGCATCCTTTCATTTGGAACATGAAGCCCTTCAATGGTTTCGTTGGTACATCAAGGCTCATGAAGAGCCAAATGGACAGATTTTGCAAACTTATTTTGCAATGATTTGACCCTAGTGCTTTTGATGACTTCACAGGAGCACTCACTAAACTTCGCAAAATAGGCACTGTGAGAGAATATCAGACAGAAATTGAAAAATTGGCCAATCACACAGAGGGATTGTTTGATGAATTCTTCAGGCATTGTTTTGTCAGTGGTCTGAAGGATGCAATCCGATCTGAGGTTAAAATGTTTTGTCCCAGCACAATGATGGAATCCCTAGGGTTGGCTAAGTTGGCGGAGGACAAGATCACAACTCAACAGTGATCCAAATCCAATTTTGTTCCATTGAGAAATATGGTTTCCCAAAGACCTCAAATCATGCCAGCTCCTAGAACAACTCCTATCAAGCATTTGACTGAAGCAGAGATGCGGGCATGTAGAGAAAAAGGGCTTTGTTATAATTGTGATGAGAAATTCACTCGGGGACATAGATGTGGAGTAAAATCTCTATCTCTTGGATGTGGATTCTCTACCTGAAACTGAAGTTTATGCAGATGCTCAGGATACAGTAGATGATCAGGTTGAAACTCAGCAGCCACTTGTTGACCCTACTTCTCAGGAAGACCACCCAGAGATCTCTCTCCATGCTTTAGCAGGAGTCACCACCCTAGAAACCATGTGGGTCAAGGGTTACTTCAAGAAGCTCCCTCTTACAATACTCATTAATTCTGGTAGCACTCATAACTTCATTGACCCTCGAATCGCCAAACAAGTTGATTGTTTTGTCCATCCTTGCTCCAGCTTTGAAGTCATGATTGCCAATGGGGGCACATTACCTTGCAAAGGGAAATGCCGTAATGTACGTCTTTCTATTGGAGATTATAACCTATGCTCTGACATGTTTGCCTTGCCCTTAGATGAATGTGATGTGGTTTTGGGCGCCGGATGGTTACACACACTTGGACCCATCTTATGGGATTTTGTTGAACTTTGGATGCAGTTTTAAGACAATGGGCAAACACACACTAAAGGGATTACAACCAGGGTCTCTCATCATCATAAGTTCACATCGCATGGAAAAGATTCTTAAGAAGAATTCACATGGTGTCATCGCACAGCTCCATTCCATTCAAATGCAACCATTAGCGGTCTCCACTACTCCTTCGGATCTACAACAAATTTTGGATAGGTATGCATGTGTCTTTGTTGAACCAGTGGGATTGCCACCTTCACGACCACATGACCACCATATTCAGCTCCTTTCTGGAAGTGTTCCTCCCAACATCAGGCCCTACCGCTACCCATTTCACCAAAAGACAGAGATTGAGATGCTCGTTCAAGAATTACTGAAGCAAGGCATTATTCACCCTAGTACCAATTCCTTTTCTTCACCAATTCTTCTTGTTCAAAAAAAAGATGGGTCATGGTGCCTCTGCATTGACTTCTGAGCACTTAATCACATCACAATCAAGGATAAGTTTCTAATTCTTGTTGTTGATGAGCTTCATGGTGCTCATTTTTTCTCCAAGTTGGATCTTCAATCTGGGTAACACCAAATTCGGGTTCATGAGGATGATATCCCTAAAACAGCTTTCCGCACGCATGATGGCCACTATGAGTTTTTGGTCATGCCCTTTGGCCTCACTAATGCTCCTTCAACATTCTAGGCATTGATGAATAAAATATTCCGGCCATACCTGCAGAAATTCATTCTAGTCTTCTTTGATGATATCCTCATCTATAGTAAAACATGGGCTAAGCATCTCCACCATCTAGATCTCGTACTGCAACTTCTCTCTAATCATCATCTCTATGCAAAACAGTCTAAATGTGTTTTTGGCCAGGAGGAAGTGGAGTATCTCGGCATATTGTTTTAGTCCAAGGGGTTCAAGTGGATCCTATAAAAATAGATGCCATGAAAAATTGGCCGCATCCTTAGACACTCAAGAGCCTCCATGGTTTTTTGGGACTGACAGGCTACTATCGCAAGTTTGTCAAGGATTACGGAAAGATTGCAGCTCCATTAATAGCTATGTTAAAAAAGGATGCTTTTACCTGGACACATGATGTTGAGTGTGCATTTGAAAAATTGAAACAAGCTATGTGTACTACACCTGTTCTAGCTATGCCAGATTTTTCCAAGACCTTCACTATTGAGAGTGATGCTTGCGGCAATGGATTTGGTATTGTTCTCCTTCAAGAAGACCATCCCATTGCTTTCACTAGCAAATCCCTTTCTGGAAAGAATTTAGTACTCTCTACATATGAGAAGGAAATGATGGCTATTTTGCATGCAGTACAAAAGTGGCGGCCATACCTACTAGGGAATCATTTTTGCATCAAGACTAATCACCAAAGTCTGAAATATTTCTTGGAACAACGGTCTCCTCCCCAACACAACAGAAATGGGTCAGCAAACTCATGGGTTATGACTATGAGATCACAATATTGTGGCGGATGTTCTTTCTTGCACATTTGATGACCAAGCTTCCCTTTTGGCTATTTTTATGCCTGTTCCAAATTGGTTGGAATCTATCCAGCAGGGCTATGTTAATGACTCTTCATTATCTCAAATCATTCAACAGTTGGCCAATAACCCTTCTGTTGTACCGCATTACTCTTGGGATGGTGCTTCTCTGTGATACAAGGGTCGTCTGGTGCTTCCCCAGAGCACAGATCTTTAGTAGGTTGTCTTTTATGAACTCCATGCTTCTCCATCGGCAGGGCACTCTGGGTTCCTCAAAACTTATGTGCGGGCACGATGTAACTTCTTTTGGAAGGGAATGAAAATGGCAATTCAATAGATGGTGGTTGAATGTGATACCTGCCAATGCAACAATGGTGAAACAACACTCCATCCTGGATTGCTCGAACCCTTGCCCATCCCTACATGGATTTGGATGAATATTTCTATGGATTTTGTTAAGGGGCTCTCTAAATATGGAGGGAAGACAGTGATCTTGGTTGTGGTTGATCACCTCTCCAAATATAGTCATTTTTTGTGCCCTCAGCCATCCCTATACCACCTCCTCAGTCGTACAAATTTTCATGAACTAGATCTTTCGTCTTCATGGCATCCCTTCTTCCATTGTCTCATATCGTGATGCAACTTTTACCAGTCATTTTTGGAAAGAACTATTTCAACACACTGGCACCAAACTGAAGATGAGTTCTGGGTATCACCCACAAACAGATGGTCAGACTGAAATTATCAACAAATGTTTGGAAATTTATCTTTGTTGCTTCACCTCAGAACAACAGCATCAGTGGGCAAAGTGGCTCCCTCTCGCTGAATGGTGGTACAATACCTTCTACCACACTGCATCTAAAATGACTCCATATGAAGCAGTATATGGTTAGGCACCGCCAATGCTCCTTCAGTACACCCCCAGTAGTTCACCAGTTTAGGCAGTCGACACGGTTCTCCAAACCTGGGATTAGATTCTTCGCATCTTGTAGGACAATCTTCACATGGCAAGAAATTGAATGAAACAACAAGTTGATCAGCATCGTTCTAAGCGCACTTTTCAAATAGGTGATATGGTTTGTCTTCATCTACAGCCATACAAGCAATCATCCCTGAAACTCAAAGGGTGTCATAAGCTGGCTCCAAAGTTCTATGGGCCATATAAGGTTCTTCAGAAGATTGGGTTAGTTGCTTATAAATTGGAACTTCCTCCTTCCCGCATTCATCTAGTATTTCATGTCTCTTGTCTAAAGAAAGTTCTTGGCACCAACATCAAAGCACAAATTGTTTTACCAAAACTAGATAACAAAGGATTCATCATTTTGGAGCCGGAGGCCATCCTCGACAGGCACACTCGTCAGCGTCGCTCCCGCTCCATCACAGAGGTATTAATTCAGTGGCATAGAATGCAACCAGAGGATACTACATGGGAACCACTCCTTCAGATTTAGCAACAATTCCCACATCTTAAGCTTTGAGGACAAAGATTTTCTAAGAGGGAGTGGATATTAGGAACTCATGTTTAACCCTTCTCTTTACTTTGTTAGTTTATTACTTTTGGACGCATATGCTTTGTAAGTCATCCCGTGAGTATATTGTTTTATCCCACATTCATAGGCAGTAATAGTTGTTTAGATTAGACTTAGTATATAAATATGTGTTGAGGCCAATGAAGGCATCCACGAATTTATTGTATCGAGCTTTCTCAAAGGAGGTTGCCCCCTCAAAGTAGCCTGCGATCAATAAATTCCTTTTGTGTTTCTGCTATTTATATAATTCTATTATTTCGTGCATTTTTCATTATATTGTTGCAGGAGGTTCCTCTCAAAAACATAAGAGAAAGAGAAAAAGAAAGCATAGAATACCAACCATGTGTGATGTGGTGATTAAATTTAACAGTCCATCTTGCCCTTAAGTTATGTTAAAAAGTTAATCTTTACTTGGTAAAGGTTGTTTAATCTTTACTTTGGTAAAGGTTATTAATTATTTGCATGTTATAAATACTTGTATTTATAATACAAAGTATTTTATCTTATTTGAGTATCCTCACACGTGTGAGGATGACTCACATTCATATTCCTCTTGGAGGAATATTTAGGCCTTAGCCTCCTCCTTATGAGGATTGATACTTTGCACACAAATAAATGATAGGTGGCATATGGGAGGTACATGCAACTTCTTTCTCACCTCTATTTATGAGGTGCTTCTTTCTCATATTCAAATATTATCATTCTCACATTCACGCACACTCATGCTTGAGAAGCTCTCTCTCTCTATAATAGTTTAGGCTTCTTGCCATCTACATAATATTGGGGGTTTTCTTTGCTTTTCCCCCTTCAAAATCTTGGTCTCCATTGTTGAATCTTGGTGCATGCTTCTCGTTTATGGTTCTTCATTGGATGGTAACTTATTTACTTTAAACAATGCTCCATGCTTGATTAGTTCTTTCCTTGATTCTTTTATTTTTCCTTTCATGGTATCAGAGCAGGTTTACTAATCTAAGTTGTGAGTTGAATTGTTGAAGGTTATTGTCCCTCTTCCTGGAGCATTTCACCTTTGGAGACAAAGTTCATTACAAATTTGAGAGAAGAGAAGTTTTTTTTTTCTCTGTAGGAACAAGGGTTTTAACCTTTTATTTCATTTTATTTGCAGATCTGTGTTAAAAAAATATTTATTCATTTTTATTTGAAATTTTTTTCTGTCCCCGACAGATTTGTGAAATTTTTTTTCAAAAAAAAATCTAGTTTTAAAAAAAAATTAGGGCCCCAAGCCCTGGTTTCAGAATCATTCTTTTTAAAACAAATCTATCTAGTTTTAAAAATAAAGTTTTTTTAGAGCTTTAGTCCTACATGCATGTTGTACATACAAATTAGTTTTTTTTAAAATAATCTAGGTTTTCTCAAAAAAAAAATTAAAAACAAATTTTAGGGCTTCTGCCCTACGTGCAAGTTGCAGGTTTGTTTTTAACAAAAATTTAAATAAGAACAAAGTTTTTTTTTTAAATAAATTCAAAAGTTAAAAAAAAAATATTTCAATCATTAAAAAAAATTTAGGGCCTTAAGCAAGCTTGTGACCATTGAAGAGGCTGCAACCTCTTTGAAGACTGTGGACCCCTCAAAGGTCAAGGCCCCTTAAGGGCCCACAGGTCCTTGGGAGCCCGCGAGGAGCCTAAGAACCCCGCTGCCCCTTTGAAGCCTTTGTCGGCCTCTATTGGCCCCTTCTACCCGTGCCCTCCCCTGTTGCTTGCATCAGCCCTCCCTTGTTGCTTGCATTGGTCGCCACCGCTTGCACTGCTAGTCCTCAGCGGCCTCCAACCCTGCAACAAAACATTTACCCCATTCCTTTGACCCCCGTGGGTCTTTTAATGCTTTTTTTAATAGTTTTTTTTAATATAAGTTTTTTGTAATTTAATTTTTTTTAATTTCTTTTTAATAAATTTTAATATATCTTTTTTTAATTAAGACTTTTTAATTAAGTTTAAAAACAAAAATAGTTTTTTTTAAATAAATTTTAAATAATAATAATCTTTTAATAAGGTTTTTTAATCTTTTTTTTTTTTTTATAAATATTTTTTTTTCAATCAAGTTTTTATATAATATAAGCCCTTTTTAAAGGTTTTTTTAAAAAATGCTTTTTGTTTACCTAAATAGGTGTTTTTTTTTCTAAATTTTTTTTTGGCAAAATGTCTACTTTAATTCTTGAAATGAAATGAAATTCTTCTATCATTCCTGGAAAACTCATATTAGTTTTATTTTTAGATTTAAACATCTTTTGGAAGTAGCCACTAATCCTAAAGCAGAGCCTGGTGCTACGGCAAGCTAGAATGAGCAAGACAAATGGAAAGAGCAAAATGATGAAGCCCTTAGCCTAATAGGCATTTCATTGACACCTGAACTTTATGTTCATATTGGGGCATGCACGAAAGCCTATACCACATGGGAAACTCTAAGGAAAACTTATGATAGTTCTAATGAATCTAGAAATATTCAACTTCAAGATCAACTTGAAGATCTCAGGTATACAGATTTCAAAACTATGGATGAATTTCTTTTAAAGTTTGATGCTCTTAATAGTCGATTAAATGATTTAGGAGTTTAGCTTGCAGATCTTAGATTAATTCATATTATTCTCAAAAAATGTTTGCCTGGACAATTTCAACAATTTATTACAAATATTCATGCTCAATTAGTTATTTCTTCTTCACCTACTCAACTAACTTATGATATTTTTCACAATTTATTAAGGCAAGAAAAAGCTAAATTGATTCAATTTGGTAATCTTAAAAAGAGTGAGCATGCTTTTATGTCTAAAAATAATAAACAAAATTTTAAACCTCATAATATACAAAATTATAATCCCAAATTTCAGCATAATAATAATAGTTATAACAATAGAAATAACAACAATAATAGTTATGATAATAGAAAGAATAATTCCTCTAAGAGGCCTCATTGTAACTATTGTGATAAAGATGGTCATTGGCCTAACACTTGTTGCAAGAAGCAAAATGCTAATAACAAAAAATAATCTATGAGCCAAAATTATCAACAAAATCATAAGCCTAATAATAATAATGCCAATCAATCTAGGTGTGCTTTTACTTGTGTTTTAAATGCATCAAAACCTCTTGAATGGATTATTGATTCAGGTTTATCTCAACATGTTACTTATCATAAAGAGATATTTGAATCAATGCAACCTGACAATACTAATGTTCCTCTTCAACTTGCTAATAATCATAGTTGTAAAGTAGAAACAATTGGAGATGTGAATGTTCCTAATGGTAAGTTACATGGTGTTTTATATGTTCCTGAATTGACAAGAAATTGGTTTTATGTAGCTAAGCTATGTCAAGATTATAAGATAGAATTTTAATAAGATATGTGCTATGTGATTGATCCAGATCAAAATGATAAAGTCATTGCTAATGCTAAATTAGACAATGATAATTTGTTCAAATTATATGAGTTTTCTACTTCTAAATATTCTTTATTATCTACCATTGATTTTAATATTTGGCATGAAAGACTTGGTCATATCAATGCTAACAATATTGTTTTGATGCAAAAATCTAATATGGTAGAAGGATTGCCTAGTATTGGTCCATCTAAAATTGTATGCATAGGATGCATGAGTGGTAAGATGCATAAAGTCATTGCCATGTGCTATGTGATTGATCCAGATCAAAATGATAAAGTCATTGCTAATGCTAAATTAGACAATGATAATTTGTTCAAATTATATGAGTTTTCTACTTCTAAATACTCTTTATTATCTACCATTGATTTTAATATTTGGCATGAAAGACTTGGTCATATCAATGCTAACAATATTGTTTTGATGCAAAAATCTAATATGGTAGAAGGATTGCCTAGTATTGGTCCATCTAAAATTGTATGCATAGGATGCATGAGTGGTAAGATGCATAGGGAGCCCTTTCCTAAAGGTCAAGCATGGAGGGAAAATCATAAGTTGCACCTCATCCATAGCGAACTTTTGGGACCCATGGAAAATGAATCCATCCAAGGATCAAGGTATGCACTTACTTTTTTTGATGATTATTCAAGAAGAATTTAGATCTATTTTTTTGAAAACAAGGATCAGGTTCTTAATACTTTTGTTGATTTTCATAAATTTGTTGACAGGCAATCTAGTTTTAAACTTAAAATACTTAGGACTGATAATGGTACTGAATATGTGAATAATGCTTTTAATAGTTATTTAAAGTCCTTTTGTATTAAACATGAGCTAACCATTCCATATACACCTCAACAAAATGGTGTAGCAGAAAGGAAGCATAGAACTATTGTTGAAATGGCTAGATGTGTGTTACATGTTGAAAACATGTCTTATAAATTTTGGGTTAAAGCTATGTTTTGTGTTACTTATATTATTATTGGAACTCCAACCAAAGCATTAAAGGATATCACTCTCGAAGAAGCTTGGTCCAGTAGGAAACCTAATCATAAGCACTTAAGATTCTTTGGCTCAATTGCTTTTGTTCATAAACCTAAACAAAAAAGGCACAAGTTAGATTCTAAATCTTCTTCTCAAATTTTTGTTGGGTATGATGAACAATCTAAAGCTTATAGAGTTTATAATCATGTTACTAATAAAGTTAAATTTGCTAGAGATGTTTGCATTGCTGAAAATGGTGTTCATGATTGTTCTAAAGTTGTTAACAATGAATCTTCTCAAAACAATGTTCTTGTTATTGAGGATAATCGTCCTTCTTTGCATACTTCTTTGAATTCTTCTTTGAATCCTTCTAATACTTCTCTTAGTCAAAGTGATAGTGAACATGATGAACCTTCTCATGATGATTCTTCTTCTATTGATGATACTCCTACATCTAAATGTATGCCTAAAAGGTTTAAAAAATTTGTTCAAGAAAGTGAATATATCTTAACTAGAATGGATAGATCTAAGGATAGAAAAGAAAACTATTACAATTATGTTTTAATGTCTAAAATTATGGCTACTAATGATCCGCAAATTTATGATCAAGCTAAACATCAACCTCATTGGGAAAAGGCTATGCAAGATGAATATAACACATTAATTGCAAATTAAACTTCCAGGAGCTTGTACCTTTACCTCATGGTAAGAATCTTGTTTCATGTAAATGGTTATATAAAACTAAGTTTAATGCCAACAATGAGATTAATAAATTTAAAGCTAGATTAGTAGCTAGAGGTTTCTCTCAAGCGGAAGGCTTAGATTATAATGAAACTTTTGATCCGGTGGCCAAAATGTCAACTATTAAATTAGTTATAGCTGTAGCTTCTCATATGCATGGCATATTCATCAAATGGATGTTAAAAGTGCCTTTTTAAATGGTAATTTGCATGAAGAAATTTATGTCTCAACCTTTGGGTTTTGTTCAAAAAGGTAAAGAACATCTTGTTTGCAAATTAAAGAAATCAATTTATAGTTTAAAACAATCTCCTAGAGAATGGTACTCTAAAATTAATGCTTTCTTTACTTCTCAAGGATTTACTAGAAGTCAAAATGATCCTAATCTATATATTAAACATAGTGAAAATTATATTGTGATCATTATTTTATATGTTGATGATTTGATACTTACTAGTAGTTCCAACAAATTAATTTGTGATACTAAGTCTCAACTAAATCATCAATTTCAAATGACTGATTTAGGTTTATTACATTATTTTTTGGGTACATGGAAATTTGGCAAACACCTAATGGTATTTTCCTTTCTCAACATAAATATGCTCAAGATCTCTTAGATAGATTTAAAATGAATGATGCTAATTGTGTTTCTACTCCTTGTGAATTAGGAACAAAATTAATGGTTGATATGGAAACTCCTTTTGTTGATTCTACTTTATATAGGCAACTAGTTGGAAGCTTAAATTACTTAACTCTAACTAGACCTGATATTTCCTTTAGTGTTGGTTTAGTTTCTAGATTTATGTCTAAACCTCAAAAAACACACTTTAAAGTTGCCAAAAGAATTTTAAGATATATTAAAGGTTCCATTAATGTTGGTATTTTTTATTATACAAATTGTAAATTTTCTTTATATGGTTATACTGATTCAGATTTAGGAGGTAATCCCAATGATGGGATATTCACTTGTGGTTATTGTTTCTTTTTTGGATCAGGTGCAATATTATGGAATAGTAAGAAGCAACAATCCACTTCTCTTGGCTCTACCGAAGATGAATATAAAGGTTGTACTAATGCATCTAAATAATCACTATGGTTTAGAAGATTGCTTGAAGAATTTGGTCTACCTCAAAAGGATCCTACTCCTTTGTATTGTGATAATCAAAGTACCATTGTCTTATCAAAGAAACTAGTTTTTCACACAAGGACAAAGCATATTTCTCTTCAACATCACTTCATTAGAGATAAAATTGAAGACAAACAAATTTCTCTTTTGTATTGCAAGGGTGAAGATCAAGTTGCAGATATTCTCACTAAACCCCTTTGTAAATAAAATTTTCTTCATCATTATAAAAATCTAGGCTTACATCCCATTGATGGATTTGATGTAATTCCCCCAAGTAAAGCTTAAGGGTGGTGTTAGAAAGTTAATCTTTACTTGGTAAAGGTTATTTAATCTTTACTTGGTAAAGGTTATTTAATCTTTACTTTGGTAAAGGTTACTAATTATTTGCATCTTATAAATACTTGTATTTATAATACAAAGTATTTTATCTTATTTGAGTATCCTCACACATGTGTGAGGATGACTCACGTTCATATTCCTCTTGGAGGAATATTTAGGCTTTAGCCTCCTACTTATGAGGATTGACACTTTGCACACACATAAATGATAGGTGGCATAGTGGAGTTACATGCAACTCCTTTCTCACATCTATTTATGAGGTGCTTCTTTCTCAATTTCAAATATTCTCATTCTCATATTCACACATGCTTGTACTTAAGAATATCTATCTCTCTCTCTCTCTCTCTCTCTCTCTCTCTCTCTCTCTCTCTCTCTCTCTCTCTCTCTCTCTCTCTCTCTCTCTCTCTCTCTCTCTCTCTCTCTCTCTCTCTCTCTCTCTCTCTCTCTGTAATAGTTTAGGCTTCTTTCCATCTACATAATATTGGGGGTTTTTCTTTTCTTTTCCCCCTTCAAAATCTTGGTCTCTATTGTTGAATCTTGGTGCATGCTTATGGTTTATGGTTCTTCATTGAATGGTAACTTATTTACTTCAAACAATGCTCCATGCTTGATTAGTTCTTTCCTTGATTCTTTTATTTTTCCTTTCAAGTTCAAATTTTCATGATGGTCATTCTATAAAACGTTGGTCTTCGCATTCTATAGTAGGGAAGGAACTATATATATTACTAGCAATTGTGCTGTAGTGTGCAATGGGTACGCCAAAGAATGTTGAAGGGAGTTTAAAATTGCATGGTTAGGAAAACCAATAATGAACATATAAATTATTAACAACAGTAAAATTAAAATGTAGCACTCCTTTGGGGCATGACATTATGACATAAAAAGCAAAAGTGTAATCATTGAAAGTGAGGTACTAATTTTATAACCCGTTGTAATATGATGAGCTCCGTAATTTTGTGTGGAGGTATAAAGGAACATTCTGTATCATAATACAACTCAGAGTGGCACCAATGATCTTAATAACATGTGTTTCTTTATTTCTACCCTTTGAACAAAGATAAAAGAAGTTTCCAATTATAAACGTAAATGAACTTATGTAATTAGGTATATATTGGAAACTAATTTAATCTGTCCCACGTAATTTATTTTTTGCTAAGTCTAGTAGTTCCTATTTGTTAAAATAAATATTATATCAAGAATTTCTCCCAAAAAAGACATAAAACCAACAATATAAAAATAATCTAAATTATAAAATTCTGGCCAATATCATTGTGTATAGAACAGTACTTGAACTTAATTTATCTCTATAAAAGTGACATTGTTGACTAACAGACATATCACCAATTACTATTGATCACCAGATAAAAGAGAAATATGTATTGTTTTGAGAACAAAAATGCAGAAATCATATGTCCTAAACCAAATCTGAATAAATGGACACCATTTTGAAAATAAAGAGGTCTTAGATTCCTTGTCTCTCTTTTATGTCCTTTATATCCCTTTATACTGACGTGCAACCATTGGTAAAAAAAAGGTCGCATGTATAAATAACACTATGCAACCACTGGTCAAAAAGAAGGTTGTAGGAATAAATAACATGGGAATACTCTTCTTCTCTTGACCTGTATGAAGACTGCAATACAAACCAAGTGCATTCACTGTGTGCATTCACTATGTGAAACACATCCATTGCAAGGATCCGAAGTAGACTACAATAAACCCCACTCTTTGCCTGCAAGAACCTCTGCAATGCATTATATGGTTTGCCACTGTTTGTGGGCCCATAGTGATACATGATCTTCCTCTTCATCACCCATGCAGAGATAGTGTGTAGCATGGTGAGAACCATTACAAGAATCCATGATGTTGCATGGCATATAAGAAGGTTACATAGCCATCTTCAAATAGGGAACTAAAGAAAAGCCATATAAAGGATGACACAATCATTAGAAGTCTAGACGCAACATCAAATAAAGCATGTGTGCCCACAGGAATTATGAAAGGCACAAACTAGAGTGTGAGAGATGATCTAACACAGAAATATTATGCAGCCATTAGAAGAACATGATGCAGCATGTTGGAATGCACAGGACAACTAAGGGGGGGTGAATTAGTTGTATGTTAAAACTTCAAGCCCTAAAAGCAATTTCAAACACCATCTACTTATAATGCATTAGCAAAATGTAAACATATGAAGCATCAATGAAAACACATCCAAACACATAAGAACACCAGCTTTATGTGGAAAACCCAATAAGGGAAAAACCATGGTGAGGATTAGCTCACATATATATGAATAACAACACCGAAAATGAATATGCCCACTGCCAAGGGCTCACTACTAGAGAAAGGGTCACTACCAAGGGCTCACTGCCCAAAAGAGAGAAGAAAGAAGAAAATTGTTATAGAGAAATTTAGTATCTCAAAGCAACAGGAGAGATCCACCACTGCCACTCCTTTCCAGCCGCAACCTTTGGCTCACTGCCTCCAACAACTTCTGGCACACTAAAATATAGACACCTTCAGCTCACTACATTCTAGAGTCATAAGCATTTAAGTTCACACACAATAGCACTTCCCTCTATTTACATTCACATATTCTTCTCTACTTTGCTTCACTCATCTTCATCTTGCATTTATACCATCTACAATCAAGACCAATCTCAATTAGGTCGGTCCTAATGAAGCGTGTGCATTACACACATGCAACATAACTTAGGTCGGCACTAAACACTTCTGCGGTGGAAAGAAGTAAAAGTGGACCATGTCAAGGGACAACCAAGACTCAAATTTGTATCATCAAACTGCTTATCACATTCACAATCCACGAGGTACCTCTAAAAATGGCGCTAGTAAGCCAAGTCAGCTAAATCTGAGCTAATGACTATATTCATGCTTCTCCAAGTCTAAACACATTGTGCGAACCACAGAGAGACACTCCACAACATCCACACACCTTTCCACAATAGTCAACATCATCAAAAACCTCTACAACACTGCTACAACCATCTGACACAAAGAGTATATTCATTAAGCACATCAGGATCCACTACCACTGAGCACCAACACAAGAATTGATCTTGCAGAGCGAACCAACATAGGAAACTTCAAGGAAAGGTAGATATAGACTGTAGAAGTACATCCCCAGATCCGTAGGACATGAAACCTCAATGCGGAGAAATGTGGAGAAATATCATTTCTCCTAGACAGTTTTCTTCACAGTCAAATACTCTGTCAAACACATATTCTACTTCCGCACGATCCAAAACCTAATACTCTGGATATAGCATCTTTGAACACCTCTAATCAACACTTCCAAACCGCATAATCATAACTTCAACTAAGAAGAAATGTGGAGCACAATATTTAGAGCACCTCAATCACACTGCACACCATTTTATCAAATTTTCTCAAAAGCACTTGGAAACCAAGTGAACCATCTGCTGGGAGTTGACATCAATGACAATACCAGCAAGTTTTCAACAATCTTCTCCTTTGTCATTGATGGCAATACCAGCTCTTTGAAAAACCATCAAGACCTAAAGAAATCAATTAGCAGCTCTACAACCAGTAATACTCATACTCCCCCTGAGAGAAATAACTTTTACTCTTCACATACCTCTCTGCACAATGGTTTTTCAATCACTTCAACTCTCTCCCCCTTTGACATCAATGGAAAAGGGAAACAACTCTTACACCAACAAGTATCTTCTCTATCTCCACTGCTCTCACCTCTTCTGCACTCTCCCCCTTAAGATCATAGGATATGCTCCATCTGACTATACCAACCAGTAGTATCACTACCTCCTCCCCCTAAGAGGTAGCCTTCAACAACAGTCCAGGGCCAAAAGTGTATCTTGAAATGCTTCCTAGACAGATGCACACATTTATGCATCTAGTTAGGAGGAGGGGCAATAACCCCTAACTTCAATCAGAGATGCTCAAAAGTATCCTTAGGGAGGGAGAGCCTTTGTAAAGATGTCTACAACTTGATCCTTGGTAGGTACATACTCCAACTTCACCTCATTCTCTGGAACCTTTTCTCTTAAGAAGTGATATTAGATTGAAATATGCTTTGTCCTTGAATGCATCACCAGATTTTTTGAAATGTTGATAGCACTTTCATTATCACATAGCATAGGAATAAGTTCATCATATGCCACTTTGATATCCTTCAATGTCTGCTTCATCCATAGCACCTGTGTGCAACAAGATGCTGTTGCAATATTTTCTACCTCTGCAGTAGATAATGACATTGAGTCCTGCTTCTTACTTAACCATGAGACAAGACTACTTCCTAGAAAGAAAGCACCACCACTTGTACTTCTTATGTCATCTATACATCCTGCCCAATCTGCATCTATATATGCACTCAAGGAGAAATCAATATCCTTGGGATACCATAGGCTAAACTCCAGAGTGCCTTTCAGATATCTGAATATCCTCTTTACTGCTAAAACATGTGACTCTTTGGGATTAGCTTGAAATATAGCCACAAGACAGACTGCATGCATGATATCCGGTCTAGTAGCAGTCAGGTATAACAATCCACCAATCATTTATATGTACTTGCTCTGATCAGCCTTAGGAGATTCATCACCTTTGCTTAACTTACAACCAGTAGTCATGGGAGTACACACTAGTTTGGCGTCATCCATTCCAAACTTATTCAACATTTCCTTAGCATACTTTGACTATGAAATGAAAATACCTTTTTCTAATTGACTAATTTGTAATCCAAGGATGAAATTCATTTCCCCACACATTGACATTTCAAATTCTTTCTGCATCTCTTTTGCAAATCTCTTGCACATACCTTCATTACCTCCAAAAATTATATCATCAACATACACTTCTACAATTAGAATTTGATTTCTTCAACTTTGAAATACAGATTGCTATCTATGGTGCCCTTTTTGAAATTTTGCTACAACAGGTACATATCCAACCTTGCATACCAAGCTCTAGGAGCTTGTTTGAGTCCATACAGTGCCTTCTTCAACCTACAGACCATATTTGGATCTTTTGATAACTGAAACCCTTCCAGTTGCTCAATGTAAAATTCCTCTTCCAACTCTCCATTCAACAATACAGATTTCACATCCATCTGATAGACTTTGAAGTCCTTATGAGCTGCAAAGGCCAAGAACATTCTAATGACCTACAACCATGCCACTGGAGCAAATTTTTCCTCATAATCTATTCCTTCCACTTGTGAGTAGAATTTACACACAAGCCTAGCCTTATTTTTGACTACTTCTCCATTCTCATTCAATTTGTTCCAGAAGACCCATTTAGTTCCTATCACATTTTTGTTTGCTGGTCTTGGGACAACTTCCCAAGTCTGATTCTTCTCAATCTACATTAGCTCTTCTTCCATGGCCTTGATCTAGTGCTCATCTTTGTACGCTTCAATCACTATTTTGGGTTCTATTGTAGACAACAAACACAAATTTACCTATTCATCTATCATAGCAATTTTCCTTCTTGTTAACACTCATTTGTTCTTATCTCCAATGATCTAATCTTCTAAATGATTCTTCTGCACATATTTGGGAGTCTTAGGAACCCTTTCCGAGGCATCTTCTTCATCAATTTGCATTTCATTTTCCTTTTCTTCTTCAATTTCTTCTTTTCTGCAAGGGGGCTCATCAAGTTCATATTCTTCTATCAGTACTAAGCTTTGATGTGGATCTTCATCAACTTTGACATTTGCACTTTCAACCAGCTTCTTTAGCCTCTTGTTGTAACACTTGTAAGCATTGCTCTTTGTGGAATATCCAAGAAAGATTCCTTCATCTGATCTTGCATCAAACTTTCCCAAGTTCTCTTCATCTCTTCTAATGTAGCATTTGCTTCCAAATACTCTAAAGTATTTTACAGTAGGAGTTCTTCCATAACATAGTTCATATGGAGTCTTTGAACTGTTGACCTTGGCTTGCACTCTATTTTGTATATAGACTACAATGTGGATGGCTTCTCTCCAATAGATATCTGGTACATTTACTTCTTTCATAATTGTCCTTGTTGCTTCTTGAATTGTCCTATTCTTCCTTTCCACAACTCCATTCTGCTGAGGAGTCCTAGGTGCTGACAAATGCATTTTTATTTCATGATCTTCACAAAAGCAGTTGAAATCATTGGAGGTGAACTCACCACTTCTGTCAGACCTCAAGCACTTGATTTTAAAGTCAATTTCATTTTCAACCATAATCTTATATGCTTTAACTTATCTAGAGCTTCTGATTTTTCTTTGAGAAAAGTTACCCAAGTCATTCTTGAGAAATCATCAATCAACAACATGAAATACATGTCATCTTGAAAGCTTCCTACTCTTGTAGGTCCGCATAGATATGTATGCACCAACTCCAGAGGTCCAGTGGTGGAATACTCTTTGATCTTAAAATTCTTCCTTGTTTGCTTCCCAATCTGACATTCATTGCAGGTTGCATTAGTAGGCTTTGTAATCTTTGGCAGATCCCTTACAGCTTGAGTAGAGTTGATCTTCACTAGGTTGTCAAAATTGATGTGACACATTCTTCTATGCCATAGCTAAATTTCATTAATTTGAGTCAGAAGGCACACACCATCAGCACCTTTGAGCTGATATATATTTCCTTTTGTCCTTGTTCCTGTAGCAATCAAAGTTCTAGAGTCTTCTTTTCTAATTTCACAGCCACCCTCCTGAAATACAAGATTATATCCTCTGCTACACATTTGTCCTACACTTAGAAGATTATGCCAGAGACCTTTGACATAAAGTTCACACCATCTATATTGTGTTTTCCATCAAAACTGATTGAACTCCTTCCACAGATCTTAGCAGATGCATCATCTCCAAACTTAACAAAACCTCTATCAAACTTCTCAAGCTTCACAAACTTATTCTTCTCACCAGTCATATGATTTGAGCGCCCAATATCAATTAATCAAAGGTTCTCCTCCTCTTTTGCATGAAAAGCAGCAACATAGTTCCTTTGATATTGTGCATTGTTTTCAAAGCAATTTTCTTCATATCCCTTTTAGAATTAGTTCCAACATTCAAAGCCATGAACAAACATTCACTACTTTCATCATCTAGATAGTCAGACTCATCATTAGATATGCTCTCATCCTCTTTAACATAATAACTTCTCTTGAATGATTTACTTTTATTATCCTTGTATTTGTCACTTGAAATTTTGATTGGACATTTTGAAGAATAATGACCTATCTTTCCACAACTAAAACATTTAAAGGGTAACTTACCTTTGTATTTTCCAGAACCATTTTTCAACCTGCTTACAAAATTTACTTCCACTTCATCAAAGTCATCTAAATCTGATTCAACATTCTTTTATGTTTTGCTAGCCTTAAAAGCAGTTTCTTTTCTTGGCTCATTTTGACCAAATTCTCTTATCTCAAAAGTAGTTAGAGTACCAAACATTTTATCCCTAGCATAATTATCCAAATCTTGAGTCTCTTCAATAGTAAAAACTTTAGCACTATAAGATTTAGGAAGAGTTCTTGGTACCTTCTTTACCACTTCTTTTTCCTCCAGCTCTCCACCAAGGCCAGTGATGGAATTGACAATTTCATCCACTCTCTGCATGTAACTTGCAATATTTTCATCCTCTAACATCCTTAGGGCTTCAAACTTGGACTTTAGAATCTACAACTTTGCTTGCTTGACCTTGTCATCTCCTTCATAGGTACTTTCCATTTTCTTCCAGATCTCATGAGTAGTTTTGTGACTCATTACCTTCACTAATTCAGAGTCGAAAAGATTGTTCAGGAGAGCACTCCTCACCTTGCCATTGTTCTCATATTCTTTAATCTCATATTCATCTTTTAGACCATCTTTAGGTATAGTATACTCTTTGTCAACTATCTTCCATACTCCATATCCTAATGAAACAAGAAAACTTTCCATCCTGGTTTTCCAAAAAGCATAATTTGTTCCATCAAATACTGGAACCTCCATACCTTTCCTGTACGCCATTCGAATCTACCCCAAGCGGTTAAGCTTCTTTAGGGAACTTTGCTCTGATACCAATTGTTGGAATGCAAAAGGCAACTGAGAGGGGGCTGAATCAGTTGTATGTTAAAACTCCAATTCCTCAAAGAATTTTCAAACACCATCTACTTATAATGCATTAGAAAAATGTAAACATATGAAGCATCAATGCAAACACATCCAAACACATAAGAACACCAAATTTACGTGGAAAACCCAATAAGGGAAAAACCACGGTGAGGATTAGCTCACATATATATGAATAACAATACCAAAAATCAATAGGCTCACTGCCCAAAAGAAAGGCTCACTACCAAGGGCTCACTACCCAGAAGAGAGAAGAAAGAAGAAAATTGTTACAGAAAGATTCACTATCTCAAAGCAACAAGAGAGATCCACCACTTCCACTCCTTTCCATCCACAACCTTTGGCTCACTACCTCTTGCAAATTATGGCACACTAAAATGTATACACCTTCAGCTCACTGCATTCCGGAGTCATAAGAATTTAAGTTCACACACAATATCACTTCCCTTGATTCACATCTTCTCTACTTTGTTCCACTCATCTTCATCTTGCATTTATACCATCTACAATTAAGATGAATCTCAATTAGGTCAGTCCTAATGAAGCGTGTGCATTACACACATGCAACATAACTTAGGTCGGCACTAAACACTTCCACAGTGGAAAGAAGTGAAAGTGGACCATTTCAAGGGATAACCAGGACTCAAATTTGTATCATCAAGCTACTTATCACATCCACAATCCACGAGGTACCTCTACAAATGGCGCTAGTAATCCAGGTTGGCCAAACCTGAGCTAATGACCATATTCACGCTTCTCCAAGTCTAAACACATTGTACGGACCACATAGAGACACACCACAACATCCACACACCTTTCCACAACATTCAACATCATCAAAAACCTCTACAACACTGCCGCAACCATCTGACACAAAGAATATCTTCATTAAGCACATCAGGATCCACTACCACTGAGCACCAACGCAAGAACTGATCTTGTGGAGAAACCCAACACAAGAAACTTCAAAGAAAGGTACATATAGATTGTAGAAGAACATCCCCAAATCCATAGGACATGAAACCTCAATGCGGAGAAATGTGAAGCAATATCATTTCTCCCAGACAATCTTCTTCACAGTCAAATACTCTGTCAAACACATCTTCTACTTCTGCACGATCCAGAACCTGATACTCTGGATATAACACCTCTAATCAACACTTCCAAACCACACATTCATATCTTCAAATCAGAAGAAATGTGGAGCACAATACTGAGAGCAGCTCTGTCACATTGTACACTATTTTATCAAATTTTCTCAAAAGCACTTGGAAACCAAGTGAACCATCTGCTGGGAGTTGACATCAATGACAACACCAGCAAGTTTTCAACACGGCAACAACCTCCTCTAAACAGTATGGCAAGTCTATTATGCAAGCTAATTACAAGTAGATGCATATCCAGCATAGTATTTGAGCATAGAGAGAAATCAAAAAAATGGAAACAAATGGTGAAGTTTCATGCTATTGCAACAAGAAAACTTTCAGAGGTCACAACAGGCTGGGAGTGTGAGTGAAATCACTGCATTTCTCCATGTCACCTCTCATCATATAGTGAACACACAATTTCAAATTTGACAGTAATATTTTTTCAAAAGATTGCAAGGTAATTTTAAAATGTAATAAAAGAAGCATTTTATTTGAATTTAAGAATAAAGAAAAACCATTTATTATAAAAAAAAAAGTAATAATAGAAACTGAAAACATATATTTGTGGAAATTGATAAGGATTAAAAGTGTCTGAAACTAGGAATTAGATATTTGTAGAAGAAACATGCCTGGATTTGGTCATCCCTATGATTTTTTTTTGTATTGCTTAATACGAAAAAGTGAAATAGAAAATGGCAAGCCATAAATGATTGACAATTCCAGGTAAACCAGTATATTTGATGGTTTAAAAATGAAGTATGATATGAATGAAAAGAAAATATATATACAAAATGTAAGTCTATGTTTTTAACCACTATGGCGGATCTATTAGGCACAATAATTACAAGTAGATTCATATCCAACATAGTTTTTGAGCATAGAGAGAAACTGAGAAAATGGAAACAAATGGTCAAGTTTCATGCTATTGCAACAAGAAAAAATTCAAAAGTCACAGCAGGCTGGGAGTGTGAGTGAAATCACTCCATTTCTCCATGTCACCTCTCATCCTACAGTGAACACGTCATTTCAAATTTGTCAGTAATGTTTTTTTAGAACATTGCAAGGTAATTTAAAAATGTAATAAAAGAAGCATTTTTTTCAATTTAACAATAAAGCAAAACTATTTATTATAAAAATAGTAATAATAGAAACTAAAAACAAATATTTGTGGAAATTGATATGGATTAAAAATGTCTGAATGTGGGAATTAGATATTTGTGGAAGAAACATGCTTGGATTTAGTCATCCCTGTGTTTTTTTTTTTGTATTGCCTAATATGAAAAACTGAAATAGAAATGGCAAGTCATAAATGATTGACAATTCCATGCAAACCAATATATTGATGGTTACAGATGCATGGTGAAAAATAGTAATGCAAATTCCATGATTATGGATCAATATTATATGATATGAATGAAAAGAAAATATATATACAAAATGTAAGTCTATGTTTTTTTAATTGAAACCGGGAAAATAGTGAAAGGGGGGAATGAACCTTTTTTCTATTAAGTTCTCTTGTTCATGTAGTCAAGAGTTTGCATGCAAGGGTATTGTCAAGTGTTCCTCTTCTTGTTGGCGAAGAGCAACATATGGGTTCTATTGCATACATGCATATCTTTGTAATGTGAAGACAGGACAAATTCGAAGACATGCAATGTTGCAGACTCTATAAATAGTTGTGAATGTCAAACCCTAACGATCAATGTTGTCAATGTCAATTGTTGCCCTTTGAAGTGTAAGGCCTTGTGATTTGTGTATTGTTAAGGCCCATGCCATTTCCAGTGGGATTTGCTGACGGCCACCATGGCTCAACAGTGCAATAGGAACATTTCTTGCATTGTTGTGATCCCAAACCAGGCCTATGTAATGTTTAAATTGAACAACAACAAACAAGGGAAGTTGAGGCAGTTTCTCAACATCCTTGTATACAATTGCTTTGACCTGTCCTAGTGCACCGTTCATAAGGCCTGCTTGCATCCACAAATTAGAACATAGCATAACTTCTTGGCCAATACCCAAGAGAATCTTAGCTTCAAGTTGTTCATTGTCTAGATTTGGGCATGTTGCCCCTTTTAGTTGCTCCGCATTGGACAAGGCAATTGGAATTGCTAAAGATTGTAGCATATGTTTATTATGTATTGAAACCAACTCATTTGTTGCAAATAAATGTATGGAGGATAGAAAAGGTGTCTGCTCAGCAGAGGTGAGTGAAGAACTTGAGTGCGACATTAGAACATGCCAATCCTCAACTGTAGGCTCTATATTCCTTATATTTGAGAGAAGTGAATGGAAGGCAACTTGTATGGGCTCCTCACCGATTTGCCGAAATATTCTGGTCAATGTAATTACTGTGGTGAAGCTTCGCCATAGTGTTCCGCCATATGAATTTGAAGCATACATGGGGATGTCCTTGACTGGTGGTAGTTGGACAAGGTCACCAAAGAGCATGATTGAAAGTCCCTCAAATGTGATATGATTCTGAGCAGGGAATGCCTCATGCAACCTGTTGTCAATTCATTATAGCAACTTTGGGCCAAAGAAGTTCATTTCATCTATCAGAATGTAACGAATGAAATACATGCTCTCTTGGAATGTAGCAAGTGTCTGCCCTTGTAGGGGGTTCATTTCTCTTATTGGTATCTGGAGGGTAGAATGAATTGTAGATGCTTGAATGTTGAAAGTCGCAACACCAGTTGGTGCAAGAAGTAGCAATGGTGATTGGTCATGTGGGGCCATCCTCATGAGTGTGGATTTGATTCTTGAGATCAAATGTGACTTTCTAGTTCCAACAATTCCTTGAATGGTGATTTTTAGTGGTAGTTACAAACCAATGGTAGAGAGATGCGACACAATAATATCAAATGTTTTTTTTTGTTGGATAGATAGGTTTCTTTGTGCTTCTTGACTAAGAACATGTTGGAGTTGAAATGTTGGGCGGTTGGAGTCAATGAAATCAATAGCTATCACTTTTAGTAGTGGATTGAAGGTTGGAGCTATCCAATCATGGTTTAGGTCAATGCCACGTCGGCCAAGCATGTCAATGCTGTCTAACTAAAATGATATCCCTGGATGCAGGCTTAACAAGACTTGCCAGTCATCAAGACTATTATCTTGCATGTCATATCCGTTGCCTGAAGGACTGTCATCATCAGTGTCTGATAGTGGATCTAGTGGTGTGCAATGCATATGCCATAGATGGAAGCTGCATGAGAATCTTCCCCAATTTGCTATAATTTGTAGTTCTAATATGCCAATATCATCATGAATTCTACAGAATGGGTGGTAGAGTAGTAGTTCACTCCAGCAGAACACCTCAAACACTTGTCATCTTTTGCTAGGATGGTCGTGAAGCGTGGGGAGACCCAAACAATCACTCGTGTTGCCCGCTTTCTCCATTTATTGTTCTTTCATGATGCTTTGAAGGTCCATTTTATGTCATTTTATGTCATTTCAATGAGTGACATTGCATCCAATTGTATAGGTCGTGCCATGTATAAGTCAATGAAGGTAGGGGAGGGGTGTTGGATGTGTTTGAGACTGCAACACGTTGGAAATGTTTTTGGCTAACATTTAAACAAACAAATGGTCTGCTAGATATTGAGAGGGGTAGTTTTAACAAAAGGTGGCAAGTCTCCTGGGCACCAATATCACGAGGCTCTCAGTAAGCATTTTGTGAAAGCAACTGGTGTTGGCTTATTAGAGTCAGAATTAGTTTAAATGTGAGTCATCATAGTGTGGTATGTTTCAGACTTTTGCTCAGCTTTTGCTGCATATTTTGCAATATATTTGAGCACTGAATTGGTTGAAAGAATAGGCTGGCAATCTACATTAGCTCTCCATATAGAAAGGATAAATGGGTTGTGAAGATTCAAGCAATCATCATTGCAGGTAGGGATGTGTTTAGGTTGGCCATTCTCAGCAATTGAAAGACTTGATTTCTCTTGTAAGTTCCAAGGGGCTTTATAACGACAAGCAAGAGATGCCCCTCTCCTCAAGCATGTTAGCTGGGTACATTTTGTATGGCGTTGCACACGATTGACCAACTCATTGTAATCATTGGAAGGGTTGGTTGATATTATCATTCTTATGTCCATCAAGCAAGGGTCATCTAGGATATTTTGATGGAAATTTTGGTTTCTCAATTCAAGACTTCATGGGTTCCAAGCAGAGACATATCTATCAATATAGTCAATTGTTCTTTGTACAGATTGAAGGTTGTTCCATTACAATTTTCCAATGTCAGGTGCTTCCTGGAGCAAAGGAAACCATGAGTATGTGTAGAGCCTATGCGTTGCCCTTCATACATGGTTAAAGAGATTTTCAACATTCAATAAGGAAAAAAAAAGCAAGTAAAAGATTTTGTTAGTGGAAGGTTTATATCTATACCAATAGTCACTTGCACCAAGTAGTTTTTCCAAGACCCCTTCACGAAATGTTGTAAATCTGTGGTGCATGTAGAGTGTAGTGAGGTGTGGATTGCGAACTATATTTTGTACCCTCCACCTACAAGCCTCAGAAGGATCTATAGGCATGGTAGTTGGCATAATGCTATGCAAGTCTGGCCATTTTGTATCTAATGCACTCAAGGTGAAGAATAGTGTTGGGCATCCAATCTAAATGACCATGTCAGAAAGCTCCTGTCTGCACTCATTCCAAAATGGTCGTGTGCCACGAAGTGCTGAGCTAAAGCGCATGAGTTGATCTGCAAGCCTTTCATCAGGCAAGTCCTTCAATCTTTGGCAAAGGTCAGCAATTATTGTGGGAAGACTATCGTCCACTTGCCTGTTGACAAATACCGATGCTATGGCTTGGCTTTGATGGCACATAAGTATGTTGAGAAGGAAATATCTAAAACGTGGGTGCTAGCCAAATCTATTATCATGGTATCTTAGTAGATGAAGAGCATATTCAAGTAGCTTAATCTCTTTCATCCGTTGTTCTCTGAATGTGGCTGTGTCAGTTGGAAACAGAGTGGGAAATGCCATTACAAACAATCCTTCAGTGGTGTACTCATTTATGGATGATGAAGAAATGGGAGGTCATTCTACAGCAGGAGCTAGTCGTCCATTTCCTAGTTGTAGGAAGGCTCACACCTCTTCCATATCTCTACGTGCAGGTGGGAGGTTTGCCACAAATGAATTTGTACTTTCAATAATTTCATCCTCAACAATATATGTTTGCATTGAGCCTAGATCTGTGGGAGTAGGATTAGAAGTTGTTGCATATATAAGGTTTGAAATGTCAGTGGATTCATGGGACAAAGATGACAATGCATGCTCATTTAATTGCACATCTTTGTAGTATGGATCATTTTGGAGCTTATATGTCAATGCCTCATGAACACGTGATCTACTAACGTAGAAGCTATATTTTTGTTTGATGTTTTCTTTGTTTACTATTATGATATCTAATTCATCTATACGTCTAGGCAAGTAGTTTGCAATTGTAGAAATATCCTATGAAAAACAAATAGTGTGACCACTATATTTTAATTTCCCCCCTTGCATATGTTACTTGAAAAACTGGGCTAACCCTTGCTATCAACATCTCCTCAATTTGAGTTAGTTTTTGCAATTAGGCATGTTGATCACAAGGGTCCATGTTGTTCCATTTTGAGAAGTGATGGCCATTTTTCTCTGATACGCATCTATAACAAGTAGGGATTCCATTTGATCGCCTAGTTTTAATTCCTGGATATTTTTCCTTGCAAACTAAGCATGTTGATATTTGTGAGAGGGTGTCTAATTTTGAACGAAAATTTTTTCTAGCAATGCAATAATTTTCTGGGAAACCTAGAGGAGGATAAATCTGGGTAGATGGGGTGGGGTGCATGCCATAATGTATATGAGGGGCAGGTGTTTGAAGGGGGGGGAGGGGGGTTGTTGGAAGGAGAGAGTACAGATGTGGAGGCTTCATTTTGAAGGATGTGTTGGTTTTGTCGTCTTCTTTTGTTGATATTATTTTTCCTTGCATGGTATTGTATTCGTTGCATTTCATTTCTACGGGCTCCTTTTGCTTGCATCCTTTCATCTTGTACTTCCATTGTAGGGTATGTTGAAGATTAAAGGACTGATTTATATGTACATTAAGAACATGTAAATATATATATCACATTTTGAAGCATGAGAATTGAAGACATTAAAGTATTTGCAAGTAATATTTTATCGTGGCAATTTACATTAATGTGCAAAGATATCAACAACCAACAAAGTAAAAAATATAATGGTAATTGAGCTTTTTTGAAAAGAAATTATATTTTTAAATATAAAACAATATATATTATATTATATAATATATTTTTTTCTCGGTAAAAGGCCTTAGCCATATAATTTTATTAATTTTTAAACCTAATTACAGACTGACTCACTAGGAGCACCGCGAGGAAAGAGTCGGTCGGAGAAAACCTCCCAGTATTGCTCCAAAATTAAAAATAAATAGCTATAATATTACAATCACCCCAGCTTGAAGATAATGGGGGAGTTTCATATACGTTACATATAATGCTAAGTGAGGATCATATGGATTTGCCAGTGTGATCCCTGTTCAAATTCATGTTATCTGCAGGGACCTTTAACTAAAACTTATCCACCCGGGGATCTGCTACATTGGAGATATCATTTATCTCTTTCTGAAGTGCCTACTCCCACTTATTGTTCTGCTACCATTGGTTTATCTTCATATATTGGATTCTATTCTTTATTGCCCTTCATCGACACCATTCCCTCTTGACCTATACCACACATATCACTACAATATACACTTCCACACAAGACAACTTGTTAAAGTGTTAGCATAAACCTCATAAAATTCCTTTGGTATTCTTTAAGTTGACCCTATCAATTCCATAATCAGAACATTTACGTATACTACAGCAAACCATAATTCATATCAATCTACTGCAATAGTTATCAAATGACATGCCACACTAAATGAGTCAAAAATTGAGCTTAATGCTAACATTTAACTTCCATTTTAAACTCCATTTCATAATTTCCTGCATTATTTAGCCAGGGTACAGAAAAAGAAACAGATATACTCAATCTTGTCATAACATCATTATGCAGCATTGTACTCCATCAGAATATAAGTGCATACATACATGCCTATGCATACTTACGTGTATATGCATATTTATAGTTTGATTTGCATTGTTTGTACCTGTATAAGTATATATACACACATATATATGGATACAGATGTATGTATGAACTTTCTAAATTAAATTGTCCCTTAACTATTTGGATATTTAGCCCATTTAATCCTTGCATACTTGACAAAGATCGATTTTAAACCATTGCTCAGACCTTTCAATATCTTTTTGATCCAAGATCCATTTTGTTGTTTCATGCCAATAAAACATGTATGTGTGTGTGTGTGTGAGTGACTCAAGTCTATATAAATATATACATGTTAATACAGACATATGTATGAATACTCAAATCAAATTCATTTAATCAAATGACTTGAGCTTCATCACTTGAAAAGCTCTAATCAATCATCCATGATCATAGATGAGCAATTATTAAAACATATTCAGCATATAATTGTCCTCTTCCAGAAATATGAAACAGCTAAAAGTTGGTTTCCATTCCTCTACTTGAAATACCATGCGTATCCAGTCCCAAAGAATGTTTTGTATTTAAAGATAGACGAGGTTACTGGCAAGTGCTAGACTATTCTATATCTTTCCTTTACCCACTACCAAGTAAAGATGACTATAATCACCGAATAATGATAAGAAAGCATGTATGGACACCGTGATCCTTAAGGTGGAAAGAATAAAGTGTTGCAAGGCTCACGTGGATATGAACGGTCTAAGTATATACAGATTTTGATAGAGCATATCTAATACTCCCTACTACAGAGTTTTTTGTTTATATTTACCTAGGGTATTGTATATACAAACATACACTCGTAACATAAATATGTGCATGCATATATGCTTGCATGTATATATGCTTGCATATACATAAGCCATTGTAAGTATAAACATATCAGCATATATGATAAAGGGGTTAGCAAATATGCTAATGCTAATATTTGCATAAGAAGGTATATATGTACAACCATACATACGTGTAAATATTTATAGATATATATGGGGATATCTAAATCTGTATGTGTATACATGTATATCCATAAATATGTAAACGTATATATGTATATACATTCATCTATGCAAATATAAACATTCAGGCTATATGTATAGGAAAGTCTATATCATAGACTAAACCTGGAGTGTAATATTTGGAGATAAACTAGACTTTTCATGGAGGTGTGAATATACTTTCTATTTCTACCCCATTAGCACCTTGGTTTGCCAGTTCATCGGCTAGTTTGTTGCCCTCTCGGTAGATGTGATTGATGGTAACTTCCTCAAATAAATCAAGGATCTCTATTGCGCTTTCCAACTTAGAGTGCAACTTCCAGTTAGGAGTTTTGCCTGTCCTAGGGGCATTTACTATTAATAAGGAGTCACCTTCAATTGTTACCCTTTTAAGATGTAACTTTTGACATAGCAAAAGTCTTTCCACAAGACCAATAATTTTTGCTATGTTATTTGTTGCCATGGTGATGGGCTTGGCGTATTTTGCACAAATTTCCCCATTGGAATCCTGGATGATACCCCCTATTCCAGCTACCCTCAGATTTCCTCTAGATGCTCCATCAAAGTTGAGTTTGTACCATCCTAAATCAGGCTTGGACCATTGGCATAGATCCCTCTTAGTTTGCTTGTCGTCAAATTTATTGTAATAATGAGGAGGAATGGACAATCCAAACCAATTCTTCCTCATTTTACTGTCCCAAAACGTAAACTCAGCATTATTTAAATTTCTATTTCTTAGTCTATTATTCACTGTCTCAACTATGGATGCTTCAATTTTGTTAAGCAAGTTCTTGAGATCCATACTTTTTCCTTGAAATATACGTTTGTTTCGTTCTTTCCATATTTCCCAGGTTAGTATGGATGGAGCATTCTTCCACATGCACCTAAAAAGACTCTTGTGACACAGATCAGGCCAACACTTTAGAGTATCCAGCAGATTATTAGGCAATGCTGATGACCAGCCCAACTTATTACATAACCACTGCCAACATGAATAAGAGAAGGGGCATTCAAGAAGTAAGTGATCCACAGATTCCTCATTTTGTTCACATAATACACATTTGGAGGGTCCTTCAAACCCAATCCTTTTGAACCAATCAGCCGTAAGGATTCTGCCTTGCATAGCTGCCCAAAGAAACAAACCTGCTTTTGGGAGGCATACCTTATCCTAGCATAGATGGTTGGGCATTTCAAACTTTGACCAGTTTAGCTTTTTGACTAACTGTACATACCCATCTTTAGTATTATAATCCCCAGATTTGGCTCCCATCCAAATCAGTCTATCAGTTCCTAGTTTTGGAGTAATATCCCTTTCCTTTAAGATCTTTTGTAATTCTTTTATCTCACTCTTTGGAACAGGCGGATTCTCAAAGGGTTTCCAAGACCATCCTAGAGAGGGGGTGGTTTCTGGGAACACCATATAATCCTTCACTTGACGACCCTAGTTATTTTCAAGGAAGTCTCTAATGTTTGCAAGGTTTGGATTGTTACAAATGGCAGGATATCCCCCCTAGGAGTCAGTCCAAAAGTGAGCCTCATCACCAACGTGGATATCCCAAGTTAGCTGATCCTTAATTATGTCTTGGCATTCAATGATAAAATTCCATATCCTTGAGCCTCTTGGAGGAGTTGCTGTCCTAAAGAGGCAATCAGGAGATTCACTACTGAGATATTTCCTCTTTAATATTCTGGTCCATTTATTATTGGATTCTTTATATAGCATCCACACTAGTTTAGCACCCATAGCCCTATTCTGATCTTTTAGATTCTTGAAGCCTATGCCTCCAAAGTCTTTAGGTCTACATAGCTTGTCCCAACTAATAAGTGCCAACTTTTTCTTATCAGATGTACCTTGCCAAAAGAAATTATGCAGCTTCTTTTCCATATTAGTGTTAGTTTCTTGAGACAGGGAGAGGCATGACATTTGATAGATTGGTAGGGCTTCAAGGATAGATTTCAGCATGGTTGCTTTCCCTGCTGATGTAAGCCATTTGCCTTTCCAACCATTAATTATTTTCTCCATCTTTTCCTCAAGAGGTTTCCACACTCTGTTTGACCTTATCCCTTTATCTAATGGAATTCCTAGATATTTACTAGGAAGCAAACCTTTTTTGTAACCTAGGATGTTGCAAATTGCTGCCTCTCCCCTGTTGTCCATATGGAAGAAGAAGATTTCTGATTTATCCTTATTGACTGCTTGCCTAGAAGCTTTGGCATAATTGGTCAATATCTCATTGAACTTCCTAGCTTCCTTCCTAGACCCCTTATCGGCTAGAAATGTGTCATCAGCAAATTGTTGATGAGTTGTATTAGCGATACCATTTGTGATCTTTATCCCAGTGATTGAGTTCATATTATGTGCTTTTGTTATAGCTCTTCCTAATGTCTCAGCCATAATGATATAGAGGAAAGGTGATAATGGATCACCTTGCCTAAGGCCTCTAGAGGGGCTGAAGTATCCTTCAGGTGACCCATTTACTAAAACAGAGAATTTTGGGGTAGATATACATGTGGAAATCAATTTGATCCAATGTCTAGAGAAGCCAAATGCTTCCAAAGCCTTACATAGGTGCCTCCAGTTGACCTTGTCATAAGCTTTTCTGATATCTAATTTTATTAACATACTAGGGTCTAAATTATTCTGGATAGAGTGTATTGCTTCTTGAATGATTATTACCCCATCATAAATTGATCTTTCCGGAACAAACCCAGTCTGTTCTTCCAATATTAATAAGGGGAGAAGTGGTTTAATTCTGTTGACCCATATTTTGGAGAAAATCTTATAAATTGTATTGCACAAAGATATTAGTCTGAAGTCCTCCGGGCTTTCAGCATTTTCTGTTTTAGGTATCAAAGCTATAAATGTGTTATTTATTTCACTTAAGATGTTGCCAGAATTTCTCATACTTTCTAAAGCACTTGTTAACTCAACTCCTAAAAAAGGCCAGCATTTTTGAAAGAAGACTGCAGTGAAGCCATCCGGACCTGGAGCTTTGTCCGGGTGAAGTTGATTTAGTGCCACTTCAACTTCTGACAGGGTAAATTTCTGGTTTAATTTTTTATTATGTTCGTTAGTTATGATTTTGGGAATACAACTCAGCAAGTCTTGCTGTGAATGAAGGTCTGATCCTTCATAATCATTCAGCAAATTTTCAAAATAACTATCTCTGAGGAAACAATACTAGGATATGTTTGTACAATGCCATTAGAGTCTTTAATGCTAGAAATTTTGTTAATAGACCTTCTAAGTTTAGTGCTATTATGGAAAAATTTGGTATTCATGTCCCCCTCAGCCAACCATACCTCTCTTGATTTTTGTTTCCAGTATGTTTCTTCTTTGGATAGGAGTTCTTCATACTTACCAAGCAGCTCTTTTTCCTTCATGTAACTTTCCTGATTCATACCATGTTCCATGACCAACTAATTCAGTGCATTGATTTCTTCTTCTACGCACTCTTTTTCTCTAAATATATTTTTGAAATGACTATGATTCCATTGAAGGATCTTTTGTTTGATTCTCTTTAGTTTGGTGTTAAAATAGTACATCTTAGATCCTTCCACTACTTCCTCCTTCCACCACTTTTCTACTAAGGCCAAGAAATTTGGATCTTATAGCCACATCCTTTCAAACTTAAAAGGACACTGTTTCGGCTTAGTTTCTTCCTCAATTGACAAGGCTACCGGGAAATGATCAAAACCTTTGTTTGGCAGTATAGAGGCAGACAAGTTACCTGGAAAAGCCCCTAAATTTCCTTTGAAGAAAAACCTATCTAATTTTTATGCTATGTTGCTAAAACCAGACCTCCGATTATTCCAGGTATAATTGCCATTGTTTGCTATGATTTCCATCAGATTCATGATATGTACCCAATTTATGAAATCCAATTGTGATTGTTACTGTACAGATGAACCTCCTCTCTTCTCATGACTGTAGAGTATGACATTGTAATCTCCTCCTATGATGACTGATTCATCAGGGTAGTTATTGAGAAATGTACTTATTTCCATCCATAGCTCCTTTTTTAGAGAGGGGGTTGGCCCATAAATGTTTAGAAGTAGGAAGGATATGTTTTTACATACACTCTTCACCCATCCCCCTTGCCAGTTCTTGTTATTGGCTATATTCTCATAAGACACTTTTCTAGGATCCCAGATGACAACAAGTCCCCCTGAAGCCCCTTCAGCTAGCCTGCTATGGATCTTACGTATACCCAAGCTTCTACTGAATAAGGATATATCTTCCTTACTCAACTTGGTTTCTTGAATCATTACAAGTTATGCCTGAAAAGTATGTAAAATGTGCTTTAGTAAGCGCTTTTTGTTAGGGGCATTAATGCCCCTAACATTCTAAGTGATAACCTTCATTTCCCATGGGAAGGCTCTTCCCCTTCCCAGCTTGCAAAAGTGATGTGATTTTAAGTTGATCCTCTATTGACCCAGCATGATTGAGTAGTACCATACTAGGCTTCCTACCTCTTTTCTTAGGAGTTTTGCCACAATCTGGACTGGTTTTGTTTGGGTAGCATGATTCCAAACCCAATTTTACTGGTGTATGCTCTGACTCTAGAGCAAAACAATTTTTCATTTTCTATCCTTTCAATCTCATTAAGTTCAGCAGTGGTTTCTGGCTGTTCCTCATGAAAGATGATGCCTAGTTCAATTTCATCTTGAAGTGTATCCATTGCGTCCAACTCCATGATTTGAGAAATAAGAGCTTGCTTTTCTTTGTTTATTTCCTCCATATTGATAAAGTCATGTAATGTTCCTTCAATCAAGTTTTCTAATACTTCGTTGCATGCCTTCATAACTTCAAGGTTCAAGTCCTCACATCTACCATCCTTTTTCAACGTGGTTGTGGTAAGGTCTGTAGTAGCGACTGTATATTCCTTAAGATATGTCATATTTTCAGAATGGATGTTGTCTCCCATAATAGGATTAATTAGGTCACGTTGTGGGGGAGTTGAGCTCTTATGTCCCTCCTTATCCTTGGTGCACATATTAATCTCTCTTATCCCAACACCCTCTTTAGTGTTGATTGACTGCAAAGGGTTTACTATAATGGAATCTGACATATTTCCTTTGTCAGCATCTATGTTGCAATTTGAAGCTACAGCAGTCATTAATTCTTTATCCTTTTTTACGCTACTAGTATTACTCTCTGCAATTCCATCCCCTTTTACATAGAGTGAGACCTTAGGATCTAATTCTTTATCACCATCGTTTCGAGTATCAATTATGGATCCTCTGTTTATCTCAGTATTGAAGACAAGTTGCATATTACTCACAGCAGACAAGACAATGTTATCTAGTGGTGTCTTCTCATTCCCCATGGTCTTATTGCCCTCATCCTTCCAACTTTCCCTGATGTTGAAGTCATCCAATAAGGGGATTGCTATGTTGTTGTTTTCCAAAATTTCACCTTCCTCCACTCCTATCTCATCTATGAGGCTAAGAGGTAAGGCTGACTGAGGTATAGGAATGGGACTGCCAGTAGGGATGGGTTCTTGGTCACAATCTATAAGTGGGAGGTCTATTAGATCTGAGCTTATATTTACCTCTTGATGAGCAAGGTTTAGCAGGGTCTATTTGGTTTACAGTAAACCCCCCAGTCACATTATTAAAAGTGACTACAAAATTATCAGCTGGCTGAGAAATATTCTCAGCCATCATGCGTTTTTTCTGTAACATCCATAACCTTTGCAAAAATTGGTTTGCCCTCTCTATCTAGGGCTAAATTAGCTTTGACATAACCACGATAAATTTGAGGTTTAATGAGATAGGTGGAATGGTTTGTAATTAATTGTATGGCCTGAGGGCTTTAGTATTTAAGCCCATCTTAACAAGCAGCTTAACATTGGAGGATTTCAGAAAATCTACTTCAAGACCTGCAAATCCTCCTAAACAATCCCCAATTTTCATGAGTATGCGACTATGCATTAGCTCTACAGGCATGTTGGGTAAATTAACCCATTTAACAGTTTTAATGTTATCCACGTCTTTAGGATTAAAGCGTGGTTTCCAGTCCAAAAAATTAAAGTAATGCCCCTTAAATTGCAGGTGATTATCAGATAGAAGCTTGTATTTTAAATCCTTATTATTACAATCAATGTAAAGAAAATCTTCAGGAAGATTGGTTATACTTACCTGGCCCCTAAAATTTTCTTCAAACCACTGCATAATGTCGCTCATTGGAAGCTCAAATCCGCTCCATTTTGCAAATAGCCCATATTCTCTGCAATGTTCCCACATACCATCGATGAAGATGTTCTTTAAATTCGCATGGATGAGTGCTTCCTTTATGGCCAGAGGGATAGGGTTCCGTTGAGGCCGTGTTACAGGTGGTGGTCGAAAATGAGGGATAGGGTTTGTGGCACTAAGCTCTACTTGCTTTTGGGATTTAAAAACACTGTGATTCATGTTCATAGGCGGAGGATTTTTGGGTGGCATGCGGTCAAAAGCCCTCGGAAGCTTGGATTCAGGAGGTGGGTGAATATGGTTAGTGTGATGCCCTAGCTTCACACAGTTAGCCCCTATTGAAGAATTCGAAATGGGGATCACCCATAAATTCTTATTGAGGGTATCCATCACTGTTGTGCCTCTATTCTCTTTCATGGCCCGTCGCTCCTTACGATTCCTAACTGTCTTTCACAAGTTATCTCCATTCTCCGTTGTGCTAATCATATTGCTATGGTTTCCATGAAATCTACCCACTCTTGGATAGACCTCGCATGATTTTTGTGTAACAGAGGATGGATAGAGTGTTGGAACCCTAGCCGTGTAACTTGAATTGGTCCTACTCAGTTTAGGATTCTCCTTCCCCAACCTTTTTTTCCTTAATAGGTATTCTTTTAGCTCCGCTGACGAAAGGAGGTAGGGAGGATAAGATGTTGAATCTATTCGCCGAGCTCCCATGGTTGGAATGAGCCGCGGAGGACAAATAAAAATTTTCATGTTTTGCTGCTTTTTGAATGTAAGGCTTCGCATTTCGCACACTTTGCATATTTCGCATCATTTAGTGTGATTATATTATATAATATTATATATGATATATAATATATTATTAATATGAATATCATAAAACAATGTATATACTATATATGAATTATAATATTATATAAGTGATTTAAAATAAAAGATATATTATAATATTTTAATAAAAAGGTATTGAATTTATTTTTTATATAGAAAAAAATTTTAAAAATTGCATGTTTTATATGTGTTTTAAAATGATCAATTATTTAAAATTGAGTTAACAAATATCTGTCACCATCTTATTAATGGATGGTGTTGTTACAAACATTTTATAAAATACAATTCCTAATTATCATTTTGTTGTCTTCCTATGATACATATATGTTCACTGTTTATTTTCTCAACTTTGAGTTAGTTAGTGTATATATAAAATGTGAATAAGTTCTCAATTACATTTTACATTGGATAAGTGGTATTGTAGACTACAATCAGTACCCCTTTGTGAAAACAGAAAATAGGATCATGTAGAGAACCCTATTTTCTCTCCAAGAGTTTCTTAGAGTTCTTAGCTAGAACCCTATGGAAAAACACTAGGTGAGTTAAGATATCCTAAAAGAGAATTTAATGCGAATTTAATGCCCAGCACGCCTAAATGAAGACATACACTACTAAACAATACCCTGATTAACCAATCCAGTCCAAGTAACCAAAATTAAGCCAGCAAAAACAACTTGACCTGGGATAACGGACATAGCTCGCAAAATATAAGTGACCAATAAATACATTTGTAGGGTTACAACAGATACATTTAAACTTAAACTGTAAAATGTAGAGAGATCCACTATTAACTGATCGGTATTAAATATACATAGTTAAATGTAGAAAATTATCAACCGATTGGCATTTTTCACACGGCAAATAATAGAGTTACAGCTTTTTATTTACGCGGAGGGTAATAATGGCGAACGAGGGCAACGGACTAGGAACGGCGACGGCAATAGGGAAAACCGGCAGCATAAAAATCCGCTGTTAATTGCAAGTTGGCATACACAAATTCAGAGTCAAATCTCCGTGCGATATTTTATTTTGTCTGCATCTGCCGATGAATGGATTGGAAAAACCTGCCAAAAAACTCACGGAAAACGGCAATCGTCCAGCGCGAAATCCAACGGGACGCTGCAATCATCTTGCAAGCCTCTGCAGTAATGGAGACCGTTTGCATCTGTCGTTGAATGGATTGGAAAAACCGGCCAAAAAACTCACGGAAAACGGCGATCGACCAGTGTGATCGACAGACAAAATTCAACGGTTGAAGACGCTGCAATCGTCTTGCACGCCTCTGCAACAATGGAGACCGTTGCGCTGCAAAGTCAGCCCACTCTGCTCACAAAGGGAACGCCTTGGGCGTAATAAACTGTTAAAAGACATTTTTCCAATTTTCGACGACCTGTCAAACGTCAACACTGCAACAGGCAGTGTCTTCAGAAGAAAATTAATTATATTCTACAGTTTTTAAAAAAATTAATAAAAATATTAAAAATACTGGCATACAACCATCAAATTTAAACCAAAACTGCCTAGTTTTAAAAGAGAGCCGTTTGTTTGTACCTTACCCTTTCCCCTCATGCTTGCTTAATATAGAACCGCCAATTCAAATATTTCTAATTTTCTACTGCCATCAGAAGAAGTTTCCAGCGTCTCACAATATTAGACATTTCTTTATTTATTTATCTGCAACCTCAATGACCTAGCAATCAACTACCTAACTGTAAAATTTCTCCAAAAATACTACCTGCAAAGTAAAATGTTTTTCTGCAAGTAGAGTGATTGAACATGTAGAAATAACAGATTAAGTTTGTTTCGTGAGTTCGATTGATAATTGTGTCATTTTCCTTAGATAACTGAAAACATGGAACGCAAACCTCTTTTTTTTAAAATCCGTCATCAAGTAATGGCTAACTGGCTCTGTTCCAAAATTTTAGAAGTCCAAGATTTCTTCCCTTCCAGCTTGAGCTTAAAATGCTAGTCAAACAAAACACAGTTTTCCCAGGAGCATTCCTCTCATCCTCATGTGACATGGACTGTGAAAACCTCATTTTTATTACTCAAAAAGCTGGTCAAACTCCGTGTCAAATGTATACTAATAATTGAAATATGATTTTTGTTTAGTCTGATTTTTAGCAATGACGTCAAATTTTACAAAATATGATAGACCGTCCATTACCACTACAATGAAAACCATTACCACACGGGGTAAATGCATATTTAAATTTAGAAATATAATTGATGTCCACTAATAACCGTAATAGGTTAATGGCAACCAATGTAGACTGGATTTATTAATAGAATTGTAGATCCCTTCTGGATGTGCAATAACTTCTAAATGTCCAGATAGGGATGGGAACTAAAAATGACTGCTATTTATTTTATTTGTATGTACATAGATATGTATACATAGTGGTATACTGCTTGCAAAATGAAAATATTTTGACAGTACCTCACCATGCTGTTCCCCCCTCCAAGAACAGGCTCTCGAAAAGAACAGGGTACAGAGAATTACACAAATATCTGCGGACATAAATTACACAGATACATAATTTGTACAAACAGCCACATCTTAAGTTGATACATATAACCATTAGCAGCACTCATGTGGTGCCTTTGATCACTCATCAAGAAGTAAATTGTCCCAGTTGTTTCATTGTTGCTTCTTGTGGCATAATTGCTATCTCCAACTTGCTGAAGAATCACAAGTCATCAAAACATGAGATCGAGATCTTTTGGTACAGTTAATCACCGCTTTGTTTACAACAAATATTTCAGTCACTTCATGTATAATTGATGCTGCAGAGTTAACACTTTGAAGAAAGTTGAGCAGAAAACAACAAACAAGAAGTGTATTGAGTACATCTCAACTCCTGTTTTCAGGCAAGAATAGGTAGCGGAATCTCAAGTCAAATGGTATGACAGAAAAATTGCGAAAGCTAAGAAGCCGTTGTCTTCTTTGTATAATGCAATCTTGCACCACAGCTGTCTGTGATGGAAGAAGGAACTGGCATATCCAGTCTACTAGTTCATTCTCTTCAATCATCCCCTTTGTAAAACTATGCAGCAGCTTTGGCACAAGTAACTTCCCCTTTGAACTTATGCCAACAGAAGCACGAACATAGTCATATAATGCATCTTGTAGATCTTCATGAACTCTTTCTGCTGTAAATACTCTCACCTGTATTTAAGATGACAATGCCATAAGAGACGGAAGAAAAAAAATCTATTACCTCTGATAACATTGACAATACATGAAAAATTAAGTATAAATAAGATGCAAGAAGACGAACAAAGCTCCAGGAATTCAGCAATTCTATTGGGAAGCTTAATCATATAAACTATATTGCTAGGCTTAGCTGTGCCTGTAACCTGACAGTTCCACCAAAGTGCATGGCCACGCATGCAATGCTTTATTGCACTCATTCCAATAGAGTCAGAAATCATACTAAACCAAAGTCAAATAAGATAAGCATAAGGGCGTTCAGCAGTAACAAGAGTTTAAATTTTAACACATTATTTTTACTTCACAGAATGGAACTATCAACACTGTTTATTTCAACTTGCTCCGGAAAGTAAATAAATTAATGCCCATAGGGCCAGAGCCCAGATGGTGAGAAAATTTCTCTTGGAGAGAGCCCACCACGATTCAATTCCTGCTGGGTGAAGTTGTGACTGGGTTCGATCTAGTTCAATTCCTGCTGGGTGAAGTTGTGACTGGGTTGGATCTAGTTCAATTCCTGCTGGGTGCTGTTGGGGCTGGGTTCAATCCGTGGGTGACTTTAACAAAATGGATTCTCCTAGGTGTGGTTGAGGATCAAACTTCGATGGAAACCTCTATGGACTCTCCCTATCTCAGCCTTGAAGCCGAACTGGAAAAGAAAATGTCTTATCCAAAATAATAATAATAAATTAATACATTTCACTACATGTTTAAAAAAATAAAAATTAATTTTATTCTTGCAAGAATGCATGTAGCAAGCACACAGCAGAGCAAATACAAGAATGAACACACCTGTATCTTCCAAAACCCTAATGGCACACCTAAATCCAAGCATGATGAAGGTCAACTTAGGATTAAGGCAGCACATACGATCAGGAATGGGGCAACTTGGGCCAATGCATAAGAGTGGGTAACCTCTTCTTCTGCTTTAGGCTTTTCTAGGCCAAGGGGGGTGTTCCTTGAGTTAATTGACAGGACAAATAAAATAAATGTTAAAACACAAGCAAATCAACAGTTTTAACCAATGTATTATGAACCCCAAAATGTCACTAAGCTCATGTCAATACTGGCTGCAACAAGACCTACAAGACCTCCATCAAGCAGATAAAGACAACCTTGCACACGCACCAAAAGATGAAACAGTTTTGCATCCCAACATGTGAGTCCCCTTGCATTGTTCAGACACGTGCAAGTTGTAAGCCCGTTGACATGATCCTTTTAACAATTTATCAATTTTAGCTTGCTAAGAATATGGCGTAAGTGTCAATATGTTTGAATGTAAAACCTAACTACTCCTACACTACCAAGGATGTGATGACTAAAATATGTTTGAATGTTGCTTGTTTGCTGTTATATCACCATTTAGACTAGTTTCTACTCCACTGGGCAACAGAGTCAATACCTGCAAGAGAGATTGAGAACACTAATGTGAACCAAAAATGAACCAAGACCTACATATGCATGCAGATCTAAAAGATCAAGAATCCCATATGATTAATTTACTTCGAAGATCCATTAACAATCAAACATATTCCATTGCATCAAGGAAAAGCAAGATACAAATGCTTTGCAATCTTTTATAGTGTTGTCCTACAAACTACCCCTGAATACAATCAAGTCAGCAAATGTTGCTAGGAACACTTCATAGCATTGCTCGTGAAAATCTTCTCAAACACCCCTACTAATCATGGAGACATTAATCATACATTCATCTTGTTCAACTACACATTCCTATGACTCGCACTAGACACTTTCAGCCCCTTGCAAAATAGAAACTTGCATCATTCAATGCCCTAGAATACATATTAGGTTATCCCTGTACATAAATGGCTCAATCAGCAACAACCACCTTTTTCACCCTTTTACATGCATATATATCATTGCAATCTATCTCCAACAACAATAGAGTCAAATGAGTGTTTTGCAAGTTTGCAGGTCGCCCATATTGTTTGCATCATATTCTCATGGCTTTGCACTTAAATCCATACCTCTCGAATCAGCAACCATATGCTTTGTACATGAAACCATGCCCATAAGGGGTCCAACATACCAACAGGCATTTGAAAGTCTTCCCAAGTCCAATCGCCTCCATATGAGACCATTAATGAAATTCTTGTACATTCCTGGAAGTAGGTGTTGAGTTCAATTCGAACAGCGGAGATTCGAGGCAAAGTTGCAATTAACATTTGCAAATTGCATGGGAGGCGCAAAAGTCCACTGAACTAGTGGTTGGCGGAAACCGGAGGTAGGGGCACAGTTTGCAATTTTTGCAAAACTACCGGAAAGGTCTGAAGCTCCACAAGATAAAGTGAAGGCAGGCAAAGGTTGAAATGCAAAATTGCAAATTGCACATACAGGAGAGAAATCTGCCTACAACGCAGGGAGTGAGATTGGAGGTTGGGAAGCAAATGGTAATTTGCAATGGGAATCAAAAAATCCATGGGCAAAGGGATGCAAGATCCAGAGGTTGGAATGGAATTTGCAAAAATTGCAGAGTTATGTGCAAGTTCCGAATGTCCAGCTTCAACAAAGGTGGCAAGAAACAGAGGTTGGAGAGCAACTTACAAAAAATGCACAACTGCACATATGGTCCAGGTTTTGTTTTATAATACCAGCATAAAGCAGAGGTGCAGGAGCAATTTGCAAAAACTGCACAATTGCGCCAGAGTTCCAGAGTTCTGCCTGGGCCGGCATATTGACCCTAAAGCCCTCAAACTTGAAAATTTTGACACTCAAGACACATGGAAAGGACTGAAAGAGGTATGAAACACAACATAAAGCAAGATTTTTAAAAGGGGCATATTGACAAATATCTTGGATCAGTTATCAATGATGAGCAAAGCAAGGACCTAGGGCAACACTGCAAACATAACAAATGCAAATTGGACAAGTGCCAACACAATGCACGTAGCAAGCAGACAGCAGAGCAAATACAAGAAAGAACCCTGGTATAAAATGCACCTCTCAACCATCAAACAAGAGTCTAAATTGAAGAGAATACCGTTTACCCTTTAACTAGTATGTATGTTTTGCACTAGCATAATATATAGAACTTATCAGAAGCATTGGAAAAGAAAATGTCTTACTCAAAATAATAATAATATTAAATAAATTAATACAATTCACAACATGTTAAAAATAATAATAATTAATTTTATTCTTGCAAGAAGATCGCACTTAGCAAGCACAGAAAGAACCCTGGTATAAAGTGCATCTCTCAACCAACAGATAAGAATTTAAATTGAAGAAAACACTGTTAAACATTAAGCTAGATACATGTGTTGCACTAGCATAACATGCAGAACTTATCAGAAGCATATATTTGAGGGAAGGGTCTGGGTATGCTCGCATTAGCAGGGCCAATCCAACATAGAATAGAGAGGATGACATTAGTAGAGCCAACCCAACATAAAGTATAGAGAGGATGTCTTTAGTAGAGCAAATCCACCAACCTAGCACAGAATAGAGAGGATGACATTAGCAGAGCCAATCCAACAATAAAATAGAGAGGACAATAAAAAAATTGTGTGTTGACATGATACAACATAACTACACAATATATGATCAACACAAAATAGAGAGGATGACATGAGTTTCTGTGTGTATCAACACAATACTGCACACTGATAGAATCAGATGTGGAAATAACACATTCCAATAATTTTAGGACTTAAGAAACTAATCAAGGTTAGGTTTTTAAAATATATAGACATAAAACATGCAAACTGCCTATCATATGGAACAGTGAAAGTTCATTCTCATGAGTTTGGAATATGTCTCCATCACCATAATATGACAGAGTTGGTAACAATGTGTGCCCCTAAACCATGAACGGTCATTATTGGTTATCTACGTATGGTGCTAGAATTGAAATAAGGCATGCATATATGATGTATCAAGAGATTGTGGATATGGAAAGAGAGGCTCTGTGTAGTAGAGAGGCTACCACAGAGTATTTCAAGCTTTATAAAATTTTGGACACTAGTGAAGGTTAGGTTTTCGAATACATTATGTATAATGAGAAAAAACTAAAACTGGCATGTATAGAAAATTAGATCAATACACTACAAGCAATTTTAGGATCCAGTTAAGAGTTTATTTTTCTTCTTGAATAGTTATCTGTAGTGCCTTCAAAGTAAGTTCAAGATAGGTCGTAGGGCCTTTTGTGTGGACTTGACCAACATCCATCTTGCTTTAGATGACTATTTAATATGTGATTCCTCGGAGGACCCAAATTAGAGGGCCAACATAATATTTCAAAGGAATTGGTGGCATAGTATCCTGGCTGGTTTCAGGTATATAAAGTTAAACATTATCATAAATAATTGTGTCCTAATTTATAAAGGAGTTTATCATGTCACATTCATCTGCTAATATTTCAAGACATCTTAAGATGCAAATGACAAAGGGAACCAGGTGCATCACTTTATCTTGATCTGAATGTAGAATATGCTATAAATAATGCACTAATGTGCTCTCCAATAAACCTTTCCAATAAAATACAAAATCACAAGAATTCATAAGTTTCACTCCCTGAAAAATAGGACACGTAGATTCTGAATCTAAAGGGGCTAACCAAAATGAATTTAGAAAATGAAGATCTGCTCTCTAATTGGGATAACCAATTTCATGGAAGGAAATTACTGAGGAGATAAAAAGGATTACACTAATTTTGTCTAGGTGCATTAATTTAAGCATTCCATCTGCAGAACATGATTGTAGAATGAAAGAAAAAAACCAATTATAATTGAGGAAAAAGGTACATGATGCAGGAGCATCCTGGGGCATAGGGCAATCAGCATCCACAAGACAAAAAAAATCTTTCTTATTTTTTGATTTTTTGGAAGCATTCGCATAGAGGGACAAGAGATTGTGAAGGGTTGGAGAAAAATGAAGGTCAGGGATCGAGGAAAACCAACCAATTCACTGGTTTTCTAATTACTTCTATAAAATGAATTGAAAGCTCAAAGAGCAGGGTTGGAGAAACTCAGTTCAAGTTTTGTAGGGAGAGATCAAGTGAATGATATAAGTTTTTAAAAGTGTTGTTGCTCATGGTTCCTTTGTGTTTTTAAATCTAAATTAAAACCATAGAATTTGTCTCTTAATGGTACATCAAGGATATGTGTATTAAATCTAGGTATTGGCTGTAAGAACAAGGCCACCATTAATTTGGCTACCTAACCTTGACTACATTAAGTGGTATTAATGCTCAGTTTCGAGTTCAGTTGAAAGGCCATACCTGACTATGTAGGAGTGGAATGAAATATTACAGCAGTGAGTAGTTTGTGACTTTTGTTGTAAGCAAGCCTCATAGAAGAGTGTCTAGCAAAGGTAGGGTAGGATTTGTCAATGTGGTGGCAAGATTAGACAAAGTGGAAGAGATGCACAAGTAAGATTGGATGATGTTGAAGAAGACTGAAGAAGAGGTTTTTCAGAGATGAGAAAGAAATGACGATAGAGGATATTGGAGCTGGACCATTACAATAGAAACCAGTGTTGGATGAAGGAGAGGATAAGCTCATAAGAGCTATTCCACGAGGTGGAAGAGAAACAAAAATGTGTGTTCCTACCTTCTCAAGTAGTTGGATCCCAAAGAGCTAATTGATTGGCTTATAGAAATTGAAGAGTACTTTGAGTTTGATAGAAGTAACCAACCCCGGAAGAGTAAATTTGGCTTAGACCAAGCTGAAAGGTCATGCAACCCTATGGTGGAAGGAAGTTCAAACTACAAGAAATAGGAAGGGTAAAGAAAAGATTACCTGTTGGTATCAAATGGTTGCCAAGTTGCAGGAAAATTTTTACCTGTTGATTATAAGCTTGAATTGTTGAAGAAATTGTGAAATTTGAGACGAAGGGAGCTGAGCATAAAAGGTTACACAGAAGGGTCCTACAAAATCACAATATGGTCAAGTCAACATGAAGTAGATCAAGAAAAAGAGGCAAGATATGTTAATGTGTTGAGTCAAGATGAATTGAGCATGGTGAGATTGCACATCATAGAATAGGCTTATCAATTTGCATTGAAAGCCGAAGAAAAGTTATCAAGGAGGCAACAAAACAAAAACAAGGGAAGAGATAAATCTTCAAGAGAGAAAAATCAGCCAAATGCTAAAAGAGAACAACATGGTCATGATAGAGAAGCAAGCACTCCTCGTGATCACAAACAAACATAGGGAGGAAGAACATCATATCCTTCAAGAGGAAGTGAATGGTATGAAAGAGGAAGAGAGGATTTTTTGGACCTTGTTTCAGATGTGGGCAGCCAGGGCATATAACATATCAGTGTTCACAAGTCCAAACTGATGGAAATAGGAGGAATGAAGCTGGTGCTCACATTGCACAAGCTAAAGAGGAATCAATTGCATCAATTGAACATATGGAGGACCCACAACATTGAGAGACTCTAATGATGAAGATAGTTTTGTTAAAACTAGCAAAGAAAGATAAAGAACCAGTTCAAAGTAAAAATCCTTTATGGACCATTTATAAATCAAAAGGCAAATGTTGCAGAGTTATCATTGAAAGCAGTAGCACAAATAATTTGGATGAAGAGAGTGATACGCAAATCCATATAAGGATCGTGGTTACAAAAAGAACATCAAATCTTGGTAAATGAGTAATGTCCAGTCAATTTCAGATCAAAGGATATGGTGATGAGATATGGTGTAACAACATGCCAATGGATGTATGTCATGTGTTGCTAGGTAGAACATGGCAATTTGATAGAAATGTTGTTCATTGTGGAAGAGCAAACACCTACACCCTTGAAAAGGAGACAAAGAAATATACCCTAAGTCCCTTGAAGGGCAAAGAAGAGGAGATGTAATATCCCCAATGGGATCTGTTGGCCCACGATTGCCGTTAAACCAAAAGGTCGACCTGTCAATTTCCGATACAAGCGCCAGAGTTAATGAATCCACGGGAGGTGGTTAGTCCATGTCATGAATCCTGAGGCTGCGCTAAACACGGCACCAACCTTTCGGGAGACAAAAGCACCAACTTTCCAACAATCTCCCCCCCAGCAAAAGCACCAACTTTCCAACAATCTCCCCCCCAGCGCCAGCCCGGGGGGATTCGAACCCGTGACTTTTGGCTCTGATACCAATTGTTGGCCCACGATTGCCGTTAAACCAAAAGGTCGACTTGTTAATTTCCGATACAAGCGCCAGAGTTAATGAATCCACGGGAGGCGGTTAGTCCATGTCACGAATCCCAAGGCTGCGCTGAACATGGCACCAACCTTTCGGGAGACAAAAGCACCAACTTTCCAACAGGATCTGCCCTAAAATACTGAAAATAAATTTCTGAATTCTGCACTGTAGTTTTCTGCTCAAAACCCTAATTTCTGATTTTATTTTCTGAATTCGAACATGTAAACACAGCGAACATATATATGCCCAAACATGACAAATAAACATGGCAAATGATGCTACAAGTTGATATCCATAACAAACATGAATTACACAATGTAGGGCATCGAAATGCAACAACCAATTCTGATTTTCTGTAGAAAATTCTGTTGCTACAAATCTGATTATTCTGATCTGATTTTAACAATGATTTCTAGGGCACAAACATGACAAACAATGCCCAGATTTCTGCACTACAAATCAGACCTATAAAATATGTTTGTACATACCAAATATATGCAAAATGGATGACAAATGATCAACCCTAGCTGGGCGAATTCTCCATGAGGTGCGCCTAGGGCTTGCTGCTCCAAAATACACTCAAATCGCCCTCCAAGATGGGCACTCAATATTACGGCGAACCCTAATGCAAGATGCTCACAAAAAGCCACCAAAATGCTGCTCCAAAACTGATCTTCAAATCTGATTTATGCAATGATGCTCTTCTCCTCAAAATGTCACCAATGAAGCACAAATAGGACTCCGTGATGAATCCTCCACAATGATGGGGTAGGGTTTTGTCCAACTCACCACATTCGCAAGGGTTTTCGTCCTTGGAATGAAGGCTAGCAAAGTTGCAGCCAAAGAGTATGAAACTCAAGAGAAAACATGATGTGAATGATGATGACATGACTTGCAAATTACTTTCTTTTATAGCCATCTTTTCCCTCCCAAAGTTGGCTGACCACCCTTGGAAATTTTATTTATTTTATTTTCTCTTTTCTCCTCTAGCAGGGCCAACCTCATGCTAGGCGCCCAATTTCACTTCTTTTATTTTATTTATTTTTTCCCTCCTTGGCCGAATCTCCTTGGGAACCAATTAAATTACCTTTTGATCTCTCCCTAGGTCGTCCACCTCCAAAATGAAATATTTTGAATTATTTTATTTTTTCTATGGCATCACAAAATTATCCAAAGTCATTTCACATCATCAATAAGCCCGACAAAATTAGTTAAATACATGATTTAACTAATCAGAATATTCCCTTGCTTCTTCTACCTAGCCCACGGGAATAAAATAGGCTAACAGACTCCAGTGGGTGATCACTTAGAAAAAGAGGACATTATAGGAGATGACTAGCAATACAAGAGTGTTGCTTGTATCAAGAAAGTTCTTTAAGATGGTGAAGATGGATAAGGCATGCTTCACCTTTATCTCAAAGTTTGTGCAAGGAGAGATGTCCACACAAGAACCAGCATCTATGCAAAAGAGGGCAGTAGTGCAGAAGTCAACTATTGCACAAAAGGAGATAGTTGCACAAAAAGCCACAATATCAAAGGAAGTGAAGCACTTGTTGGATTAGTATACAAAGACTATGTCTAGTGACATGCTAGAGGTGTTACCACCTATGAGGAGTATTAGTCATCACATGGATCTAATACAAGGGGTTAAGTTTACCAAACAATGCAGCTAATAGAATGACTCTCACAAAGGATGACGAGGTGAACAAACAAGTCAAAAAGGCTTGATCAAAGAAATTTTTGGCCTATGCGCAATTCTACCAATGTTAGCACCAAAGAAAGTGGGGAGTGAAGAATATACACAAATTGTAGAGACATAAACAAGATCATAGTAAGTACACGTTTCCATTACCAAACACGAACAACTCGATGAATTGTTTGAGTGGAGCGCGATACTTCGCAAAGATGGACTTGCAGAGTGGCTATCATCAAATTGGAATTAGAGAAATAATGAATGGAAGACTACATTCAAAACAAAAGTAAGTTTGTATGAACAATCAGTCATGACATTTGGATTGACAAATGCTCTAAGATAAACAAGATCATAGTAAGTACACGTTTCCATTGCCACACATGAACAACTCGATGAATTGTTTGAGTGGAGCGCGATACTTCACAAAGATGGACTTGAAGAGTGGCTATCATCAAATTGGAATTAGAGAAATAATGAATGGAAGACTACATTCAAAAAAGTTAAGTTTGTATGAACAATTAGTCATGACATTTGGATTGACAAATGCTCTAAGTACATTCATGAGGTTGATGAATGAAGTGCTAAAGCAATACTTGGATAAATTTGTAATTATCTATTTAAATGATGTGCTGATTTTCAGTAGAACAAAGGCAGAACACCTAATGCACCTAAGACAAGTCTTGCAAGATTGAAAGAAGAAAAGTTGCTAATAAATTTGAAAAAGTGTAGTTTCATGAAAGAAGAATTGATATACTCGGGATTTGTAAACTCAAAGGATGGATTGAGGATGGATCGAGCAAAGGTGAAGGCAATATTGGAGCGGCTGACACCCAAAAGCCAATTTGAGGCACAAAGCTTCCGCACATTGGCAAGTTTCTACTTGCAATTTATCAAAAACTTAAACAGCAGTATATATATGCATCTGCCATTTGAGACAATGAGAAGTGATAAAAGGGAGTTTAAGTGGAAAACTATAGCAGAAAAGAGAGTTGTTGAAGAAGAAAGTGACAAAACATCCAATGTTGGCACTGCCAAATTTTGGAAAATCATTCCTAGTAGATTGTGATGCTAGTGGGACAACAATCAGAGTTGTGTTGATTCAAGAGGGAAGACCTGGCATACCTCAGCGAAAAACTGAATGACACAGAGAAAGTTCAGTTTATGATCTAGAGTTTTGTGTAGGCGCTAAAGAAATGGAGACATTATATCCTTCCAAAAGTGTTTGTGCTATACACAAATTAGCAAGTACTGCAATTCATTAACAGCCAGGGTAGCTTAAGTAGAACTTTTGCAGAGTTACTTTTTTGTTCTGAAACATAGAATTTTTCCAGATTGGGACCCAGCTCCATTCAGGCAAGTATGGAGCCAAGAGGGGCAAACCTGGAATCAGAACAAAAACACCATAAGAACAAAGCACAACACAAGAAATCATCCTGGAGAACCCAATATGGAAAGAAACTCCAAAAAAGTAAAGCAGTTTACCTTCTCTTGCCACTTTCTTTGCAATTTTACAGGCTCACTACCATCACAAGGCCTTCAGAGGAAGCATACATCACTTTTGCAACATCCTACACTTGTAGTTGGTCTACTACTTGCTACACATGCACATGCCTAGATGCACACAACTCCCTGGCACACTTTTCAACTAAGAACCTCTCAATCGCTGCATGAAAGAATTAAAGGATAAAAAAAAATTCCTTTACAATTACCCCTTTAGCGATATATGTATACAATTCAACAAGTGACACCCAAAAGCCAACATAGTAGAAGAGATACTGTCTACAGCCATTGATTTTTGCTTGCTCACTTCTTTTGGGAAAATAGCCAACTGATTTGTAATACCAACATGACACTTATGAAACTACAATGACACTTGCAAAACAGCCCTGACAAAAGCAAAAACACCACCTCATTTTTGGTGGTTCCATCACTCATATTTCTCATGAACCTACTTCAACTAAACTTGACTCTAAGGTTCTTGCTTGAATGCTCTACTAGTCTGCTCTTTGAAATTTGTAGCACCATGATTCTGTATCTTCCTTGTATCTGCTCTATATACAAACAAGAATGTTTTGTGTGAATCCATATCTGAAGTAGGCTGATTCTGATCTTCAACTTTATCTTGCACTATCTAACGTTTGTACAGGCGGTACTGCATTCAAAACCTTCTTTCTGGTCATGAAAAACAGATCAGGGATTGGGGAAGCTAGCAGAGAGAGGGAAGGCAAGTGGCATCTGGGATACAAATGAAGAAATAAGGCAATAATGGTTTGTATCATTGTTATTTACATGGACACTAAAATGGGAAGCTAGTCCCATGTCTAATGTTAAGATGTCTTTCTGCGTTAGGAGTGAGGATTAAGAGAACATCATTAGGTGAGCTAAAGTCACCCAGGGCATAGGAGGTGGTCACAGTATAGGGTAAAAAGTTGTGTGTGTGAGGAAAGAGAACATAGGAATGAGATTTACTGCAGAAATTTGTAACATGTTAGACTACAATAAAAGAAATGTAGGTTGGTTGTGAATGGAGTCACAGAAAACGTGAGAAAAGAAAAAAGCAAAGGGAAAAGATATTAGGGGAATTCTCTGTGTAGGAAAACATAGTTTTCCCAATTTATAGAGCAAACATCCTTGATGATTATAATCTTCCTCGAGCTCAACATGTGCACTCTTGGTCCATGTAAATGTTGAAATACCTCTTCAAAATCTGGTTCAAACACTAGTATATTTCACCATATTCCTCATAGATAAATGCACAAGCTAAAATATGACAACTAAAGATGAAGTGAGAGGTTCTAGACAACATATCATCCAACCTGTTAGTAACAACTGAACGAAATAGTTGCAAAAACACCCATCCATTTGTTGCTCCTTGCTACAATTTTAATTGTTCCTGAAATTTTGGAGTCGTTTGATATTTGTGTGGATAATGATGTCTTTTCCTATTAGATAGAGTTTCCATTCCTTAGCAGCTCAGACAAAGGCAAACAATTCATTATATGAGCAATATTTCAAAAGTGCTCCATGAAATAACTATGAATGATAACAAACAAGCTTAGCTACTTGTAATAAAACAGCCCCCATAGCATAATCATTAACATTTGTTTCCACCTAAAATAGTAGTTGCAAGTTAGGTATTGCCAAAACCGGTGGCTTGCTAATATTTTATTTCAACTAAACAAATGCATTTTGTTGAATTCTACCCCATGTCTTTACTTACCACTTGCCATTATGCAATGTAAAGCATTGCTATCGTGGAATACGATTTGATAAACTATCTCAAATATTGAACTACCCCTACAAAACTTATTGCCTCAATCACAATGAAAGGCTTGGATCACTTTAAAATAGCTTCCAATTTTGCTAGATCAGCATTAAACTATCTGTCTCCAACCACTTGCCCCAAATAGACAGATGACTATTAGTCAAACTCGCATTCATTCTCGTTGAGCGGCAATTTATTCTCCTTCAGAACATGCAAAATTTGCTTCATATGCATTAGATGTTCATCATAAGTTTTATTAAAAACCATTATATCACCCAAGATCAAAAATCTACAAATGGTCTGAATATGTCATAAAAGCAGTTAGAGCATTATATAACCCAATAGAAAGTACAAGTCACTCATTCAAACCTTGTCTCGCCTTGAATGTCATTTTCCGTAAATTGCCCTCCTTGATTCTTACATCATGACACTTTGATCCAACATTAGTTTGGATATTCCACAATTTAACTCACCAACGCAAACCTTTCTTATGCACGCAGCATTTTGACTGATTAAGTTGTTCCTTACATAAAAATGCTAAAGAACAATCCTTTTGTCTCAATTTTGTTGTTGTTAAGTGCAAACATACATAAAGGAAGCATATATCAGCAAATATGAGAGAAATAACAAGTACAAAATGGACTCTACAAAGCCTTTGACCTGCCAAAACCCAAATTGGGAGAAAACTCCAAAACAGTGAGGGATCTCCTCCTCATGTCACCATCTCCTTGAGCTTTACAAAGGTTTACTGCCTTCTATAGGGCTTCATGATCATCTTACACATTCAAAAATATGACCAAGCACCCATACATTTCTGCTACTTCTCTCTGCCCTTCAATAAGACTACTTGGTTGTAGAAACTAAGTACATATCAGCCAATTACAACTGGAAAAAAAAAAAAACTACAATGTCCCATGGGGGTAACATATCCCATGGGTTACAAGAGAGATTTGAAAGGAAGCTCAAAGCTCTTCAAAATGCCAAAAGACAGAATCCCAAATGCCCCATCTTCCTCTGTTCCCACAGGGTCAATCATTTTATCCTGTATGAGACAGTTTTGGCTATAGACAAAACCATCTTTTTTGCTCAAATTGTTAACTAGCCCATTCAATCTCAGTTAAAACTGTTTGCCATTTTCAGCTATGGTCAAATACATCGATGATGCTTGTTTTTCATCATGATATCAGTCCCCTGAGTGTCCAGATCACTCAGGTGACTTTATCTATCTGTTCTGACCTGCTAAGTTCCCTGTAACTTTGTTTCTAATATTTGACTTAAGGAAATGAGTCTTATGAGTGTCCTGTCATTGAAAAGTCTACAGAAGTATGATTAGTGGCAATGTTATCTGACTTCACCAACTTGTCTGATCCATTTTAGATCATGCCTGGATTTCAAATCAAACCTTGTGAAGTACTTAGCGTGTTGAAGTTGGTCCAATAAATAATCAAGCTATAGAAGAGAGTACCTGTTCTTAGAGGTTATCTTATACAAGACTCTATAGTCAATAAACATCCTCCATAAACCATCTTTCTTAAGCACAATAACATGAGAACCAAATGGCAAAGTGCTAGGCATCTAACTAAGATTAAAGTTGTTTTCTTACTTTATTTGCTTCTATTAGTGACTGTCCATATAAAGACCAATGTTAGGAAGAGAATAATCTAACAACAATTGGATCTCACTCAACTACTCTCTTAGGTGGTATATCCTTGGGCTCTTGGAAAACATTTACTTAAATTGATGCAACTCTTCCATTCATCTTTGCTCTTTTTTAGTTAACATGCTAAAAGAAGCCATGTATTCAACCACCTCATTATCTGGCTTATCCCTCAAAAGAAACAACGTAAACTCCCCACCAACATTATTCAATCTTTTGGCTTAGTCCAAACTTAAATATTTGCACACTCAAAAATCAGTTAACAATTGAAAATGGAAGCAACATATTGGGCCATTTAAATGCACCAATAACAATTCTCCCCTTCGCAAGAACATGTACCTAAGCATGTAATAAAGTACAAGATTTACTAGAAATTGACATATATTTGAAAACAAAATTAGACAAAGGCCATGCCACATTTCAAATGTACCTAAAATAAGTGCATAATAATTGCAAACCACAAATATTTAGGCACCCACATTCACCCAAAAAAAAATCTAAAGCTCAACACATAGATCACATATTGGACAAATAGAAAGTGTTGGCAACTTTATGAAATTTGTAATTAAGTGTAATAGCAGGATTTGTAAGATTAAAAGATTGCAAAAGGAAGAAAAAGCTAAGAATTTTGACCATAATGTATCACATAAAACACTTTACTACTAGAACTTAAAATCCTCTGCATCCACCCTCCCTCAAGTATTGGATATGGATCCATGTTGGCACACCTTCAACATATCTTGGAACTATCTTGGTCACAACTCCTTTCTGAATGATTGGAATTGATGGATAGACCTGATGAGCCTTGCCTGTGAATGAAGAAATCAAAGATTCAACTTGCATATTATAATGGTGTTTTGATATCAAACTGAGGGAAAAAGAAAGATGACTTTGTCCAAACCATCCGGGTTACGTAATTTTATCTTCCTAGGACCATAAGCAGCTTCAAACGATGGGGGTTGGCTTTAATTTTGGCATCTTAGCCCTCAAGCTCAACATAACTTTAGGGATTACGAAGTTTATATCCAAACTAAATTCCCTTATAATAATGAATCTCATGAGTAGTAGTTGAGGAAATCAAAAGCAGCAATAGGAAGACCTTAGAAAAGAGTCTTAAATCTTTGAACAAGGGTTGAAGCATTGTATGTTCCTATATTTTACAGTGAAGCCAAACAATTAGTGGACTTTGCTGGCAAACATACAATGCTGATAGACTTTGAATAAGATAAAAAATTTCAAATAGGGTTGCAGTTCCACTTGGGAGGTCTTCGCTAATGCAGCCGGAGGGAAAACCAACCATTTGTCTAAATGTGTCCACTCCACGTCAAAGATTTTACATTGGATGGAGTCATATCTATCTCCATGAAAACCAACATCTACAATTATAGTTACTTTAAATAATGGTACAGTGACAACACTGGCTTTTATGATTGGCTTAAAAGGTTGTAAAAGGACAGACAAGAACTGAAAAAGGTAATTTACACCCAAGACAACGGCAATATCTCACAAATATTGTATGGCATTTAGAAGCAGCAAAGGAGAATGAAGAATTTGCATAGCTTTAAGTTAGCACAAATAGACAAACACCACAAGCAAAAGACTAGCCATTCTTTTAAGGAATTCATGAGGCTACACATATAGGGAGAAGTGGTTTTAGAGGCTTCTTGCCTTGACCCCAAGGTTTAACCATAGATAACTTTTCCATAAGTTCCAACGTCTGGATGTCTCAAGAGCAATGCATGGTAGCAAAATACCCTAGCACTAGCCCTGGAGATGCATGAGGATTTCAGGTTGTTACAAGCAGAAGAGGAAGAAAAGATTTCTTGCAATCCATCAAATGGTTTGCTATTTAATTTCATTAAATCCAACGGTTGATAAGACTCCAGACTCAAATGATTTTGATCTGGATCTTAGAGTGTATCCAGGGAACACTCTCATGAATCTAGATATATTATATGCATTAGTAATGTTAACAATGAGTCAGTAATAACAATCAAAGAATGACGTATAGGAAAGATAATAGATAACTAAAAATTGTATTAATCTGTAGCCAGACTTGTATGACTATAAATCTTCCTCTAGCTACACCTTTGCAATGACTCACATTACTGAAATTAATCATATAGATGTATATAGTACATTTCACAAGGAGGACGATTACATCAAGAACAGTTACAAAATGGTTGGGTTTCAGTAACTGCTGATGGTTTGCCTTCTTGTGGGTGTGACTGTTCATCTCACAGGTAGATGTTGATGGGCAAGTATTACGTCTTGGCATGAACTTTGGCAGCATGCTCTGACATGGCATGTGAGAATATACAGAAACTGTTGACTTTGTGCACCAACTCTGGATGATTCAAACAAGTTGGATGCATGATGCAGCACTATGCTACATGGCACTGATCTTCTGAGACAATGTCACTGAGGTGAGGCATCACTAAGAATAGCATGACTGATGTAAGTGCTACAAACGTGACATTGCATGGAGCTGCACAGCTACAGTGAGGATGCAGCCCGCCGCAACCCGGTTACACTAAAAACTCAAGGTAGATCATCTAAAGACCCACTTATATTTAGTGAAGGGAAGTATAGGAATTTAGTTTTCAATCTTCCCTTTATTTTTAAAGAACTTAATATACTTCCTCCCTTTAGGAACTTCAGCAACATTATGTGTTCCTCATTTGTTTTTGAGAGTACTTTAGAGGCCGAATATATGGTTGGTTGGTATCTTGTTAGAGGGTATATAGTTCTATAGAGAATCATTTATTCTAGGCCTCCCAGCTATATGTTGAGAGTCTTGAGACATACATTTGTCTTATAGGCACACATACTCTTGTTTTTATGAAGTATTATTCTTTACTTAAAAAGTCCTTTCTCATATGCTCACTCCATTCAAAGCAAAATAGTCTGGTTAAAAAGATCAATAAAAAGTAAGCCAGATATCACAAGCCTGCTTATGCAAAAACAAATCGAAAAGTCTTGTCAAAGAAGCTAGCCCAAAATGCATTACAATGTTGGACAGAACAGCCAGAGAGAACATTATATATAGATAAGAACTTAATATAGAAGAATGTGATCAACCATTGATCACATGTTCAACCCCATATTTCATGAAAGCTTCTGCTGTAGTGCCAGGATTTGAGCAGGGCCAATGCCAAATCAAGTAAAAAATATCAGTCACAAACCTATTACAAAAATAAAGCCAAATGCCAACAAGAAGACCCAAGAAAACAGCTTATACCAGGCAAAAAAACCTTGATATAGGAGAAAGTGATGAACCATTCATCACATATGTTCAATACCATAATTCAGGATGCCTTTAAGAAGCAGGATATAATTTGTGCTGAATTATAACTATTTACACTTTAAGAAGAAATATGTAAACAAAATCTTCAGAACAATAATTATCAAACAATACAAAATACCATGAATTGAAATAAAGTAAACAAGAAAAAAATAACAATTCACAATAAGGCACAATTACCAGATTCATGGTAAAAATAAATAATATCATAGTAAGGCACATTGTAGATAAGGTGTATGTAGAATATTCCACTGAATGACAGAATTCAGTAAGGCTTTCACAACAGTAGACAACAAGTTATATTGCACAAGTAAGTGTGAGTGGATGACTGCTGCTGCCAAACATACTTATAGTTAAACAAGCTGAAGGACTCCAACAATGGTTAAGAGATAATGGAATAATACTGAGTAACGTAAAAGTTTGGAAAACTTAGTAACTTTTCCAACCTTTTTTTTCTAGATTTGTAAAATTCACAAAATCAGGGAAATGAAGTAGGCAAATCAAGTTCCTTACATCATGGCATTATATCCCTGTAAAGGAAGGGAACCTCAACATCTTTAACATTTGTGAGGTAATAAGAGAGAAAACCTTAAAAGAATGGCATAGTAACTACTATTTTTTCTTTCAATGAACACAACTTCATTTTTTTGGTTATATAAAAAACCATGTATCAATCTAAATTACAATACTGATTCAGTTCTAAAACCTCATCTCATATTATTTACACAGTGCACTGAAATAGAACTTCAGAAAAACAACACATGCTCATAAACATCTTTATAGTTAAACCTTACTTTTCTTTACAGTATTTTAGCTTAATAAGAAGTGCTAATGCTCACAAGGATCGAAGTCACTTCCTACCTTTTTACTACGATTGTAAGAACATGACCTTATATTTTATAATAGTGTCTCCTTTTATGTTTCCTTCCTCACTTCAGTTCCCATGTCACACTAAGTGCAAAAAAGAAGAGTTTCAACCCACTTCCTACTTAGAGGTTGCTTAACCCTGCAATAATGTATTTCTGTTCTTTTAGTTTCACCCCCTTCACTTTTTACAAGACTTTGCAGCCTTGAAATCACTCCCTACTTCCATTTTGCATAGAAATGTAATTGAATTGACTGTAACAATACTTCTCTTGTTCTACTTTGTCCAGCACGTTATGGTATTCATATAATTATAGGAAAACAAAGATTCAGACATTTGGGCAGCCCTTAAACTGCTTTCTACCTCTTATTTTTTATAAACACAATAGGAATAGCTTCTTACCGCTGGAGAAGAATAAACTCCACAGCTCAGAGCAAACATAACAAGTGGCTCCGAGTGATCAATCACATATTTACTATGTTCTTCTGAGATTTTGCACTTGTGAAGTGCCAAAAGTAAGGCCTGAATAGACAATTTATATGGTTAGATACTATTCAGTTTAGAAAAACCAAGCAATATCTACAGATAAATATCAATTAAATCACATACAATCTGCGGGCGGTGCATAGGAGGTTTCACTTTCAAAATTACATGCTCAATGTCCACTGCATTGAAAGAATAGCCCCCTACCGTGTATGCTGCCTATAAATCAAGCAGAAGATTTATTGTCATTATCACAACAAAATGACCTAGTTCTCCAATAAAATATATATGTCATAGAGTTCCTATGAGAATCTTGAACATTGTGACAACAACCAAGAAATGTAAGTTGATAGATGCACCTTCTGCATGAGTGAGAAAAGCTTCAATCCATTTCTCGGAACTCCATAAGCAAGATAAGCCTGATTAAAATAAATTAGTCTACCTTTCCAAATAAGATATGCTCTTCAGACAAAAAAAAATATTTCGTAAGATCTAAATTTTCTAACTATGAAAAGACTTGACATATATAGCCTGCTACAAGGTACATTTATAAACCATGAGCTGATCAACCACAGAAAATTTTAGAGATAATGATGAACAGGTTTTGATTCAAAGTTCAAACATGTAAAAAACAATTTTTTATATTCAAAAGCATTCATTCTCAAACCATATTACAAATATTGCTACTTTATTTTGCGATCCCAACAACCACAAGATCAACCAAAATTTTGATCAAGAATTTTGAGTACAACCAGGTTAGGGTACTTACGAGAGACACTACCCTACCCCCTCAGCCAAACCACCCAACCAAAAATAAAGAGACTTACAAAGTTAAAAACAAAAGTGGGGATATTAAGTCAATTAAACTATTAAACAACATAGAAGACATTTAATTCAATTTAAAAGATAAAAATTGTTCAATCATGAAATATGCAAACTCCTAAACCAAATCTACAATGTATTTGCTTCTTGAAAAGTTATTGAGCAAACTGCCAAACCGTCGATATTATGCATACATGCATCATCAAAGCATTGTAGATATTGATCCAAAATGCGAGTTTCTCATCGTAAGTCATGCAGCCAGGATCAACTTTTGCTAATTGCTCAACTAACAATCTGCATATCAAATTTATCAAAATATCAGATACAGTTTGTATCAACTTGTGGAACACATATCCATCAGCAACTTAACAAGAAGTTAGTCTATTGTCAAATATAGACGAAGTAACTTATTTCTGTCAGTGATCCATGTCATATTTAAACAAGACATTCAACAAATACTAATAGTTGAAAGAAAGTCCATAAATAGGAAGAGGGCAATATGATGAAACCTGAACTTGCGCAGAACCCCAGCAGCATATTCAAGTTGTTGCTTACCCACAGACATCCATGAAACGTCCATTGCTAAGCTATATCTTCCAATGTCTGCCCAATTCAGCTTCCCATGGGTGCTGTAAGGATCGTAAGTGTTTTCTGTCCCCAAGACTTCCTCCTTGATATGAAAATCCCCCGGTGGACTTTTTGTAAATGACAAGACAGATGATGACTCTGAGAATGATGATAGGGAGGAAGCAGCATTCTGTCCTAATGGAGATCTTGGTGAATGGTTTCTTGCACTGGGTGAGAACTTAGAAGAAACCATTACAGGGTCTGTGAGATGAATAAAAATGTCTTTCATACATCGGACCATTTGTTCAGAAAGATGGTTTGGGTTTTTCCAGAGGTCTTTCATACATGTCCCTTCACTGCATGCTTCTTGATTAGCGTGCTGCACTGTAGATTTATGTATTTTGTTACTCTGCAAAAAATTCTTGTGTTCTCTCCTCAACTCTCCTGTTTTCTGATGAAAGAAAGAAAATAACAGTGAGCAAAATCTAATTCAAGTTTGTTACTTCTGAATCCAGCATTCTTTTATCTCTATTCTTAACTCAAAAAAAGACATTAGAATAGGTTCTTGCTTCATAGAGAAGACTGCTCCCTTGTAATTCAATACCAATGCATATTGCAAAGGCAAGTGTGCTAATGCTTCAACAGGAAACATTTACCCAAAGTTAATTTGCAAATATCAGATCACATGATTGAAAGCAAAGCTTGTATTTACCTCTTTAATAGCACCTAAATTTGGCTCTGAACTCGACGACTCAAGAAAAGAATGATAACTGGATGAATGTTGTAATAAGAAATTGTCATCTGGTGAACAACCCAAGGAAGATGGATGCTGCAAAAGATAGATGTACAAGGATTTGTTATGTGCAAAACCCTCTTCATGAGCATTCAGTTTTACTGACTAGGAAATAAACAATACAAACCTACTAAGCAAAATGCAACTGAAAACCAAAGGACATGGAAAGCAAAACCATTGGCGACTGTGGTAAAGGACAACCCAAGGCAAGATACAAGGCCAAAGATACCTGATTTTTCAACTCTTCTGAAGAGGCCAGTGAAAGGGACGATGATGATGATGACTGCTTCAACCTATACTCTACAAGACGGCGTTCATTGCGTTCCTGGCTTAACTGGAGGTGCAAAGCAAACGTTTCTTCCTCAAGTTTTGAAATGGTAACTTCCAACATAGCAATACTGGCCAGTAATTCTTGAGCCTGCATGTTACAGAAAACCAAATCAAACTACCACCCATGAGAAAACAATAACCAAAATTAAAACATTGAAATAGAACATAATGTATCAAATACAATAACTATTCCAAATTCTTCTTTGGTTAAAGACAAAAACAGGAAACAAACTGATGCTGAGCCTAGCCACATAATAGTATTAAAACATAAAACAAGTAAGAGAAACAAAAACATACATCAATTGGTAGATGACAAGGCAATCTAGATAAAGCTCCATCCTTCTGTGCAATAGCAGATTCCAATGTGGCATGTAAATCAATCTCTTCTTGCAGTTGCTTCTGCAGTCCCTGAACCTGAGTCCATAGAATTTTTTATTTGTTCAAGTGCAGCAATACCCACAAAGATATCAAGATAATAAAATAAATTGAGAAATAGATTGCCGATTCCAAATTTTGATTAGGGTGAATCCGCAGAGGACAAAATAAACCACTAACTTTGCCGATGAACAAGGCTCAAGTATGAAGGTATTGGGGGCGACAGTAACTAATGAGACAAACAGACGTTGGTCTAAAGGTTCTGAAACTGATATTACATTCAGAGGGAAACATTTCATTTCACATTCACAGAACTGGCTCATTTCTTTGAACTTTCCAGACACGTGTGAAAGAAAACAAAAAGAAACTATGGATCTTCAAATCCAACGTGAGAAACAACCCACAATTTAGAATCAAATGAAGGAAGCTAATTTCAAATGGAGGAAAGAGAAATAACTCACATCATCTTCAAGTTGGTGACGATAACAATGAATATTGCCGCTGCTATCCTTGCTTCGCTTCAATTCTATATCAGGTTCACTAACCTGAATTATTTAAACACAAATAAAAGATTCCGTAAATCAAGAATCTCCATTTTTCCCACAAACGAACATACATGTATTCCAGCCAACACGCTCACCGTCTACTGCGCTTTGCGTATTCTTAATGCCCCTAACCACTCTACATCCTCAATGACATAAATGCATGATAATGCTATGAATAATTAAAACTAAAAATTCCCCCATCTTGAACAATAAATTTAGCCACTTGCCTCTGAATCAATTGCTTTTCCATTTTGGAATTCATCTTGTGGAATCAATTGATGCGCAAAATGGCATCTTCTTTGCCGTCTTTGTGAATGCTTGCCATCAAGGCTTCTACCAACAACAACAATGGGGGATGCAAAAACTGTCAAACACTGAAAGGCAAATAGAAGGAAAACTAAGCAAATCCACACATAAAAGGGAGTCCGGTTCTCAGTTCTTACCCATCCACCACAGGCCCTGTATTAGGCAAGCCGTACATCAGAGAATCAATAACTTCAGCTTTGTTGCAGAGCATTTACAAAGAACGAGGCCTAGAATAAATCAATCTCCAGTGCAGCTAAAGTTCCTCTATTTTCGTTAACATTCTTGCAGACAAGAGATTTTCCCCACATAAACAAAGCTATCCATACCGCCTCCTCGCCTGAACACTTCTCATGGGAGCAGGAGCATGTCCGTTGCAACCAAACCAATCTAGAAGCATTCACAAAAATCCTGTCATTCTTTAGGAACATAAACCGTCTTTATTCCACTCTTTACAAAAGCTTCCCAGCGAAAACAGAAATCAAATGAAGTAAAAGGAAGAAACTGTACACAAGACAAATTGTGACGGTAGGATTCACTCCCACGTGCCGGGAGCATGAGCGATGCCATCCCTTGTGGGGCCATTGGTCGGCTGCACAGTTTCCTCTATCAAGTAAATTTCATTGAAGCTAATTACATTTAAGCCTTTTCCACTCTTCTATCCTGTCGCCGGTGCTCTAAAGATTCGCCGAAAGCCCTGCATACATAAGCAAATAAACAAAAAATAAGCTACCTATACACTTCAAAACACAAAGAAATATCAGCTTGCAGACATAGGCAGGTGTAAAGCGAATCGTCTCACGGATAACTCTTAGAAAAAAGTGTTGCACTGGCCCTTCCAACTTTAGGCATGTCAAGGGCCACACCGATTCTTTTAAGACAGCGTATAATCCTGGTTTCATTAAAGCAAACTGTTAAACTGTCCTTGTACAGAGATTGAGTTAAATAATTGATGCATTTATGTTTCCCCCGGTTTTTCCACACATCTCTGCACAGAAAAGCTAGCTATGCGGATTTTGTTTCCATTTTCTTAAAATCAATTCAAAATAGATTCCATTGCCGTAAACTATGCGCTTGTTTTCTGGCCTGTCTTACGGATAAAAAACAACACTTTACACCGTGTTCGAGAAAATATTGCAAAATATTTCAAGACAGACCGTATTCTTCTCCAAATTAGGCAATTCATACAACTCTCTTTCTCGGATTCACTCAAAAATATGTGCAAAAAGAAAAAGAATGCACACATTTATTTTCTGATGCATTTGAGTACCTAAAATGTCTGCTAATCTACTCTCTTTCTCGGATTCACTCAAAAATATACGCAAAAAGAAAAAGAATGCACACATTTATTTTCTGATGCATTTGAGTACCTAAAATGGCTGCTAATCAACTCTCTTTCTCGGATTCACTCAAAAATATATGGAAAAAGAAAATAATGCATACATTTACAGTTTTCCGATGCATTTGAGTACCTAAAATGTCTGCTAATCTACTCTCTTTCTCGGATTCACTCAAAAATATACGCAAAAAGAAAAAGAATGCACACATTTATTTTCTGATGCATTTGAGTACCTAAAATGGCTGCTAATCTACTCTAATTCTCGGATTCACTCAAAAATATATGCAAAAGAAAAAGAATGCACACATTTATTTCCTGATGCATTTGAGTACCTAAAATGGCTGCTAATCTACTCTCCTTCTCGGATTCACTCAAAAATATATGCAAAAGAAAAAGAATGCACACATTTACAGTTTTCCGATGTATCTGACTACCTAAATTAGCTGCTAATCTGTGTGCATTTTCAGTCAAGTATGTTTCCATTTACCTCTAATGGCGGTCGGTAACTACTAAAGCATTAAAGAGCCTCGAGATGAGAGGAAAAAAACTTACCTCTGCAGAAGACGAAGGCGATTTATTGTTTGCAGCTGTGCATCCTTAATAAATCCAGGATTCCTTTATAAATCGTTTTAGGCAGCAATACTCTGAATGAAACAGGCCTGGAGAGTGGAGTAGGCAGGGTTTTTGGATTAGGTACCTGCATTTATGCTTGTTTGAATATACGAGGAGTTGGAAGAAGATCCCATCTGTGACGTGTGACAATATTTATGTGAAATCCCTGTCACTCACGCTCACATTTGCCCTTCCCAACTTTGCTGTCCATGTCACCTGTTCTTCTCAGTCTTTATAAATAAATCACTCTGTTTCAGTAATTTAAAATCGTCTTGAGAAGTACAAAGAAGAAGCAGGATTTGACCAGTTAACGTTCTGTTAACAAATCAAACCGTATAAGCCACTCCTTTTCCGGACGAGAACCCCGTCTTGTCATTTACTTGCGTTTATTTTGCCACTTTTCCGCTTTACCAAATCGATCTTTGTCTTAATTCCAGGTGCTGTTGTTCGTTCTTCTAACTCTATTCACTGGATATCGTTTCAAATTTCCTAAGAAATAGGACTTTGTGAGGGAAACGGGTATTTTTCGTGTATAGAGATTGATGGAAACCTTTTGTCCTCAACCTCTCAGTCTCCCACATGGAAACCTTTTGTATTTAATCTCTGAGTCTCCTACATGGAAACCTTTTGTCCTTAACCTCTCAATCTCCCACAATCAAACCTTTGAGTCTCCCACAATCACTTATCAAGAGAGTATTGTTAGATACCTCTAGAAAATTGAATGTATGGTGGTTGTTTTTTCAGAAGTTTTTATGTTATTCAAAATTACAATTTTTTATATGCGTTGGAAGTAGAGTAGAGAAATTTGAATTGGGTTGCTTTTATAATTTGGTAGTTCAATCTCTTGACCTTTGACATGAATATGAGCTATGATGCATGGATTTGAACTGGCTAACTATGGACTGTTGAAAACTATGTCACCCCAAGTTTTGATGTCTACTAGTGCCTAAGGATTGGTGGTGTTGAAAAATACCTTGGGGAAGTTATAGAATCATGAGGGTTGAGTTCTCCTTGGTCAACCCCGTTGAAAGACCACCTTTATGACCTTAGCCAAGTGTTGGCAAACAACAAGCGAGCATGTAATGGCCTAGATGTGAATTATGATGCAAGTGTTGACTTTTTTAATGCTCCAAATCCAAACATAAGAAGGAATGCTCCTTGTAATTGCTTAGAATATTTGAATGATCTAGGATGATGAATTAATGGTCAAATGAATGCCTTTAAATACCAAGACATAATGAATCATTGCATAAATGCCTACCAAATCAACGCCTAACAACTATGAGGAAAGGGTGGGAGTTGGTATTTTGAATTATAAAAATTTAAATTTAGGGTTAGATCTGTGTCATGTAGGATTGATCTTGTGCATCACAAAAATGACCTCGGGCAAGGTGATGCAAAATTCAAATAAGGGATTGGGCATTTGGGGATCATGGATAATAATGATGTGAATGTGTAGGGATTGGTGCATTTAAGATAGAGATAAGATCAAATGCATGGGAATGTGTGAAAGTGGGAGTAAATAAGGGTGGACAAGGATTGGAGAAGGAGCTAAATTTAGCACAAGAGTGTGCCATGTGCCACTATGTAATTGTATAAAAACATCCTCTAAAAATGGGCCCAAAACTAATGGGAATTAACATGGGTATGCAAATTTCACTGTTACAAATATACATAAATTTATCTTCTAGAAATTCATCAATATTCAACCTAGTTGCAATAACTGGAAAAGAACTAAGATGAGCTTGTCCAAAATCTCAAGGCTATCACTTCCAAAATTGTCAATCTTTCTAATTAGTACCTAACAAGAATTTTATGGACTTGACCAATAGAGAGAGGAGGCCAAGGTTCTCACTCTCTTAATGAAGGTCATTTTATGATTGATCGAGCCATCCATCCATTCTATACAATATCGATCATCAAATGCATCACGTATATAATGGATGGATGGATGTCTCGACCAATCAGAGAGGGTATCTATAGTCAATCCAAGGAGTGAGCATAGGCTCCTAACTTCATAATAAGGACAAGCTCAATGATGCCACTTATCAACACATCCAAAATATACATCACACCATGAAAAATCAACAAGTTAGAACTAATATCATTGTAAGGATGAAAAGTGCATCCTTAGCATGTTTGCCCATTTGTTTTGGATTCACTTTGACTATTTATCTCGATTGCAATAAACTAGTGCCCAAGTGATAGATTTCTATGCAAAAGTTGGAATATAACTTGTACCTTATTTAATTCGAAGTCAATGTTCTCCAATGTTTCAAACACAACCTTCATGTTTGTTGTTTCTCACCTTGGTACAAAACCACAGTTGGAATTTTAAATTTGGTTCAGAACCACACGTGTGGTTTGATCCCCAAACTTCCAAATTCAAATTTAATTATGTGCCCAAGCTAACTTACTTTAAACTAGTTGTTGCCTACTGACTCAGGCACGACATATTTAAATTGTTGTGCCAAGTGACATATAGAATGTTAGACCCTAATTCATTTGGATTGTCTAATATCCATATAGCACATTCACATTTCATTAGAACATATCTAAGTAGCATTGCATCAACATATGAGATCATAAGAATAGATGTAGACATTTACATTTATGCTTGGCATGTCTCCAACTTGTTCAAAAGGTGGAAAGCTAGTCACCTTCCTCTCCAATCACAATAAGTTCTAACAATGCTTCTAAGCACCACCCTTTTCAAATATCATAGATGAACAAGGTTTTGAAGATCATGAGTGTAGAGTTCAAGACATAGACCAAGGTCAATACCATAAGAAAAAGTGTTGAAATTGTAGGTGCAATTGAACATGAATAAAGTGTAGGTCATTTATCAATCTGTCGAAGCTTCACATTTTCAAATATAATATCAGAGATCAAAATTGATCACTAGACAACTTATAACAAAACATCTTCTTATCACAAATGAAATTAAGTACTGCAATCCTCCTTGTCAATATTTATAGTGTGTTTGTGTAGTGTTTCTCAACTCAACTTCTTAATTTAGGGTAATCTAATTGTTATTGCTTATTACATTTATTTACCCTAGTCTAATAAAGAAAAGTATTATTTTCTTTTCAACTTGTTTAATCTTGTACCCCTAGGGTTTGAATTCTTATTTTATTTGCAAATCTAAGTTTACTAATTTTTTATTTTAAATTAAATTTAAACCTTATTTTGACCCTTATTTTCTTCTAGGATTTGTTTTTTGTTTGCATACCAATTACTCACCATCTTCTTCATCTCCCACTAAGAAGGAGTCTTGGATTGAATCATAAAATGATCATAAATCAAGCTAAATATATCATGATTGAGAATTTACAAGCTTATCTTGATGGGGACGAAGCATTTGATCATGATGCCCATGTTGAGTAAATGGATAGGCAATATATAGCTTGAACTATACAAATGTTTTCTTCCAATCTTACAATTTTATCTAGTGATTCTACTTTGGTTTGATGTGCTTCACACCTTATTTGTTCATAAGCCATGTGGATCGGAAGTGCTTAAGGGTATGGCTAAAAGGATAAGCTCATCAATTCTTGTGAGTGGTGTGTTTTCCTCCTTCCCTGCCAAGCTTCTTCTCCCATTGTTCCTCCTAGCTATTCTTCTCCCCCTTTTTGGTATACCATTCAAGGATCCTCTTATGTTACCTACTTTACATATTATGTTTACTTATTTTGTTCATCCCACTAGTGGTATTCCTACTTCTCATGTTCAACCCACTTCTTTTGTTCCTACTTCTCATGTTCATCCCACTAGTGTTATCCCTACTTCTCATGTTCACCCTACTTCTTTTGTTCCTACTTCATGTGTTCCTTCCACTAGTGTCATGTCTACTTTAGATAGATTCCATGTATTACTCAAGGGCATCCATGGATAGTACAAGTTCAAATAGTGCATGCAATGTAATGTCAGTTCATCAATTATGTTTGCAAAGGTGAAGTGGTTACTATCTATCCATCTATGTATTAGAATGGAGTCATTTTACTATGGATACCTTCATTGAAATACCTAAGGAACCACCATATGAGTGTAATGACTATTTACATAATTTGTACAAATTTCATAAGGGGAATAACGGTAGGAAAATGAAGAAAACATGCAACAATTCATAAGATCACAAGAGCCTATAAATATCCAAAAGAACCGTGAGTGGCAATACCTATAATTCATATAAGCACAAGGGGTTGGATATTTGCATGCCTACAAGGGATACATATGAGAAACAAATCACACATGTACCAAGGAAAGAGGAAACTAACAAAGGCAAATGATAGATTTAAATTTGTTTCATCTTTGAAGGGGGCTCATACTAATTAGGTTCCAAAGAAAGACAAAATTAATAAACAAGTTCAAAATCTACAAGTGAATGTACCTTCAAAGAAAAATAAACAATGGTTATGGAAAGAAAAAATAGAAATATTGCCTCTTTCAAGCATATTTTGTAAGAGTTCTACTTGACATAGTGATGAGGAGTGCCTAGTATAGGATATAGTGATTTAGTTTGAGGACATTGGTATTCATGCTTGGAATGAGATTAACTTTGTCAAAACTTTGTTAATGAGATTCTCTTCCAACATAATTGGTCAAAACTTTGTGTTTTTTCCTTCATTTTTATTCGTACTTACTTTTTTATGATTGTGTTGTTCTTCATGTTCTTAGATAGAATGTGGAAGATGCAAAAAACACCTTTAGTGGTACATGATGAAACACGTGACTAAACATTTATTTATGGTTCATGTCACTTCTTTTGACTTTTATGTGTTTTCTTTTTTGTTAACCCTATGAATTTGAGATGATGTAAAGGTATGGAGTGACTGGCAACCATTCTCATTATATTGACTAACAACATAGCATGCTTGCTTTGTGTTTTGACTATGGCCATTTTATTGAGCCATGTTTGTTGTGCTCCTCCTTTCTCATGTCTTCAATTGTCTTATGATACTATTGAGCTTGTGATTTTTTGAGTGATGTTTTCATTCCCCTTTCACCTTTTATATTATAGCTTATGTCTTGTCTACTTGTATGTCTTTCACATGTTGCTTTTTTCTATGATTCATGTTATGTTTCCCCCACTTAGAGGGCATCCTCTTTGTGTTACTTATTTTTTCCTCTTTGGTGGTCATTCACTTACATTTTTTTATGCTTACATATTATAATATATGCTTATGCTTATATGTTTATCTTTTGATTACATATCTACATGTCATACAGCACATGCTTATGCTTACATGATCACATCATGCAAGACACTTATCTATTCTTGCATCTTTCTATCTAGCATTTTGGCTACCATTGCTTGTTCATTATCCTCAACATTGGGGCAAGTTTGGGTGCACCTTGTTTTCACTTATCACATATGTTTTCATGATAACATATTGTTATTTTGTCTCATATTTGTGAAGTGATTATATCTATGACATGTATTACATGATTATTGAGCTTTACATGATCATATATTACTATATGTATTACTATTTATCATCTCCTCTAATTCCTTGCATCATTCACATGCAACCAATTAGAGGGGCATGTAATATCACTAACATTTCTATTGATGGCTTCTTTGCATCCCAAAAACACTTCATTTTGGTTATGATGGCTCCTTTGCAACCCAACATTTATCACTCTTAATTATGATGACTCCTTCACAACCCAATATTGCTCACTTTTATTTATGATGGCTTCTTCATAACCTAGCACTTATCACTTTTGGTTTTGATGCTTCCTTTACAACCCCACACCTATGATGGCTATTTCACAATCCAACACCTCTCTTTTTACTTTTACGCATTCTTGTTAAAATTGTTAAGTAGTTGTTCATGCCTATTTTAAATTTTTATTAGATGCTACTTAAAGAAGTTTGTGCTTGTGGGTTTCAGATGGTGTTATCATACAAGGAGCATGTGTAGATCATAATTGATATCCATATCCTTATTTACATGTGCTTGTCATTTACTTTCATGTTGATTGCTTGTTTACTTTGACAAACGTGATTCATAGTAGTTCAAATACAAGTCAAAGTGGGCACAAAATGTAAGGTTGAAAATTGCATCCTTAACCTTTTCTCTATTTGTTTTGGATTCACTTAGACCCTTTGTCTTGAATGTAATAAATTAGTGCCCAAGTGGTGTGGTTTTGTGCAAGGGTTGGTATACATGTATTTTCTAATTCTAAGTCCCTATTCCTCAACAATCTAAACCCCAACCTTTACATCTTTTGTTTCATTCAAGTTCAAAATCAGAATTACAATTCTAAGCCTAGCTCAAAATTGCATGTACAATCTTGACTCCAAATTTCCAAATTTAATTTTCATTATGGGCCCAACTGACTTACTTCCAATTAGTCATGTCTTGACAACTCAAGCATGAAATATTTAAATTGTGGTGCTAGGATGTTATACAAAAGGACAAACCATAATTCATTTTAGATAGTCCAATGTCTATATAACACATTTTCATGTCACTAGAGCATCACCTAAGTAAAATTACATCAATCTATAAGATTATAAGCACAAATATATGCATTTGAATTTCTACTTGGTGTGTCTTCCAACTTGTTCAAATCATTAAAGCAATCCAAGGGCTTGAGTAAGGCAAAATGTGGGAAGTTAGTCACCTTCCTCTCCTAAAACAACAAGCTCTATTAGTGCTTCTGAGCACCACTCTTTTCAAATATCATATGCAAACAAGGTTTTAAAGATTAGGCGAGAAAAGTTCAAGGTCATAGACCAATGCCAATACTATAGAAAAAGGATCAATAACGTAGATGCACAAATCAAAATTGTAGGTGTAGGATTGGACTTGGATAAAGCACAAGTTATTTATTAGTCTATCAAAGCTTCACAATTTCAAATATAATAGCAAAGATCAAAATTGGATCACTAAGATCAAGTTAAAGCAAACCGTCTTCTCATTACAAACAAAGCTAAGTACCCTAATTCTCTTTGTCAATTTTCAGAACATGATTGTGTAGTGTTTCTAGACTACACTCCTTAAGTTAAAGTAATCTAACTATTATTGCATATTACATTTATTTATCCTAGCCTAATCTTGAGAGGATAAAATCACACCTCACATATAAATATCGAACCCAAGATAATGAGATAGTATTGGAATAATAATTATTGAAATGGATTTGTACAAATTAGATAAATTAAATGGTATGCTTAGCTTGAAATTTGATGATGTAAATATATTATGGAATACACCAAAAATTGATTCACTAATTCGTTGGAATTTTAAGGATTGATCAAATGAATGCCTCAAAATATATAAACTAATTGTGCTTTGCTCTAGTTCATAGTCGTGCATGTGGACCTAACCTCTGTGCCTACAAAAGTGAACTAGCACACATAACTCTACTTGTCCCTATAGGAACTAATAAACTAAAATTTGATGCTCTCACCTCTACATTTTTGTACTCTAAATCTCATAAAAGAGTTATGTTGAAAAAAGGGCAGACAACTGAGAGGGGGGTGAATCAGTTGTCACAAAACTTTTTATCACTTGCAGCAATTTACCTTCTTTATCACTTATTAACAAATTAATGATATAATCATGAAAGCATAAATCAACAACACATGAGTATAAACAAATCAGCACATATAACACCAGGATTTTTACTTGGAAACCTGGTTAAGGGAAAAACCACGGTGGGGGTTAACCCACAAGAATTTATACTCTGTTAAAAGTATTACAAATGGGAAAGACACATGCCTTCAGGGTGTACTGCCCAGAGCTCACTACTACAAGAGGCTCACTGCCTATAGATATGATTACAAGAAGATTACAGAATGTTTGAACTGAGAAATGACATCTACCAATGCAGAAATTCAGTTCCGGTTAAGCACAGAATACTGATCTTACACACTTCATCCTTATTCTGCCATGTTTCACTCTTAGGCCATAATCCGAGCTTGGATCTTTATCTTCGCACTTCTTTCTACCTTTTTTGCACTTAAACCATCACACACTCACAAACACCTCAAAACACTTGAATCCATCGATTATATATATCCGCATCAAGAAATTCAATCAACTGTAGTCGGCTTCAAGAAAACTAAGAACATTAGTTAAGAACTCTACTCTGTCGGCTGAATCCATGCACAATCAACAATGCGGACCAAAAACTTGTGTTCTCAAATCATCAATCATGTCGGCCAATACTATTGGTTATCACAAATTACTTAACCAACAACTTTTCTTCATCCGGACCAAGATCAAATACTAGGTCGGCCTGTTCTTCTTCTGACAGTACTAACTAACTAGAACCTAATACTCAGATGCTTATAACTTTTGAATCCTTCATCACCGGAGGCTAAATTCCTAGATTTAAATAGTCCTGACAATCCTAATTACTCCCTCAGATCCGCAGCACACTGTGATGTACCACCGGAGAGATCCAGACCAAGATACTGGACTCTGTCACATGCTCTATTTCTGACTACCCAAACTTAGACAAATCTTCATTCTGACTTCCGGTATGAATAAATTATGTTATGTGAATGTGTAGGATAGACTTAGTTGCCATCAATGACAACACTTGTCATGCGTAGCAGTGTCTCTTGCCAACAATCTTCCCCTTTGGCATTGATGGCAACACTTAGTGAAAAATGACTAAGTGTCGGAACAACTCCCCCTTACTTATGCTTTTCACTATTCTCCAATGCTCCCCCTTTGCTGAATTCTTCATTTTCACTGCTCTTCACTCCCCCATTGACATCAATGGCAAGAGGGTGGGATCTGTAAACCCAAATTTACACAAAAATTCTACATACTAGGCCGCATATGTACAAAACAATCCTTAAGTCCTATTTACATAAACTTAAGTATATCACCAAAAATGTTCTTCAATTGTGCCAGCTCACTATCCCAGCTCTTCTTCATAGTGTTCAAAATTGAGATGTGGCCACTGAAAAGAAATGCTTGTGACTCTGTCATTTGCAGATCAATGGGATCACTTGACTGAGCTGCAGTTTGGGCTTCGGTCAGGGTATTGAACATTGCTTCCATTTTAGAGGAAATTAGTCTCCTGAGCTCACTCATCCTTGCCTCTATGCTCTCCTTTTCTTTTGTCAATTTCTTTATATCTTCAATCAAGATGATTGCCTGACTCTCCTTGCTTGCCACTGATGCTGTCACAGGATCAAAAGATTTGGATACACTAGATAGTTTTTGCTTAGACACTTTTATTTTATCCTCAATATCCTCTATAACTTTAGGACAAGATAAGAAAAATTTATATACATTTCCTCCTTCTGTGAGAGCATTTTGAATACTCTTTACACTGGCATCCAACGCCATTCTATCTACTTCAATCAACCCTTTTAGGGCATCAAATATTTTATCATTGAATTCCTTTTGAACTTTGACCTCTGCAGACTTTTCAAGAGATTCAAAATGGGTACTTACAGAGTTTATCAAGTTCTTTAAATGTCCAGAGGGGGATGCTGAGCAATCCTTCTGAAAAGTGGGTATGATCTTCTCCAAGATCCCTGATGCCAGACCAAGTAGCTTGTTGTCTTCTATGTGAGATTTTAGTATATCTTCTCTTTCTTTGGCTTGAGCTATAGAAGCCAACTTTATTTTCTACACTAGAGATAAGGTATCAAAATTTATTGGACCTTGAATTATGTCCTGATCTTCTTCAATTTATTTATCTCTTTCCAAAATTTCCTTCACTGCTTCTGAAGTGTATCTTGCCCAAAATGATGGTGTATCTATCTGATCCTTACCAATACTGTCAACCGGATTGTCCTGCTTGGACTCTCTATCAACCTTTGCAATCTCTTCTTCATTCTCATTTTTCTCCTTGGCCTTTTCTGCTTCTTGGTCCTTACTTTCTTCTAATCCATGCTCTTTATTCTTCAATGAATCATCTTCAATTTGATCATCTGCTTCAACATTCATCTCTGTATCTTCTTTGCAAGATTGATCTAGAGGAGTTTGAATACCTCTTGTTTCATCAGTTTCATCTGTCATCTTTTCATCTTCCTTGTTTGTTGCTTCCTCTTCCGGAACAAAAGAGTCATCTAATCCAATTTGTTGCTCATTCTTCTATTATTTTTCATCATCTGGAACTGGTGTGTCATCAGTAGGTTCATTTGAAACTACAAAGAACTTGTTTTTGTCCAATGCTTTCCTTAGAATTTGTTCAGTTTCTTGGACAACTTCTTCTATCTCTCTAATCATTAGTTTGTTCATTCTTTTCTTACTCCTGAATTCATTTTTGACCTCTTTAAAGATTTTATCTGCTTCTCTGCTGGAGATCACCAGACATAGAGTGGTTAACACATGCTCCCTCAGCGCCATATCTTTTGTCTTGGCAGCTTCTTTCCTAATTTCCAAAATATCTCTCAACCCTTTTGGAACTTCTGACAAAATTTCTACCAGTGCTTGATTGAATACATTCAAGTATTTGATAGTGGCTTCTTCCAAAAGTCTTTTGTCAACATCATTGTAGAGATCATAAAACTTAGCTATTGCTTTGAGATTACCATCAATAGTGATTGTTTTGATAATGTCTTCCATAGCAGGAGTTGATTTTTCAACATCACCCTCTGATTTCTGCTTCGTATTTGTCATCTTGCTTCTGGGATGCTTCTCTTTAGACACTTTGACTGCTTTGGTGCCTATGGCCTTTAGCTCTTTAAGTTCATCATTTGAATATGTCTTTTCTTCATCCTCCTTTTCCAAATTACCATATGGCCTTTTTGCCATTACTTTTGTTCTTTTCTTTTCCTTATCAGATGATTTGTCTTCTGGTTTCTCAGGATTTGCAGGTTTTGGGGGAACAGGGGCAGCAGCAGAGCTCCTAGTGGTCCTTGGTGTGGAGGAGGATTCTACTGGAGCACTTGCTTGTTTCTTAAATTTGTTTTCCTTCTCAGCCTTTTCAGTTCTTTCCCTAAATTGCCTCACAGCTTCCTTGGTGAGGCCTAGATTCTCAGCCAACTACTCAACTTCTTTCTTTACTTTCCTATTGATTTCATGATTTTTGAGCTCAACATGCAATTTCACACTTTGCTCCTCATATGTCCCAAATCTTTCAACTGTTGTGTCCTTAGGCTTGCTCAAAAGGTGTTGAGCATACATATTCAAAATTTTCTCATCTACCTCATACCCCACGAGCATGATCCAAATAGTTTTGGGTTCTACTGCTTCCATTAAGCACTGATCAATGTCCACCATGAAACAGATTTCATTCTTGTACTTCTCAATAACTGATTTAGGAATCCTTTCCCTAGAATTCATCATATTCTAAAAATTCTTGAAGTATCCCCAGATTGTAGTTTTACGTGCTTTAAAGTCACCAATGTTGTGTAGATGATCTTTTATCTGAATAGCAACTGGCTCACCATTAGTCCAGTGCACACCCTTTACTCCAGGTACCTCATTCATGAAGTAGAAAAATAGACATAGAACCAATGTACCATATTTAAAGGTGTTTTTCTTGTCTTTCTTGATTTTGTTTAAGTTCTCAGTCAGTTGGTTCTGCAATAACTCACACAGGACATAATCTGCATTTTCTTTTAACATTTGGTATGCAGCATATATAGTCATTTCAGAAACAGAGTTCTCCCAGTTGGAGTGATAAATTTTGTAACCAATTACCATTGAAGCAAACTTAACATCCGGATCACTAATATCATTGATAGTCATTGCCCTTTTGTCAAATTTAGCACCAGTTGCATCAATCACAGTTTGATCCTTTACAGCCTTCAGCATTGGTAGTCCACTAGATGAGTTTAACCCTGTCATGACCTTGATGGCATCTTTGGTGATCTTGAAGGGTTTCATTAGCCCTATAAACTCATCATGCATTCGGCTTAAAACATACCTGATCCATTCATCTTCATTAAAGGTTAGAAACCCCATAATCTGAATGAAATGTTTATCGTGCAGTGCTTTATACTCAGGTTTAAGACCGTGAATTTCATCCCTTAGATGTTTCTTGAATAAATCTACAAACCTTGAGTCTCCAAATTCATCAATGCTCACATGAATATAGACCCTAATATCTTCAACATGCAATACACCATACAGAACACTTAAAAATGCACCTAACGGGTTGACTTCTACTTATTTGTGTGGATGCTCCTTGAATTTGGGTCGGGGCCTTTCAGTGATATCAACAACCAAAGGTGTTGCCATTGCAAAAGATTACAAGTTCAAAGCTTCGCAGAAAAATACCTTTTTCACGGAATTAGGGTTAGTTGATGAATTCACTGGTAGCACTTCAAATCCTTGAAATCTTAGCTCAGGTGATCTTCTACTTGCTCTCTTCGAATGCAAAGTGATCCAAATGATGAAAGGATTACCTTTTATGCTCTGCAAAACCTAATAAATGTGTTGCCCTAATACATCCGGTTGCATTGTTTTTGTATATAATTGAACTTCAATTGCTCCGCAATCAATCATATTTGCTTCTTTTGCTTCCAGAATTTGCTTTAACAGATCTCAAATAGGCTTTTCTATCTTCATTCATCGTGCCAGATTCAGGCACCCACTTACTGGCTGGGGGAATTTGGTTTTCAATGCATCTCCCCCCTGAGCCATATCTCTTGATTCAATTCCTGGAGGAATTATCAGTACGAATTCTGGTGCAGACCCATTGTCAACATTCATTTCACCTTTCTTTACCCATGTTTTGTTCATTTCATTCTGGAACTCATTCACATCAATTTTTCCCCTGGCCTTGTCTTGCCTCTGCTCATCCAGTTTTCTGTTTACCAGACCTTTTATGTCATTATTCCTAGTTCTGCAGAATCTTGCAACATGACCGGATCAGTTACAATTGAAGCACACAACATTTCTTTACCCATTTGATTGATTTCCTCTTGATATGCACTGATTAGCCATATGTCCAAATCTATTGCATGCAAAGCATTTGCCATTGAAAGAATTTCCATTTCCTCTATTGTCAAAGTTATTCATTATCATACTTCTACATTCATTAGATCTATGACCATACCTCTTACATTTAAAGCATTGACCGGAGAAGGATGGATCATTTTGATTTATTCTACTTCTACACTGAGTAGCTCTATGACCAAATTTATTACAATTGAAACAAGTCCATTGAAAGATGGATACCTTTGAGCATTAGGAGTTGTCTTACCGGAGGTCTTCTAGGTCTGTTTCTCCCATTCCTTGATTGAGAGTTTCTTTGTCCGGATCCGGAGCTTTCACCTTTCTCATACCCAAGACCATGCTTATCATTAGCCTTCTTCTGATTCTCAATCAACACTTCAAGTTTAGCTGAGCTTATCTTGAACTTCTCCTTGTATCCATTTGCAACTTCTAGGTCATGTTTGAGAATAACAATTTGCCTTTCAAGTTCTTCCTCATTGTCTCTGCTTTCATGTAGATCAGACTCTAGATGGCTAGCTATTCTATCTAATCTGCAGCATTCTTCTTATCTTTCTTTCAGAGATTGATTTAGTTTTTCTTTAGTCTTCTTCCTTTCTTCAATTTCCTTGGTTAGCCTCATCACCCTGGATTCCATTTCATGCTTTAGGACAACTTCTTTAGCTAACTTCTCACATTCCATTGTCTTTTCTTTTAGGGCCTTATCCTTGTCATTGTCTTCATTCAAATTTCCTTGTTGAAGAAGTAGATCCTTCCTCTTTCCATTAGATTTGCTTAATTTTCCTTTTAAGGTCTCAATGAAGTCTTCAGCATCCTTCAGGTTCTCTTGAAGTTCTTTGACTTCTACTCTGGACTGATCAAGATCTTCTAAAGCAAGTTTAAGTTGTTCCTAGAGGTTGTATGGATCCATTTTAATACCTTCCCAGATCTTCCTCAAGCTGTTAAACTTCTTCCAAGGAACCTTGCTCTGATACCAATTGTTGAAATAAGGGCAGACAACTAAGAGGGGGGGGTGAATCAGTTGTCACAAAACTTTTTATCACTTGTAGCAATTTACCTTCTTTATCACTTATTAACAAATTAATGATATAATCATGAAAGCATAAATCAACAACACATGAGCAGAAACAAATCAGCACATATAACACCAGGATTTTTACGTGGAAACCTGGTTAAGGGAAAAACCACGGTGGGGGTTAACCCACAAGAATTTATACTCTGTTAAAAGTATTACAAATGGGAAAGGCACATGCCTTTAGGGCGCACTGCCCAGAGCTCACTGCTCCAAGAGGCTCACTGCCTACAGATATGATTACAAGAAGATTACATAATGTTTGAACTAAGAAATGACATCTACCAATGTAGAAATTTAGTTCCAGTTATGCACAAAATACTGATCTTACACACTTCATCCTTATTCTGCATTGTTTCACTCTTAGGCCATAATCTGAGCTTGGATCTTTATCTTTGCACTTCTTTCTGCCTTTTTCACACTTACACCATCACACACTCAGACACACCTCAAAACACTTGAATCTATTGGCTATATATCCGCATCGAGAAATTCAATCAACTGTAGTCGGCTTCAAGAAAACTAAGAACATTAGTTAAGAACTCTACTCTGTCGGCTGAATCCATGCACAATCAACAATGTGGACCAAAAACTTGTGTTCTCAAATCATCAATCATGTCGGCCAATACTACTAGTTATCACAAATTACCTTAACCAACAACTTTTCTTCATCCGGACCAAGATTAAATACTAGGTCGGCCTGTTCTTCTTCTAACAGTACCGACTAACTGGAACCCGATACTTAGATGCGTATAACTTTTGAATCCTTCATCACCGGAGGCTAAATTCCTGGATTTAAATAGTCTTGACAATCCTTATTACTCCCTCAGATCCGCAGCACACTGTGATGTACCACCGGAGAGATCCGGACCAAGATACTGGACTCTGTCACATGCTCTGTTTCTAACTACCCGGACTTAGACAAATCTTCATTCTGACTTCCGATATGAATAAATTATGTTATGCAGATGTGTAGGATAGACTTAGTTGCCATCAATGACAACACCTGTCATGTGTAGTAGTGTCTCTTGCCAACAAGTTAGTGGTGTTTACAAACACCTTTGGGGAATCTATTGAGTAGCAAGGGTCATGTTCTCCTTAATCAAACCCCTAGGCAAGGTAATTCAATTAATTTGGAATAATAATTAGAGATAGCAAGAAAGCATGCAGTGATGCTTAAGATGATGTATGCTAACATATGCTTTGATAATGTTTCTATGAATTATCATGAATGCTCTCTAGCAGTGTTCTTCCATAATCTATAATATCTAAATGAATGAATGAATATTTAAATACAACATATCCCATAAATTAACACAAACACATACTAGGTTAGATCATAATAGCTAATGGGAGGGATTCGACAAAATTTAATTTTTAAAAGTTTAAGGTTCAAAGCTATGATTATGGAAATGGCCTAGGTCAAGTATTCACCCACAAATCTAATCTAGGATAGGGAATGCGAGATCTATAGATTTGGATTAATCTCCAAGGACGGGTGATGATGGGATTAGGATATGATGATGTCATGACTCAAATTCATGCAAGAATATGCCACTTGTAGACCTATTATTACATAAAGGACACTCTAATCAACGTGAGTCCAAACTATCGAGCTCTATCAATGCTCACTAAACCTAATGCAACTAAGGCATGCATGCAACCCAATGGATGGACTAATCCTAAATCAAGCAGCTTAGTGAGTAAGGTCAAGCTACATTTAATCTATCAACCCAGGGACGCGGTACTTGGTATGATGTCTGTACTTTATGTACATCTAGAGGATTCTGGATATTTAGTTGTGTATAGATATGAAATAGAAATTACTGAAATGTTGGAAAAAGGAATTCATGTTTATAAGTTCAAAAAATAAGATATATAATTGTTCTCAACTATAGTAAAATAATAACTGAAACACAATCAATAAAGCTAGCTCCAAGATCTAAACCTAATTACATGAAACTAAAACAAAAAGGTGGTAGCCTACCACGAGTGGGCCTTGACTTGGGTTGACTACTTTCTTCCTTCGACTAGCTTAATTTTCTGAATCAATGCATTCATTTCTTCACCATAGATTAAGAACAAGAATAATTAAAAAATATGAAATGATACTCTATTTTTATTGACTGAAATCAGAACATGCTACAATCATATGGGAAATCTTCTTATCTAGATATCTGGGTGAAAACAAGTATATACTCCATCTTACAGTTCATACATTAATGAAAAATAACGACTAACTAATCCACTTCCCTTTGTGCAAGGAAATGATTCCTTATTCCTAAAGAGTCATAATGAAACTAGGAAACAAAAGCTTAAACAATTCAGAGAAGAGAATTTTGATTAGGACATTGGGATGAAACAAACTCATCCAAGAAACATGGAAGCGGTTATTTTGGTGTCAACAGTCCCAACACGTCTTCAATTGGAGAGTAAGTACTTTGCCATTTGTTGCATATTTCTCCTTGATGTCCCATGCATCTTATCTTTGTCTATACGGAGAGAACATGTCACCAGTGGATAGTTATCAATGATTGCATGCTTTTGCTGCAGGAGTCAACCCCTTTGGCTGCAGGAACTTCTGGAGGATAGGCTATGGAAACTCTACACTTTTACTACATGAATCCTTCCAGCTTGGATGCAAGAACTATGCGGCTTGGCTGCAAGTTAGTAATCTTGGTTGTTGCAGGAAGGAGTTAGTCCCAAAGAAATCTCCAATCATAAAGATCATTGTAAACACACTTATTCACACCACATTACATGTGAAAATAACTATTTTAATCATGCAACATTCTTTAAAGCATCATAATTAATGTAGTGCTTATCCAAATATTATATAAAGTCTTGGTCCAAGAAGGATAAAAGTGTCTGCAGGAAGGTACTTAAAAACATGAAAGATAGAGATTAAAAATACAATTATGGGACTCATCACAAACCACAAGGGAAAATGGTATGTATATGCAATTTTCACCATTACATTTTCCCCCACTTTGATGTGCAAGTGACCTACTATAAGGATGCATGTCAAAGTAAAACAAGCAATCAACATGGACACTAATTTTTTTAACACTCAAAGGATATTTATATGTTTAAAATGATATGGATATGGATGATGATTCTTGAATTCTCCTCATAATGAGTGCTCTCTTTGAAATCTATAAAATATAAAAGCATGTAATGAGTACGATTTGTCACACATTTAAAATAAACACTAACTTGCTTGAAAGGAACCATCCTTAAAAAATAGTAAGACTAAAAAGAGTAAGGGTGAGTGATTTTGTCTAAGCAAAAATTGAAAGCTTCGACTAACCAAAAAAGTGGTAGGATTTTGACTATGTGAAAAAAGATTTTGGTAAAGCTCCCTTCAACGCGAGAATGACAATGAGCTTGCCACTACACAAAATAACTCACAAAAGGAATGTTATTTACATATGCCCCCTCCAATTGGTTAAATATGTAAAGGATTCAAGGAATTCGAGGAAAGGAGAAAATATATGTAATATTTTTGTAAAAGCTATCATCTTGTGACAAGCATGTAAGAACATAGAGAGGATGTAAACATGAAAGTACATATAACTAGCACTTGCACCCATAGGAGGTTCAAGGAATACGCCGATAGAACAACCGTCGAGTTTAGAAAATTTCCCGGCGTGAGACAATTTCGACCACTATAATGCTCACATATCAAAGCCTATCGGCTAATAAGGAAAGGTCCCCCAATGAAGGCAAATAATGGTACCCATAAATGCTAGATAAGGATCATATAAGTACAAGTAAGATGTAAGAGATATGGGCATGACAAGGATCATAACATATAAGCATGTGAGTAGAATATGTAATCATAGGCATGATAAATTATAAGATATAAGTGTGATGACCATATGGAAAATGTAAATATCCTAAACATATAACACATAAGCAACATAAGATGCAAAGATTAAATCATATGTAAGAGTGATGTCATAAGTACATGTAAACATTAGAAACATCATGGCATGTAAATAACATAAGAGTTAGAAATCATAAGCATGAAACATAGGAACATATAAGGTATCAAGGAACATATAGAAACATGTGGTAAATATAGAGCATAGAGACATATAGGAACTAAACAAGGTATAGAGCGAAACATGGGAAAGCATATGAGCTATATAAAACATAAAAAAACATAAAAGGTAATCATGGAACATAGGAACAAACAAGACATATAGGAATGCATGGAAAGAATAAAAAGGAAAGATGTCCCCAACCAAGGAGACAAAGCATGAAACATATTGTAAAAGGTCAAATATGGAAGGATAAAAATAACATGGCATAAACAAAATGCCAACTTGTGTAAGGACACAGAAAAAGAAAAGGTAAATGCTATTATAAGCAGACAAATAAAGCATAGAAATGCTAGTATGTCTCAAACAAAAACATTAGCAAGATCCTCATCCCAACAAGTAACATCAAGCTCCTTTGCCTCAAGTAAGTGGCTTTCATCTCGATAAGCAGTGAAAATCTTAGTGAAGTCACTAGAAATAGGTGGAACCATGGAAACATCCTTCTTTACCCAATGTTCTTGCTTCTAGAGGTGGCTCCATAGAAAGATTTTGCATTTGCTTAACCATACCATATTTCGTAGGGACAGGTAAAGAAGTGGTGTCTCTAGAATGAAATGCAATTTTTTGAAACAAATTTCACTTGTTCTTCTCTTGCTTTCTTGGTACATGAGTGATTTGTTCTTAATGAGAATTATTCAAAGGTGTGCATCTATCAAAACCTAGATGTTAGTTTCTACGAAATATGCAATTTGTGGTTCTTTTGGCATTTTATCTTCATAAACTCTAAGATGAGAAGATAAATAAGTCTTGCTCATATTTTCCCATTATTGTTCTTACTTGTGAATTTTCTATAAATCATGTATATCATCTATTTGCAAATGTAAGAGCTCTTTAGGTATCTTCACAAATGTATCAAAAGTAAAATGACTCAAATCAAATACCAATTTATAGTGAGCTCTATCAATTTTGACCTCTTTGCCTGCATGAACAAATTTGATATATTAATGTAAAACTAAAGGAATTGCTTTGTATTGCTCTATCCATGGTCTATCAAGAAGCATGTCAAATCTATCTAAAGATGGAATAACATGACATAACATGGGAAGCTCCTTAGGACTAACTATTAACTATTATGAGAGGAAGTGGTAGACACATAACGCTAAAGATGTGAAATAGGCATAAGAACAAGCCCTATCATTGTAGGGAGAGGAATAGAAGGAGGCATACCAAATTGAAGAATAAAACATGATAAAATTGTGAGGAGGATGAACCATTTAAAGAACTAGGAGGAGTAACCTTAGCACCAATGTCATAAAGCACTTGCAAATCAAATGGCTTAGTAAGCAATAAGTCATGTAAATATTGAATTAAATGTGTAGGCTTATTCATCTTATCCAAATTGGCAAGTTCATGTTCAAATTGTTACATCCAAATGTCCTTTGTAATCATATTCTTCCACCTCATGCTCAATAGTAGTGTTAAAAACTTTAGTGCTTATGAGAACATCATCAGAGACACCATTCTCGGTAGCTTGGGCCATTTGAGGATTCAAATGGGGATTTCTTCTCAAAGAAATACGAGGATGTGGATGAGACTTTACTATGCAAAGCAAGTCATGAAACCCTAAAGGCCAAATGATACAAATCTCATATGTAAGGTTGGATATAAAATAAAAAAATAGCAAGTGATTAGATCTGGAAATAAATCAACAAATGAAACCCTGGAACTAAATACAAGGGTAGGTAGGTTGGAGTGAAAATAAGATCACACAACGAAGCACAAAAACCTAAAGGAAGATGTAGCAAATGAAGCACAAGTAAACGGAATCCAAACCCTGATCAAACCTAAAACAAATAGTATACACTTTAGATCAAGTTTGCACATGTGGATCTGATCCAAGACAAGAAATACGAGATCTAAAGATCAAAGTCAGTCCCTAAAAATGAGTGATAATAAAATTACTAATGTCATGAACTAAATTCGCGCAAGAATAAACTACTTATAAAGTATACAATTTTCCCCATTACACTAATAAAAGAAAGGTATATATGTATCATTTTATTTGTTTTGAATCATTAATCAACGATTTTGTTTGTTTTTAGTGAGCCTGGAAAATTTGAGAAATCTCCATAGGTAGGTTGAGGTGAAAATAAGATCACAAAATGAAGCACAAAAACCTAAAGGAAGATGTAGCAAATGAAGCACAAGTAAATAGAATCCAAACCGTGATCAAATCTAAAATAAATAGTATACACTTTAGATCAAGTTTGCACATGTGGATCTGATTCAAGGCAAGAAATAAGAGATCTAAAGATCAAAATCAATCCCTAAAGATGAGTGATAATAAAATTACTATAAGATAACATCATAATTGTAGACATGATATTTCCACAGTCCATGATCAAGTGTAAAGCTCCTGGAATCACTGTCTATTGTTTTTTTTCCGTAACGTTTCGGATCACACTCAATGATCCTATCTCATTCTCCTCTTTTTGTCCTGATGATGGATCATTGAGTGTGATCCAAAACGTTACGGAAAAAAAAGCAATACACAGTAATTCCAGAAACTTTACAAATGACATCATAAGCTAAATCCGCGCAAGAATATACTACTTATAAACTATACAATTTTCGCATTACAATGATAAAAGAAAGGTAGGTATATATGTATCATTTTATTTGTTATGAATCATCAAGGAGCGATTTTGTTTGTTTTTAGTGAGCCTTCAAAAGCTGAGTAATCTCCACGGGTAATGTACCGAGCTCTCTTATTGCATCAATGCTTCCAAACAAATAAACAAATAAATAAATACCTAATGGAAGCTTGTGCCGTCCATGGGGATGATAACATGTAAAGAAATGAATAAAAACATAATTAGGCATGGAAGCATTGAACACTTTGGAGGTAGATTAGCAAATCGTACAATAGTTGCGATTGGAGAGTGCAATTCTTGTCGGGGCTTTCATTTCAATTGAAATCTTTAGGTGGGTGTGCATGAGTCACCTAATCATGTTTTTATCATGGAATTTTGCGCTCTAGTGTAATGTGAAGACAAAATATTAGTTTAGTGGTGTTGTTGACTTGACAGAGAATCTCGTGAGCCTCACAAGAAATCATCAACTTGTTTTTTATCTTCATTTGGTACACTTCTAAATTGACGGAAAGAAACACTTTCTGTGAATAATGATTTTTGAGCTTGATTTTGGAATGCAATGAATGCGCCTTCAAACCCGTGCATGTAATAATAATAATAATTAAAATATTGATATCTAAAGCAAAAGGTTTGTGGCGACCCACATGTAAAATTGACAGCTGTTTTTGCTTTATTTCGGCATTTAAAACCGTGGAATATGCCTAATTTTTTTGCTGACATCGTCTTGCTTAACGTGCAGTAAGGAACCTTCCTGCTCTAGCTTCAGTGGAATGCTATATGCATATTTAAGTCGTATAAAGTCAAAGGAAATAAAACATGGCTTTCAAATTGGAAGGAAATAAAATACACCCCCGGTGAAAACTGCATACCCGTGCCCTTTTCCTTATATGGTCTAGGTTGACTTTACTGTTAATAACAAGTGTATAATCCGTCTCTTAGGTTATTTGAAAAGAGTCGAAAACTTGGAGGAACATCGCTGGCCCAAGATTGCAGTTGACGAAAATTTAAAAAGAAGGAAAAACACACGGATGAAACAAAATGTAAAGTGGGTGAACAAGTGGGGCATTAGCATGCATGAATGCCCAAACACAAACATGGAAATTAAAAGGTATGTTAGAGAGAAAGCCAAGGCGACCATGTGGGCTAGACAACTCGGGCGGAAAAGAGAGTACTATGTCAAATATTTTAACCCCGCATGGGACCACGAGCCAAAATGCTACATAGGTGCGGATATCAAGTGGAAAGCTAAAATTTTAATGGCCCAACTTAGAACTAGCTCACACCATCTTAGATGTGAAACGGGAAGGTGGGTGACACCCAAAGAAGAATGGACGGATAGGATTTGCCGTCTATGTACATCGGGTTTAGTGGAAACAGAATGGCATTACATCATGGAATGTAAGGTGTATGAGGACATCCGGATCAACTACACTGATGTGCTAAAGGTGGGGTCTCTAACGACCTTGTTTGAAGAAGAGAGGGTGGTTAAAGTGGCAGATTTCTTGTTCAAGATTCATAACAGAAGAAAGGGGGTCAGTAGCGAAATGAAGGGCAACCAGATGTAGCTTGGGGGCTGCTTGTGGGTCCATGTTTCCTTGTTTGTTACGGCTTGTTATACCTCTGGTCCCATAGACTACGGTCTCGTGGACGTCATTAAAAACATTCATTCATTCATAAATGATAGGTTTTCAGTTGAGAACTTGATTATTATTTTGTATCCGCACATCCTAACTTCACACATGTTAAATTTTTAAATGGTACATCAAATTTTCATGAAAATTCTTACATGGTTTGACACACAGGAACCAATCCTCCCTAGCACATGCAAACCAAAAAGCACAAGAACAAGTTTTTTTTTATGTGGGAACAAACTAAGAACATCGAGGTGAACCAAAACTAAAAATTAATAGAGATCAAATGTGTTCATCAGATTAGATCTGTAGGTGTGAAATCAAATATGTAAAAATGGCCTAAGGTGATAGACAAAGCAATCACTAATATTCTTGCATAGCAAATCAACATCCAACATATGTCACAGGTTTCCAACTAAGTACTTTCATTCTTTTATTCATTTTCCAAGCATTTATTTATTAACACATTTAATTCATTTGCATTATCACAACACTAATATCTGGGGCAGGTTTTGAATATTGATGTTATTTACCCTAGACTTATGTAAAAGGAATTTTATTCTCCCTCTTAGATTAGGAGAGGGGTTGTTTATTGTCATTTTCATTTTGGTGAACCACTCTACTCCTACACCTCCTTATGGTTTTATCAAATCTAAGAGTGATTTATATTGGTATCTCTCTTTAACATACCACTTTAGAGATTCTTTATGCCACAAGCTACTCAAAACCCTAATCCTCATTTATGAAGGAGTGCTTGTCTAAACCGTAATATGGCTAACCTCTTTAATGATAATGAGATATGTTTTGAAAAACTCATACTAAACACCGTATTGAGGATCACAAAGACCAACAAGATTATATTCATGATGCTTATGATGTTAAGAAAGACCTTTCCCTTATGAGACAATTACTTGATGCACTTATTCATGTCGAATCTCCTTAATAATTAGTTACTATCTTACATAAGCCCTTGGTGGGTGCCCCCCTTGTGGCACATATATTCTTCATAACATAGGTACTCTCATCACTTCTACCAATGGTATATCCTCTTCTTCAACCACCCACGCCTTATTTTATTCCCATCCTTCCTCCTCTAACCCTATGGTTACAACTTCTATGGCCTCTACCACCCATTTTGTCACTCCTAGTGTGACCCCTTCCTCTTTCACTCCTACCTCTAGTATCACAACCACTCGAACTTTCCACTAGTTTTCTGCTCATTTCTCATCCTTCCACATCTACTCATACACATGTACCTACTAGTGCTATCTCCTACATCTATGTTTCTCATGTACTCCTCCTTTGTACCCTATGATTGCCTTACCTTATTGTGTAGCTTCTCCTTCCACTACCGTGTACAATTATCTCTTATCATTCATCATCTTTACACTTCATTTGTTGCTTCCCATGCTCCCCATACCACTACTATTCCCACCTCTACCTTAGATATGTTATTCAAGGAATATGGTCAAATTAAGAAGAAAGTGGATGATATACCTACTGAACATGACTCTATTATACATAATCTTCCACATCACATACCTCTCACTTTTGGCGTTGTTACATATCCCTTACCCATAGGATTTATCATATAAAAGGAGATCCCAAGGTCCATCTATAAAATTTCAATGATAATCACTTAGATTTCACATATGAAGATAAAGTCTTAGATATATTATTTCCATGAACCTTGATGAACTATGTCATTCAATGGTTCTATTATATCCACTCTTTTGATGAGTTGACCATTGCTTTCTTGCAACACTTTCATGTTACTATGGGCTTAAAAATAATAGTGGTTAATTTAATTAAATGTGTCTAAGGGCACAATGAACCTATTAATGTCTATACCATTCACTTCCAATTTTTATGTGGTAAACCGAAGCATCAATAAGAGGATGATGAATTAGTGTCTATTTTTTTAGGGACTCCTTCCTCCCAATAAAGATAGGGTATAATTAAATAGTTTTGTTTGCCTTATGGATTTATGTACACATGCATAAAAAGTTGAACTTAAATCACTAGCATCTAATGGTTTGAAGTATGGTTCCTCCCATAACTCTTCGACATCTTCAAACTCTTTGAAATTTTAAAATAATAACACCCTTAAAAAATGGAATGACAATAAAAATTGAACACTAGTTCTAACCAAGTGGCTACTACTTCCAGTACTATATATCTCAAACCTCAAGGCCCTTGAAAATTTACAAAGCTTAGTGAACTATTAGAAAATGTGCTTCAAATGTTGCTTACCAATAATTTGATCTCTTTTCCTTCCTTTTGTCCATTAGTCCCCTTTAGAGGGTTTCCAAAGGGTTATACTGTTAATGCTTTTTTAAAACTTTCGTAGAGTTAATGGACACCACACTCAAATTTGTATAGAACTTGAGCATAAAATCAAAGATCTCATTGAAAACAAGTGAATGATGGGGGCAATCGTTTGGTTGCTCAACCAAATCAAAAATTGCAAATTTGTACAAATCCTTTTCCCTCACATACATTGTCTAATAATATTGAATATCAATAGGTTCATAGAGATCCTATAGTACATACATGTATGACTAGAGATCCTATGGATATTGAGCATGTTGGTTCCAATTGTTGGAAAAGGTGTTGTACACCTTGCATTAAATATTTAATTCTTTATAAAGTTGTGGTCCATCTTGAAATGGAATGCCACACTTTGGGAAGAGTAATATTTTCTTAGGAAGTTATTTTATGTAACATTGGGGAAATGCATTTAATTATGTGGGTGGTCACATGAAGACATGTTATCTTGAGCACAAGAATTAAATTAAAGGTCATATAGGTTTTTCCTTGGAGGTTGCAATGACTCTTGGATCTAGAGTCAAACTTAGATACTAACCTTGGAAATGCCACTTGGGTGCATTGATTAGAAAACTTAGTTTTCTTGTTGATCCTTGTCTATTTAAAGAGTTCTTGGGATGGGATATTCATGTGGAGAGAGTGTGCTTTTGAAGATAGGTTTTTCTTGAAAGGGTTTTCCCAAGGTATACTGTGTCTTATGTGTTTATTTCTATGTTGGAATGCTTATTCTATTTTTTTTTAATAAAGAGGGTAAAAACTTTATTGATTCAAGAAAGCAATACAAAGCCAAAAATTACAATCCCCCCGTCAGGGGTCACAAGCCAGCAACAGAGACATCAAGCAACACCCAAAACACATCTCATATCTTCCATAACCAATTCCTCAAGCTCCCTATCAAGGCCCTTAGGGAGATAGCTCCAGTCATCTACTTTCCAATTTCCCATCTGTTCAGAAGCCCATTTAGCCAAACCATCAGCCACCTTATTCCACTCCCTAGGTATATGGTAAAAGGTGATAGAATACAGGACCTTACCCAGAGAGATAATTTGTCTAACCACCCCAGCTAGCTACCAATTTACATCCTCCAACTGCTGCTTATTCAGCAAATCCACCACAATATGAGAATCTGACTCACAAATTATCCTTCTCCATCCAAGGGCACAAGCCCTTTTCAAAGCCAAGAGAATAGCCAATGCCTCCATGAAATTGTTAGAGTGTTGGCCACAATACTCTAAGAAGAAGAACACAACCACTCCTAAACAATCCCTACCAATGTCTTCAACACCAGCATAACCCGGATTGCCTCTAGAGGACCCATCAATATTGATCTTCATAACTTGCAAAGGTGGAGGTCTCCAATGACCATCTCTCTGAACCTTCCCTCTAGCACCTCAACCCAAACCAGGTCCAGTTCCCCCCTTGGCGCAAACAAAAATCCCTAGACTCCAAACAATTCCCATATCTCTAGGGTCCACAGGGGCCGAGAGATCACACCTAGATGCCAAAGCCTCCTGAATAACTCTCAAGATCCTCATCCAAACCTGCAGCACCTGAAGTTTCTTATCCAAGAAAATACTGTGATTACGCTCTAGACAAATATGCCAAATGATGAAGATGGGACCAATTATTCAAGCAGTGTGGAGGAAGGAAGTCTTGGCTAGAGAACTCCCTAGCCTTCTCCAGAAGTCCTTTAAAGATGAGTCATGCCTACATGGCTGCCTCCAGACTTCCCACCAGAAATGCCAGATCACCCTAACAAAAGAGCATTGGAAGAAGAGATGAAAAATGTTCTCATTGCTATTAAAGCACATTACACACATAGAGGGGCCCTGAAATCCCCTCTTCCAAAGATTCTCCCAGGTCAGGTATCTATTATAAATCACCAACCAAGAAAAGAAATTACACTCGAGCCAAGATAATTTATTCCAGATCTACTTCCACCAAGGGACCCCCATGCACCCAAACATCTGCTCATCTAGAACTTGATAACCAGAGGCAACAGTGAACTTGCCTTTCTAGTCACCTTCCTAGGCCAGAACATCCCTCTCTAATAGATAGTTACAAACCCTACCAACCAAGATGTCGACCAGCTCCTGACGGTCCTCCACCAATCCCCCAAGCAACCACTCATGCGGGTCCTTCCACCTATACACTGTAGCCTGACCCATAACCTGAGGGGATTTAAAATCCATCGCATAAGTCCTACTAGCTTCCAAAAAATGCCTACATAGGTCCTGCAAGTGAGGGTGTGTAGACATAATAGGAGGATGCCCATCCCAAGAATCAAACCAGAAGAGAGCCTCTAAACCCCTATTGCAAATCCAAAATAATCCTTGTTTAATCAACTTGGCTCCCCTCTTAAGGGTATTCCAAACCATAGAACCCTTACCCATTAGGTTGTATCTAGGCACATCCACACAATCCACATCCCCAAGGTATTTTGAGGTGAGGATCTTATCCCAAGTCTGTTGCTGCTGAGTACACCATCTCCAATAGAGTTTAGCTACCAAAGCTTGCCCATTCAAATCGACCCAACGCAACCCAAGACCACCCTCTAGCTTCTACCAACACACAACATCCCACTTGACAAAGCTCCACTTCCTCGAAAGTAGATTACTAGACCAAAGAAACTGTCAACAAATACTCTCAAAGTCTTTCACAAAGCTGGCAGGGGCAAATAACACAAAGCACCTATACAACGAGAGAGCCTGAACCACATACTTCAACAGATTCACTCTTCCTGCAGTAGAAAGCCACCTACAAGTATGGACAATGACTTACCTTTTTTTGAAACTTCTCAAAAACATCCTGCTAAAACACACGAGGTAATGTGCGAACAACAAGGGGAATGCCAAGGTAGACAAAAGGAAGCGAGCCAATCTAAAACCTGAGGATACCCACAATTCTCTACTGAATAAGGTTAGGAGTATTAAAGAAATAAATAAAAGACTTGCCTTCATTGATGCTTTGCCCAGAGGCAGCAAAATATCAGTCCAGGACCTTCCTTAGATTGACCGCTTCATCCACTCTGACGAGACCCATTAATGCCGTATCATCCACAAACAAAAGATGGGATTGAGGGGGAATGTTATTGTCCCATCACCAACCCTGAACAAGACCAAGCTCCACATGAGATTTCAAAAGTCTCCTAAGCCCTTCAGCCATCAAAATAAATAAATATGGGGATAAAGGATCCCCTTGTCGAAGTCCCCTGGAAGCCCCAAAGAGTTCAAAAGGCTCTCCATTGATGAGCATAGAAAAGGAGGTAGACATGACACAACTCATAACCCATTCGATCTAGGCACTATCAAACCCAAAAGCTATCAAAATCTTGGTTAGAAAATCCCATTTGACACGGTCATAAGCTTTGGCCATATCCAACTTAATGAACATAGCCTTCTCCTTGGAGGAAGCCATAGAGTGAACAGTCTCAACTACAATAACCACACCATCCAGAATTTGCCTACCAGCCACAAATCCACATTGTTCCTCATATACTAATCTATCTAACCACGACTTCAGGCATTCAACAATCAACTTAGTGATTATTTTGTACACCACATTACACAGGGCAATAGGCCTGAAGAGATCCAAAGAATTAGCCCCTCCCACTTAGGGATGAGAACCAAGAAGGTGGCATTCAAGGCTCTTAGTATTTGCTTATTCTTTTGAGATTCCTGAACAACCTCAAGAAGATCAAGCTCTATAACCTCCCAAAACTCCTGAAAGAACTCAATCGGGAACCCATCAGGACCAAGAGCTTTATGTTTCCTCATCTAAAACACAATATTCTCCAACTCTAGTAGAGAGATTGGCTTGAGAAGGGACTCGTTCATTTCACCAGTCACCAAGGGAAGAATGCAAGCCAAAATTTCAACTTCTTCCTCATTGGCAGGAGGAGAATCATCAAAGAAGAGAGCAGAGAAGAACTGAACGAAATCTTTCAAAATCTCACCAGAGGAAAGAAGAGGATCACCATCTAGGGACTTGAGAGATGAAATGATATTTCCCTGCCTTCTATCCTTAACCAAATTGTGAAAGAAAGAAGTATTCCTGTCCCCTTCTTGAAGCTAATCAATGCAGGATTTTTGCTTCCAAAAAATTTCCTCACGAAGCTCCCATTCCTCCACCTCCTTCACAGCCACAGCTTCCAACATACTCAACTCCTCAGATAGCCCCTAAGCCTGGATCTACCGAGTAATGGTGTCCAAGTGCTCTTGTGCAACCCTTTTATCCTAAAAAAACATTGCTGAAATGGTGTTGGTTCCATCGTTTCAACATATATTTGACATACTGGAGTCTTTTAGCAAAGGAGTACATAGCAGTGCCAAAAGCAGGCTTCCCAACCCTCCACCATCTTGGGATCAAATCATGAAGAGACTCGTCATGAAGCCACATAAGCTAAAATTTAAAGGACTATTTTTTAGAGAATCTAGACAGGCAAGCAAAGAATTTGATCGGCTAGTGATCCGAGCCCCGCCAATCCAAACTCTTAGAGCTAGTCATCCATTTGACACCAACCCAAAAATTGGACACCAAAAACTTGTCTAACCTTTTAGAAATAGCATCATCACCAGTCCTCCTATTTTTCCAGGTAAATAACCCATTCACGGGTTTGATATCCACCAAATTCATACAAGCCGCATTGTCCCTCAAGAGATCCGAGGAAAGATCTAGATGGGTAATCGCACCCCTTTCCTCTTCCAGAGACAAGATAGCATTAAAATCACCTACAAGAATCCAAGGGAGAAAGGGCTCCAAAGAATACAAGTATCTAATATGAGACCACAAATGAGCCTTACTAGGGAGATCTATAGGAGCATAAATATTAGAAAGAAGAATTCTCTCACCAGACTCTAGAGTAGAAGCAACAAGAGATATATAGCACCTATCAGAAACCCACCAGAGAGGAAAAACTTTACGCAGATCCCATAAGCAAGCAAGTCCCCCTAAGCTTCCATGCGCCCGCACACATTGATAGCAACCTCTACCCTAGATCTTAGGAGACAAATTCAACATAATTTCAACAGACAACTTAGTCTCCTGGAGGAAAACCAAATTAGGAGAGTGAACACAAATCAAATCACGAATAGCCTTTTGTCTAGGGATGCTATTCATACCCCTAACATTCCAAGATATCACAATCATCGTTGGGGCTGGGAAAAGTGAGAGTCAATAGTCCTCACTGAGCCAGACTCTACCAACGTCTCTCCAATCAGCTTTACCTTTTCTAGATCCTTCTTCCTACCTACTTTAAGAGGCTTCTTAGGAGTCCCCTTTTTGGAGGGCTTTTGCTGGAGGCCCAAAATAGGAGAAGGAGACTTGCATTTACCAGAGTCCCCAACAACCTTCTCAATGATGATCCCAGAACTAGGGGGATTAAGAACCATAATAGTGTTTGTCGTCAAGCCAATTCCCCCAAGCTCAGGTCTTGAGGAAGGGAGATTTGTGTCCATTTGAGCTAATTGACCATCTGCTAGGGCCTGGCTAGATTTGGCTGATCCACTAGAGACTTCTCAACAATTGTACTACCAACAATTGACATTTCAAAGAGAGCACCTTCCTCTTGAACCAAGTTGTCTAATGCTTCAAACCTGTTGAGGGTTTCCTCTTCCTGCCTATCTTTAAGAGTCCTCTTTTGTCCTCTATTCCTGTTATGAGTCTTAACAGGCACAAAACCATCTGTATCTTCCTCCACCCCCTGCATGGGGGCCTTACCTTTGTCCACCTTCGAGGCAGACTGATGAGAAGCATTAGCCATACTAGCAGTCGAAGCGGCTTTGGGGCACTTTCGATGCAGGTGGCCATATTCATGAAATAATCAGCAACGAAAAGGTAGTGCCTCATAATCCAATTGATGGGTCCAAGAGGTTGCCCCAATGCTTATTTCCACTGAATCCAACAATGGGTTATTCAAGTCAATTTCGACGCACACTGGAGCAAAAGAAAGAACCCTTTCATTCAAGGTTTGTTGAGAGGGCCCAATAGGCTTACCGAGCAAGAAAGCAATCATCTGTAATATATCACTTCGCTAGCATTCCAGGGGCAAGTGAGGGAGGTGTACCCAAACCAGAATCTGAGAAGGGAGCTCCTCCGTGGAGTTGAAATACACATGCCAAGGTTTAATGAATAGGCCCACCTGGTTATAGAAGTATGACCCACCTTCAAAAGCCCGATTTCTGTCAGCAATACAACAAAAGTCCACCATGAAGAAATTGTTGGCTGCCAACATAATATCAAAGTCCCCTTCAGGGTTCTAGGTGTTGCAAACCCATGAATTAAGAAAGAGGAGCAAAGCCCGCATCCCCATGAACTTGCAAATCAACACATGCTTGTTGTAGTATTCCATGACTTCTGCCACAGAGTCTGGTTGAATCACAAGCTTCAGTTGTTCCTGCGATCTCTACAAACACCCATTTACTTTGTGTAGCTAGACACCACCATTCCTCATCAAACCCTAACCAAGGTTACCCAAATTTGCAAAGTCCTGACTTCCTCCAAGAAGAGAAGAACCTGGATCAGACTTGTCCACCGATGCATGTAGCTCCATGAGAAAGAAAGAAAAACCCCCATCCCAATAACCAGATCACTGGGGGCAGCGAAAACAAATACTAAAGCAGCTCCACAGAAAAGCAAAACACAAAAGAAAAAGAATCAACCCCCCCGTAAGCATGCAAGCACCCCACTAGAAATTTGCACCTCCGTATGCCACCCCACACCTTTTTAATAGATCAAATGCTTATTCTATTTTATCTTGCAAGTATTCTTCTAATTAGATTAATGTGATTTCCCATAATTAAGATCAATGTGAATCTCTTGACTTGTGTTGGGTTTCTTACATTTGGTATTAGAGTTGATTGTAGCTTGGTTGATCCATGGGAGAAAGAGCATTTTTAGACTTGTATTAATCTTTTTTATTAGTAGGAGTATCTTGTATAAATTGAATATTTTTTTAGGTAGAGATAAATGGTGAGCACTTTAGGATAAAATAAAAAATGGAGATCAGAAAAGGTTACATAGAAATTGTGGAGTTGGTCTTTTGGTGAACTAGAGATTTTAGACATCCCTTGGAGGCATGTTGTGGAATCATGATGTTTTGGATCTATGGGTTGCATATTTGTGATATTTTTGTCATTCCAATAGTGAATTCTTAGTCTTAGGATTTACAAGTGTTTTGGATGTGTTAACAAATTTATATTTGCATGGATGCCTTTGGCATGTATAGTTTTATAAGTTTTATGGTTAATCAAAATGTGTGAGTTGTAAATATGTGGAAAATTATTATTTAGATTGTAATCACCATGATTTTTCTAGATAGAGATAGTTTTAGATTTGCTACGATTTCTTGCTAGGTTCTTGAATGAGTTGAAGTTCCAAGTTGTGGATTTTTTGCCATATTGGATTTAAGGGTTTTAGATCTAATGTTCATGCCACAGGAATAATTTGCATAGTTCCTTGTTTATGTATGACAAGTTGAATTTGCATGTTTTATGGGTCTACATTGTTGCGGTGGATCCAAGTTGCACTGCTTCAAGATCTATAAGATTTGTGGCTATTTTGTTTAGTTTTAGGATGAGCATTATCCATGATTTTAGTTACCTATGGAGGTCACGTGTGTGTTTGTCTTTGTGGGTAATGTGTTTGTAAGGTCTACAATGTTGCATGAAAAACTTGGAACAATTTTTTGAAGTGCTATTGCTAATTTTGGTTAGTTGGCCTTATGGCCATTTCTGGTGCATTGGCATGTTGGGCTGTAGAAAGGCAAGGGAAAAATATCATCTTGGGAAAACAATTTTCTCAAGGAATAAATTTCCTCTTAGGTTGTCTCAATCCATTGGCCCCTTGGAGGGTGGAGAGTCAAATTTGGTGCCAAAGTTTTGCTTCAAGATCTCGCTAGTCTGACACCTTGGAGGGAATGGTCTCTAAGTTATATAGACAAAGGAGAAGAGGTCTCACACAAGTGAGACCTCTTGGAGAGATTTGGATTGCATATTTGGATTCCTCTCAAAATAATATGCAATTTCTAAAAAAAGGATCCTTGATTTTGAGTCTGTATGTGAAAGTTATGGCTCCCAAAAGTTTTTGTGTGAGATGCTTGAGTTAGTTTTCAGCTAGATGACACTTCCAAGCTTGTGGATACCCCTAACTATCACCATAGCCACACTTAGATCTTTAGGGAGACCTCAAAACATCACCATGGCGATATCTCATGGTTATAGGAAGAAGAGACAGAAAGGCATTGCCTCAATGGCATCTGAAGTCACTTGGAAGGACTTTCTAAGCCATCATTGCCATGATAACTTAGTGAATGTTCTTGTTGGAAATAAATGGGGAGGAACCAGTCCAATGATCTGGTCCTCAGTCAAGTCTGTAAGTCTAGTTTATACCCAGTCAGGCAATGAGAGAAACATGAATAAACATTAAGGAAATCTAATCTGCGATACAAGATAAGTAAAACATAACATCATAACACATACACAATGATATAACAACCGTTATATCTCCATTATATTCCTTTATAATCAAAAGGTATATACATATTCATACCGGTAGGTTTGAGTCTCTACCTTGTACACTATTACTCTCTTACTCTTCATACACTCTTTATGCTTCATCATGCTCTTTTCTCTCACATTCATCTTCCTTATATAGCCTCTTAATACTCTTTCATGGCGTCTTTCCCTTATGTCCTTTCCTAAATACTCTTAACTAACTCCCTTCCACGAAGTCACCCTTTCCTTTATGATATTTATCCATATTAAGGCTTGTTGAGGTGTGTTAGGGTGTGTTTAAGGCTATTTAGGGCCTATATGACCCATAAATGGGTCTAGGGATGACCCAAATGGTACCGTAAACCCTTTGCAACATATGATAATGTCATATAAGGTACAATGGTGTAGTTTGCGGTACCCCTGATCACCTGCTAACATTCTCCCTAGGCCTAAAACATTGTCTTGTCCTCAAGACAATATTTCTTTTGTTTGTTTCAGTCAGTAATAATCTCAGTATAACCCACCACATTCCACTACATGATCATATCTTATCTCGTGGCATTGGATCAGAAATCTATCATAGATCATACACATCATATCAAGATTTCAAGATCTTGGCATTAGTTCATAGGAAGTTATCTTTATTAGAAGTGTTGTCGAATTTAAATTATAGGATAGTCTAGTACTCAGCTCAACGTGCAAAGTTTGTGGCATCTTCCCATGACTTACGGTACCCAAATAAACATCACATAAGGTAGTATGGGATCGGAGGCATCTTGAATTAGAACTGCAACTTGTTCCTTCGACACTTGGAGCTTTATCATCATATTTAGGTTGACCAACACATTTCATAGAGCATCGGGTCTTAGAACCTCCACACCTCTTTTCCCATCTTCTTTACTATGTTTTGTGTACCTCCCACCTTGTTCTACATACTCTCCAAAGTGCAAGTCCATCCATTCATCTATGGTAAAATGTGGTATAAATATCTTTGTAATTTTCGTTAATCTTAATACCCTCTTAGTTTTGATTTGCAATTGATTTTCTTCATTTACAGTGCTCTTTGGTACCTTCTTTTGTATCTTCCACCTGCTTGGGACCTTCCATGTCTTCATCTCTGGCTTATCCAATTCCTAGGCTTCTACCACATCTTTTAAAGCAAAGGTTTCTACCCCTGAGTACTGAGGTTTCTTGATATGTGATACATCCATGGAGATATGATTGACTTGATGAATCTTATCTTTGTCCTGGTAGGGCATGCTATCATTCATCTCCTTCTGAATTTGTGGTGCATTCTTGTTCTTTGCAGTATGTTTACTAGCTAAATTCTCAATCTTTCTTAGGCTGTGTGCTCTTCTAGCCCCTAGTATTTTTCTTGATCTCTTTGTTGATTCATTACTTATCCATGCTTCTACAATCTCCTCAAAATTAGTGTTATGGTCACTATCTTCAACATATATATCTCTCTTTCATAATTTAGATCATCATCAATTTCTTTCCTAGGAATCTTTCCTAGTGAATATATCATCCTCTGATTTTCCTCTTCATTTTGGTCTTTATTGATGGCGCATACCATTTGTAGTGGATTTCCCTCTGATGCGGAGGATTGCGGTATGTTTTCTTTACTGGTTTGAGCCATGCATATCCTCCTAATTCCTGTCATTCTCTAGGTTTTAAGCTTCAGTTCATTTTTAATCCATGCTTTTAGGACTTCTTCATTATCAGTGCTGGTATTTTCATTCTCTGCCTCTATTTCTCTTGCAGAGTTTGGTTCTTCTTCCATTTCATTTGTTTCCAACCTTGAGATTGTGTAGATGTTCTTATGGAAGTCATCATTTTCTTCCGCATTAGTGGATTCTTCAATGTAGGCTTCATCCATTGGTAGTCCTAGTGGTATGAATATACTTCTATTACTATCCGCAAAAGATAGTTCTTCCCTGCGGGTATCCACCATGCCATTGGCATCCACAAACCATCTTAGTCCATGTAGTGCATTATAAGAATCTCCTTGCTCTTTCATAGCAATAACCACAAAATCTACTATCTGTTTAATTCCCATCATGTTCACTTCTACTTGTCTCCATGTTCTAATGGCTGACATGCTAGTTCACCATCTGCCAAAGTAATGTTATAAGGTGTTTGAGATAATCTAGGTCTCCCTAGTTGTTCCCAAAGTTTCTTAGTGATCATGTTTATGTCTACTCCCAAGTATATCATTACATTTCTGACATTTTTATGATTAATACAGGCATCTACTAGTAGTGGTTTGTTTTCCAATGGCTTTCATTTATGCCCAATTGCCTAACTTGGTTTTGCAATAGCTTCTCCTTATTCCAATATTTAGCAAATTGTTTGAATTTCTCCATCAGATTATGTTTGCTGCATTAGAGATGTAAACTATTTTAGCGCCGCGACTTCTTCTGTGAAGAATTGATTGACTTGTTTTTTCTTTTATTGTTCTTTTGTGATTAGTTGTTTAGTCTTTTGTACTATCTCATCATGTTGCCTTTTATCTGGGAAGAATATATCTTCCTCCTCACTTTATTCTCTTTCTGATTCAGTATTTTCATATCTTTTTCTTCTGGTGTTTATGCTCTGTCTTGTCACTATTGTTGCTTTCTCTTTTCCTTTGTCATTTTTAGTTTTTCTCTCCTTTATTTGGTTTTCTTCATCTGATGAAGATAGATCTATATTTCCATCCTTATCTCTTTGACAGGTCCTTAGGACTTGACCTTCTTCTTTAGGGACTCTTCTGATCACTTTAGCTCCTTTTTGCTTATCCAAATCATCTCTGTTTCCTTGTTGTGGTGTATTCTGAAAGTACTGATGTGCCTTATCACATGTGAAAAGGTCATGTTCTGTATTGTTGCAAAATGAGCATTGCCTTCTTCTAACACTCGTTAGCAAAGATCCTTAGTTTACCACATTTGTAACAAGTGGCCTCATCTCTTCTTCTTCTGCGTCTACCTCAGCCTCTACCTCTTCTATAACCTCCAAGTTGTCCTCTATCCTCATTACTGTAGTTATTTTCATATGGAGCATTTTGATTTGCATTTTGGATAGTATTCATGTTCTTTTGGTTTTTCCATGAAGGTTGTTTGTAACCTTGGTCTTGAAGATATAGTGGTATTTCTACTAGGCCCTTGACATATACCATGGTATTATTGTGTGTTTTGTTTTTATGATTTGAATTGTACCATGAGTCACTTTCCTCCTCATCTTCTCTCATCCAAAACATTTCTGATGGACAATCCGGTGTTTCATGATCATCTCATTCTTTACATAAGCCGCAATAGACTGTGTTGTTCTTTGTAGGGAGTGCCTTTATATCCACCTTCATTGCAGCGGTCCACCTTTCCCCTTTTAGCTTTGGACATTCATTCTTGATGTGTCCTTCCTTTGTATAATAGGAACACCATATATTTGGCCTTTTATCTTCTTGTTTTGCCAAAATTTCCTATTTAAGTTTCAGTTGCTCCAATTCTAATCTTAATCTTTCTAATTCTAATCTTAATCTTTCTAACTCCATATTTTCCTTGTTTTTGTCCTGTTTGAGCCAGGTCTGTGCCTCAATCTGGCATGCTAATGTGACTGCTTCGGCATATGTTTCAAATATTCTCCCATCTAGAGAGGCTCTCACATTTGGGCCTATTCCAGGAGTAAACCACTCAATTTTTTGCTTCTCAGTCAGTGGTTCTTCTAGCTTACGGACTGTATCCTTAAACCTTTTGTCAAATTCCTTAATTGTTTCCCCCTCCTTTTGTATTAGTTCTCTCATCTTACTTACCCCTTCTGTCGATATTTTTGGAGTTTCAAAGTTCTCCAAGAACTCCTTCTTCACTTCTTCCCATGTTTTATCATGTTTGGGACAAGCCTTTCTATACCATTTTAATGCGTCATTCCACAAAGTTCCAATAAAGTCAAACAACTTAGTGTCATCTTTAGTTATCTCATTCTGATTCCAGATTGATTCCAATACAAAAATATGCTCCGTAGCTTCATTTGTGTCCTTTTCAAATACTAGTAATTTGATAATATCATCCATCTTTCCTTTCTTTTTCTTTTTTAGACCTTCTGGTGTTTTGCGGTAGTTTTCTTAGTTTTTCTTCTCCTTAAGTTATGGCCTTTGTGATAGGGTTTAATGTTCTTGTCCTTTATCTCTCTGCAAATGGATGTCAAAATATTCTTCTCCCAAAACTTCTTCAAAATCCTTCTTGATCTTTTCTTCTCTTTCCCTTTCAATTTCACTTTGATCTTTTCTTAAAATTCTCCTTGATTTATTATAAGACACCCGGGGTGACTCCTGGTTGAGGGGGTGTGTCTCTTCAAACTACCTTTTCATTCTCGGGGATCTTCTTTCATTTGTAAATGACATTGTGTTCTTTATATGTGACTTTTCATTATTTTGTCTTATATTACCAAAACTCATCTCTCTAAATACCGCATCTTCTCTAATCTTCATTACACTCTGATTAACCAGGTTGTCTAGGTATTCCACATCCAAATTTAGGGGTTGAAGGTTTCGTATAGGATTCAATAATTCGTGTCATTGTTTGTCAACTCTAATTTGAATGTTAGCCTAATTAGGTTGATATTCTGGAGTTTTGTATATCTATGGTAGGGTTACCTGGTTTAATTATGTTCTTCCCTCCATGCACTTCTCAACTAGTCATAAGCATCAATTCTTCCTCCTATACTCTTTAAAAGTTTTGTGGCCTTGTCAATATTTATTGTAATAGGCTCAGGGTTTGCTATATCTCTTTGTATCAATTTTGTGGTAGCCTCTATGGCCTCTTCATTCATTCTTTCTTTTCCTTTTATACTTTCTTCTCCGACAGCACCCATAACGGCACACTTAGCAGCACACTCAGCGGCGCGCTCATCCAACTTACTATTCTCTTCCACAATTTCTCTTTCCTGACTTCTAATTGTTTCCCCTACCTTCTCCATTCTTTTGCAATACCTTTCCTATCTTTCTTGGGTTTGTTTCTGTCTTTCTTCTCTACTTATCTCCATTCCGGTAAGTATAATTTCTCTGTTTTCCCTTAATCTTTTGTTATCCCCTTTTGCCATGGGTGTTTTTGATTTGGAATAATATTAATCCTTATGTATCCCATGGTTGGCTTATTCTGAAGAGTTACATCTTTTCAAGGATCTTTTCAGATCCCCCCTATTCCATTTGCCATCCCCTTAAGTGCTTGCCCCCCTCTCACAAGGGTAGGAACTTAAGAGAATTAAGATCTCTCACAGGACATAAAAAAATTCTTATCACTCAAGTTTTCTTACTTGTGCTACCCTGCACTTCTCCTTTCACTATTTATTCTCTCTTTCGTCACTGCCCTTTTCTAAGGTCTCGACAATGGAACCAAATGTTGGCAAGAAATGGGGAGGAACCAGTCCAAAGATATGGTCCTCAGTCAAGTCTGTAAGTCTAGTTTATACCCCAGTCAGACAATGAGAGAAACATGAATAAACATAAAGGAAATCTAATTTACGGTACAAAATAAGTAAAATATAACATCATAACACATACACAATGATATCACAACCCTTATTTCTCCATTATATTCCTTTATAATCAATAGGTATATACATATTCATACCGATAGGTCTAAGTCTCTACCTTGTACACTATTACTCTCTTACTCTTCATACACTCTTTATGCTTCATCATGCTCTTATCTCTCACATTCCTCTTCCTTATATAGCCTCTTAATACCCTTTCATGGTGTTTTTCCTTTATGTCCTTTCCTAAATACTCTTAACTAACTCCCTTCCAAGAATTCACCCTTTCCTTTATGATATTTATCCATATTAAGGCTTGTTAAGGTGTGTTTAAGGCTATTTAGGGCCTATATGATCCATAAATGGGTCTAGGGATGACCCAAATGGTACCACAAACCCTTTGCGACATATGATGTCATATAAGGTATAGTGGTGTAGTTTACAGTACTCCTAATCACCTGCTAACAGTTCTCGTGTTTATTGAGGGCATGAACCATTCTACCATGGTAAGCTCAGGATCACTTTTTAGTGGGATATTTGGTAGTGAAAATGGTTATAAGCAAAACTTTTGGTTAAAGATAGATGCTCTTCAAGGTATTTTAAGGATGTGAACTATGCTAACATGAGAGGATCTAGATCATGATTTTGGGGGAGTTTTGTGTAGGAACATAGTTGGTTGTGATAGATTATCATCTTTTTTTAGAGATGATGGTTCTACTTTTCCTTTTGGGAGCTCCTAGTACAACAATTAGAGATCTTTGATTCTGTTAAGGCCAAGGGCGATTTTCTGATTTAAGATATGTGTGGTTGATCATGATGCCATGGGAAATTTTTGTGTGCAGTGGGAGTTTTGCAAGACATGATTGTGTTTTTTTAATTTATCTTAGGTTTATCATAATGTGATGGGTAGCACTCGATTAATTTTACTAGTAACTTTAGTAGTGATGTGTTATTGTGCCATGGTGGACTTTAGATCTTGAGTGGGGTCTTGGCATTATATGGATGATTTTGATCAGAGCTCACAGATGAAGATAGATGATCTTTTGGTGTGAAGATGTCAATCGTGGAGCCATAGGGAGTTCACGAAGTCTATTTTTTCCCATATATATGTAGTGGGAGCATTGGTTATGATTTGGGGATAATCTTCTAGTTAAGTACAATGATCATTTTTCCATGGAGAGACACACTTTTGGATATTTGGATGCTAGAGTTGGAGTTTGGTTGGCATGAGATGATCTGTAGTGTACCTAGTTTTGCTTGATAGATTTGGTTGAGGATGGAGATCTCTTGGGTGTTTAGAGATTAAGTGTTGGAATGGTGAGTCTATCGATGAGGTTTCTATAGAAATACTCAGGAGCCTATGTTAGAAATGAAGGTAAACAACTACAAGTAGAAATCTGATCTCAAAAATATGTATGCATGCATGTATACAATTGAATGAAGATTGCAACTTAGAAACAAAACTATAGCACCTAGAAACAACAAATCAAAGAGTTGAACACATAACACAATATGTACGTGGGGAAAACCCTTTTAGGTAAAGAAATCCACCAAGAAGAGAGGCACAAGCTTGTATTAATTTTCAAATAAGAGAGTACAATACAATATCACTTCCAATCTCTCCTTTAGCCTTCAATCTGACAACATTCTGGCAGTACTTGTATACAAGTCTAAAACTCACTATTGAACACTTAAAAAACACCAAATTTATAGGGAAATGTAGCACCTCCAAAATGTGGTGGCATCTTCTTGGAAATCTCACTTGCATGCCTAGAGTAGCCTCTTATAGATTTCTTACAGCTATCATAAGGTATCTTCCATGCATGGATGCCTAGGGACAAAATAGGTTCTTAAATGCAATAATTACTGTCATAAACCATCATAGAATCTCTTACATCATATGATAGGTGTAAGTGTGTCATAGATGCTCTTACAACTTATGATGCATGTCATAACAACCTCTAAATAACAAATCCTCAATATGGGCACCTAGATTCTCCAACTTCACCTTTTTACAATTATTGATGGTGCCAACAGTAAATGTAACCCCGTAACTACTATCAGTAACTCTAGAATTACCAGGACCAGTAACTCCGTAATTATCATGACTAGTAAATAAATATTTAAAGCTGTCAGTGAAACTCTACATCCCTTATGGGTGAAGTACAATGTTACATCCCCAATGTTTGTCTTGCTTTACTTTTACTTTTTACTTGGACATAAGTAAATTTGTTGTGATTTTTAGATTAATGACAAGGAAAAACATGGATTTTATTGAATGTCATTTATTGAAATCATAGAAATGATTATGTTATTATCGATTTAATATTTGTATTATGAGATTTGTTTTATAAGTTGAATTAATTGAATAATGATGCACTGATCACATACTATTTGATGACAAGTGAAATAGGATTACAGGTTATTAGATGACTCTCAGAGAAAAGAAGAGAGAGAGTATCTTTCCAGGAGAGAGATATAGACCTTGGGTTACGAGTGATTTATTTGCCAAACCGAGTTATAAGTGTATAACAAAAATGTGAACCAATGTGTCGTAAGATGTAAGCCTTGTCTTGTCAGTTTACTTTTGAACTTAATCAACAGGTAGTCGATATTGTTTTCAAAACATGCTAAGTCGTATTAAGTCGTTAATAACGTTAACGACGTCATTTGAGTTTGATTATGACTATTTACGTTTAACGTAAATATTACGACGTTATTGTCGTAAAATGGTTATCATATTATTATTAAGTCCTCGAGGTGTTAAAAATGATTCTTAAACATTAAGACGTTTTTGTCGAGTTAAGAATACATAATTATTGCCGACGGATTGTGATGGGGAGACAAGCTCAACCCAACCACATTATCCGTAATTCCTTGTTTAAATATTATTATTTATTTTATTGATTAAACTATGATTATCTAATATAGTGGTGATGTTATAAGAAGTATATTTGATGCAAACAAATATATTAATGCCTTAGCATCGTAAGAGAATAATAACTCTTAATGAGTCGATGGCATTGTAAGAGCCATAAGCTAAAATATAGTAGAGCCTTCATTATTGTTAGTGGTGGATCAAACCACATGTTTTGATCATTAAAAGATCAATTTATATTTTAAGAGTGTCAGCCTCATCCTTATAGGGATGACTATGTTTATGAACTGCCCAACCGAATAAACCAATTGGTGGCCTTCCACAATCGACATGTGGACTTTTGCTTAAAAATCAATTTTAGTTTAAGACTGAGTTGCCAAGGACTGTTAAGAGGTCATCAAGTTTTGCAACCAAATTTTTGTTGAGGTGCGAAATAAGGCAACTCTCTAGGAGTCATGCCTGGGTCATAATGAGTAACGACTCAGTTGAGCCAAGCAGTGAGTTATTAAAGTTAAAATCTTGAGAGAATAGGATATAGGAAAAAAGAGGAGGATCAAACATATATAGAGAAGTTTAGAGAGGGAATACCCAGTCAAGAGGCATCGACCTTGTGTCTAGTTTGCACATCTCTGCCAGCTTAAGTTCATCCATTGTCAGGTATTTCTTAGTTCATATATATATTATGAGGAAATCGAATAGTTCTTTTAGATTGAACACCATTGTATTTTGGGCGATTATATGAGTTCACCAGTAAGGTTAAACCTTCTGTATTTCTAGAGTAACAGTAAAAAACCGTAATGTATCAACATTAGGTAAATGCAGATAACATTCTAAGTAACTGTGTTGATGTATCTCCATGATTGAAGAGGACAACGAATGCAAATTGTTTGGTTGATTCTTGGTAATTCAAGTGAGTAGTATGTTATAGTATACTACATCAACCATTTGTTGTTTCATTTATAAATTAATAATCATATCAATGCATCGAATAGAGGACAAGAGACTATCTAAGTAAGAGACTGTAATAACTGTTATTAGCTTTGAAAACAATTCTCTAATCGAATAAGTTTGTAACAAGTCAATGGAATGATTGTGAGTTAACCAAACTTTAGGCTCTCGAATGAATGAACCTTGTTTTCATAATCTCAACTTAGACAGTATGGTATTGAGGTTATATCGATTTAACATATTGTCTTGTATAGGTTATATATATATATGCATAATGAATAATGTTATCTACCAAGAGAACTAGATTCATATTAATTGTTAGTAAACTTCTTTATCATGTCAAGATAGTAAGTTAGAGATACTATGGAAAATGGAATAAGGTTATTATGAGAATTTCCATTTAAGACTATTTGTCTTTATTATTCATGAAGAGATCTAATACAATGAAGTAGGCTAATTATATTAGAGAATGACCTTGTAGAGATATTTATACATAGGGTATGTTTTGTTTATAAACATTATCAAAGTTATCCTACATTCCTTTGTTTAGAAGACATTATCTATTTAAGAACTATAGTATTCTTAACCTTGGTTAAGTTAATCAAGGGTTATTTGCAAATCTAGAACTCCTAGATAAAAGATATGTTCTATTGTTATATCATATTAACAAGGATATTAGGGTAACCCTAGAGTTGATTACCAACCAATGGAATGGTTATGTCATATAGACTTATTTAAGTCTAAAGGTATTATTATTATGACTCATGGATTAAACTAATACATGATTAGGATAGGAAGAGTTTTAAATTGCGAGAATGTGACAGTATCCAAATCGAGTAGGGGTGGGTGAATATAACGACTACATTCATTATAAACGATATTAATATTAAAAACTTTGGCCAAAGTAATGCATTTGTTTTCTGCATGCATTGTCGATTCACTGTATTTAGATTGCTCATCCTATCATACTTAGCTAGAGGGTATTTAGGGTCGTATGGTTGATAGAGTTGAGTAGAATACAACACTATGTACTCGGGAAAGGCAAATTACCTCTGGTCACTTAAGGTCTATATTCCTCGTGAAGGGTAGGGCCACTTCCTATGTGGAAGATGCGTGGGAGACCGCCGGTCTGTGGTTGGAGGTAAATCATTGGAAAGATGATCTCTCTCTCCAAGCAAGAAACATGCCAGGACTTGTGATAAAGATGTCAGATATTTAGATGCAGTATTTATTCCAAAATTGAATATGTAATGGTTTTACATTTGTAAACATTGTAAATGAAAAGACAATATGGGTATATTGTATTTTGTAAAAAGAAATCTTGTAATTGTAGTTACTTGATTATTTGTTGAATAAAAGAAAAAATTTCTCTATCTCATTTTTATCTTGTTGAATTACTTTATGGTAAATTTCTGGTTTTACCATGTTCATCAAACGTGGATGTTACATACAAACAATAATAGGAATAAATAAACATGGAATTTACAAGGTTGATGGCACCTTAATTCCATCATTCTCCCACTTGACATCATACATTGTAAATACACCCATAGGAAAAACATGAAATAACTAAGCACTAGGAACAAGGCCCATGGCCTCCTTGCACCACATAAACATTTTTGTGCTCACTAGTTTAATAAAAGAATCTGCAACATTCTCCTGAGTGTCAACTTTCTTCAGCTCAATCTATTTATTTGCAACCATTTCTTGAACAAAGTGATATTGAATATCAACATGTTTTGTCCAAGCATGATACATAGGATTCTTGGCCAAACATATAGCACTCTATCTATCACAACCAATCTGAATGATCCTGCAATCAAAACTAATACCTATACACAATCTTTGTAACCAAACTACCTCCTTAGAGACATGTGTAGCAGCCATATACTCTGCTTTGGTAGTGGAAAAAGCAATTGTGGGCTATCACTGGCTCATCCAAATCACAACTCCTCCAAACAAAGTAAACACATAGCCACTAGTGGACCTTCGACTATCCAAGTCACCTCCCCGATTTGCATCAACAAATCCCTGTATGTCCAAGGTCTTATCAACACCGTCAGTAACAAAAACCAACAATAATCAGAGGTACCTCGCAAATATCTAAACACCCTCTTTGCATAATTCCAAATGTTGTCTACTAGGGTTAGACATAAACTTGCTCAAAGCTCCCACTGCTTGGGCAATATCTGGTCTAGTGCATACCATTGTATACATCAAACTTCCTACAACACTAGCATATGACACATTAGACATATCCTCTAAATCATCCTCATTCTTAGGACACATATCTAATGAAAGCCTAGTACCAATAGGTAAAGGAATTCTAACTAGATTGCAATCTTGCATGCTAAATCTCTGCAAAATAGTGTTCACATACTTACTTTGTAATAACCAAAGATTTCTATTACCTTTATCCCTTTTGATATCCATCCCTAGAATACACTTGGCTTCTCCAAGATCCTTCATATCGAATGCACATGAAATTTGATCTTTCAACTCACTGATCATACCCTTAGTATTGCTGAAAAATAACATATCATCCACATACAAGGCAATAATCAGAATAGCATCAATAATACATCAAATGTAAACAGAATGATCTTCCTCACTTCTAACAAAGCCCAATTTCAAAATAAATGAATCAAACTTCTAGTACCACATTCTAGGAGATTGTTTTAGACCATGAAGAGATCTTTTCAACTTGCATACCCAATGTTTTTTCCCTTTTACCTCAAAACCTATAGGTTGTTGCATGTAAATTTCTTCCTCAAGATCTCCATGCAAGAAATCAGTCTTAACATCCATTTGTTCAATTTCAAAATCATAAGCTACAATAATGGATAAAAGAAATCTAATAGAAGATAATTAAGCAACAGGAGAGAATATTTCACCAAAATCAACTCCCTCTCTCTGGGAGTAGCCCTTGGCTACCAGTCTAGCCTTGTACTTCTGTAATGAAGCATCTGCTCCAAACTTCTTCTTGAAGACCCACTTACAACCTATGGTCTTTCTTCCTTTGGGTAAACTTACAAGATCCTAGGTGTCACAAGAGTCTAAAGCCATCATCTCCTCTTGCATGGCTAGCTACCAAGACTCACTATCATCTACATGAATAGCTTCCCTGTAGGATCTAGGTTCATCATCAATACCTAACAAAGCAAATACACAACACAAATCTAGTGGGCTATACCTATCAACAGGATTCCATTGTCTTGTGGATCTTCTCAAAGGTGGAGTAAGAGATTCTTCAGGTTCTTCTGTAAGCTCAACTTCTTATGTTATAACAAAGTCTTCCTCATCTAAAATTTCACTCGAATCTTCTTCTTCTTCCCCATCCCCTAATCCATCATTCTATTCTTCTTGAGGTGCATCTTCTTTCTGTAAATCAAAATGTACTCTCTTTTCCTTTTCTTTCTCTTCTGGTTGTACAGGATAAAAAATAGCTCTAAGTTCCCTGAAAATCACATCTCTAGAAAAGACAACATTTATGGTTAGAGGATCCCAAAGCTTATAACCTTTTAAATTCTCACCATATCCAATAAAGATGCATTTATGTGCTTTTGGACCCAACTTAGATCACTTTTCTTTAGGCACGTGAACAAAATCCTCATAGCCAAAAACCCTTAAATGTGAAATAAAAGGTTCCTTACCTGTCTACACTTCATAAGGTGTTGAATCAAGAGCCTTACAAGGAGATTTGCTAATCAAGTAACAAGCGGTACACAACTTCTACCCAAAAACATTTATCCAACTGTGCATCACTCAATATAGTTTTGGCTCTTTCCATAACCGTTCGGTTCATCCTTTCTGCAACACCATTTTGTTGTGGTGTATAAGAAGTTGTCTTTTGTCTTATGATACTTCCATGCTTATAGAACTCTTCATATTACTTAGAGAAATATTCACCTCCATTGTCAGATCTTAATATTTTTATCTTATGTCTTGATTGGTTTTCTACTAAGAAAACCAATTAGGACATAAGAGAGCATATTTGAGTTAAAGGGCTATAAGTTTTATTATATTATTGATGAATCTAGAAGAGGGATGGTTGGAGATATTTGGCTAAACATCTAGGTTATCATCACTAGCCTAATCTTGAATTGTTATTTTATTTGATTGATTCCCTTTGGTTGATCTAGTGAAAACTTCATATTTGTGCTTCATAAAATAAATCCATGTAAATTTGGATACATCAACAATGAAGGTAACAAAATAACGAGATTTACCAATAGAATCACTATCCACGGGTCCAAACACATCTGTATGAATAATTTCTAATTTCTCTTTTGCTCTATTGCTGCCTAAAGGAAATGATGCTCTATTCTATTTCCCTAAAACACAATGCTCACAAAAACCAAATTGCTCATGTTAGAATAATAAAAATCATCGAACAACTTTTTATTCATAAGAGTTTTCAAAACTTTTTCACTAGTGTGGCCCAATCTACGGTGCCACAACATACATGTATTTTCAGCAGTCTCACTTATATTAGTGGAGTTACATATAGTAATGGAATCAATCCTAAAGAGTGTTCCCATCCTTATTCCTCTTTCTATCACCAAGCTTCCTCTCACCAATCTGCAACCATGCTTGTTAAATGTTACATGCATTCCCGAATCATTTAACTTTGAAATAGAAATAAGATTTATAGCCAATCTAGGAATATGTAAAACACCTGGGAGGGTTTTAATTCTCCCATCACTAAAACACAAAATTACCTTTCCCCTTCCAACAATCAGATATGTAGTGTTGTCACCAAGGTATACATTACCTCCATCATACTCGTCATATGTTGAAAACCATTCTTTATGCGAAGTCATGTGATATGAGCATCCTGAGTCAACCAACCAATGATCATGAGAAACAATGTTACATGTAGAAAGTAAAATTTCATAACCTGCATTTGAATACTTTTCTGCTCTAGAATCCTGCTATTTCTTCAGGTTTCTACATTCCTTCTTAACATGTCCTCTCTTACTGCAATTCCAACACTTAACTCTGCTATTCTTTCCAGGAGTCTTAGATCTGCCCTTACATTTGTCTTTAGGCCCCTTCTAATCTCTTTTTGGTCCTCTTTCCTTAGACCTTCCCCTAACAGTGAGATCTTCACCTGAACTATTTAAACTCTTTTTCCTCAATTCCTGTGACAACAAAGTTACAACAAGAGCATCCAACTTTGGATCTTCGAGATTAGAGTGATAGAAAGAATGCCATTCTCCCAAGACTTGGGTAAAGAACAAAGAAGCATAATGCATTTATCATCTTCCTCAATTTTAGCATCTACAGAGGCTAGTTAGCTCAAAATCAAATTAAAATAATTCAAATGCTCTACAATAGATTCACCTTCCTTCATTTTTAGAGAAAATAAATTCTGCTTCAAGTAGTTTGTTTACGAGACTTTTGGATTGATAGATTTCACCCAACCGCTTCCACAAAGCATATGCAGTCTTCTCAAAAGAGACATTCAATAGAATAGAGTCTGCGAGACATAACTGGATTGTACCTCGTGTTGGAATTAAGGTGCCATCAACCTTGTAAATTATGTGTTTACTTACTCCTATTATTGTTTGTAATTGACCCATAAGGGATGTAGAGTTTCACTGGTAGCGGTTAAAAAATTATTATTGGTACGGTAAATAATTATTATTGGCAACATAATAATTATGTCTAATGAGGGGGCATGTGAAGAAGGAATGTCAGAATGAAAAGAAACAGTTTGATTCCTCCATAGAGAAGTCCTCGGATTTAGGTGATGAAGTTTTGATTTCCTCATGTAATGTTATGTCTAATGAACATTGGCTTGTTGATTCAGGATGCTCCTATCATATGACTCCTCATAAGCAGTGGTTTTCCACATATGAGAAGTATGATGGAGGAAATGTCTACCTTGGTGACAAAGAGTTTTTTAGTGGCGAATCTTCACCAATTGGTGAATAGTTCATATCTGCCAATTACAAATTGGTGAATACATTGCAACCGGTGGGAGGCCAATTCGCCTTTTTTTTGGATTTTTGGTCAAATGCATTTCAATTTGCCACCCAATTAATTTATGAGTCATTTATAATTAATATTTTCGCCATGGTATATTACGCGGTTCTAACGGTGATTCTCCTAGAATTTTGGAGGCATGTTTTAATTCACCCACATATTCGCCAATAGCATTAAACGGTCTATGTGTATGAGGACCAATTTCACCAATACCATTATAACTCCATGGTAATCCCAAGGCCATATTCACCTAGAAAATTACAACATGTGTTTGATTGAGGTCCATTTCGCCCAACATTTATAGGTGACCTATTAATAGTACACAGAATTTGCCAGATTATTACACTACCATTTGAAAATCCAATGGTATTCACCAAATATGTATTGATATAAATGCATTTGAAACTCTAATTAATCCTTTACACATTTTGTTCAACTCTAAGCTCTCAAATCCTCGATTCATTTCAAATCATAGAGAAGTTACAGATATAGGCATTGGCGAGTCACTGAAAGGTAAGTGATCATTTTTTTAATGTGTAATAATATAAGTCGATTCATGTTGATTATTTATGTCTTTGTTTGGTTTCATCGTTACAGATGATATTGAGGAGTTAGGACTAGGGAGATATCTTAATGTAGGACCCAGGGATCTATATTCTATCATTTATGATTCCTTCTTGAACAAAATGACAATTTTTCTATAGATTTTAATTCATGAGAGATGTCGAGCAAGAAGAAGTTGGCTAAGGGTGGTGAAGGGAGGTCATCAAAACAGAGAAACATAAATTCATACTTTGGCAATGTTAGTAGTCCATCTAATGGAGCTACAACATCAGAACCTATACCATCTATTGAATTGGATCACAATGCCACAAATGATATTCTAGGGAATACCCAAGGTTGCAGGAATGATGACAATGCCATAGATGATGTTCTAGGGAATACCCAAGGTAGTGGGAATGATGACAATGCCACAGATGATGTTCCAGGGAATACCCAAGGTAGTGGGAATGATGACAATACCACAGATGATGTTCCAGGGAATACCCAAGGTAGCGGGAATGATGACAATGCCACAAATGATGTTCCAGGGAATACCCAAGGTAGAGGGAATGATAATATGAATAAATCAAACGAGGAACAAATGATAATGAAATTAATGAAGTTATAGATGTCAATGAAGATGAAGATCCTGCAAGTGCACACAAGGGGAAAAGAAAAGCCAAATAAAAAAGGGGCGTGAGAGGGATATGTCAAGGAATTTTTAGATTGATTGGGTGTCAAAGTACCCATTCATTGAACCTGTGGAGAATGCAAACAAAGATGAACCTCCCATATAATGCAAGTGTATGATTTGCAGTTAGAAATATCATAGGGACAAGAGGTTGCAGCTAAAACTTGACACCATAGAAAAACATATTGGTAAAGTTTATGAAAAAAATCATAGATGGACAGGAAAAATTAGTGATAAGATGGAAAACAAAGGAATAATGTCTTCATGTAAAGAATGCCCTTGAATATGATGCACATATGAAAAGAAAGGTGAAGATTCGTGTAGGTGGAGGTTCAATTGAAACTCAATTTGGAAAGATGATGGGAGAATTACAAATGACAAAAACTGTTCAGTTGGGTGTTATTTTTCATATTTTGACCAGAGGACGTCCTATGACAGACTACCCAGAATATAATAGTTTATTATCTTTTATGGGTGTTCCTAACTTTCCTAACACACATTGGTCAATAAACAGTGGATGGGAATGGGAAAGTTGTCTTGCTGAGGTGGAAAAACATGATTTACAAGAAAAAATAAAAGATTCAACTTTTATTGCATTATCTCTAGATGAAGTTATAACAATAGATAATACTTCTTGGGTATGTATGCATGTGTATACTGTTGCAAATCATGTCCGCCAACCTCATCTACTCTATGTTTATAAAATGAAGGAGAATGCAACAACACAAAATCTATTTGAGCTAGTTAAGGAATCTTTGAATGAAATTGGAGGTATGGATGACTACACAATTGCCAGAAAGTTGGTGTGTGTAGGGGCAGATGGAGCTTCAACAATGCAAGGTCATAGGAACGGTATGTGTAAAGCTACAAACTTCTATTTCACCATACATGATTGACATTCACTGCATGGCCCACAAAGTGAATTTAGCATTTAAAATGGTGAGCAAGTTTCTTGCAATATAAAAAATTGAAGATCCAGTCTATGATCTCTACTCATACTTCTACCAAAGTCCCAAATGGTTTTTGGAATTTTAAAATTTTGTTGAGGAAATAACTGAAGGAAACAAGCTTCTTAAGGATGTTGATACCAGATGGATTTCCTTGCATGAACCAGCGAAAAGAGTTTTAGCAAGATATCAATCCTTGATTAGAGTAATGTATGACCATCACTTCATAGTTGACAGGGCTCCTAACCTCTTACATAGGTTAAGTGACATAGAGATACTCCCAATTTTAGCTAGTATTCTTCCCATGCTGGAGGAAATGAACATGCTTGTGAAAAAATAACAAGAAAGAACTATGTATATTTCAGAATATACTAGACTGCATAGAATTATATGCATGACCCTCAATAATCTATATCTATCAGACTAGTCTTTCATAACTCCAAAATTTAGCCGCTGACACTTGATAACAAATGTGACCAATCCTGCTAATTTTTACAGTTTAATGATAGTGGGGAGTTATGTGTCTATGTAAAGGGATTTGAGATAGCAATGCACTTCTTTAACAAGGTCAAGTGCACTATCAGAGAAGAACTTGTTTCAATGGAAGCTTTTGGCAAGATTGTTAATTCTGTAAGTACTACTTTAAAGAATATTGTGAAATCTCTTTCTTCAGAGATTAGAGATCGATTCCCTTGCGATGAACTGCTTGAAGCCATGTCTGTAGTGTATCCTCAATATTGGGTCAACTATCAGCCAGGTGATTTTCACAACAAGATAAAGACCTTAATGAATCATTTTTGCAAAAGTATAGAATTCAATGGACAACAAATATAAGAAATTATAAATAAATATAAGCTTACAGAGTAATCAACTCATTTTGCAACATCAATGAAGGAACAATTTAAACTCATTGAGGCTCCCTACCAAGATGGATCGATAACAAAGCTTTGGTAAACCTTAAGTCAAAGTGAAATATTGTGTTATTCATTATCAGAATATTTCAAACTTGTTGATTTATGTCAAACCATGATATTGGGGTCGGTGGAGGATGAGAGAGTTTTCAATGCATTGGGGTTCTTGAAATCAAAGATAAGAAACAAACTTGACAAGAATTTGGAAAATTGCTTGAGAATGTATACAACTAGACATGATATCCAGAGTTTTCATTTTGAAAGGGCACTCACAATCTGGAGGTCCTTATGTGAAAGAAGAGGGTTGTGCAACACTTCAAATAATAATAGCACACATGACAGTGACAATGAATACCACATGTAGTGGTAGTGGTGTTGATGAGACGCTCTTAAGTGGAGATATGGAGATAGAAGAAAATGAAGAACATGATCAGGATGACACTGGATATCATGGCTAGAGGGAGGAGAATCAGGATGACGATATGATTTGGAAATTTTAAGAGATTTAGCACTTAGCAATTACTAGGTATTTATACTGTATTTCATGTTCCAAACCCCAAAATATTGTTGATGACATTTTATTTTTCTTTATCGATGTACATTTTTCATTTTCAATTTAAAAAATTAATATTTTCATATTATTATTGTGTGATACTGATAAGTTTTACAAGCATTCAACTAAATGTATAGTAATCAACAATAGTAGCATATTAATATACACCATTAGTAAATATTTAATGTGTATGTAGAAACCAGAGTTTTCCTGACGTAGGTAATTAAATAATACAGATAATTTGAACACATAAATGGATTTCAGTCTTATATTGATTTTCAAATGAAGGAATACATAGAAGTATTACATTTAGAATTTACAATAACTTTCTCAAAACCAACTCTGTACAATGCTCTATTGGAAACACATATTACTAAATCATTTTATCAGCTATTGTAGTGTGCTCCACTCTTCATCTGATAGAATTGTAATATGTCTTAGCTCATGGTAACCAAGTTGCAAGTGTGTTAACAATTTATAATTGATACTGGTACTTGACTTGAATGTATCAATCAAAGTTGCATTCAAGGTTATCAATGGTTTGATAGAATCCAAAAAGTTTTTCTCATCAATCTTTTGAGGAAACTGGTCCTTATCCAACTTCATTTTATCCTCTATCTTCTTTTTGAAAGCAACCTTTCCAATGTATCGATATGATGGGTCAAAATCCATCGGCAAACCAAGCTTTTTCAAGTATTCTTCCTTTGTTTGCAGCCTCTTTGTCAATATTACAATTTGTTCCAAAAGTACCTGTGCATCTTCCAATTTCATACATTTTTGAATGATAGATGAGGCCTTTATTGTGGCATCAATATGGTTCTGAATTCCTTTGGATTCCAATTCTTTGTCACTAGTTTTGTAGATTGATTGCAAAATTTTGCTTGCATCTGACTGTCTTGAAGTTGTAGTAAGCATGAGTTTTCCATAGTCCATGACAGCATTATGAAGAGCTTCTAGATTCAACTGTGTGTGTTTTTGCATCGACGTTTAGAATCATAAACAATAACTCCTCTTCTTGATGATGGATCATTGTGTATGATCCGAAACGTTGATGCAAAAACACACACAGTTGAATCCAGAAGCTCTTCATAATATTGTCTTGAAGTTGCCTTGTCTCCATTTTCAGCAATGTATTGTTTCATTGAATTACTACAAAATAGTAGATCATCAATGTATTCAAGCAATTTAGACAAATAATCAATCCTCTTCATTATTTTCTCCCAAATTTTATGTTTTATATAAACCATTGTGTTTCTATAAAATTCAGATACTTTTTTTGGGAGGATTTTATTTCATTTTCTACATTCCTCAGTTTTATTTGCAAATTTTTAGTTTTTCTCTTTTTCTCTGCATTTTCTTCCCACAACTGTCCTTTTATTGCTTCCTGCAGTTGGACATTGGCTTCATTCAGGGATTGTTGTAATTTTCCTAAATTGGCTTTTTCATTATCACAATTTTTTATCATTTCACTTAACCTTTTCTTTAGTTCATTCACTTCCACCCCTGTCTATTTATTCACTTCACTTGAAGATGTAGAGATAGAGTTTTTTATCCTTTTCTCTAATTCTTTGGTCATGTTCTCTGTTGCTTTCCTCTTGGCTTTTTCATTTGCTATGTTTGCCTGTAACTTTTCTATTTGAGTCTGCAACTTGTTACGTAAATCACAAAGTCAAATGAAAATGATCAATATGAATGGAAATAACATCACTAAATATATTTTCCTTCTATTGTAACGCAATTACTGGAACATGTCTATATTACAACTCTAATTTTTAGACAATATGAATATATTAAACAAGGTTACTAGGAAATTAAAAACAACCATACCTTTTTTTTCTCTCTTGCTTTAGCAATTATGTGTACACCACTTCGTTGTTCCTTTTTGATACATTAATTTTGTCAGAATTTTTCAATCCATAAAAATCCACTTGGAGGGTGCTCACCTCATAGTTAGAGCATTGCATCTAATCCTTTGGCTTATCTTGAACTTTGGGCACAACAATCATGTAATCCATTTTTTCAGTTTTTGGGTCAAATGTAGGGAATACCTTGGTTGTTGTAGGCTTTGAAGTTGCAGTAGTATCTATCTCAAGCACTTGCTTCTTGTGTATTTTAGATATATTTGCTTTCTTTTCAAACTCATCTTTGTAATCAAAACCTGTGACTATTGACATAACTTTGAATGGCGAAGGAGTAGTTGTAGTGTTGGGGGCATCTCTAATTAATTGAGGCTGAGGATTATCCATTCCTATCCCAGCCACATTAACGATAGGAGGGGGGTGCCTTCTGGAAATAATTCCTTTGATGTGGATGTGGAATCAAAACCTATCATAATCTTTTGCCTCTTAGTCTTCACAAGGCCTTGTTCTCTAAGTTTGTCTATAGTATCATCTAATGTTATTGTTGGCCTCTTTTGAGTTTGTTGTTGTGGCTCTTACTAATCACTACTACTACTACTACTATTACTTGTATCATCACCAGATTTGCCACCAGTAGCACTAGAATGTCCACCATCTCCTACATGAAAAGAATGAGAAACATGCAGATCAAAACACCCTTGTGGTACTGTTTGTGATTGTATCTCACTCTAAGGATTTAAAGCTGGAATAAAACTAATCTTCTTATATGTATGTGTATGCCATTTGGCTTGTTCATCAGCTCCAATTCCTCAAAGATCAATAGGTTTTCTAGGGATTACCTCTGGTACCATCCAAATGCCTTATCCTGCAAGCCCCAAACCACCACCTTGAAAACCCATTTTTTGGGCTATTGATGCCCCTGTAGTATACGTTTCTCTTGTGGTCTTACTCATATGAGGTTTGAATGCATAGGCACTAAGATCTCTGGGTTTGTCTTCCTCCTCATCATCACTTTCAACATTAGTTGTTTGAGCTCCGGATGGATGCTCTATATCCCACAATTTGTTGAACTGTTGGTCTTCTGAGATTTCTTCAAAGTCTGCAGTAGCTTTTGAATCACCGAGATCCTTCCTCATAGACCAAAATGCATTAATTTTTTTATTGTGACAATTGTTCCTCTGTACAAGCATCTCTTAGAGTCTTTAGAATTTTTGTATACGTAGATGTTTGAGCTGCTCTTGTATAGAAATTATTGTATCCCTTGATTGTCACCTCTGCCTCTCTCTGTGTTTGTGGAATTGGATGAAATCCCAATATTTTTGATGACAATATTTCAAAATTAATACCTCTTTGAGCAGTAGTTTCTTCCATGACTTTTCTGACCTCATCCCAAGAATTCTTGTTTCACAACATTTCTAGCAAGGGTTTACTTTCATGTTGAATTCTAGTTGGAGTGTTCTTATTGGCCACAAGCCTTGCTTTAATCACGTCACATGGGTCATATTGCCAGTGAGAGTCAACATCAAATTTAAAAATTTGTAAAATTTGATGTGCCACAGTGAATGTTTTTCTCTCGAATGTGAACCCGCCACATGAAAAAGGTAAGGAAGGAAATATGCTCTTCTTTTGCTGACTAACAAAGTGCAGTTGATCTGTACTGTCCATCCATCATATGTATTCCAATGCAAAAACCCTCTTTGTCACATGTATTGGAAGTTTGTGGGGCTCTACTCTTGATCCATAAAATCTTAGGACAATATATTCCTCCATGAAATACCAATCAGCCAATTGTATTTCTTTTCCCAGTTGAATGCAATTTCTACAAGACTTGGGCAATCTAGGCATTGGATTATTTGCAATGGCTTGATACAATGGAGCCAAAAAGTAGTCCACAAAATGATTGTAGTTCTTTTGATTATGATACATTCTTATCTTATGGGTCCAATAATGTACTTCTATTTTTATCTTGCTAAATCTGAAGCTTACATTGTCCCAAAACATCCCAACAAACTACACTATAAATAAATAGCACAAGTAGGTTGTGAACCTAAATGTCTTTCTGTTGGAACTGGAAGTGGGAGCTTCACTTTGACTTTGTTTAATCATTAAAAACTGATCATGCATGGATTTTGCAATGTGCTCAAGAAATCTGTATTTAGCAGGTGGAGTGCATTTATGGATATTGTATACCATTTCAAGGAGGCTTGCATCCACTTGACAATTATTATCAAATCCAAGGCAAAACACTAGTATGGAAACAATATCTTGAACCCATATTATAAATATATCAATTTTATAAGGAGGCTTATGATTCTGATTGAGTAGGGCAGCATCCAATGTTACAGATTTGAGAAAATTATTTTTATCATGTCCCGAGAAGATCAATGGCTTAAGATGTCCCGGGAAGATTTAAAAAAGCTACCCTATGCATTAAAAAGTCTTCATCGAATCATATTGCACAAAAGAGCAAACTTTTCTCTTTAATATTTAGTAATAACTCATGTCGCACCGTCTGGTGGGTCCCATATTTCTAACACTGCGGGCTTGCACTTGAAAATCATATTATGGACCCACCTGACAAATGGCATTATTTCACAGTAGCACAACCCTAACAAAGTACAAGTCCCTGAAGCTTGCAGGTGTGCGCTAAGCTACCAAGTGTCGTTCTCAGATTTCACTGATCATGACCACATACTTAAAAAATATTATTCATGTTGCTTGGCATTAACTAACTGAATTGGCACTGATCATGATCATAGACTTAAAAATAGAAAAATATTATGGGCCCACCTAACAAATGGCATCATTTTGTAGTAGCGTAGCCCTAACAAAGTACAAGTCTTTGAAGCTTGCGGGTGCACACTAAGCTGCCAAGTGCCGTTCTCATATTTCACCGATCATGACCACAGACTCAAAAAATATTATTCATGCTACTTGGCATTAATTAACTGAATTGGCACCGATCATGACCATAGACTAAAAAAATAGAAAAATATTATGGGCCTGACAAATGACATCATTTCACAGCAGCACAACCCTGACAAAGTTCAAGTCTCTGAAGCTTACGGGTGCACGCTAAGCTGCCAAGTGTCGTTCTCAATTTCACTGATCATGACCACATACTTAAAAAATATTATTCGTGCTACCTGGCATTAATTAACTTAATTGGCACCAATCATGACCACAGACTTAAAAAATAGAAAAATATTATGGGCCCACCTGACAAATGGCATAATTTCGTAGCAGCACATCCCTGACAAAGTACAAGTCTCTGAAGCTTACGGGTGTGCCCTAAGCTTCCAAGTGTCGTTCTCACATTTCACCAATCACAGCCACAGACTTAAAAATATATATTTTTTAAACCAAAGGTGCTTAGCACCCGAACTATATATATTTAATATAAAGTATAGGATTACATATAGAGAAATCTTAACTATAAGAGTTGATACAAGATACAAAACCAGGGTTGTTGAATCCCTAGATATGACCAAATTTTCCAACAAAAACAATGGCTAAAAATCCCCTTATGAGAACATTACAGAGCACAACAACTAAAACCATAACCATGTAGAGATCAAGCTGGCAAAAAATAGAATGAAGGTTGCATCTTTAAACTAGTTGTTCATTAATATCAATCCCATTATGTCCATCAGTTTCATCCTTTGCAATATCTTCATCATTATCTTCATCATTCTGTGGAGGGTTGCAAGGCTGCAGAAGAAGCATCACCATGTCGAAGACATCCTGAACAAGGTTGGTAGCTTCTTCACCAATTTCCTCGTGGTGTGCATGCAATGAATTGTGAACCATGATAGGGCATGAGTTGTATAAACCATGTTTGACTGAATTGTAAACACAATGAACTACTGGGACATTCTGAATCTCAAACAATTTAAATAACCCTCCCATCTTGGGATGTCGACAGTTAAAAAGATCATAGTTTGAAATGACATTATCAAAGTCCTCCTCTGATAGCAGATAATCTTGAATGAAAGTAAATGATACCCTCTTTACCATGTCTTCATCTTGAATGAGGTCCATAAGGTTTGAAAGGAAACATGAAGTTACCTGTGAATAATAGATCATACGCGGTACTTCGTCAAGAATGGGCCTCCCAGTTATAACCTGAATGGCTTCTTCTTCCACTTGTGATATGAATTTAAAGAATTTGGCAAGCATATCAATATCAAATCCACCCAAGATGGAGTATTACCATTTGCTAATGCCCAGAAGCATGCACCTATTGAGTTGTTGTTCCATGTTGACTAACAAAACCAACCAAAATGACTAGCACCTGGAGCAGGATTTAGGAAAGCAAAACAAAGCAGAATGAATAACACTAAGAGTAGGGGAGATGAATTTAACAGGGAGGATCACTAGCAAGGTAATAATGGTGAGTTGAAAAAATATTTTTCATCCTACTTGCCATTAATTAACTCAATTGGCATTATTTCGCAGTAGTGCAGCCTTGACAAAGTACAAGTCTCTAAAGCTTGCGGGTGTGCGCTAAGCTGCCAAGTGTCATTCTCACATTTCATTGATGCAGGGGTATCCACATAACCCCCATTTCGGCATCAATTTTTCTTGTTTAATGTTTGCTCTAATTTTGTGTAATGGCAGCAGCTCCATTAGGCATTATTCCTATTTCCCGCATGATGGCGCTTAGCTGATTAGATTTGGCAAATATAAATTTGTGGTTACCAATGCTTTAATTGTTAGTGGAAGCTATTGTTAGAATGACGACCTAGGGTGGTGGTTTCAATTTTAGGTATTTTGGCAGTTTTCAGATTTGGCATTTTCTATTTTGAGGATGGTTTGCAGCCACCCTCACACTTTATTCTCTTTCTCTATTCTTAGCTACAGAGAGCAGGTTGGAGGAAAAATAATGCGTAAGGATATTTTAGGGACCTCTTTGCCTTTTCCTAGGGTAGGTTGTAGTAGTTGGGGTTGGAATAGAAGGAACGCTGCATCTTTTGGTGTTAGTTGTATTGCCTGCTAAAGGCATTTTGGAGCAGTATCTGCTGTAGCAAACATTGGTGGACTGAATGTATGGTTCTTTGCATTGTGTAGTGGAATTTAATATTTCCTATTGTATGTGTGTAAGTAGAAGTTGTAGATCACTGTAATCTACTTATGTAAATCTATTTATTAAGTTTCTTTTGTGAGTTTTGTTAAGTTTCTTTTGCATCATAATGTATCATAGTGGGTTGTTCCTTGATGCAAAAGAAACTTAACAAAACTCACAGAAGTTAATGAAATTCAACTACTTCAAATAAACATATTACAATGATTTTCAACTACTGCTTACACACATACAACATGAAATATTAAATTCCACTACACAGTGTGAAGAACCATACGTTTAGTCCACCAATGTTTGCTACAACAGATATTGCTCCAAATGCCTTCAGTAGACAATACAACTAACACCAAAAGATGCAGCGTTCCTTCTGTTCCAACCCCAACTACTCCAACCTGCCCTGGGAAAAGGAAAAGAGGTCCCTAAAAACATCCTTACACATTCTTTTTCCCCCAACCTGCTCTCTGTAGCTGAGAATAGAGAAAGAGAATAAAGCGTGAGGGTGGCTGCAGACCATCCTCGAAATAGAAAATGCCAAATTTGAAAGCTGCCACAATGCCTAAAATTGAAACCACCATCCCAGGTCGTCAGTCTAACAATAGCTTCCACTAACAATTAAAGCATCAGTCACTGCAAATTTATATTTACCAAATCTAATCAGCTAAGCACCATCATGTAGGAAATGGGAATAAAGGCCTGACGGAGCTGTTGTCGTTACATAAAACTGGAGCAAACATTAAACAAGAAAAATTGATGCCAAAATGGGGGTTACGTGGATGCCCCTGCATCAAACACCCAAGGTAAGAAGTTTGTGAGAATACACTCACAAATGTGGAGTTGAATGGTAGGACCATCCTTTCAGATTACAAGCAATCTGTAGCGAACTCTGTCACTGAAATATGTGCACAAAATGCTCTTTTTCCTCTTTTTCCAGCATTTTGTCAGAACAAGCTTCACTCTCCTCGAAAAAATTTGCACTTCATTCTTTCCTCTTCTTTGTGTGGACTTGTATCAACTACGTACCATCTTTCTCTCATAAATCCATTCACCACTCTTCTCTTCACTTGTGGATTTACATCCACCATGTAAAATCCTCCTTTGACAAATTATTTCTCCTCTCCTCTCCTTCTTCATGGGATTCAACCCACCACAAACTGACCACCTCCACCAAGTTCCACCTACACCATCCTCTACAACCTCTATGCACAAACATGCAACATTTGCATACCAATCTACAACTTCATTCTCTACAACTAAAATCTCTTCTATAGAAGGTAAATAATAATCATCATATTCAAAATCAAAATTTACCTTATCCTTTTTCGTTGTTCCAACATCTTCTTCTTTTTCATTCACTGCAACATTCATCTTCTTCCCTCCCTGAGCAAGCTTATCAAACCACTCTTATTCCATCGCCAAAATCCATGACAATAAGTCATCTTTATCGTCTTCATCTGCTGCAACATCCTCAAGCTCTATTGGACCATCTCAATATCCATCGCTACACCTTCTTCGCCGCTCATCTTCTTCCTTTTTAATCACTGCAACTCCTCTTCTACTTTCTTCTTTCATGTCTTCAACAAGACCAACTACTGCAATCTCTTCATCTACATGCAATCTACTCTCATCTTCATTATAAAAATGAAAAATATTATGCATTACCTTACTAACCTCTTTCTTCTCCACTACTACTTCATCTTTGCTTTGCTCTGTAGCTTCACAAGTTGCTCCTCAACCTTTGCTATATTTTCTATTTTGATTTCCTCCTTCATGCCTTCAACAAGACATGCTGCCACAATCTCTATATTTTTTTTTCATCCTCTTGTATGAGGAACTCATCTTCACACCCTATTGTATCTTCTCTTTTACCTACAAACAAAATAATGTTAGCATAATCATGGGACTTATCTTCTCCCATCTACATCTTCTCCATCCCCTTATCACCTTCATCTGACACTTACCCTTCAAATAATATATCTATCTTTCTCATCTCCTCTTTGAATAGGAGATCTTCATCTTCCCCAAATTCTTCACCAAACATAGGACCCTCAAAGTCCATCATCTCATCTTTCACATCTTGAGTATCTTCTTAGCATGTCACAAAAACTTCCATTTCTTCTATACCTTCACCTTCTTCAGGCATGTCTTCAATCACATCTCCATCTTCAATATCTTCCTCTTCAAACTTATAACCAAATATTTGTACCTCTATTCATCTCCATTGCACTACTCAAATTTATTTCCTTTTCAACATAACTCTCACTTTCCTCATCAGGTTCCTCTAATTTGAACTCTAAACATCTAGTTTTATTTCTAACTAGTCTAGTCAGCATTGCCACCCTGTTCGTGAGATCCTTCATCCCATTCTGCACCATCTCTCTCATATTTGCAATAGTATTCTTTCCTCTAATCTTCTTCTCCTCCTTTCTAGCATTATTTTTTCTTTCTATTAGATATCCAAAGGTCTCTTCCATTATCTCATCAACCGTACATGCCATTTCTCTTATCCCTATCATTTGCTCTTGAAGTCTACAGAAATCAATTCTTTCTTCTAACTGGACAATCTAGACTTTTGGTCTCACATTTATTCCCTTCATTTTATTTTCAACGCTCAGAGACTTCCTCTTCACAACTCAACTCTCAGGGCCTTGCGTAGACTGCCTCAAATCGGTGGTTCTATCCACACACTCAGGAGCTACTGCTTTGATATCTACCTCCATCTCTACCCCTACCTCATGGGGCCACTCTTGGAGGGACTTTCTCACAACCCACAACTCATAAGCCTTGCTACAAGCTGCTTCACATTCGATGATTTGCTTGCAAACTTAGGAACAACCCGCTCTGATACCATTGATGCAAAAGAAACTTAACACAACTCACAAAAGTTAATGAAATTCAACTACTTCAAATAAACAGATTTACATAAGCAGATTACAACAATATACAACTGCTGCTTACACACATACAACAGGAAATATTGTAAGCAACAGTTACAGATCGCCGTAATCTACTTACGTAAATCTATTTATTTGAAGTAGTTAAATTTCATTAACTTTTGTGAGTTTTGTTAAGTTTCTTTTGCATCAGTGGTATCAAAGCGGGTTGTTCCTAAGTCTGTAGGCAGATCGCCGAATGTGAGATAACTTGTAGCAGGACCTGTGAGTTGTGGGTTGTGGGAAAGTGCCTCTGAGAGTGGCCCCATGAGGTAGGGGTAGAGATGGAGGTAGATATAAGAGTAATAGCTCCTGAGTGTGTGGACATAACCATTGATTTGAGGCAGTCTGCGTGAGGACCTGAGGGTTGAGTTGTGAAGAGGAAATCTCTGAGTGTTGAAAATAAAATGAAGGGAATAAATGTGAGATCAAGATTCTAGATTGTCCAGTTAGAAGAAATAATTGATTTCTATAGACTTCAAGAGAAAATGAAAGGGATAAGAGAAATGACATGTACAATTGATAAGATAATGGAAGAGACCTTTGGAATTTTAATTGAAAGAAAAAATAATGCTGGAAAGGAAGAGAAGAAGATTAGAGGAAAGAATAATAGTGTAGATATGAGAGAGATGGTGCAGAATGGGATGAAGGATCTCACAAATAGGGTAGCAATACTGACCAAACTAGTTAGAAATAAAACTAGAAGTTCAAAGTTCAAATTAAAGGAACTTGATGGGGAAAGTAAGAGTTATGTTGAAAAGGAAATAAATTTGAGTATTGCTGATTTGAGTAGTGCAATGGAGATGGATAGAGGTACAATACTTGGTTATAAGTTTGAAGAGGAAGATATTGAAGATGGAGATGTGATTGAAGACATGCCCAAAGAAGGTGAAGGTATAAAAGACATGGAAGTTTCTGTGACAAACCAAGAAGTAACTCAAGATGTGAAAGATGAGATGATGGACTTTGAGGGTCCTATGTTTGGTGAAGAATTTGGGGAAGATGAAGATCTCCTATTCAAAGAGGAGATGAGAAAGATAGACATCTTATTTGAAGGGAAAGTGTTAGATGAAGGTGATAATGGGATGGAGAAGATGCAAATGGGAGAAGATAAGTCCCATGATTATGCTAACATTGTTTTGTTTGCAAGTAAAAGAGAAGATACAATAGAGTGTGAAGATGAGATCCTCATGCAAGAGGATGAAAAAGAAAAGACAAAGATTGTGGCAGCATGTCTTGTTGAAGGCATGAAGGAGGAAATCAAAATAGAAAATACAACAAAGGTTGAGGAGCAAAGTGAAGCTACAGAGCAAAGCAAAGTTGAAGCAGTAGTGGAGAAGAAAGAGGTTAGTAAGGTAATGCATAATATTTTTCATTTTTATAATGAAGATGAGAGTAGATTGCATGTAGATGAAGAGATTGCAGCAGTTGGTCTTGTTGAAAACATGAAAGAAGAAAGCAGAAGAGGAGTTGCAATGATTAAAAAGGAAGAAGATATGAGTAGTGAAGAAGATGCACCTATGGAGATTGAGATGGCAATGATATAGCTTGAGGATGTTGCGGCATATGAAGAGGATAAAGATGACTTATTGTCACAGATTTTGGTGGTGGAAGAAGAGTGGTTTGATAAGCTTGCTCATGGAGGGAAGAAGATGAATGTTGCAATGAATGATGAAGAAGAAGATGTTGGAACAACGAAGAAGGATAAGGTAAATTTTGATTTTGAATATGATGATTATTATTTACCTTCTATAGAAGAGATTTCAGTTGTATAGAATGAATTTGTATATTAGTATGCGAATGCTGCATGTTTGTGCATAGAGGTTGTAGAGGATGGTGTAGGTGGAACTTGATGGAGGTGGTCAGTTTATGGTGGGTTGAATCCCATGAAGAAGGAGAGGAGAGGAGAAATAATTTGGTAGAGGAGGATGTTACATGGTGGATGTAAATCCATAAGTTAAGAGAAGAGTGGTGAATGGAGTTATGAGAGAAAGATGGTACGTAGTGGATATAGTCCACGCAAAGAAGAGGAAAGAATGAAGTGTAGATTTGTTCAAGGAGAGTGAAGCTTGTTTAGGCAAGATGCTGGAAAAAGAGGAAAAAGAGATAGCATTTTGTGCACATATTTCAGTGATAACGTTCACTATAGATTGCTTGCAATCTGAAAGGATGGTCCTACCATTCAACTCCACATTTGTGAGTGTATGCTCACAAACTTCTTACCTTGGGTGTCTAATGCAAGGGCATCCATGTAACCCCCATTTTGACATCAATTTTTCTTGTTTAATATTTTCTCTAATTTTGTGTAACGACAGCAGCTCCATCAGGCTTTTATTCCCATTTCTTGTATAATGATGCTTAGCTGATCAGATTTGGCAAATATAAATCTGTGGCGACTGATGCTTTAATTGTTAGTGGAAGCTATTGTTAGACTGACAACCTAGGGTGGTGGTTTCAATTTTAGGCATTGTGGTAGCTTTCAGATTTGACATTTTCTATTTTGAGGATGGTCTGCAGCTGCCCTCATGCTTTATTCTCTTTTTTTATTCTCAGCTATGGAGAGCAGGTTGGGGGAAACAGAATGCGTAAGGATATTTTTAGGGACCTCTATACCTTTTCCCAAGGTAGGTTGAAGTACTTGGGATTGGAACAGAAGGAACGCTACATCTTTTGGTGTTAGTTGTATTGCCTGTTGAAGGCATTTTGGAGCAATATCTGCTGTAGCAAATATTGGCAGACTGAACGTATGGTTCTTCACACTGTGTAGCAGAATTTCATATTTCTTGTTGTATGTGTGTAAGCAGCAATTGCAGATTGCTGTAATCTGCTTATGTAAATTTGTTTATTTGAAGTAGTTGAATTTCATTAAATTTTATGAGTTTTGTTAAGTTTCTTTTGCATCATTCACCAATCATGACCACAGAATTAAAAAATATTATTCGTGCTACTTTCCATTAATTAATTGAATTGGCATTGTCTAATGCATCAGTTGGTTTGTCACTTCAAGAATCAAAGTAAGTACAGTCAGTCCTATCAAATTATCAATTGTACAACTCTAATTAATGATAAAATTAAAGGTAATTACTGATAAAGGTACTGCAAGTGTAGTCATTCCTATCAATCATGTGACACTATTTTGAATCAATCCCAATCGAGATCACAATTAACCCATCATAAATAGAAATAAATGTTGGCACCCGGTGTGACTATTATTTGGCATTCTATGTGGTTATTGTACATTTTCACACACAACAAAATAAATATAATTATATAGCCAGCCCTAAGCCTCTTGATCTTCTATTAGTTTATTAGGCATCTTCCTTTTTTTGGTTGTTTCTATTTTCATAATTTCCTAGCGAGTGGCGAATTGCTATCATTGAGATTCAAGATGAGTCATTTGATCTCTCGTCATATTTCTCTCTTGCCTTGCAAATGGGAAATGGCTAATTTAGATAGATTTGCTGAGCTAAAATTGGGGAAGGTGTTTCTGCTTGACTCCCCCTGGTTGACGATGCTATCTGAGACATTATTGGTCGTGGTATTCTTTTATAATATCCTCAAAAAAATCTATTCAATGACATCGTCTATGCATTTCTATCAAATTTAATGGACCTGCTAGATGACCCAGGTCTGGTGAAGATGATTGAGAAGGTAATTATTCAAGAATCACTTATCCCTAGGGATAAGCTTGATTTAGCTTTAAATGATTACGATTGTGATGTCAGACCATGGGATAAGGCTGCAATTTTCCCTTTACATTTGTTAGAGTGCTCAAATATAGCTAAAGACATTCTTAAGGAGGAAAGGAGGACAATTGTTAGAGGCTCGTTGGAGCGCTTTAACATGACCCTTATTATACATAATGATTTATCTAACTGTTACTTAAGAAGGCAAGGTCTATTGTCTATGCTACAAATTTTCTTCTTCAAGTGGTAGTTGTTAGAAGACAAATCAACGGTGGCCACTAACAACTTTATTTTTAGTTTTTGAAAATTTAAACTATTTTGAATTTTCGTCTTTGTGTAATGATTTAATTTTCCATTTTCAATTTTTGAATTTTGAATTTATCCAAGGTTCGTATTAGGGCACCTTGGATTAGGGATATGTAAAAAATCCTCTATAGGTTGTAAACTCTTTTGTTTGATATAATAATATAATATGGGTTATCGATGTCGATTACAATTGTTGTCGACATTTTAATTTTTTGTCTTATTATCTATTATTTTTCGTTAATAACATAATTCTGGAACTTTTATTATTTATGGTTAGATCCATTGGTTGATTCTGGAAGTATTATAATTCAAAATATATGTAAAAAATAAGTTTATTCTAAATCATTCCTTGAGTCCTTCATTGACACTTACCTCTATAATTATAGGATATATTATAGTTACATTGCTAATTTAAAGTTTCCAAAATGTATATTAATATTAAGAACTTCTTTTCAATAACAAATGTATATTAATATTAGACCAACAGGCTGTAGTAACCCTCATATTATGTTTTAACCCTTATTCACTTAATCCTTCAGAAAAGAGATTAACAATGTGTGTAATTAATGAAATTAACAAATTAGAATTAGAATCATCTCTCATTTCATTGAGTCAAAAAATTAAACAACTGTTATAAAAAGATGACAACATAAAGATGAGATCCCTTTATAATAAATGTTACATGGTGAAAGAAGAAGCCCTTGACCCCTCGCTGGATGAATATTTCCAGTTGATAGAGAACTAAGCACTGTGTATTTCCCTCGTATTTTCCTTACAACACAATGAAGAAGAAGCCTTTGCTTGAGCCTTGGCCGTTGGAGCGGGAAGAATATGTGAATGAAATTGGGAATAAAACTGTGGCTTTTGTCCAAATTTAAGAAGAAAGGCTAACATAGCAAAAGAAGAAGCCTTTTGCAGTCTGGACTGTCTAGAAGGAAGCTAGAAGACTCATTGTACTAAGCTGGTTGCTAGACACATGAACCAATGGATTGGGAGAGACCACTGTCCACAATCCATCACTAGGTTGCCAGAAAGATGTGACAATGGATTGGGAGAGAACACTAACCACAACCCATCAGATAGATGCAAGACCATCTGTCATATAATGATACCAGATGCATTTGTCTATGTAGCCAATGTTAGGAAGGTAAGGTAGTGGAACAACTTCCTACACTAATCTTGAGAGGAGGATAATGCAAAACTTTACAAATATTTAACAGTTACAAACACTTAAACATAAATAAACATAAATATCATGTATACCACAACACAGTGATTTACATGGGGAATACCCTTTCGAGAGAAAAACCCCACACTCCAAAAGCTGCCCAATATATTATTCAAAAATCATAAAGACTAAAATATACTTGTAGAGAAAGCTTCTCACAGGAGTACCACCACCAGAGATCCAAAGACTGTTGAATGCACAAGACAACTGAGAGGGGGGGGATGAATCAGTTGTATCTTAAAACTTCAAAACCCTCACAAACATTTAGATCCATATTAATTCAATTAACCCTTAATCTGTTAGAATGATTAATCATGAAAGTAGATAATAAAAACATAACCAAATCAACAACATACACAAGGAAACACCATATTTATGTGGAAAACCCAAGAAGGGAAAAGCCACGTTGAGGACTAGCTCACAATATAAAGTAATATCAACACCGAATACAATAGGGCTCACTTCCCAAAGAAAGAAAGAAAGGCTCACTGCCACAAGCTCACTGCCATAATAGAAAAGAAGATAGAGAAGAGTGTTACAATGAGAAAACCATCTCAATGCAACAAAGAAGTCCACCACAACATCACCAACACCTTTGCAGCCTTATTGAAGAATTGTAGACACCTTCTGCTCATTGGATCTAGCAATCTAACACATGAAAGATTCCACTACACTTTACAAATTTGCACTCTACAACTCTATAACTTGCATCTCACACACCACACACATCTATCTTCACATCCCTCAATAACTCTACACTTATCTATACTATCTTCAACCTTGAAAACATTCTCCAAGGTTAGCAATGCACCTTAACCATGTAAATTCAAATTAGGTCAGCACCAAAACATTCCCGTGGTGGAAAGGAATGAAGGCGGACCACAACACACCTTAGCTTGGACCTAAATCCATTCATATGCACCATGCCACACTTCCACAATCACCAAAGCAGATCTGCAATTAGTGTAAACACCCAAGGTTGGTCGAACCTGTGTTAACACCATAATCATTTAAGTACACACTTCCTCATAACTAAAGATGACTTGCAAACCACACACCATGCTTGAATGCAATCTAGAATATCCCACAAACATCCTAAAATCTAAAAAATTCCTTTGCAACAACTTTCACCTGAAGAAAGTACACACCTAGTATACTCAAACATCTCTGCCATACACTGCAACTTAAGAAATCAACTTGCAAAGCACCAAACCATGAACAAATTCACCTAAAGGTAGATATGCTCCTTATAAACACACTTACAAAACTGCAAGACCTGAAATCACTCTATGGAAAAATGTGGAGCAAAAACATTTCTCCCAAACACCTATGCAATACACAGTTCACACACTGGTCAACACACCTTCCTCTGCGCAACGATCTAGCAAACCAAATTCTAAATGTAGCACCTCTGAACACCTATGATCAACATATCCAAACCACACAAGAAGATCTTCAACATGGAAGAAATGTCGAGCCAAAGTAGAACACCACTCTGTATGCCAGAACACACTATTTCCTATTTTATTTAATTTTTCTCAAAAGCACTTGGAAACCAAGCATCAAAAACATATCATCAACATATTCAACACTTCCTCATTACCACCATAGTAACTCAACCATACATACATAGACATAAGCTTATCAAAGCAACACTAGAGGTTGACACCAGTAGCTTACAAATGACAACATAATGCAACCAATCAAAGCATCATCAGAGACAACATCAACTCAATACCAACTGCTCACACTCTTGTAACAATCTCTTGCTCATACAATTGACACCAATGACAACACAAACTTGTTGACATCAATGACAACACTAACTGCACATACTTGCAACAATCTCCCCCTTTGTCATTGATGTCAACACATGATGTGAAAAACCATCAACACAACAGCATCCTCAATACTCTACTTCATACCAACTCTTTTTCTTTCTCTTTCTCTCCCCCTCAACTTACTACTCTCCTTTTCTCAACTGACTCTTTCCTTTTTCACATTAATTTCTCTCCCCCTTTGACATCAATGGCAAAGGGAGACACATATCTCTCCTACTCTCCCCTTTAGACATTACTCATACTTGTACCTGCTCACCATAGCTTTGCAACATCTTTTCTTTTACTGCTCTACATACTCCCCCTTAGGAGCAAACAACAACTGTATTAGTTAGCAACCACAACACATAACCTGCACACCAACACTTACTCCCCCTGACTGCAACAACCAACAAAGCCACTACCTACTCCCCTGAGAGGTAGCCTCCAACATCAATCTAGAACAAAGAATGAATCTTGAAATCCACTTGACTGATGCATCTACTTATGCATCTAGTTCAAAGGAGGGGCAATAACCCCCAACTTCTCCTGGAGATACTCAAAAGTATCCTTAGGAAGAGCCTTAGTGAATATGTCAGCAACCTGATCCTTTGTAGGCACATACTCAAGCTTCACTTCATTCTCTACAACCTTCTCTCTCAAAAAGTGATACTGGATTGAGATATGTTTTGTCCTTGAGTGCATCGCTGGATTCTTTGAAACGTTAATAGCACTTGTATTGTCATAGAAGATAGGAATTGGTTCATCATATACAACTCTAATATCCTTCAAGGTTTGCCTCATCCACAACACCTATGTGCAACAAGATGTTGCTGCAATGTATTATGCCTTTGTAGTAGATAAAGACACTGAATCTTGTTTCTTGCTTAGCCATGACATCAATCTACATCCAAGAAATAATGCACCACCAATTGTACTTTTCCCATCATCTACACAACTAGCCCAATCTGCATTTGTGTAAGCACTTAGAGTAAAGTCAATATCCTTTGAATACCACAAGCCATGATCCAGAGTGCCCTTTAAATATCTGAATATCCTCTTCACTGCTACAACATGTGACTCTCTAGGACCTTCTTGAAATCTAGCCACAAGACAAATTGCATGCATAATATCTGATTTAGTAGCAGTTAGATATAGTAATCCTCCAATCATTGATCTATACTTGCACTGATTAGCCTTAGAAGTTTCATCATTCTTGCTCAGCTTGCAACCAGTAACCATAGGGGTACATACTAGTTTAGAATATTCCATTCCAAACTTCTTCAACATTTACTTGACATACTTTGATTGTGAAATAAAAATACCTTTATCTGTCTAATTGATTTGAAGCCCAAGGAAGAAATTCATCTACCCAAATATTGACATTTCAAATTATTTCTATATCTCCTCTGCAAATTTATTACACATAGCTTCATTTCCTCCAAAAATAATGTCATCAACAAACACAACTACAATCAAGATTTGATCATTTTCAATTTTGAAGTAAAGATTACTGTCTGCGGTACCTTTATTGTATCCTAGATGTAACAAGTACCTGTCTAACCTTGCATACCAAGATTTGGGGGCTTGCTTCAATCCATATAGTGCCTTCTTCAATCTGTAAATCATATCCAGTTTATCTAATAACTGAAATCCTTCTGGTTGTTCTATGTATACTTCTTCTTCCAATTCACCATTCAAGAAAGAAGACTTCACATCCATTTGATATACTTTGAAATCCTTATGTGCTGCAAAAGCCAAAAACATCCTGATGGATTCCATTCTTTCCACTGAAGCAAATGTTTCCTCAAAGTCTATTCCTTCTACATGTGAGTAGTCTTTACACACAAGCCTTGCCTTGTTTCTTATCACTTCTCCATTCTCATCCAGTTTGTTCTAGAATACCCAGTTAGTTCCAATCACATTTTTGTTTGCTGGTCTTGGGACAAGTTCACAAGTTCCCAAGTCTAATTCTTTTCAATCTACATTAGTTCTTCTTCCATAGCCTTGATCCAATACTCATCGTTGCATGCTTCAATCACTATTTTAGGTTCAACTTCAGAAAGTAAACATAGATTTACTTGTTCTTCAACAACTTTCCTTCTTATCAGTACACCTTTTCTCTTATCACCAATGATCTGAGTCATGAAACAATAACCATCAGCACCTTTGAGCTGATAGACATTTCCATCTATCCTCCTTCCAGCAACAATTATAGTTTTGAAATCTTTTCTGATCTCAAAACCATCATATTGAAACATAAGATTGTATCCCTTGCTACACATTTGTCCAACACTCAAGAGGTTATGTCTTAAACCCTTAACATAAAGAACATCGTCAGTGTTATGCTTGCCATCAAAACTGATTGAACCTTTTCCACATATCTTAGCAGATATATCATCACCAAACCTAACTAGTCCTCCATATTTTTCAAGTTTAACAAAATTACTCTTATCACTGGTCATATGATTAGAGCATCCACTGTCAATGATCCAATGGTTCTTTTCCTATCTAGCATGAAAAGTAGACATCAAGGTGCCTTCAACATTAATACTTACTTCCAGAGCCCTTTCCTTCACACATCCCTCAAAGTTAGCAGAAATAGTATCATCTTTTAAAGCTATGAACAAGCATTCACCATCCTCATCATCAGATTCATCATCAGATATAATTGCATCTTCTTTAACATAATAACTTTTCTTAATCATCTTACCTTTATTCTCCCTATTTTTGTTATTCAAAGCTTTATTTGGACATCTTGAAGCATAATGACCTATCTTTCCACAACTAAAACACTTGAAAGGCAACTTACCACTATACTTTCTAGTACCCTTTTTCATTCTTCTCACAAAGTTAGCTTCCATATCATTAGAATCCTCCTGATTTGATTCCACAAGCTTCTCTAATTTGCCAGCCTTAAAAGCAGTCTCAACTTTTGCACTACGTGTACCAAATTCTCTCATTTCAAAAGTAGTTAAAGAACCATACAACTGATCTCTGGTATATTGATCCAGATTTTGCAATTCTTTAATAGCAGAAACTTTATGACTATAAGCTTTGGGAAGAGTTCTGAGTACTTTCTTTACCACTTATTTTTCTTCTAGTTCTCCACCAAGACCTCTGATGCCATCGACAAATTCATCCACCTTCTGCAAGTAGCTTGTGATGTTTTCATCTTCAAACATTCGTAGGGTTTCAAATATGAGCTTCAGATTCTGAATCTTATCTTGCTTGGCCTTATCATCTCCTTCATAAATGCTTTTTAACTTTTCCTAAATTTTATTAGCAGTTTTCAAATTCATAACTTTCACTAATTCAGAATTAGTAAGACCAATTAAAAGAGCATACCTTGCTTTACCATTGTTTTCATAGGCCTTGATCTCATTAGTAGTAATCAGACCATTCTCAAGTATAGTGTATCCAGACTCAACAGGCTTCCAGATTTCATAACCAAGAGAAACCAGATAACCTTCCATTCTTATTTTCCAGAATGCATAGTCTGATCCATCAAACAGGGGAACATATTTCTTATGCGCCATCCTAGATCTACCTCAAGCGGTTAAGCTTTCTTCCAAGGAACCTTGCTCTGATACCAATTATTGAATGCACAAGACAACTAAGAGGGGGGTGAATCAATTTATCTTAAAACTTCAAAACCCTCACAAACATTCAGATCCATATTAATTCAATTAACCCTTAATCTATTAGAATGATTAATCTTGAAAGCATATAACAGAAACAAAACCAAATCAACAACATACATAAGGAAACACCAGATTTACATAGACAACCCAAGAAGGGAAAAACTACGGTGAGGATTAGCTCACAATATAAAGTAATATCAACACTGAATACAATAGGGCTCACTGCCCAAAGAAAGAAAGAAAGGCTTACTACCACAAGCTTACTTCTAGAATAGAAAAGAAGATAGAGAAGAGTGTTACAATGAGAAAACCATCTCAATACAACAGAGAAGTCCACCACAACATCACCAACACCTTCACAGTCTTACTAAAGAATTGTACACCTTCTGCTCACTGCATCTAGTAATCTAACACATGAAAGCTTCCACTACACTTTACAAATTTGCTCTACAACTCTTTAACTTGAATCTCACACACCACACACATCTATCTTCACATCACTCAATAACTCAACACTTATTTATACTATCTTCAACCTTGAAAACATTCTCCAAGGTCAGCAATGCACCTTAACCATGTAAATTCAAATTAGGTCAGCACCAAAACATTCCCGCGATGGAAAGGAATGAAGGTGGACCAAAACACACCTTATCTTGGACCTAAATCCACTCATACGTGCCATGCCACGCTTCCACAATCACTGAAGAAGATTTGCAATTAGTGTAAACACCCAATATAAAGTAATATCAACACCGAATACAATATAAAGTAATATCAACACCGAATACAATAGGGCTCACTACCCAAAGAAAGAAAGAAAGGCTCATTGCCACAAGCTCACCGCCAGAATAGAAAATAAGATAGAGAAGAGTGTTACAATGATAAAACCATCTCAATGCAACAGAGAAGTCCACCACAACATCACCAACACCTTTGCAGTCTTATTGAAGAATTGTAGACACCTTCTGCTCACTGCATCCAGTAATCTAACACATGAAAGATTCCACTACACTTTACAAATTCACACTCTACAACTTTGTAACTTGCATCTCACACACCACACACATCTATCTTCACATCCCTCAACAACTCTACACTTATCTATACTATCTTCAACCTTGAAAACATTCTCCAAGGTTGGCAATGCACCTTAACCATGTAAATTCAAATTAGGTCGGCACCAAAACATTCCCACGGTGGAAAAGAATGAAGGTGGACCACAACACACCTTAGCTTGGACCTAAATCCACTCATATGCACCATGCCATGCTTCCACAATCACCAAAGTAGATCTGCAATTAGTGTAAACACCCAAGGTCAGCCAAACCTATGCTAACACCATAATCATTTAGGTACACGCTTCCTCAAAACCAAAGATGACTCACAGATCACACACCATGCTTGAACGTAATCTAGAATATCCCACAAACATCCTGAAATCCAACAAATTCCTTCGCAACAACTTTCACCTAAAGAAAGTACACACCTAGTATACTCAAACATATCTGCCATACACTGTAACTCAAGAAATCAACTTGCAGAGCACCAAACCATGAACAACTTCAAATGAAGGTAGATATGAACCTTATAAACACAATTCCAAAACCGCAAGACTTGAAACTACTCTACAAAGAAATGCGAAGCAAAAACATTTCCACCAAATTTTGAATGTAGGACCTCTGAACACCTCTGATCAACATATCCAAACCACACAAGTATATCTTCAACATGGAAGAAATGCAGAGCCAAAGCATAACACCACTCTGTATGCCAGAACACACTGTTTCCTCTTTTATTCAAATTTTCTCAAAAACACTTGGAAACCAAGAATTAGAAACATATCATCAACATATTCAACACTTCCTCATTACCACAATAGTAACTCAACCATACATACATAGACATAAGATTATCAAAGTAATACTAGAGGTTGACACTAGTAGCTTACTAATGACAACATAATGCAACCAATCAAAGCATCATTAGAGACAACATCAACTCAATGCCAACTACTCACACTCTTACAACAATCTCTTGCTCATACAGTTGACACCAATGACAACACAAACTTATTGACATGAATGACATCACTAACTACACATACTTGCAACCAAAGACAACATGACCGCTATTAGACTCTTAGAATACATCACCATATCGCAGTTGTAATACAATGCCCTCATAAAATAGGGTTACTTTATAGGGCAAGACAAGCCAACAAAATATCTACCATCAGATCTAAAACCTAATAATGAACAGTCTAGATTTTCAATATATCGTTAATTTAATGTATGTCGGCCATTTAACAGTTTTTGTTAACAAAAAAATGTTAACCCGTGTCCCACTCCACCCCATGATCCCATTGTATATTACACCTATCGGTGTAACTAGGAAATATATATCTTATCAACAATAAACCTTATACAATTGCAAGGTTGAGATACATTTTCTCTACAAATCTCCCACTTGTCAAACACCTTGCAAGAGCAACGGGAAGGAGTAAACATCGTCTCTTAATTGCTAGGGGCCAAAAGGCCCATAGTCTCTAAACACCATCTGAACTTTTTTGTGCTCACATGCTTAGTTAAAGAATAATCAACATTCATCAAAGTATCTACCTTAACCAGCTTCACCCTACCATCTTCAACCATATCTCTAACAAAATGATATTGTACATCAATGTTCTTGGTCCTGGCATGAAATGTCGAGTTCTTAGCTAGATAGATCGCACTCTGACTATCGCAATAAATTGTCACTGCACCTTGTTTTATTCCAATATCTTAACACAGTCTCTTAAGCCAAATGGCTTCTTTGCAAGCATGAGTAGCTGCCATATACTTAGCTTTAGTAGAGGACAAAGTAACCATAGCCTGTCGCTTACTCATCCAACTATTTGCACCACCAAATAAAGTAAACACATAAGCATTGGTGGATCATCTACTATCAATATCACCTGCCCAGTCTGAATTGAAATAACCATGAATATAAAGGGAAATATCATCTTCAATCAAATTACTATGATAACACAAGGAATACTCTGAGGTACCGCACAAATATCTGAAGACTCTTTTAACTGCATCCCAATGAACTCTCTAGGATTAGACATATATCTGGAAAGATCTCCCATTGCTTGGGCAATGTTGGGTCTAGTACAAACCATAACATACATCAAACTTCCAACTGCACTCTAGTAAGGCACTCTGCTCATCTCTTCCCTCTCTGATGGAGACGTTGGACAATCTGAAATAGATAACTTTGTTCCAACTGAAAAGGGAACACACAATGGTCTACAGTCCTACATATTAAACCTCTGTAAAATTGAATTGACATACTTACTTTGGCCAAGCCATAGCTTTCTGTTCACTCTATCTCTTCTAATTTCCATCCCAAGAATGTGTCTAGCTACACCAAGGTCTTTCATTTCAAATTTAACAGCAAGTTGAGATTTCAGTTCTGAAATCATACCTTTCCCTTTACCAATAAATAACATATCATCAACATATAATGCAATAAATAGGAAATGATCACCATCAGGTTTATAATAAACACAATGATCTAATTTAGAATACTCAAATCCCAAACTCAACACATATGTATCAAATTTCTGGTATGACATCCTAAAACTTTGTTTTAGGCCATACAAAGATTTCTTCAATTTGCAAACCAGATTACCTTTACCTTTCACCACATAGTGCTCTAGATTTGTCATTTAAATATCCTCCTCCAAGTCACCATGAAGGAAAGCAGTTTTCACATTCATTTGCTCAACCTCTAAATCATAAGCAACAACAATAGAAAACATAAATCTAATGGATGTCATTTTTGCAACAGGAGAAAATATCTCACCATAATCAACACCCTCAACTTGAGAGAACCTTTCGCAACCAACCTTGCTTTGTATTTCTCAATACCTCCATCTGAACCAATCTTTTTCTTGAACACCCATTTGCAACCAATATGTTTTCACCCTTCAGGCAATGGTACAAGATCCCATGTATCATTCTTTTTCAAAGATGTCATTTCTTCATCCATAACAATCTTCCAAGATTCTGCATCATTCATACCTAGTGCCTCTTCTACAGATTTGGGTTCATCCTTGTTAGTATTCAAAGAAAAAATACATCTCCAATCATCATGTGAATACCTTTCAAGTGGTTGTCTATGCCTTGTAGACCTATGAACAAGTTGAGTTGGAGGTTCTTCCTCCTCTTCTGAAGATTCAGAGCTAGATGAGTTCTCCTCAACTTCTTGTCTATCCATGGGCCTCGATTCAACTTTCTCAGGTGTAGAAGGAAATTGAATCACATATTCCTATTTACTTTGTTTTGGCTTAGTTTCTCTAAAAATAACACTTCTACTATATATTACCTTTTGTGCAACAGGATCCCAAAGCTTGTATCCTTTCACACCATAACTGTATCTAATGAAGATACATTTCACAGCCTTGTTTTACAACTTTGTTCACTTCTCCTTTGGCACATGTGCATATGCCTCATAACAAAAAACTCTAAGATGTTTTAATGAAGGCTTGTGACCCGGCCATGCCTCTATAGGCATCTTATCAACAGGAACTGATGTAGGAGACCTGTAAATCAGGTAACAGGTAGTGGCAATAGCTTCAACCCAAAACCTTTGTTCTAGACCAACACCACTCAACATACTCCTAGCCTTCTCCATCAGTGTCTTGTTCATTCTTTCTGCAACTCCATTTTGTTGTGGAGAATACATAGTTGTCTTTTGTCTATGAATACCACAATCTTTACAAAATCTATCAAAATCATTAGAGCAAAATTAACTGCCATTATCAGTCCTCAAACATTTTATTTTCTTTCTAGTCTGCAACTCAACCATTGCTTTAAATTCTTTAAATCAACTGAAAACTTTAGATTTACTCTTTAGAAAGTATACCCATGTCCTTCTACTATAGTCATCAATAAATGAGACATAATATGTGGATTTTCTAATTGAAGGAACATCTACAGGACCAAACACATCAGAATGAATAAGATACAATACACCATAAGATTTATGAGAACTCGAGTAAAACTAAATGCGGTTTTGTTTTCCATAAATGCAATGCTCATAGAAATCAAACTCAAGATTACAATCAGACAACCCTTCAACAAGGTTTTTATTTTTCAAGGTCCTTAGACCCTTTTCTCCAATGTGGCCAAGTCTCTAGTGCCATAACATAGTTTTCTCTACAGGTAACTTTGATTCAGAAGAAAGAGTACCCTTAGGTACCCAAAATCCATGACCATCTATTGAAGATGAAACCCTCACCTCTTCCATAGACTTGCTTTTCACAGAAGTACTATTGCACTCAACAATGCATGCATCAATCTTATATAATGTGCCATATCTGACACCTCTAGCAATCACCATAGCACCTCTAACCATCTTGCATCCTGCATCAGAAAATACTACCTGCACAACTACATCTATTAGTTTGCTCACAAATAACAAATTTAATGCTAATCCATGGATATGCAACACAGTATTAATCCTTTTTATTCTGCCATTAGAAACCTGATTCTAACTTTACCATGGCCAACAATATTTAAATAAGAATCATCACCCAAGTACACCTTACCTCCATCAAATTCTTCATATTCAGAAAAACAATCTCTATTAAAGGTCATATGGAAAGATGCACTTGAGTCAATTAACCATGCATCATTACCTACATGAGTTTCCAAAGCTGTAATGAATGCATGACCATCTTACTTCTTAGACTCATAATTAGAGTCAAATCTCTTCTTTTTCTTCTTTGCATTCCTTACAAATATGTCCAGGCTTACCACAATTCCAACAAACAACTTTGGACTTTCCAGGAGATTTGGATCTCCCCTTGGACTTGGATTTATCACACTTCTCATTCTTCTTTCCCTTTTCCATAGGTCTTCCATGAACATTTAGGGCCTCCTTGGCACTGATGGATACCTTCCTCCCCATCTCTTCAGAAAGAAAAGAACCCACCACATCTTCAGTCTTTAATATAACAGAAGTACTCCCAATAGCCATAACAAGAGAATCCCATGAATCAAGCAAAGAACAAAGCAATATTTGACATTTCTCCTCCTCATCCATTTTGACACCAACTGATGCCAATTGAGCCACCAGCATATTGAATGCTTCCAGGTGCTCTATAATTTGCCCACCCTCTTCCATTCTCAAGGAATACAATTTCTTCCTCAAGAAAGTCTTGTTCAATAAGGATTTGGCTTGATACATCTCACCAAGCTTCTTCCATAGTTTCTGTGCAAAGGTCTCTTCATGGAAATTGATTAAGACAGAGTCTGCCAAACACAATTTGATTAGACCCTTGGCTTTATAGTCCATAACATCATATTGAGTAGCCAAAGTAGGATCTGCAGGCTTTGAAACCTTCTAATCAACAACATCCCACAGATCTTGATCTATCAACAAATCCTCCATCTTCAGCTTCCACATTTCAAAATTATTTCCATAAAATTATCCACCTCTATTCTCCTTGATGAACTTGCCATCTGAAAATTCCTACAACAAGATCACACAGTGTCTTCTGCACAAGCTCCCACTCAAATCTAGATTAGTTCAAAAAATCCAACAACTCACAACTGAAACCAAAGGTGATCAAGCTCTGATACCACTTGTAAGGAAGCTAAGGTAGTGGAACAACTTCCTACACTAATCTTGAGAGGAGGATAATGCAAAAATTTACAAATCTTTAACAGTTACAGAAACTTAAATAGAAATAAACATAAATATCGTGCATACCACAACAGAGTGATTTACGTGGGGAAAACCCTTTCGAGAGAAAAACCCACACTCCAAAAGTTGCCCAATATATTATTCATAAATCACAAAGATTACAATATACTTGCAGAGAAAGCTTCTCATAGGAGTATCACCACCAGAGATCCCAAGACAACACAACCGCTATGAGACTCTCGGAATACATCACTATATCGCAGTTGTAATACAACGCCCTCATAAAATAGGGTTACCTTCTAGGGCAAGACGAGCCAACAAAATATCTACCATCAGATCTAAAACCTAATAATGAATGGTCCAAATTTACAATATATCATTAATTTAATGTATGTCGACCATTTAACAATTTTTGTTAACAAAAAAATGTTAACACGCATCCCACTCCACCCAATGCTCCCATTGGATATTACACCTATCGGTGTAACTAGGAAATATATATATATATATATATCATATCAACAATAAACCTTATATAATTCCAAGGTTGAGACACATTTTCCCAACAGCCAAGGCTATTTCCAACTGCACTGAAAGAAGAGTATTGCCAGAAGGCACCATTCTCGTTCCACTTTATTTCCCAAGTAGCTGGTTGTTATCTTACAAATCCTCCCATGTCATACATAGAGTTCCCATGACTCATTTTTTCATCTTACAAGAACTAGGTCCTTCAAGGTAAAGATAACAACCCAACTGTGTAACCATTCTAACTGCTTCCTCTACCGAAAAAGAATGCATTCTAACTGAATAATTCCCTTCAAATTAGCTAACAAGGAATAACCAAAAGTTGAAATTGATTATCGAAAGAAACTTTCTCCATCCCTTTATAGCCATGACTATTAGGAACTCAAAAAATCATTACCCATTTGTTAGTATATCTTACTAACCCTGCAAATAATTCTCCAGACACCAAAATGTCACTTCATATCATGCTCCGAGAGCGTTTGGGCATCAAATTCAAGAAATCCTCGTATGGACTTGACATCTTACTCGTATGGACTTGACATCTCACGTCGAAAAGTACCTTGGCTCCCTTTACAAAGATTGAATTTTGCATCCACTTGATCGCCTTGGGGTGACTGATATGACCACCAAAACATTAGCCATCAGAGAAAATTGCTCCACTTGTAAATTGTTCCACCGTTTGATGAACAAATGATAAATGATGGTAGTTCAATTCTGAAAGGTAGATCTCCAACGCTACACATTGCCAACAAAAGCCTTCAGAATCAACCAGGAGACGTTATATATTATTAGATCAACGGTTGATATATATAAAATATATAATATATTTATATTGATTATTGTATACTATATTGTATATAATATGAATTATTTAATATAAAATAAAGGTCAAGGTGGCAGCAGAGCGCAAGCCCTCAACTGTGAAGATGGGCCCACCTGTTAATTTTGTGATGTACATGAAACATCACAATGCAATCATGACGAGACACATGGCATACAACACAGTACACTTGTCTCTATTCCAGAGACTTTATGTAGAAACTTGGGTGTGTCAGTACTTTGGCCCAAAATAGAACTTATGTTGTCGATTTGCGATCATTTGACGATAAAAAATTATTAGAATATTATAAGTACATCGATGTAAATTGTAAGCCTAGTCATCCTTTTGAATTTTATTTTATTAAATTATTATCTATTAATTTTTGTTAATCTGAATCGTTCCTTCGTTGAGACTTGTCTTTATTCTGGAGACTTTATGTAGAAAGATGGGTGTGCCAGAACTGCAGCCCGAAATAGAACTGATGTCATTGATCTTTGATACTGAATATCCATCGATCTAAATGTAAATACTTTTTAATCTATAAATTCATCAAGTAAATTAATCATTATAATTTAGCATTTGATATTTTCACCAGCCACATTATGATTTTTCAAAAAATTGCCAACACATTAGCCAAATAATTTATTTTATATTTTTGAATATCTATATAATTCACAACCTAATTTATTTTATTTTTTGGAATACAACTATAATTCGTCACCTAATTTATTTTATTTTTTGGAATACAACTATAATTTGCCAACATTTTTTTTCAAATCTATATACAATTTGCCAGTAAAAAAACCAATGTCGACAAATTTGAAAAAATTTGCCAATGAAATTGTTTTTTTTTTAAATAGGCATAGATTCGCCAACATTTTTTGGCCTTGGGCTAAGATTCACATGATTTTATAGGTTTTTTAGGGGGGGTGGGTTCCTTAAAGTTATCCCTGCTTGGTGATAATAGTTCATATCCTATTATCAGAAAGGGTAAGCTTTAGTTGTGTTTCAGTGATAGGAGGATAAAAACTCTCCCTGGTGTTTTGCATATTCCATGTTTAGCTACGAATTTGATTTCGGTTTCTAAGTTGAATGATGCTGGAATGCATGTAACATTTGATAAGCATGGTTGAAGATTGGTAAGAGGAAGTTTGGTGATAGCAAGAGGGAAAAGGAAGGGAACTCTGCTTATGCTAGAAGCCACTACTGTTTTTAATTCTGCTAATGTAACTGAAAGTACTGAAAATTCTTGTATGTTGTGGCATCGCAGATTGGGCAACATAAGTGAGACTAGTTTAAAAACCATTTTGAATGATTTTTTTAGATGGTTTATCTTATTTTGATGAGAGTTTTGATTTTTGTGAACATTGTGTGTTTAGAAAACAGAATAGAAATCTATTTCCTTCAGGCAGTTATAAATCTAAGAATAAATCAGAACTTATTCATTTAGATATATTTGGTCTTGTGGATGTTGAATCAATTGGAAAATCTAGATATTTTGTGTCCTTCATTGATGATGTCTCAAGATTTACCTGGTTATATTTTATGCAACATAAATTTAAAGTTTTCACTAAGTTTAAGGAATTTAAGGTCTTAGTTGAAAAGTAATTAGATTGTGAAATAAAGGTTTTGAGATGAGGGGAATACTGTTCTAAGTGTAGAGTGGAAAAGAGAGACTAGCTCAATAGATCAAACTAGGTCAAACCCTCTTCTACAAAACATTAGGGCACAAACTGAGCTTGGCTTCTACCTAAGAAGGAGAGCCAAACTACAGGGGTTCTATCCTTTTGTTGTATAGAGAAGCAATTAACCAAATTCAACCAATCAAGCTAGAGTCAAGACATGAAACCCTAGTTGACAAATATCAGAGTACAATAGACGATCAAAACCAAAAACCTAGAAACCAAATGGACAACAAAGATTAGTGATTAGTTCAAAACTTGATTCTGTAGGTCAAAATGCCCAGGACAAGGGTGCTTGGGCGCCCTGGTCCCAAATTAGGGTTTCTAGAAACTGATTCCTCTGTCAGATCTATAATAGTAACCTTAGTCTTCTTGTCAGAGATCACCTTCTAAAACCTGTTCATCTAACCTGCACACATGCAAGAAGGAAAATAGCTTGGCACTATTTAGGAGCTCACCTCAGTCAATCTCTGTGAATTGTGTTTCCACCTCCATAATAGCAAAGATGATGGATAAAGAGAATGTGCCCTAGGAGGGTAGAGGCAAAATCTAAAGTAGAATGGAATTATAAGATAAAGCATGAAGGAAGGAAGTCACCATGAGCATGGAAACCCTTGTATGCTTGTAGACAGTGTCACAACTTGACTCAAGAAGTTGGTGTAGCCCAAAGATCTTCACAATAATCCACAATAGAGAGCTGTAGAGAGAGAGAGAGAGAGAGAGAGAGAGAGAGAGAGAGAGAGAGAGAGAGAGAGAGAGAGAGAGAGAGAGTGCCAAGATTCACTAGAGAGAGTTAGATGTTCAAATGAATGACTTAACTTACTTTTATATGCATTTCTATTTTTTTCCAGAGAATTAAACCACACAAGGCTAACATTAGGAATGTTTTAAGAGGCCTAAGCTGACAAGGCCACAATTTAGGGTAGGGCTAAAGGAGGGCCTAGGGTGCTTGGGTGCCCTAGTCCTTTAGCCACATAATCCTTGAAAGAGGGTGCTTAAAGTATGCTTAGCCCTGACTTATAGTTAATTTCCAGGTTTCGTGCATCAAGATCAAGAACTACATGCTTAATACTCAAAAAAGGTGTTGTAATAGGTCCTAATAAACTAGTGTAAATATTTGAGGCCCATCTAGGAGCTAAACTAAGTGTAAAATGGTGATGTACACATTTTACGACATTACATTTAGCCCCCACTTTACTTACATTCAAACTCATACTAAAGGATGGAGAAGACACAATTCAAACACAACAACATAGAAACCCAAAGAATGACACTAAAATTGAAGGATGGCCAAGCCCCCAAGTTTAGGATTCTAGGAGTTGATGATGATTGGCATACACATAAGACACATAACACAATTCACTCGTACATGAAACATTTAGAAGAAATGAGATAAGACAAGGCATTCACAAGGCATACACTTGAGAAGTCACAATGCCTACACACAATACACAAAGTATACATGAAACATACACATATAAGGCATAAAGCATAAACAGAATACACATGGAATACACGTGAAGCACTTAAGAGGTACGTACAGAGAATGCAACACAAGAAACACATAACGAAAGACCTTGAGTCAACATGAAAAAATAGACTTCGGTCTAAAAGGTGTCTTAATCATCATGTATCATTCCCTAGGATGGAATAAAGAAGAGTGCTAAGGGGTTAGCTAGAAAAGAGAAGAAGCATTTGAGAGGAGTATAAACACATCATACACATAATCCATCTCAAAAGGAAAGTGTTTCTGCTCAAGGGAATACACCCAACTACCTCCTGCAAGAGGATTTATGAAGTCTTGCAGAATAAGAAGGTGAAGCGACCTTACTACCAAACTCTAGTTGGTGGCGCAACCCTTCTCCCAAACATGCAAGGAGATTCAACTTAGAAGAACAAGATAGACTCAAGATCTTGTTTACAAGTTAGCCGTAATCCTTTCCAAGAGAGTGTAGTAACAAAAATAATCATCGTCTGCCTAGATAGAAAGAAGAAAGTAAGGCTCATAGTACGATATATGCCCCCACCTTAAAGTGATTGCTAACTCCATCAAGGGGCAATTGCCTTTAAGGTAGAGTGTTGAAGAAATATAAAATGGGCATGAGAGCTTTCTAAAGGCACATGCCCAAATGAGATGTATTTACCAAATCTACATCACGACAAGGGGTTTCCCCCAAGACGAGAAAACTGAGGCGATGCTTATAGGCATGATACACAATGGCTTGTGTAGTCATGTTATGATGCTGAGCATAGCTACAAGGTGCCACATAGATGGAAGAAAGGTCACATACACATAAATTGAAGCAACATGAAAGGATGCTAAATCGTCCAAAAAAATAATGAAATTACACATCACAACATATAGAAGATTGAAGATACATATAGAGGAATGACACCACACGTTCTTACCCCTTGTACCTTTGTGCTAACAAGGGTGCCAAGGGAGAACAAACAAAAAATAAAACATCACCATATGGAGATAACATTACGCATGAACATAACACAAATGAGAAAGAGGGACCACACTTGCGAGTTAGCCTATAACAAATTATCCCCCACAACTTGAATATAAAATGGATGGAGGACAAGGTGCTCTAGGGACTACATCAAGCATGGTGAGAATTGCTAGAGCCAAACCTTGTTCAAAGTTGTTGAATTTTGCTACTCAAGGCTCAACATTCGTTAGTGGAATGGCCAAGTGCTTGATGATATTTACAATAATGTGTTGAATCATTATTTTGTTGAATCTTTTAGCATTTAAGAGGAGGAAGAGTGATTAAGTAGTCTTTGAGTAGACTCAGCAACATACACTCTTGTTGAGATAAAAGAGAAGATATAGGGGGAGTGGGAAGCAATCCTTTTTATGGTGAACATGGTGGTGAGAATGTAGGAGAAGGCCAAAAACCTAAACCTACTTTAGACAAGTGCGGTGTTGGTTTTACAGGTTCCTTAATTCCTTGTTCTTTACATCCTAACCCATTTCCATTGTATCCTTGTTTTGAAAGAATTTTTGAATCCATGCCCATAACGCTTCTCCAATTCTGAAGGAAGGGGAGAGGTCATATGACTATGTTTGTTGAAGTGAGAAGTGTCATCATGTGTTGAAGAAGAAGGATCATTCTTTTTATCATGGTGAGGAGGGTCAACCTTTGTTTCAACAAGCCCATGGGGTTGAAATCTAAAGAGACCTCGTCACTACCAATACATACATTAGAATTAGATGATTCATTAGATTTAGATGATACTTTATCACAAATGGGGCCACCAGTTCTATAGAAGAAGTTAGATCATCATTAATATCAAAAGTTCCATCGACATTAGTCTTGAGTTTAAACCACGTAGGGGTACGAGATTGTGTTGAAGAAATTGCATTTACCTTCAAGGTCTTAGGGTGTGAAGGTGGGGTTTTATATTCACCCACAAAGGAGAGTGTAAAATCTAATGAACCCCAATCATCACCAAAAAATGCATTCAAAGAACCAGCACTATCCTAACCAATACTGTTGTTAGTAGTGGAGGGTAGTGTTGAAGAAGGGATTGAACTACTCAAAGGAGTTTGATGTCTCGCTTCTATTTTCAAGCAACTATTTGGAGTCAGATCAACTTCAATTGTATGTACTTTGTTTTCAAAGATAATTTTTATTGAACGATGAAGAGTAGACAGAACTTCCCCCATGGCATGAATCCACGGTCTACCAAGAAGAAGATTGTATGAAAGAGAATTAGGCATGACATGGATAAGGGTAGGTAATGTCATAGGTCCAACCCTAAGAGGTAAGGTAATAGTACCCAATGATTGCCAACCAACATTATCAAAGCCATGAATGTTCATTTTATCCAGTTGAATTGAAGATGTGTCAATATTGAGTTTATTTAACAAATCTATTCCACAAACATTAAGACCTAATCCACCATCAATCATAGTGCATATTATCCTCTTTTTATTGAAGAACATGAATATTATAAGAGGCTCATTTTGTTCTTGAACTTCTATGGGAGGTAACTCGTGTTGTTGAAATGATATATTAGATGTTGTCACCTGCATACAACTAAACAAAGATGCTACATCATTTAGATGAACAATAGGTAGAACACTCATTTTTTTGTAGAGTCTCATGGAGAATTTCATGGTATGTAGGGGATGTTTGTATTAAATCCCACAGAGAGATCTTAATTGGAGTAGCATGGAGCTGCTCGATAAGATCACATTCTTTACTAAAATGCAGAGGAAGATGAGGTGCTTGAGGTAGGATAGGTTGAGAAGGTGGAAGAGAAATGGGCACATGCAGTGCTTGCTTACTTTGTTTATTATTACGGGCATTATATATGTGAGCAATCATGTGATGCTGTGACACATTTTGAACACCTTGATTCTTTTGAGTAATTTATTTTGCATAATTTAAAATGTAACCTGGGGGTCGAGGTGGTGTTGGATCACCATGAACCGTAATCACTGGTTTGAAGTGAGGAGGTGTATTAGGTGCCTCATGCATAATGATTTTAGGAACATTAGTACACTTATTCACTATCTCCTTAGTGGGTGGAATGAGTCTATTAATGATGATTAAATTGACATTGTTTGCCTTTTGATTAAGCTCAACATCCATCCTTAAGGGATTTAATGTGAGAGACCTCTCTTCATCCCCTAATGCTTCATATTTTGAAGGGAGAGCATTAGAATGAAGGGAAGGTAAAGTTTTGTGAAGATAATTGTTGATGATTGTATCCTTGGTGATCTCCAAGGAGTTTGAACATGCAACCAAAGGACTAACATCCAAGGTCTTTGCATCCTTAGTGATATCCAAGGTACTTGAATATTCAACCAAATGAGGAACATCCATAGGACGAGCCATAGAGGCCTCATGTACTATGGTAGGGATAGAAGATTTAAGATGATTAGATGAATGCCCATTATCTACCCATGGAGGATCCCATGTGGGAAAAGGATCCTCATCTGCTAATGCTTCATCTTTTGAAGGGAGAAAATTGGAATGAAGAGAGGGTAAGGTGATGTTTGTTGAGGGCACAAGACAACTGAGAGGGGGGGTGAATCAGTTGTATAAAAAACTTTAACTCTTCTTAAATAATATCACATTCACATTCAATTACTTTAACCTCTTAATCTTTTATGAAGATTAAACATGAAGTGCAAAAACAAAACTTAAACACATCAACATCATACACACATGAACACCAGATTTTTACATGGAAAACCCTAAAAGGGAAAAACCATGGTGAGTTTTAGCTCACAATATAATGTAGTACCAATAATGAATAACAAAAGAGGCTCATTTCCCAAGGACTCACTATCTAAAGAAATGCTCACTGCAAATAGGGCTCACTGCCATTGGAGTGGCTCATTGCTGAGGGGTGGCTCACTGCCATGAACTGATATAATAGCATCTACAACATGCCTGAGTTTAGTTCCATTGAAGCACAATACAAATCACCTTCGCTGCCCTTACTACACACACACACACTCTCATCTTCCCATCTTCACATCCCCCAAACCAACACATGGATTCATTACATTTATTTATACCAATCATCAACCTTCAAACAAACATCAAGGACGAGAATACAATCTACAACATTTGGAACAATCTCTAAGGTCGACAAACATACATAATTCAAATTAGGTCTGGACCTAAAATAACTTGTGGATCAAATGAATTAAGGAAGAACACTTCAAATCTTAGCTCAGACCCAAATATATCTTCACACACTTCAACATGCTTCTACAATCCACGAAACACATCCGCAAAGAGTGTTAGCATCCAAGTCGGCCAAACTTGTGCAAACACCAAGAATGCTTAAACACATGCTTCCAAGAAATTCATCATAGCTTGTGGATAAAGCACACACATTTAATACTATTTAGAGACATCCATGAACAACATAAAATCACCTAGGAGCTGACAAATCTATCCACAACAGATCTCACTTGAAGACAACAAATATCACTTGAAAATAGATCACAGACTGCTCACAACAAACACTGTCAAACTTTGCTAATCAATAACTTGCTTTCTGGAGCACCAAATAACAAATCCTTTGGAATAAAGATAGCTAAGGACCTTTTAAACATAAGTCTAGAACTGCAAGACCAAAGACCAAACTGCGGAGAAATGCAGAGCAAAATACTTTCTCCCTGTCACACTGCAAATGCTGCCAGGCACAGTCTTCAAACTGGTGATTAAAACTTCTACTGCACAGTGATCTGGACAACCAAATTCTAGATTCAACATCTTAAAACACTTCACTAAGACATATCCAAATCTCACACTCTGATCTTGAACACAGAAGAAATGTGGAGAAAAACTCAGACAGTATCCAGTAAGCCAGAGTACATCTTCACAACTTTGTCTTCAGTATGAACCAAATTTTCTCAAAAGCACTTGGATACTCAATATTAGGAACATATTATTATCATCTTCAACACTTATATAATGCAATACAAAGCAACTAACTCATCATAATCAAGTAACAAAACAAGAGCATAGTTGACACTAATGACAACACAAACATGTTGACATTAATGACAACACCGATTGGCACATACTTGCAACAATCTCCCCCTTTGTCATTGATGGCAACATATGATGTGAAAAACTGATCATGTTCCACCATCAAGACACAACTCTGCATTAGAAATCCCCCTTTCTCTTTACACATTTGAACTCTCTCTGATCAATGAATGCTTTCTTTTTCTCTAATTTTTTCACATGAACTCTCTCCCCCTTTGTCATCAATGACAAAGGACAACACACCTCTTTCCATTGCACATACTTGCACACTTGTTGTCAACTGCCCTGAATGCTTCCTTTGGTTTGCAACATTCTTCATTATCACTACTTGCTCTCCCTGAGAGGTAGACCCCATCATCAGTCCAGAAAAGAATAACTCCTGAACCACACTGGATTGATGCACTGCCTTATGCATCTAGTTAAACAAAGGAGGGGAAATAATCCCTAACTTCTCCCAGAGATACTCAAATGTGTCCTTAGGAAGAGCTTTGGTGAATATGTCAGCAACTTGATCTTTTGTAGGCACATACTCAAGCTTCACTTCTTTCTTTGCAAACTTTTCTCTCAAAAAGTGATATCTAATAGAAATATGCTTAGTCCTTGAATGCATCACTAGGTTCTTTGAAATGTTAATGGCACTAGTGTTATCACAGAAAATAGGAATTGGATCTTCATACTCAACTTGATTGTCCTTCAGAGTTTGTCTCATCCACAACACTTGTGTGCAACATGATGCTGTTGCAATGTACTCTGCTTCTCTAGTAGATAAGGATACTGAATCCTGCTTCTTGCTTTGCCATGACACAACTCTATCTCCAAGAAAGAACACACCACCACTTGTACTTTTCCTGTCATCTATGCATTTGATCCAATCTGCATTTGTGTATGCACTTAGATTGAAGTCATTGTTCTTGGGATACCACAAACCATAATCAGAAGTGCCTTTTAAGCACCTGAAAAATCCTCTTTACTATCATAACATGTGAATCTTTAGGATCTGTTTGAAATTTGGCCACAAGACAAACTGCATGTATGATATCAGGTCTAGTAGCAGTTAGGTATAGTAATCCTCCAATCATAGACCTATACTTACTCTGATCAGCCTTAGGAGATTCATCATCTTTGCACAGCTTACAACTAGTTATCATGGGAGTACAAATTATTTTAGATTCTTCCATTCCAAACTTCTTCAACAACTCCTTGACATACTTAGATTGTGAAATGAAAATGCCCTTATCTGTCTGATTAATTTGCTATCCAAGAAAGAAGTTCATCTCACCACACATTGACATCTCAAATTCTTTTTACATCTCATCTGCAAAGTTCTTACACATACCTTCATTTCCACCAAATATTATATCATCTACATAGACTTCAATAATCAGGATTTGATCTTTGCTTACCTTGATATACAAGTTACTATTTGCAAACCCTTTACTGAATCCTTGCTGCAACAAATACTTATCCAATCTTGCATACCAAGCTCTAGGAGCTTGCTTCAGTCCATACAATGCTTTCTTCAATCTGCATACCATGTCTAGTTTGTCTGATAACTGAAATCTATCCTATTGCTCTATATATACTTCCTCTTCTAATTCTTCATTTAGAAAATTAGACTTCACATTCATCTGATATACTTTGAAATCTTTATGTGTTGCATAGGCCAGAAACAATCTAATAGCTTCTAGTCTTGCCACTGGAGCAAAAGTTTCTTCATAATCTATTCCTTCCACTTGTGAGTAGCCTTTGCATACAAGTCTAGCTTTGTTTCTTACCACTTCTCCAATCTCATTCAACTTATTCCTGAAAACCACTTTGTTCCAATCACATTCTTATCTGTAGGCCTAGGGACAAGTTCCCAAGTTTTGTTCTTTTCAATCTGCATCAATTCTTCTTCCATTACCTTGACCCAGTACTCATCTTTACATGCTTCAGAAATTGTCTTAGGTTCAACTTTTGAAATCAAGTAGAGATTTGCCTATTCTTCTGTAACTCATTTTCTTGTCAATACTCCTCTCCTCTTGTCACCAATGATTTGATCTTCAAAATGATTTCTTTGCACATATATGGGGGTTTTAGGAACTCTTTTTGGAGCTTCTTGTTCTTCAACTTGAGCTTCTTCTTCTAGAATAGCTTGCACTTCAATCTGAATTTCCTTATCTTTTTCTCCAACTATCTCTGAATCAATAGATCCATCTGACTTGTATCCATTCGACTTTGAGACTTTCTGAACATCTTCATCTACCTTCACATTTGCACTTTCAATAATTTTCCTCAATCTTTTGTTATAGCACTGGTAGGTGTTTCTCTTAGTAGAGTACCTAAGCAATATGCCTTCATACAATCTAGCATCAAACTTTCCCAATTCTTCATCTCTTCTGATATAACATTTGCTTCCAAAAACTTTGAAATACATGACAGTAGGAGTTCTTCCACACCACAGCTCATAAGGTGTCTTTGTTCCATTTTCTTTGACTTGTACTCTATTATGAATGTAGACAACATTATGAATAGCTTCTTTCCAATAAACTTCTAGAAGATCAACTTCTTTGATCATTGTTCAAGCAACTTCCTGAACTATTCTATTCTTCCTTTCAACTACCCCATTTTGCTGAGGAGTTTTAGGGGAAGACAGTTGTCTCTTTATCCCATGTTCTTCACAAAAAGCATTGAATTCATTTGAATTAAACTCACCACCTCTGTTAGATCTCAGACACTTGATTCTCAAATCCATTTCATTTTCAACCATTGCTTGAAATGCCTTGAACTTGTCTAGGGCTTTTGATTTTTCTCTAAGGAAAGTAACCCAAGTCATTCTTGAATAATCATCAATAAGAAGCATGAAATACCTGTCAGCTTGTAGACTTCTTGTTCTTGTAGGACCACACAGGTCTGTATACACCAGCTCCAACAGATTGGCAGAGGATTGTTCCTTTCTCTTGAAACTTATTTTTCTTTGCTTCCCAAACTGACATTCTTTACAGATGGCATTAGCGGGCTTCACAATCTTAGGTAGGTCTCTTACAGCTTGAGCAAAGCTTATTCTTACTAGATTTTCAAAGTTAATATGACACATTCTCCTATGCCATATCCAACATTCATTTATCTGAGCCAACAAACAACATTGTTAGTACCGTTCAAATGATATTACCATGAGTCTTCTTACCAACAATAATTAATGTTCTAGAGCTTTTCCTTATCTCACAACCATTATCTTTAAATATCATATTATATCCTTTATCACACATATGTCCAACACTTATAAGATTATTCTTTAGGCCTTTGACATAAATAACATCATTTGTATAATGCTTGCCATCAAAAGTAATTGACCCTTTTCCATAGATCTTACCAGCTGCATCGTCACCAAATCTAACTAGTCCTCTATCATACCTTTCCAATTTGACAAACTTACTCTTATCTGCAGTCATGTGATTTTAACACCTGATGTTAATGGCCCATTCATCCTTTTCCTCTTTAGCATGAATTGCAAATATCTCCTTTCTTCTTCCGGACTTCCTTCACACAACTTGCAAGATTAGCAGAAACAGGTTCTTCTCTTAGGGCAATAAACTAGCATTCACTACCATTACCATCTTCAAAATGAGGTTCATCATCAGTTACACCATAATCATATCCAACATAGTAACTCTTTCTTACCATCTTACCTTTACTTTCATGGTTTTTGATCTTCAAAGTTCTATCAGGACATCTTGAAGCATAGTGACCAATTTTACCACAATTGAAACATTTGAAAGGTAACTTACCTTTGAATTTTCCACTACCTCTTTTCATTTTGCTTGCAAATTTTGCCTCAAGCTCATCAAGGTCTTCTTCATCTAATTCCATAGCATATTTATCTGATCTAGTAGTCTTTTCTTCCTTGGCTTTAAAAGTAGTCTCAGTTTTCACAGGGCCATTAGTAGTACCAAATTCTCTCATTTCAAAGCAATTAGTTTACCAAGCAATTGATCTTTTGAAAGCTTATTCATATCAAACAATTATTCAATGGAAAATACCTTGTGACTATAATATTTGGGAAGAGTTTTGAGTACCTTATCTCTCCATATCATCTATCTTTCCACAAAGACCCTTGATGCTGCTAACCACTTCATCAATCTTCTGAATGTAACTTGTTATGTTCTCATCTTCAGACATCCGCATAGTTTCATATCTGGTCTTCAAGTTCTACAGCTTGGCCTTCTTGACAGATGCATCACCTTCATAGATACTTTTCAACTTTTCCCATATCTCATGAGTAGTTTCTAGATCCACAACTTTCACCATTTCAGTGTTAGATAAAGCATTTAGTAGAGCATTTTTAGCTTTGCCATTAATCTCATAGGCCCTAATTTCACTTGCAGTCCTTGGACCACCATTAGGTATTTTGTATTCATCTTCAACTATTCTCCAAACATTAAAACTAATGGAGATAAGATAACTTTGCATTCGTACCTTCCAGAAGGCATAGTCAGATCCATCAAATCGAGGAATGTCTTTGTGTGCCATCCCAGATCTACCTTAAGCTGTTAGGCTTTCTTCCAAGGAACCCTACTCTGATACCAATTATTGATGGCACAAGATAACTGAGAGGGGGGTGAATCAGTTGTATCAAAAAATTTAACTCTTCTTAAATAATATAACATTCACATTCACTTACTTTAACCTCTTAATCTTTTATGAAGATTAAACATGAAGTGCAGAAATAAAACTTAAACACATCAACATCATACACACATGAACACCAAATTTTTACATGGAAAACCCTAAAAGGGAAAAACCACGGTGAGTGTTAGCACCTAATATAATGTAGTAACAATACCAAATAACAAAAGAGGATCACTACTAGAGGGCTCATTGCCCAAGGACTCACTGTCCAAAGAAATGCTCACTACAAATAGGGCTCACTACCATTAGGGTGGCTCACTGCTGAGGGGTGGATCACTACTGAAGGTTGGAAAACTACCTGGAGGGGTGGCTTACTGCCATGAACTGATATAATAACATCTACAACATGCCTGAGTTCAGTTCCATTGAAGCATAATACAAATCACCTTCGCTGCCCTTACTACACACACACTCTCATCTTCCCATCTTCGAATCCCCCACACCAACACATGGATTCATTACATTTTTTTATACCAATCATCAACCTTGAAACAAACATAAGGGTCGGCAATACAATCTATGATGTAGGAGCATCCCTAGTTCAATAGCAATCTTGTATCAACCAAAAATATTTACATTTTAGTTTGTTTCCTTTCATTTTCCAGTTCAGTTCAGGCAGTTTAGTCAGAAGCAATTTCTGTATTTTGGTCTGCATTCTGCCGCAATTGCATTTCACACCTTGCGGAGCTAGATTTAGCATTTAGATTCATTCATCTACATCACATCTAGAATTCAAAGCATTTGGATTAAGTGCCTAAAAGTTATCGCTATTTGAAGATCAGTTGTTTTCCTAGAACAGAGCATCTTGACAGTCTTTGATAATCAGCTAAAGGAGAAGACTTGTGGAGCATTCCTCAACTCGTGGAGCTTAATGACACATCATTAAATAATCTTTGGTTCATGGCCGACCTTCCCTAAGATCCGTACATCATTCCATTCATTTGTGGAGGTGTTCTGTGCATTTAGGTCCAACCTATCCATGTACACACGTTACAACTCTTGATTGGAGTTTGTGACCTTCCTTGGCTGACGCAGAGGAATCATTTGTACCGGAGATGATATATAAGGATGTAATAGATCCCTAGGAAAGCAGTGAACTTAATTCTCATGATTTAGAAGATAGATAGTGTGGCTCCTTTGCGATGGGACTTCAACGCTATATCTTGTGTATATTCTGATATTCTGTGATCAGGCCTTTGAGCCCCAATTGTAAGCCTACATGATGCCAACCAGATTGTATTTAAATTCTACTATATATTGAATGACTAATTCTACATTTGTTTCATCTCTTTGAGTTGTTTCCATTGTGTTTACTCTTGCTGCATGGCCCAAACAGTTCACTCTGTGAACCCTCCTACCGTGACTGCACCAAGTAGTATCAGAGTGAAAGTTTGAATCTTTGGGAGCGAGTTGAGTGAAGTTGGTGAAGGAATTCCATAAGATCTTGTTGTGGATAGATCACCAAACTTGAGGTAGTTTGCACTTGATCCTAGGAAGAATGCCACCGAGGAGAGTTGTTCTTATTGGAACGATGGCTGGTAGAATGGATGAAATGATGGAGATGATGAAAATGATGCAAATTCATTTGGATGCTATTGAAGAAGATAGGTGAAGAGGATTAACACCAAAACATAATGTTGAAAGTGATGACGAAGAGGAATTTCAATCTGTTGAACAAATTGGTGAAACCCTAGGAGGTGATGAAGAAGAAGAATCAGATCAAGTAAAGATGTTGAGAGCTATTTCAAAGATTGGAAAGAGACCTAGAGTTGATGTGCCAAACTATACTGGTAATTTGAATCTTGAAGAGTTGATTAACTGGATAAATGACATGGAAGAATACTTTGAGTATGAAGAAATTGAAGATCCAGAGAAGGTGAAATTTGCAAAGACAAAGTTGAAAGGACATGCTGCTATATGGTGGAAATAAGTACAGTTGGAAAGAACTAGAAGAGGAAAAGAAAAGATTACAAAGTGGGATAGGATGGTGATAAAATTGAAGAACCAATTCATAGCTGCTGACTATGAGTTGGAGCTTTTGAAAAGATTGCAGAACCTGAGATAGAAGGAGAAATCTATGGAGTATACTGAAGAATTTCATAAGATGATTATAAGGACAGGACATAGTGAAGAAAGCAAGGAGAAAGTGGCTAGATATATCAATGGACTCAAATTGAACATTCAAGAAGAACTAAGCTTGGTAAGGATGACATCTTTGGAAGAAGCATATCAGTTTGCCCTGAAAGTTGAAAAGAAGATGAATAAAAGACATGATCTGAGACAGAGAGGCAGAGGAGGTAAATTTTAGAGAGGTAGAATATTTTTCAGAGGAGATAGATCACATCTGGAGTAGAACACATTTGACAACCCCTTTAAGAAGGAAGACAGAGATAATAATGCTTACCGGAGAGATGACATAAATTTTTACTAGAGAGGAAGCCCTAATGCGTACCAAAATGATGGATATAGAAGGGAAGGAAGAGGATTTGATAAGAAGACATTTAGAGGCACTTGTTTCAAGTGTGGAGGTGAAGGACATAGAGCATTCAAATGTAATCAGGGTAGTACAAGCAAGAGGACAGAAAATAGTGGAAGAGCAGCCTATGTGGACGAAGAACCTGTTGAACCAGGTGATCCCTGTTCGGTTGGCAAGCCAGAGAAAGGAGAATCATTGGTGATGAGGAGAGCACTATTTCAAGTAGAAGCAAATGAAGAACCACTACAAAGGAAAAGTTTGTTCAGAAGCAGATGCAAATCAGGAGGTAAGTGTTGTAAAGTTGTGATCGATAGTGGTAGTTCAGATAACCTAGTTTTAGAGGAGATGGTGACTAAGTTGAAGTTGGAAAGATTGAAACACCCTAAGCCTAATCAGATAGCATGGATTTAGGATGATCATAAGGTACCGGTGAGTGAACAATGTTTGGTGAAATTTCATATTGGATCTTATCATGATGAAGTCTTGTGTGATATTATGCCTATGGATGTATGTCATATTTTGTTGGGTAGACCTTGGCAGTGTGATAGAAAGGCTATACATGATGGGAGAAAAATTACATACACTATAACAACAAATAAAAAGAGAATTACTGTGATTCCTTTAGAAGATGATCCTAAGAGTGAAGTATGTGGAAATGCTAGAATCTGTTTGGTAGATGGAAGAAAATTTCTGGATGGTTTGATACATGAGAATATGTGTTATGCTTTGATTCCTAAGAAGCCTGAAGCATTGAAGAAGTAGACTGAAGAATCACAACTGGAGGAGATAAAAGAGTTGTTGATAGAGTATGAAGACATGATATCAGATAATGTACCTGAAGGATTGTCACCTATAAGGAGTATAAGTCATCACATGGATCTTATACCGGGAGCTAGTTTGCCTAACAAAGTAGCACACAAAATGACACCAACAGAGAATGAAGAACTAAACAGGAAGATAAAAGAATTGTTGAGGAAAGGTTTGATCAGAGAAATTTTGAGTCCTTGTGCAGTACCTGCAGTGCTAGCACTAAAGAAGGATGGAGAATGGAGAATGTGTATAGACTCTAGAGCAATAAACAAGATCATATTTAAGTATATATTTCCTTTACCTAGGATGGATGATATCATGGATTGTTTGAGTGGAGCGAGATATTTCACAAAGGTAGACTTGAAGAGCGGATACCATCAGATCAGAATCAGAGAAGGAGATGAATGGAAGATTGCTTTTAAGGCAAATGGAGGATTAAATGAGTGGTTAGTGATGCCTTTTGGATTGACAAATGTACCGAGTACTTTCATGAGATTGATGAATGAAGTTCTGAAGAAATTCTTGGGTAATTTTGTGATTTTATATTTGGATGATATTATGATTTTCAATAAGATAAAAGAAGAATAGTTTTGGCATATTAGACAAGTTTTGCAGAGGTTGAGAGAAGAGAAATTGCTGATAAACATCAAGAAGTGTAGTTTCATGAAGGAAGAGTTGGTATATTTGGGATTTGTGATTTCTGTAGAAGGATTGAAGATGGACCCTGAAAAAGTGAGAGCAATAGTTGAATGGCCTACACCGGAGAGCATTGGAGAGGTTAGATCATTTCATGGATTAGCTAGTTTCTACCAGAAGTTCATCAGAAATTTCAGTTCAGTATGTAACCCTATGATAGAGACAATGAGAGGTGACAGGAAAGACTTTAAGTGGACATCTAGAGCAGATAAAAGTTTTGAGTTATTGAAATAGAAGGTGATAGAGAAACCTATTTTGGCGTTATCAGATTTCAATAAGGTATTTCAAGTTGATTGTGATGCAAGTGGAAATGCGATTGGAGTAGTATTAAGTCAAGAAGGTAGACTTGTAGCATATTTCAGTGAGAAGTTGAATGATGCAAGGAGAAGATATTCAGTTTATGATCAAGAGTTCTATGCCATAATTCAAGCCTTGAAGAAGTGGAGACATTACTTGTTGCCTAAGGAGTTTGTGTTGTATACAGATCATCAAGCTTTGCAATATTTGAATAGTCAAGGTAAGTTGAATCAGAGACATATGAGATGGGTAGAGTTCATGCAGAGTTACACATTTGTGTTGAAATATAGGAGTGGAAAATCAAACAAAGTCGCTGATGCGCTGAGTAGAAGAAGAAACTTGTTGACATAAATGAGAGTTGAAGTGTTGGGTTTTAATGAATTGAAGAAGATGTATGAGGGAGACACTGATTTTGTAGAACCTTGGAAAGCATGTAAGGAACCTATGGTGATAGATAGGAGTAAGTGGTTGGATTATTTCATTCAGGAAGATATGTTGTTTAGAGGAAATCAGTTGTGCATACCTAAGATTTCAATGAGAGATAATTTGATCAAGGAGAAACACAGTGGTGGATTAGCAGGACATTTTGGCATTAACAAGACAGTGGCTTTGGTAAGTGAAAACTACTTTTGGCCTTAGATACATAAGGATTTTAGGAAATTTGTGCAGAGTTGTAGAGTTTGTCAAGTTGCAAAAGGAAGTAGTCAAAATACTGGATTGTATAAACCTTTGACAATACCAGAGAGACCTTGGGAAGACACAAGCATGGATTTTGTAATGGGATTGCCGAAGACACAGAGAGAACATGATTCAATATTTGTAGTGGTTGACAAATTTTTGAAGATGACTCATTTCATACCTTGTAAGTGGACAACTGATGCAGTGCATGTAGCTAACCTATTTTTCAAAGAGATTGTGAGATTGCATGGATTACCTAAGAGTATCGTTTCAGACAGAGACACAAAGTTTGTTGGATACTTTTGGAAGACACTTTGGAAGAAAATGAAGACAGATTTGAAGTTCAGTTCAACTTTTCATCCATAGACTGGTGGATAGATAAAGGTAGTTAATAGGAGTTTGGGAAACTTGTTGCGATGTTTGGTTGGAGAGAAGGCTGGAAGTTGGAATTTGATTCTTTCACAAGCAGAGTTTGCATACAATAATTCAGTAAATAGGAGTACGAGAAGAACACCTTTTGAGATTGTTACCAAAGTAAATCCTAGAGGAGTGACGGAACTGAGAGATTTGGGTACAGAAGAAAAGAGAAGTGCAAAAGCAAAAGAATTTACAAAATATATGAAGACAGTGCATAATCAGGTGAAGAAGCATTTGGAGGATATGAATAGTAAGTATAAGGAAAAGGCAAATGAGAAGAGAAGACATAAGGAATTTGAAGTTGGAGATGAAGTGATGGTATACTTGAGAAAAGAGAGATTTCCAGTTGGCACTTATAACAAGTTGAAGATGAAGAAGTTTGGACCTTGTAAGATAATCAAAAAATTTGATTCAGGAAATGCATATGAAGTGGAGTTACCAGAGACGTTGGGTATATCACCTATTTTTAACATTGCAGAACTATATCAGTATCATGAAGCAGAGTTTAGTGACAACATGGAAGAAGAGCTAAAGAAGTAGTTACCACACAAAGCACCAAAGAAGATTGAAGACATCTTGGATAGCAAAGTTGGACACAACACTAGAGGAAGACAATACAAAGAATATCTTGTGAAGTGGAAAGGCAGACCAGAAGAAGATTCATCATGGATTTCTCAGGCTGAGGTGGACCGTCTTGGTTCTCCCCTAGCCCCACCAAAGTGAGGGACTCACTTTTTCAATAACCCCAGATGTCTGATGCAGGAGCATCCCTGGTTCAAGAGAAATCTTGCATCAACCAAAAATATTTGCATTTCAATTTGTTTGCAGTTTAGTTTGTTTCCTTTCATTTTCTAGTTCAGTTTAGGCAGTTCAGTCAGAAGTAGTTTCTATATTTTGGTCCGCATTCTGCCGTAGTTGCATTTCACACCTTGCAGAGATGGACTTAGCATTTTGATTCATTCATCTACATCAGATCCAGAATTCAGAGCATTTGGATTAAGTACCAGAAAGTTATCACTATTTAAAGATCAACTGTTTTCCAAGAACAGAGCATCCTGATAGTCTCTGATAATCAGCTAAAGGAGAAGACTTGCAGAGCATTCCTCGACTCGTGGAGCTTAATGACACATCATTCAATAATCTTTGGTTTGTGGCCGACCTTCCTTGAGATCCGCACATCATTCCATTCATTTGCGGAGGTGTTATGTATATTTAGGTCTGACCTATCCGTGTATACACGTTACAACTCTTCATTGGAGTTTGTGACCTTCCTTGGCCGACGTGGAGGAATCTTTTGTACTGGAGATGATACATAAGGATGTAATAGATCCCTAGGAAAGCAGTGAACTGAATTCTCATGATTTAGAAGATAGATAGTGTGGCTCCTTTGCGAGGGGATTTCATCTCTATATCTTGTGCATATTCTGATATTCTATGATCAGGCCTTTGAGCCCCAGTTGTAAGCCTGCATGATGTTGGGCAGATTGTATTTGAATTCTACTATATACTGAATGAATGAGTCTGTGTTTGTTTCATCTCTTTGAGTTGTTTCCATTGTGTTTACTCTTACTGCACGGCCCGGACAGTTCACTCTGTGAACCCTCCTACTGCGACTGCACCAATCTACAACATTTGGAACAATCTCCAAGGTCAGCAAACATACATAATTTAAATTAGGTCTGGACCTAAACAAACTTGCAAATCAAATGAATTAAGGAAGAACACTTCACGGATTACATTGGACCTAAATACATCTTCACACACTTCAACATGCTTCTACAATCCACGAAACACATCCGCAAAGAGTGTTATCATCCAAGTCGGCCAAACTTGTGCAAACACCAAGAATGCTTAAACACACGCTTCCAAGAAATTCATCATAGCTTGTGGATCAAGCACATGCCTTCAATACAATCTAGAGACATCCACAAACAACATAAAATCACCTGGGATTTGACAAATCCATCCGCAACAGATCTCACTTGAAGACAACAAATATCACTTGAAAATAGATCATAGACTGCTCACAACAAACACTATTGAACTCTACTAATCAGTAACTTACTTTCTAGAGCACCAAATCACAAATCCTTTGGAATGAAGATAGCTAAGGACCTTTTAAACATAAGTCTAGAATTACAAGACCAAAGACCAGACTGCAGAGATATGTGGAGCAAAATACTTTCTCTCTGTCACACTGCAAATGCTACCAGTCACAGTCTTCAAATTGGTGAATAGAGCTTTTGTTGCACAACAATCCGGACCACAAAATTCTAGATTTAGCATCTTCAAACACTTCTTTGAGATATATCCAAATCTCACACTCTAGTCTTCAACACAAAAGAAATGCGAAGAAAAACTCAGACAGTATCCAGTAAGCCAGAGTACATCTTCGCAACTCTGTTTTCAGTATGAACCAAATTTTCTCAAAAGCACTTGGATACACAATATTAGGAACATATTCTTATCATCTTCAACACTTATATAATGCATTATAAAGGAACTAACTCATCATAATCAAGTAACGAAACAAGAGCATAGTTGACACTAATGACAACAAAAAAATGTTGACATCAATGACAACACCGATTAACACATACCTGCAACAATGTTAAGGAATGTGTTAATGATTTCATCCTCTTGCGCCAAAATGTCCTCACAGGTGGGGATCATTTTGGGAGAGGGATCCAAATCATAGGGTGAAATAGACAAAGCTAGGTCACCATTACATGTATTAGAGTGTAGATTCATGGGAATGGACATGGAATTATTATGACTTATAGTAGAAGTAGAAGAAGAATTACCACGATCATCTTTCTCATGACTATTCATGAAGATGAATTTGGTTAGATCTTCTAATACTGAAGGATACTCACCCATGAGGGTTATGAAGCTTTAAAAATTAGATATACAACAAAGGATTTCATATATAGAACATTTAGAGACATCAATACCATATATGGATGCTATGTGATCTAAAACATATGGATGCATATTAATGAATTTAGAGAAATTTTTGAAATCTAGGATATATGCATGCAAAGATTCCAAAGAGGAAAATTTAGAAGAAGCCATGATGAGATGACTTGTCTATTGTATGCAAATATGATATGGAACAACGATGTGCAATCAGATCTATGCATTAATCAAGTACCACCAATATGAAAATGAGATTGCAAATAGAGACCTACAAGTGCAAGAGAAGAGGGGTCTTCCAAAAATTGTGATATTCTTCGTAATGTTGTGTGGTTACACAACACACCCCATTTTGCCTTGACAAAACAGGGACCCAACTTTTTTGGCTGCTTTGGCTTGTTGTTTTTCTGCTTTGGGGTGGTCTGGTAAAATTAAGTCATGCAGGTAATCCTGCAAGAGGGTAGACAGGTCACCATGATGAGGTTAGTTGCCAAGTTCAATATTTCACATTATTAACCTCATAGTTGGAAAGTGCATGAAATTTCATGTAGGTTTGCCTTTTGAATCACCTCAAAATTCTCTAAGGGGAGAAAGTTATGTTAAGTCAAAGCTTCGGTCAAACTTGATATTCCAAGGAGGGGGGTCATATTTCAAACATCAGTCACATTATATAAGATCACCTCAATATAAGTTTATCACCCGATAATTACTTGGTCTGCGAAGTCCGAACATCAATTTTACGTAGTAGCTATTATCTGCCCGTCAAATGACTTCATATATTTTGCGGGGGTCATATTTTTAATATCCGTCATCTTATGAATATCACCCTCTTCACAAAATATCACCCTATGCCAATATGACGATGACATCATCTAAACCCAACCAAAGAAATCACCCTGGTGATGACATCATCATTCTATTTTACCTCGCAGAGGTATATATCCGATGCCCACCATATTCAATAACATGACGGTGACGTCATTACAACACAACGCTTAAGCAAGGTTGCCGACACAGTGACATCACCCTGATCTTTTTCCCAAGGGGGTCATTTTATTTGTGGGGTTATATTTTAAACATGCCCCAATTTTAATTCATGACCTGATTTATATGTGGTCAACGTTGACCACATCACCTGATTCTTTTGCACTAATTTTGCCACTCAAAGGCGGAGGGTCATTTTATCCAGGGGGTCATATTTTGAACATCACTCGATCTTTTGAAGATCACCCCCTGTTTCCTAACATTAAATGGACATAAATGCGGTAGATGGATTCCCACCGATTGTGAATACAATTCAAACACTTGGCATCATCCATGGATTCTCTGCGGAAGATCGACGGATTAAGCCATCCCAACGTAGTTTTACCCTAATTTGCCCTACGGATGTGTTTAAAGGTAACTTTCCAAGGTTATTTTCATTTACCTTGCGAAAAAATAAGAAATTACAGAGCAGAGAAGTCAAACCCTCATATGAGCTACCTATGAATGGACTAGATCTTCCAGCGTAACAGAACGGGTGCTCATCAGTATTTGCGGCCCTTTTTCGTAAGCACCCATCTATCCCAGGAGGAAAGCATTATCAAGTAAGTAATTGAAAACCCTCCTGTTGTCATTTTCTGCATGTCCAGGTAGTATGTTCTTTCTTATGGTTTGAATCTATAAATGTGCATATCATGATGAACTAAAAGATGATAGATATAGTATGCATGATGCTGTAGAAGTATATAATGTTGTATGAATGCATATAGATATTGTAAAGTAAGATAGATCATGTTTATTGCAAGAGTCCATGGCCGACCTTAGATGGAATAGGTCTGATTCAAAATTTCTTAAGCCCATGTTTGTTCAGCCTGAAGGGGTACAATTTAAGTATGGCATCATTGCTGACACTCACTAGGGAGATACAGATCTAGTAGTATGGTCAACTAGAATAGATCATGATAAAGACAATACCCTTCTGGATGCAATATATGTTTCAAGAATGTGGCATGCAGCTGGATTTCCGTATGCCATGGAAACCCCAGAGCTGGTAGTAGAGTGTGCCAGGAACTATAACCCTCAGACCAGGCGGGTGGAGAAGCATGGAAGAGTATATGCCGACTTTTCAATTAAGGGCATCACCTCTACTTTCAATCTGCCAGTTGGAAAGAGGGTGGTCAGTGTGGATTTACGTAAGTTAGACACAGAATATAACAACAATAAGAAGAGTGCAAGGAAGAGGATGTATCAGTGGAGGTCAAAGAGTAGCACCTACACTGCCTCGGCTAAATTGCCCGTACACTTGCACAAATTTGGTTTTGATGATGAGTACTAGTACATCATTGCCCTGCTAAGCAAGATGACAGGTAGACTTCATGCAAGAAATTTTGAGAATTAGATGTTTGGAATCATCCAGATGGTCCTATACACATATAATAAGCCATTATGGGCCAAGGTCATCAATGATGCACTAGATGAAGGCATGAGGAACCTGGGAGGTCAGACATGCATGTTTCATATGACCTCATATGTTGTGTACTCATGTGCTTACAAAGGAACATTTGATGCCTTGACTACAGTGGATAAGGTTGGTGGTGATGTGGATGATGCCCACATATGGGATCATTATCCTCAGCTACAGAGAAAGAATTACCTCCTGGATTACAAATTGGTGAATGATGCATTCTCTATGCATCTAGTTAGAACCATGGAAGAAGACATAACCAAGAGACTGAGCATGGAGGCTCAAGAAGTTATATACAGACATGGCACCTGGTTCATCCAGTATGCCACCTTCTCATATATAAGAATAGAGGGATTTGAAGGACAACCCCTTATGCTACCAAGGTACCCTACTGATGGGGTGGTCCTGATGGAGTTTCTTAGACAAGTGTCTACCATAGTGGAGGCATACAAGGGGCAAAAGAAGATACCTCCTATACTATTCCTAGTGTCTATGGGCTGGTATATGTGCTCAGACTCAGAGAGCATAAAGCATGTCATAGGTGGTCTGAAACTGATGTATTTGCAGCCATTTCCCTTGGCTAGATCTTATGACCCCTATGGCAGGATGCACAAAATAATAGGAAAACCCATTCATTAGAAGCATCTGGAGGATTTCTAGACTGATTGTGAGGATGAAGCAGAGGTGAGGAGAAGAAAATACCAGAGGCTCACCTTGAACCAAATAAAGACATTTGACTGCATCCCAGTTCTAGCATAGTTGAGAAAAGATGATGGAAAGACTATGTCAAATGAATATGAAGACAAAAAGGTGTACAATGACACCATATCAGCCCCTGATCTAACACAGCCAGAGGACATATCCTTGGATCAGTTTGCAGGTGGGGTGCTGCAGTTAACCCAAGCTTGGGTAAATGAACAAATAAATAGATTGAAGAAAAAGGGTGTGGCCCTTACTGTTGATGCCAAAAAGAAAAGGTAAGAACTAGTTGATGAGGAGTATGACGACTTCCTCAATGAGAAGAGAAAGTCCAATGGGGAGAGGTTACCCACCCAGAAATAGAGGAAGGGTCCCCCTAGAGGTAAGAAAACTGAAGATGAGCCTAAAGGGGTGATAATTGAAAGAATTGCCATACCAGCTGCAGGTGCATCAACATCAGGACAAGCATCCGCGTCATTTGCACCACCTCTGATGGACAAACCAGAGACAAAGAGGATCCTGAGGCCAGCTATAGAAACTACAGAAGTACAGGAGGAGGGCCAAACCTCACAGCATGAGGTAGAAGAAGATATCCCATTTGAAGAAGAACTGGTAAATAAAAGGCCTGCAAGTGATGACCCAATGATGGTCAGTGGGAAGAGGAGGGCGGCGCCGCTAATGTCACTACCCAAGAAGCAAAAGACATCCATGCAGGGTGATATTAGGGCCGATCCTATAGTATTAAGAGGAGCTGGTGGTGAAGCATTTAAGAAGGAGATGCAACATGATGTACCGCTTCCCACCATAATCAAGTTTAAGACTGAGAGGGCAAAGGAACAAGCAAAAGAGACTTCCAAAGTAGGTCAGGGTGGTCCTTTCTCTTTAGAGGACACCGTGGACCTATCAGATGATGAAGTAGTGCAGAATGTAGCTTCTCAAAGGATAGAGACTCTCGCCTCTAGTACCCACATGACTCCACATGGGACCCCATTAGCACAGATGGCGGTATTGGAGGAGGTGAAGCAAACAACTCAGGAAGAAAAAGAAAGTAGCCCAGAAAGGGCAGCCCAACAAATCGGGCTTGACAAGTTGGTTGATTAGGTGACTAGCCCTGCAGTTATAGATTTAACATATAGGGAAGATGTAAGCCCCAAAGACAAAGCAGGTGCACCTGATGTGATAGAGAAATTTGAAGTGGCCAAGTAGGCAGGAGAAGAGAGCAATGCTCCAGATATGGGCCAGCAACAACATGAGATACCCGCTGATCCAAAGATAGTGGAAGTCCAACAGAAAGGTGGGGGTGATAAAGATACATCAGGTGATGATGCTGCCCGGGCTCAGGGAGATACCACAGGAGAAAAAGATAAATTAGGTCATGAGGACCTTAAGACACAAGACATCGGTGCCTCAGGTGTAGAACAAGAGGTAGCCCAAGATCAGGGTGATGCACAAGGCCCAAATGCATAGACATCTGTGGATATCAAGGTGCCTCAAGATGAGGAAAACACTAAAGTGGATGAAAGTAAGGAAGAGGGAGTGCATGATCAAGCGCAGGATCATCATGTGGATGTTCCACAAGATCCTCCTCTACAGAAAGAGCCCCCTCAACATGAAGAGATGCAACAAGATTCCCCTCACAAGGAACTCCATGAGGAAGAAACTAGGAAGTCACCTTCTCCATCGAGAATATAAATAGATAATGGAGAAAAAGGTGGACATGATGATGATAAAGGATGTCAGGGATCCAGAGATGAAGTGCCTCAGTGGCTGGAGAAAGAAATAGGTATGGAACAAGGCTCTGAAATCCAAGAATTTGACGTTTCCACCTTGTTTGCAGAAATAATAATGAAGCCCAAGAGGAAGGATAGATTGACATCGGCCATAAGGAGAGATCCTACTACAGGAAGAAGGACTACCCAGGTTGCACTTCCCATGGTAGAGAAAGAGAAGGGAAAGATCACCCTTGAAGAGTTCCAAATCACAACTATTGATTTGGGTTTTGCTAATGAGGACCAAGAAGGTCAGGAAGGGAAGGACATCATTGATTCTTTGACCCAAAGGGTAAAGAAGGAGAAAGAGAAAAAAAAATAGCATAAAGAGCACATTGCTCAGCTGCATTCATATACAAAGGGGTTGATTAACCCTGATAGTACACCAGTTGATCCGGCAGTCCCATTGACTGTCATATCCCAGGAGGAGGTCACCAAGTTGGACCTCATGAAGTATGAGGCCATGATCATGGAGAAATGGATGTGTCAGCCCTCACAGGAGCTGAGGATGTATTGAGAACCTCTGTATAGAGGTGGGATTCATTAAGCAGTTTGACAAGAAAAGTAGATAAAATGCAAAATGAAACAGGAAGACGATCATTCCAATTGGAAAAGGACCTAACGACTTTGAGCGAGATGAAGAGGATTGATCCTCAAATCCTAATAAACAATCAAGTGTTGAATAATAACACTACCCTGCTGATAGATGTATGGTATGAAGATATCAGGTTCGAATGTGATATCCTGAAGAAATGTAGTGGCAAGCTCAGGGATATCAGTATAAAGCTGCACAACATGATGGCACACGAAGCAGAGATCCTTGAAGCATTAGAATGGAAAGTAGAGGGAAAGATTGAAAATCAAGACACAAACTTTGCTATCAAAGCTCTACATGATAATTTCCATCCGGTAGCAGATGACCCCCTCACCCACCTGACAGAAGAGGTGATGAACAAGATCATGAGGATAAAGGTCAGGGTGGAGACTTACAATGAGACTTTGAACAGCAGAAAGGGTAAGCTGGATGCAATCAAAGCTAAATTCCAGTCTCATAAGCATGCCATAACAAAAGCCAAAACCCAAGATGGCGGGGAGGTAGATAAAATAGTATAGACATATGAGAATATCAGGACGACAATGGAGATCCATATACAGGATGATGTTCATCAGGGTGACAGCGATACAGAAAGTAATGAAGATGATGATCATGATGAAGAAGAAGAAAATGAAGAAGAGGAACCCGAAGAATGAATGAAGATGCATCATCAAGGGAACATATGCATAAGGCACTCATAAGATAATGAGTCATCCAGATGGTTGCCACCTGGCAACCTGTGCTACGAGGAAAGGTTGACTGAGTCAAAGAGTTGTTATTGACTGTAGATCTTAATTGACAAATCCTAACCGTAGGTCATTTGTAATTGCTCCCTCACCTTATTCTATAAAAGGTGCAGGGGTGCTATATTTTGAATATTCAAAACTTAATTGAAATTTGATTGCTGAATATCAGGACTCATTTCAAAGTTGTTGTAAATGTACATGTTATGCATACTGAATGAAAGAGAAGACAATTTGATTACAAATCATCATAAATTTTGAGTAATCTGTGTTTGAAATCTGGACACATGCATTGATCAGCTGCGTCCCTTGGAGTGCTTGTCAATCTGCATGTGTTGTTTTCATTCCTTATCCTTTGAAGTTAGCATCATCCATATCTAGTTGTGGAATATCCTGGTGACATATGGTTTGATTTCTTCTCCTCATGAATGTATCTTGTAGGTATGTGGTTCAATGGCTAAAGATTCACTAAAATTAGAAGCATTCTTTTAAATTTCTTTCAATTTCATAGCAGATCATCACCATAATTGCAAATAACAAAGAATCAAAAGAAAATAACATGAAATATGCTGATATCCAGTAGATAATTGGAAATACATAGCATATTTAGAGTAAAAGCGTGTTAAATCGACAAATATCATGCAAATACATACATAAATCCAAGAGATACATGCAAATATCCACTTACAGACACAACATTTGAATAAATATACAGTGTAGAAGAAAGAACAAGTTCATGATGATCAATGTTCAGAAGAATTGATCAAACTTGCAAATATACCAGATATCTTTGGAAATAGAGTAGAATTAACCTCTCTGTGGAGTAAATTTACAGGAAATAGTGCAATACTGGTCATCTAGACAGATGTAAGACCCCTTGAAATGGAAAATAGCATGTCACATCAACCTCTGAGTAACGTTAGAAAATCATCACCTAATCAACGGAGACTTGGAGTCATCAACTTATCTTAAGCTGATTGTACTTTACAAGATAATAAAGGTTTGATGTACAAATTTTTATGCATGTTGTTATGACTAACAATCATCATCAATAGGTAACCACAACAACTAAGTCTTGCAAATGTAGGATGCTTAGTATGTGAAAAATAAGTGCCTAAATAATTTATCCACTTGAATGCAACAATGATTTACAACACTTTGCTTTGATAAGGATGCACTAGATGCAAGACTGGCTAGGGTTTTACCATCAAACCTTAGATCTTAAATGCTCACTTCTAGATCAAAATTTTTCGATGGAAGCCTTATTTTTTAACATGAATGAAATTCATGACATGATATATCAATGAAAGATTAGATTTGGAATGTTTATAACAGCATCAAAATCTGAAACAAGATTTTAATTACAAACCCTAGGTTTTGAATTTGACTAGGTTTTTCAAAAATGCAAGTTTTTCAACAAAACCCTAGCAAATGAGATTAAATACAAGATGAAACAACACGAGATGATTATCTACAGAAATATCAATCAAATCTGATGCAAAAAATTAGAGATTTAAATCTTTCTATGATGATCTATAACATATGCAATGAAAACAATGCACAAATATGCCTTTTTGCAAGCCTAAAATGCTTGATTTTTTACTTTTTTCAATGCAAATATGCAAGAATGTCCTAGAACATAAAGGATGATAAGGTAAAAAAACTTAAATCCTTTTATTCAATCCAATAATTCAACAAGATCTGATACAACACACCAATCTACAAACCCTAGGTTGAAGATTAGTGAGATTTCTTATAAATGCAAGGTTTTTTCAAACCCTAACAATGAAATAATGTAAGGTTAAGCTATATAACCATGCCAAATGATGAATGAATGGAATCTAATCAGATATAAGGTGGAAAATAGTGCAGATCTGATGCAAGAAGGATGCCAAAGTGTAATAAACAATGGGTTCACCAAAATGTAGAGTAGAAAAGAGAGACTAGCTCAATAGATCAAACTAGGTCAAACCCTCTTCTACAGAACATTGGGGCACAAATCAAGCTTGGATTATACCCAAGAAGGAGATACAAACTACATGGGTTTTTCCCTTTTGTTGTATATAGAAGAAACTAACCAAATCCAATCAATCAAGCTAGAGTCAAGACATGAAACCCTAGTTGACAAAGATTAGAGTAAAATAGACTGCCAAAACCAAAAACCTAGAAACCAAATGGACAACAAAGATTAGTGATTAGTTCAAAACCTAATCCAAAAGGTCATAATGTCCAGGACAAGGGCTCTTGGGCACCTTGATCCCAAATTAGGGTTTGTAGAAATTGATTCCTTTGTCAGGTCTGTAACAGTAACCTTAGTCTTCTTCCCAGAGATCACCTTCTGAAACTTGTTCATCTGACCTGTACACATGCAAGAAGGAAAATGGTTTGGTGTTATTTAGGAGCTTGCCTTAGTCAATCTCTATGAATGGTGTCTCCACCTCCACAATAGTAAAGATGAAGGATAAAGAGCACGTGCCCTAGGAGGGCAGAGGCAAATCTGAAGTAGAATGGAATGCTAAGATAAAGTATGAAGGAAGGAAGTCACCATGTGCATGGAAACCCTTGTATGCTTCTAGACGACATCACAACTTGACTCAAGAAGTTGGTGTAGCTTAAAGATCTTCACAAGACCTGCAATATGTTAGTGCCACATCAATAATCCACAATAGAGAGATGTAGAGAGCATGAGAGAGAGAGAGAGCAAGAGTGCCAAGATTCACTAGAGAGAGTTAGGTGCTCAAATGAATGACTTAACTTACTTTTATATGCATTCATGTTGATTTCTGGAGAATTAAACACATAATTCTGACATTAGGAATGTTTTAAGAGGCTTAAGCTGACAAGGCCATAATTTAGGGCAGGGCTAAAGGAGGGCACAGGGCACTTGGTCGCCCTGGTCCTTTAGCCACATAATCCCTGAAAGAGGGCACTTAAAGTATGCTTAGCCCTGCCTTATAGTTAATTTCTGGGTTTCGTGCATTAGGATCAAGAACTACACGCTTAATACTCAAAAAGGTGTTGTAATAGGTCCTAATAAACAAGTGTAAATATTTGAGGCCCATCTAGGAGCTAAACTAAGTTTAAAGTGGTGATGTACACATTTTATGACATTACACTAAGGAATTTGATGAAATTTGTAAGCATACAAGAACTGTTAGTCAAAAAACTATGTATACTCCATGACAAAATGGAGTGGAGAGAAGGATGAATCAGACAATCATGGAAAGAGTCAGAAGTATGTTGAGTTGTTCACAATTGGACAAATGCTTTTGGGAAGAAGCTTTAAGTACTGCTTGTTACTTGTTGAATAGATCTCCTTTCAAGGCTCTTGAAATGACACCTTATGAGATGTGGACATGTAAGAAACCTTTCGTTTCACATTTAAAAGTATATGGCTATGAGGCTTATGTTCACATGCCTAAAGAAAAATGATCTAAGTTGGATCCAAAAGCTAAAAAGTGCATTTTTATTAGATATGGTGATAATGTTGAAGGATATAAGCTTTGGAATCCACTAACCCGTAAGATTATCTATTCTAGAGATGTTATTTTCAGGGAACTTAGAGTTATTTTAGATCTTGAACAACCAAGAGAAAAAAGATAAGGAAAAGAAGGTGTACTTTGAAATTAATTAGGAATATACACCCAAGGAAGAACAGAGAGATGGATTTGAGGATGAGGAGGATGAAGAATAAGAAGAAGAGGGTTTAGTTATTGAGCAAACTGATGAGGTTAGGGAAGGTAACCAAGAAGAAGTTGAGCGAGCTCAAGAAGAAGAAGAGCCCCTTACTCCTATTCTTAGAAGATCCACCAATTGTATTTTTGCTTTATTAAGTACTGACAATGAGCCTAGATCCTATAGGGAAGCTATTCTTGTAGATGATAGTGAGTCTTGGCAACTAGTGTTGCATATGTTGTCATTGATGTCAACAATGTTGTGATGTGGAAGGCTTATTGTTGTCATTGATGTCAAGAGAGTGGTGGTCAGTGATGCCAGAAGAGTGATCAGAGGCATTGTGATGTGGAAAGTTTAGTGATGTGTATATTGTGTATATGCTATCAGATATATGCTATAAGAGGAGTGATGATCAGAGGAGCAGACAAAGAGTGATGATTAGAAAAGTAGACAGAGGAGTGATGATCAGATAAGTTGTGAGGTGAAGTCATGAGCATGTTGTTTGATAAGTATCATTTGTACACAGTTGTACCTTATCTTCTGAAGTTCATGGACAAGTGAAAGTTGTCAAGAAGAAGTGATTTCTTGTGAAAAGAGTTATGATTGATGTCTATGGTGTTGTGAATGTTGTATTCATTGTCTCTTATTGAAACTCATTGCATGAGATATAAAAGGAAGTATATAAGGTTTCAACCAGTCAAAGGCACAGGAAGTTGCACTGAAGAAGCTCAGGAGAATACTCCACATTCCTCTACATTTGAAGATATGGTCTTGCAGTTTGGAGGTTAGATAGAGATAGATGTGAAGTATGCATGATCCAAATTTTAGAATATGAAAGTTACCGTAGAAGATTTCAGTGCTAGCAGAGTGAAGACAATGGTTTAGTGTTGTTGTAGTCACAAGGAAATAGTATAATGGTCTGCATTGCTCCACACTTGAAGATATCATCTTGTGGCTTGGAGGATAACTGCATATAGGTGAAAGGTATGCATGTTTCAAGTTTCAAATGATAAGATGAACCACAGAGGTTCTCCAGAGTTAGCAGAGTAAGGACAAATCATATTGCTGATTAGAGTTGTTAGAGAGAGAAAGTAAAAGCCACTGCATTTCACCGCATTATGATGTTTAGCTTTGTGGTGCAGGAGCACCTACCTTACAGTGGCCTCCATGAGGCAGTTAGTTAGTTTTAAATCTTGTTGATGTTTCTAAGAAGGTCTTATAAGACCAATGCATGTAATAAGGTCTGAGTTGACCATGCTTTACTATTTTTAGATAGTTTGTTTGGACAGCTGTTTAGTTTGTTAGTTCGGTTGGGTCTCCTAGCCACTTGGAGAGATTTACCAGCTGCTTGGAGGCAAAAGAACAGTACTACTGTGAGTAGATAAATACCCTAGATCGGGTCATTTTAGACATAGAGAGACATACTGAGAAGTTACATTGTGCTGGTGGAAAACAGAGTACTATAATTGCATCTTTTGAAAGCTAATCAAAATTCTATTGGTGTCTTAAATCATTTGATCTCACTGTGTAATTGAATCATTGTTTTGATTGGCCGAATGGGTTCTTCATCCTATTCCACCGGTTGATTCGTAGAATCGGTGGAATGGTTATGTACAGTAGTTTAGGTTTTCGTTTGCATTTTCGATTTGTTTGTAGGATCACAGTTTGGAGGTGTTGAGAACCCTAGCATGGGTATGTGCTAGGTTGCACAGGTTGTTAGAGTCTGGAAGATCGTCCAGGAAGTGGATCGGGTCACCCCAAGAAGTTCGGCGGATCAGAACGGTGAAAATTTGCTAAGATCGGTGTATTCGTCGCATCTGCATCATCAGGATATTTCTGTATATATCCTGTAGTTACATCAGGCATCAGCTGCATATTTGTGAATATGATGCAGTATATCGCATAAGGTGAATGCGCATTGGGGTGACAATAGCAAGGTGTTGCTGACGAAGAGCATATCGGTGTTAGTTAGTAGATCGGGTTGACATTTCCATCGTGGGCCGACAATGTTATGTTTGGCCGATAAGCAAGGATATTGGAGAGAGTAACAGTTCATGTGACGTCATCGTCATCAGGACATTCCAAATATCACCCGATAAAGGTTTATCTTGCCGATGATAAGTGTTTTGGCATAGGCGGAGGACATCGGGGAGATCAGTGGATCGCGGAATGAATATTTGACAGAATATTCGTCGTGTGCATAAAGTTGAGTATTGTCATCAGGATGTTTCAATATGACCCGATAAATTATATCCTGATGCTGGTTGTGTAAGCGGGTCAAATATCGGGGTGATGTAAGCATTAGAAGAGAGGTGCATGAGGTTGTCGTCATCAGGATATATGGGAGGAACCTGACATTTTATATCCTGCCAATAAAAGGTGCAGATGATGCCGAACATCATGATGTTGCAGATAGAGTTTGGCGGTAAGGTGAATAGTGATTGTCAGGAGGATAATTGTGTTCACTGAATATGATGATGCTGCTGATAGGCGAAAGGTCGAAGGTTTATTTGCAAGATGATATCGGTCGGTAGAGAAAATATGATGATGCTGACAGGTTTTTAGTGTGGATGCCTCTACATCATAGTGGTATCAGAGCTCAGCAAAAGGTCTGGGCTATTTGTGTGTTGATTCTGTCACTGAGAAGATAGAGGTAGAGAAGTGAGAGGTTGATAAAATGCCTCCGAAAGGTAATGGTACTGCAAGGGAGTTGCAGGAAATGAAGGAAAAGCATGCTAGAGAGATGAGGAAGATGAAGGAGCTTGCTGAAGCACTTCAAGCCAGGCTTGTAGCCTTGGAGAAGAATAAAAAGAGGGAAGTGGAAGATAGTGAATCAGAAGAAGAGGAAGATGCTGATGAAGAATTTGAAGAGGTAGATGAAGATTTGAATGTTGAAGACTAGAGATTTGCAAAACTGTTAAAGGCAGTGTAGAGCGATAAACCTAAGGTAAAGGTTGATGTTGCCAAGTATAATGGAAGTCTGAATGAAGATGAGTTACTGGATTGGATTGCTGCACTTGATTATCACTTTGAATGTGAAGATGTTGTTGAGGATCAGAAGGTAAAGATTGCAAAGACCAAGTTAGGAGGTCATGCTTTGGTATGGTGGGATTATGTATAATCCGAGAGAAGGAAACAAGGAAAGTCAAAGAGCACTTCATGGGATAAAATGGTAGCAAGGATCAAAGGTAAATTCTTGCCAAAGGATTATGAAATTCAAATGTTTAAGAAGCTAAAATTTTTAAGGCAAAAGGAAATGGATGTGAAGGCATATTTTATAAGTTGAGTATGAGATCTGGTCATCATGAGAATGAGGTAGAAAAGGTGGCTAGGTACTTAGCTGGTTTGAGATTGAACATACATGATGAGTTAGTTTTAGCTAACCCTAAGAATGTGGAAGATTGTTATCAAATGGCAATCAGGATTGAAGAAAAGATGAATAGAAGACAAGATAAATCCATGAGAGGAAGAGGTAGCAATATGAGGGGAAGAGGATCAGCCCCTACAACAAGGCAAACCAATGAGGGTCAAGAAGACACTGGGAAAGGACAGGGACAGTCTGATTTTAGAGGTGGATGGAAAGGTACTAGAGGCAGATTTGGAAGTGGTAGAGGTTCTTCTACATTTTCAGGAAAGTGTTACACCTGTGGTGAGTTTGGTCATCCATTTTTTAAATGTCCAGAAAGACAAGGTTCATCATCCAGAAATGATAGAATGAATGACAAGAGAGTACAACTTGTGCAAAAAGAGAAAGTAGAGGAAAGTGTGCAAAGTTCAAACGCTTATCAAGGAGATAGAGCTCCTGACAATTATGGATATCCTGAGGAGGGAGAAGCATTGATGTTAAGAAGGACAGTCTTGAAGACATCAAAGGATATGATGCAAAGAAAAGCTCTTTTCAAGAACACATGCAAGAGCAAAGGTAAAATATGTAAGGTTGTCATTGATACTGGTTCAACAGACAACATGGTATCTCAGGAAATGGTGGATAAACTAAATTTGGAAAGGATTCCACATCAACACCCTTACAAGGCATCTTGGGTGAGTGATAGTCAATCACTTTTTGTATATGAACAGGCATATGTTGATTTCCAGATTGGGGCATATCATGATAGAGTTTTGTGTGACATATTGCCCATGGAATGTTGTCACCTACTGTTGGGTAGGCCATGGCAATTTGATAGGAGGGTACTGTATGATGGGTATGCAAATACCTACACCATCAAGAAAGATGGGAAAACTATTATGTTGATGCCATTACAGGAAGAAGCTGCAGCACAGAAGGCAGCAAAAATCATTTTAGTGGGAAAGAAGGAATTTGTGCAGATGCCTACAACAGCAGGCATAAAGTCAGTTGAGGACACTGCAGGGAAAGGAGTTGTTAAGGACAACAGTTTGAAGAAAGATTCAGTTTTGACTGATGGAGGTCAGCCACAGATCAAACAGCAAGTTTATGAGCAGCCAAAGATTGATTGGCAAGATAAGGATGTGATTGTACTTGGGACTATTGTTTGTCCTATAAAATTTGAAAGGAAGACAGATTTGCACATTGCAGAAGTTCAAGAGGCAATTCCTCAGGTTCTTCAACCAGGTAGTCAAACAAAGGTGCTAGTAAGACAAACTGGCAAACATAGGGTATGCATGAACAGAGCCTACATTAACAGGCATGAGGGTTTACTTGCCAGATAGCAAGTTACAGTTCAAAAATCTTGGAGCAGCCAAGAGACAGCAGATTATAACGCTGGAACAGGTCAGAACACTAAGATGCCAAAGAGTAAAGGGGGAATTCTTCTACAACCTAACTCATGGGACATGAGTTCTTTTTCTGTTGGGGAGTATGGTGCAGGAGCACCTACCTTACAGTGGCCTCCATGAGGCAGTTAGTTAGTTTTAAATCTTGTTGATGTTTCCAAGAAGGTCTTATAAGACCAATGCATGTAATAAGGTCTGAGTTGACCATGCTTTACTATTTTTAGATAGTTTGTTTGGACAGCTGTTTAGTTTGTTAGTTCGGTTGGGTCTCCCAGTTGCTTGGAGAGATTTCCAAACCGCTTGGAGGCAAAAGAACAGTACTACTGTGAATAGATAAATACCCCAAATCGAGTCATTTTAGACATAGAGAGACATACTGAGAAGTTACATTGTGCTGGTGGAAAACAGAGTACTGTAATCACATCTTTTGAAAGCTAATCAAGATTCTGTTGGTGTCTTAAATCATTTGATCTCACTGTATAATTGAATCGTTGTTTTGATTGGCCGAATGGGTTCTTCATCCCATTCCACCGGTTGATTCGTAGAATCGGTGGAATGGTTATGTACAGTAGTTTAGGTTTTCGTTTGCATTTTCTGTTTGTTTGCAGGATCGCAGTTCAGAGGTGTTGAGAACCCTAGCATGGGTATGTGCTAGGTCACACAGGTTGTTAGAGTCTGGAAGATCATCCAGGAAGTGGATCGGGTCACCCCAGGAAGTTCGGCGGATCAGAACGGTGAAAATCCGCTAAGATCGGTGTATTCGTCGCATCTGCATCATCAGGATATTTTTGTGTATATCCTATAGTTACATTAGGCATCAGCTGCATATTTGTGAATATGATGCAGTATATCACATAAGGTGAATGTGCATCGGGGTGACAATAGCAAGGTGTTGCCGACGAAGAGCATATCGGCGTGAGTTAGTAGATCGGGTTGACATTTCCATCGTGGGCCGACAATGTTATGTTTGGCCGATAAGCAAGGATATTGGAGAGAGTAACAGTTCATGTGACGTCATCATCATCAGGACATTCTAAATATCACCTAATAAAGGTTTATCTTGCCGACAATAAGTGTTTTGGCATAGACGGAGGACATTGGGGAGATCAGTGGATCGCGGAAGGAATATTCGACAGAATATTCGTCATGTGCATAAAGTTGAGTATCGTCATCAGGATGTTTCAATATGACCTAATAAATTATATCCTGATGCTGGTTGTGTAAGCGGGTCGAATATCGAAGTGACATAAGCATAAGAGGAGAGGTGCATGAGGTTGTCATCATCAGGATATATGGGAGGAACCCAACATCTTATATCCTGCCGATAAAAGGTACAGATGATGCCGAACATCATGATGCTGCAGATAGAGTTTGGGGTAAGGTGAATAGTGATTGTCAGGAGGATAATTGTGTTCGCCGAATATGATGATGCTGCTGATAGGCGAAAGGTCGAAGGTTTATCTGCAGGATGATATCAGTCGGCAGAGAAAATATGATGATGCTGATGGGTTTTTAGTGTGGATGCCTCTGCATCACTTTGTTGTTTGAAGGATAAGTTCATATTGACTGTATGTGTGTACAATTCAAGTTTTAGGTGTTGAGGAGTACTGCAAGTATGATTTTCAATGTTATATATCCAGACAGTGTAAGAGATACTAGCTTCACAGTTTGATTGTTTGCGCTAGCAGGAAGTAGCATGACTGGGTAAAAGGAATGTTTGAGAATGTTCTTTCAAGTCATATAATGTTTGTAAAGTGATTTGCACGATGTTATTTGGTCTCTTCGGTACTGCTTTAGGTTTGGAGCTAATGCATGAGAGGTTAAATGTTTGCTGGGTTGACTTGGTATGCTTAGGTGATTGTGTCGTGTGTTTGGAAGTGTGCACTAGTGTGGAGATGTTTGCTAAGGAAAAATAGGTCCTAGTTATCACTTGGTTTGAACCACATTGATTTCTACATTACCACTGATGAATTTAGGAGCTGACTTGTTGTGACCATTGCATGTTTCAAGCTACACATTTCATCTTCGCCAACAAAGGACAAAATTTTGAAGAGTTGTGTAGGATATAAATGAAAGATCAAGTTTGTTGCAAAGAGGATGAGTGTGTGTGTGTGTGCAAGGATGTATGTGCAAGTGTGAAGAGGGAGTATGTGTGTGCGTGTGTGTGTGAAGGAGATAAGTGATTCAGAAGATGCGAAGGAAATCTAGTGACTGTATTGCATGATTTATAACAGAGGTTGTGTTGTGGTGCGTTGCAAAAGTGTGTTGAAGGTAGAAGAGTTGTTTGAGTAGAGGTGTTATTGTGGAGGTGATTGAACTAGCAAAATATTTTCAATTGTTTTGTATAGAGGTTTGTTGGCCTCATTTTCAAACTCATCTTTACCTTCGATGAAGTGAGCTCTATTATCATCGGCTTTTACCAAAACTTATTAAAGTCTCATAAATCTCTAAAACAAGTAATGTAATCAGCAATCGACAATCTTATTGAGTTTCGAAACTACTTCACAAAGCCGATGACCAAAAAGAAAAATAGAGAGTAGTTTCTATAGTAGTTATTATAACTACCTAAGAAGCTAAATTCTCATGCAACAAATTCATTGAAAATCAAAATGCATTCGTTATTCCAATAAGTTTCAAAAATTGCTCAAAATTCTGATAAAGAGTGGGAGGAGGTGGAAGACTTTTCCTGTGTCTTCCCTTCAGTTTGGGTGCGGCCACGAGCAGGAGGGATCTTTCAGTGGGGTCGACGGCATTATCGGCCTGGGACGAGGGGATTTATCCTTGACATCTCAACTGGGCGACTTCATCAATAACAAGTTCTCTTATTACTTACCGGTCATGGATCGGATTTCAGTCACTACCCATTTATTCTTGGGGGACACTCCAGCCAGCCATGTGAGTGGGAAGCTTAGCACCACCCCTTTCGTAGTTGGATAATCTTCAATTTTGTACTATCTCAGCTTGGAAGGAATCGGTGTTGCAAGCAAAGCAATTAATTATCCGCCCTCTACTTTCTCTAATGGTGGAGGTTTCATAATCGATTCAGGAACCACTCTCACTTATCTGCCTCAGCCTGCCTACGATGCCTTTGTGGATGCCCTCACTTCTCGTATCAATGCTACGCCTGTGGATGCCACTTTTTCTTGTGGAACCGGTCTTTACTACGACCAAATCATTCCAATGGAAGACATTTCTAGTATTGCCTTCCATTTTGTAGGAGATGCAACATTAAACGTGCCTGCACAAAATTCTTGTATGTTGCTCCAAGATAATCAAGAACATCAGTTGCTTTGCTTGGTGTTTATGAATGCAGGGCCCTTGGTTCCTCCTAACTCTTTCTTACATAGTTATTTTAAGCACCTAAGTTAGGTAGTTACTCTAAGTGACTATCTTTACAAAAGAAAGTTAGTTGTGCAAAGTTAGTACACTTAGGCAGTTTTACCAAGTAGTTACAAAATGTGGTTGAGGTAGTTACCCTAGGTGGTTACTAACCTCACCTATAAATATATCATTGTGATTCGATCAAAGGGGGTTCCACTTTTTCACATGACAGTGTATGAAAGACTCGAATAGTGTTATTCAAGTTTGAAAGCAATACAGAAATGTTTTGAATGTGTGTTCAACTCGATTTCATGTGTTGTTATTGGTATTCGTATGTTTCATCAATAATGATCATGTGCTTTCCTTTCAAAGTTGCATTGTGAGAAAGATATTTTGCATCGAGTTTTGGTATCTCTACTTGGACGCATGGAACTTAAATTCATAAGTTTAACTCTTATTTAATCATTAGTGTTTGTTATTTCTTTGTTTTTATTCTTATGATTCCAGAAAATCTAAATACCCCTATCATACGAGGGAGCTGCCCCTCTTAAACGCAGAGAGGAATCGACGAGACCTGCGATTCTTCAACTGTTGTGAGCAGGTTGTTGCTAATCCAAGGGCGAACGGAGTTACTCAAGAAGATTATTTTAAAGCAACAAATCTATTTACCAACAAGGTTGTAGCCTCTTCTTGTAAGTGTTGTAGTACTTTAGGAAGTTGTAGCTTCCTTTGGGTTGGAGCCCATAAAATTGTGTATTAGGGAGTTGTAGCTTCCTTTGGGTTGTAGACCATAAAACTTGTTGTAATCCTATTTTTATTTGTGAGGCCAGATTTGGACAATAGATCCAAGAAGCTTGCTCACCATGGTTTTTCCCTTCTAAGATTTTCCATGTAAATCTGGTGTTATGGTTGTGTGGTTGTGTGATTGTGTTTTGAATTGCTTCATTATCTGTTTAAGGCAGTAGAAAATTTTTGTTGATAAAGTTGAATTGGATTAAATTGTGGCATATACTGATTCACCCCCCCTCTCAATATATCAGAGTTTTCTAACAACTAGCCATGCAGGAGGAGATGATGGCTTTAGACTCTTGTGATACTTGGGATCTTGTTCATTTTCCCAAAGGAAGAAATGCCATAGATTGTAAGTGGGTCTCCAAGAAGAAGTTTGAAGCAGATGATTTATTAGAGAAGTACAAGGCTAGACTTGTAGCCAAGGGCTACTCCCAGAGAGAGGGAGTTGATTTCAATGAAATATTCTCTCCTATTGGTAAATTATCTTCTATTATATTTCTTTTATCCATTGTTGCAACTTATGATTTTGAAATTGAGAAAATGGATGTTAAGACTGCTTTCTTGCATGGAGATCTTCAGGAAGAAATTTACATGCAACAACCTACAGGTTTTGAAGTAAAATGGAAAGAACATTGGGTATGCAAATTAAAAAGATCTCTTTATGGTCTAAAATAGTCTTCTAGAATGTGGTGCTAGAAGTTTGATTCATTTTTTTGAAATTGGGCTTTGTTAGAAGTGAGGAAGATCACTGTATTTTTTTTTGTTTGGTAAGTGCCATCTTGGGGATGGCTCCCTTTGATATAAAAAATGAGATAAAAAAGTCATTTTATTTATTGGCTAATTCCATCAGGGAATGCCATACTAAGCAGCTTACATATCTAAAACTAAAGACTACTATGTCTTTAGCATAACCCGCACCAGCCTCTCCATCGGCAGTCGAAAATGTTACATGATCTCATGCATTATCATCATAATGCCTTCCGCCATCTCCAACAGCCTTCCTATCTGTCCGTCTGTAAATTCCCCTTTGTTTTCCTGAAGCATCTTATGGAAGGTTTCCAAGTTTCTGTTTTTAATGCCTTCTTTATAAGCAGCAAGGATGTCGCTGGCCTTCTTGGATCCTATTCTCCTTGCATAGGCAACCTTCAGAGTTTCCTCCGCATGGTCCCCTCCAACTGAGTCAATCTCCCCCATCACCACTGTGTGATTGGCTTGAACCACCAACCGCGCTCCCCAACAGACTCCATAGAAAGAACCGCCCATGACCAAAGAAATATTGGTGAAGAAGAGTTGATACACTCGGCCATCATGCACATGGCCGCCACTCCACGAGGAAGATCACTGTATTTACATTCGATGTATTGCTGATGTTATTCTGATTATTGCTTTGTATGCGGATGATATGTTATTTTTCAACAATACTAAGGGTATGATTAGTGAGTTGAAAGCTCAACTTTTAGGTGCATTCAATATGAAGAATCTTGGAGCAGCCAGGTAAATTTTGGGGATGGAGATCCAAAGGGATATAGGTAACAATAAGCTTTGGTTACTCAAAGTAAGTATGTGAATACTATTTTGCAGAGATTTAGAATGCAAGATTGCAATCTAGTTAGAATTCCTTTACTAGTTGGTACTACAGTTTCATTAGATATGTGTCCTAAGAATGAAGATGATTTAGAGGATATGTGTAATGTACCATATGCTAGTGTTGTAGGAAGTTTGATGTATGCAATGGTGTGCATTAGACTAGATATTGCCCAAGCAGTGGGAGTTTTGAGCAGGTTTATGTCTAACCCTAGTAGACAACATTAGAATTATGTGAAGAGGGTGTTTAGATATTTGCAAGGTACCTTTGATTATTGTTTGGTTTATTCTGGTGCTAACAATGTTGATAAGACCTTGGACATACAGGGATTTATTGATCCAAATTGGGTAGGTGACTTGGATAGTTGAAGGTCCACTAGTGGCTATGCATTTACTTTGTTTGGAGGAGCTATGAGTTGGATGAGCAACATGCAGCCCACAGTTGCTTTGGCCACCACCGAAGCAGAGTATATGGCTTCTACACATGTCTATAAGGAGGCAGTTTGGTTACAAAGGTTGTGTACATGTATTGGTTTTGTTTGCAAGATCATTTAGATTGGCTATGATAGCTAGAGTGCTATTTATTTAGCCAAGAATCCTATGTATCATGCTCAGACAAAACATGTTGATGTTCAGTATCACTTTGTTCGAGAAATGGTTGCAAATGGATAAATTGAGATGAATAAGGTAGATACTCAGGAGAATGATGTAGATTCTCTTACTAAACCTATGAGCACAGAAAAGTTTACATGGTGCGAGGAGGCCATGGGCTTTGTTCCTAGTGCTTAGTTGTTTTATGTTTTCCTATGGGTGTATTTACAATGTATGATGTCAAGTGGGAGAATGTTGGAATTAAGGTACCATCAACCTTGTAAATTCCATGTTTATTTTGTTGCATATGTTGTCATTGATATCAACAGAGTTGTGATGTGGAAGGCTTACTATTGTCATTGATGTCAAGAGAGTGGTCAGAAGAGTGATCGGATGTGGAAAGTGTAGTGATGTGTATATGTTGTCAGAGGAGTGATGATTAGAGGAGTAGACAAAGGAGTGATGACCAGAGGAGTTGTGAGGTGAAGGATTTGGTAATGAAAGTCATGAGCATGTTGTTGGATCAGTATCATCTATACACAGTTGTACCTTATCTTATGAAGTTCATGGACAGATGAAAGTTGTCAAGTTGAGGGATATGCTGACATGAAGAAGTTGTGGCTCATTGTAAGAGTGTGCGAGTGTGAAGAGTGAGTATGTGTGTGTGTGTGTGTGTGAAGGAGATAAGTGATCTAGAAGCTAAGAAGGAAATCTGGTGACTATATTGCATGATTTATAATAGAGGTTGTGTTGTGGTGTGTTGAAGGTAGCAGAGTTCTTTGAGTAGAGGTGTTGCTGCGGAGGTGATTGAACCAACATAATTTTGTCAACTATTTTGTATAGAGGTTGTAGCCTCTTCTTGTAAGTGTTGTAGCACTTTAGGGAGTTGTAGATTCCTTTGGGTTAGAGCCCATAAAACAATGTATTAGGGAGTTGTAGCTTCCTTTGGGTTGTAGCCCTTAAAACTTTTTGTAATCTTGTTTTTATTTTTATTTGTGAGGCTGGATTTGGACACTAAATCCAAGAAGCTTGCTCACTGTGGTTTTTCCCTTCTAGGGTTTTCCACGTGAATCTGGTGTTATGGTTTTGTGGTTGTGTGATTGTGTTTTGAATTGCTTTATTATCTATTTAAGATCGTAGAAATTTTTTGTTGATAAAGTTAAATTGGATTAAGTTGTGGCATATACTGATTCACCACCCCTCTTAGTATATCGAAGTGTTCTAACATATTTATTCCTATTATTATTTGTTTAATTCACCCATAAGGGATGTAGAGTTTCACTGATAGTGGTTAAAACATATTTATTGGTATGGTAAATAATTATTACTAGCAACAGTAATTATTTATGTTACTGGCAGGTTGTTACAGAGTTACATTTACTGGTCAAAGCATCATGGTCATGGTAAAAGGTGAATTGGGAGAATCTAGGTGCCATCTTGAGGATTTTCCTATTTTTAGGGTGTTATGACATTCATCATAATTTGTAAAGAATATCTATGACATCTTACACCTGTCATAAGATGTAAGAGATTCTATGACGGTTTATGACAACAATTATTGCATGCAACTGCCTATTCTTCTCCCTCGACGCCCATGCATGAAAGATGCCTTATGACAACTATAAGAGAATCTGTAAGAGGTTATTTTAGGTGTGCAAGAAGGAATCCCAAGATATGGCATTGGATTTTGACCAATTTGGATGCCACATTTAGTGGTTTCTCATTTTCTATATATTTGGTGCTTGGAAGTGAAGTTTGTATGAGTTTTGTTTTATTCATAGGTACTGCCAGATTGAAGACACTTGAGGAGATTAGGAGTTGATGTATTGTAATCTATTTTAAAGATAATATAGACTTGTCCTCTCTTCTGTGTGGAGTTTTTTCCCGAAAGAGTTTCTCCATGTAATCATGGTGTTATTGTTGGCTTTTCTGTTCTATCTTTCGCATGTGTTGCTGATTTATTTTCTCTTTCATGTTATCGCCATTGGTATACACTAAATAATTAGATTTACAGTTGAAATTAGATTTCCATTTTATAGTTGTTCACCTTTTGTTTCTTACAACCCGTGCATTTTATCCAGTCTATCCCACTCATCTTGACTGACATCATCATATTTCTTCTCTTTTGTTACAACCATCCATTGATTTCTCTCTTCGAGAAAATCCTCCATTTTTAGTTTTTACAACTCATAGCCCATTCCATTGAACTTTTCTACATTCAAATGGGATGTGGTTGTAGCCATGATTTCTACACAAAATATGCAAAACAAAGTCAACCAGAACTCCCAGTACAACTCAAAAAAGCTTCAGACTTCCAGCCTAGAGTCAGAACTGGCCAGACTCTAATAACAAATGTTAGAAATGAAGGCAAACAACTACAAGTAGAAATTTGATCTCAACAATATGTATGCATGCATGTGTACAATTGGATGGAGATTGCAATTTAGAAACAAAACTATAACACCCAGAAACAACAGATCAAAGAGCTGAACACATAACACAATATGTACATGGAGAAAACCCTTTCGGTAAAAAAAAATCACCAAGAAGAGAGGCACAAGCTTGTATTAATCTGCCAATACGAGAGTACAATACAATATCACTTCCAATCTCTCCTTCAACCTTTAATCCAACAACATTCCGGTAGTACCTGTATACAAGTCTAAAACTCACTATTGACCACTTACAAAACACTAAATTTATAGGCAAATGTAGCACCTCCAAAATGTGGCACCATCTTCTTGGGAATCTCATTGCATGCCCAGAATAGCCTCTTACAAATTTCTTATAGTTGTCATAAGGTATCTTTCATGCATGGACACCTAGGGACAAAAATATGTTCTTACATGCAATAATTGTTGTCAGAAACCATCATAGAATCTCGTACATCTTATGACAAGTGTAAGTGTGTCATAGATGCTCTTACAAATTATGATGCATGGTATAACAACCTCTAAATAGAAAATCCTCAATATGGGTGCCTAGATTCTCCAACTTCACCTTTTTACAATTACTCATGGTGCTAGCAATAAATGTAACCCCATAACTACTATCAATAAATCCAAAATTACTGTGACCAGTAACTCCATAATTACTGTGACCAGTAACTTTGTAATTACTGTGACCAGTAAATAAACATTTAACATTGTTAGAAAAACTCTACACCCCTTATGAGTGAAGTACAAACAATAATAGGAATAAATAAACATGGAATTTACAAGGTTGATGTCACATTAATTCCAACAGCCTACACCTATAGTTAGATGTGAGTTCAACACATTCACTAGAAAATGGTTTGATAGGTTTAGCCCACTTGGTTTTAGATTCATTCTAGTTTTTTTTTGTCTTTTCATGTCAATGGGTCTTGAACAGTGGAAATGGGTCTTGAGCTACAAAGTTGGTTCTAAGGATGAGGTTGAGAAGTACAGGGTATGGTTAGCTATTATGGGCTAATTCCTTGGATGTGGGAATGGATATTAAGAGCTTTTGATATTGTGTTACAACCTTGTTTTATAGTAGGATTTTGTGATCTATGTGACCATTAGTGTCACCAACATGGTAGAGAACACTACTTTTCATCTGCAGTCAAAGCACATCAATGTATAGTTCTAGATTTTGTTGTTGCTTGGCTAAAGTTTGTGAGCATAGAGGAGTTCAAATAATGCATGATAGTTATGGGGATGTTTTTTCCCTGCTCGAAGCAAATTTATTTTTTCTATGTTTGTGTTGCACATATGTTACCTAAGGTTGTCACTGATGTGGTTGTCATTGATGTCAACACTTAGTTTGGGCTATCATTGATGCTTATGTTGATGGTATACTATGATGATGTGCTAACAGTGATGTTGCTGATGTTCATGGTTGGATGTCATGCCTTGTTTAATGTCAATTAAAGTTGTATTGAGTATGTTTGTGGTCAGCAGATATGATATCATGATGATATATTAAGATGAGAATTAGAAGCATTAAGATGAGACTTAGAAGCATTAAGATGAGGATTAGAAGTAATATTGATGTTGGGGAGATGTTGTTGATGGTCTGTAGCATGTTGTATTCTCTCTCATGTTGTTCCTAAGGAAGTATGTGTTGCTACAAGGAGGCTCTGGTCTCCGAATATTGGTGAAGGTTTCTCCTAGAGGAAGTTGTCTTGAAGACCGATTGGGAGAATGCTCTGCATTCCATCACCTTTCAAGATATGGTCATGTGGTTTAGAAGTTATGTTTAGTGTGTTTTGAAGGTGCTACATTCAAAGTTTCACATCATTTGTCCCTCCGCAGAGAAAGTTGTAAGTGATAGAGTGCATGGCTATATTGTTCGGTGGCTAGTTTAAGTGTATGTTGGCTTGCACCAACTTGTTTCTATATGAAGTAGTGAATTAGCTAGTGGAGAAGGATCCTAAGGATCTTGTGAAGTTTATTGTTGCTCTGCAAAGTGTTTTCTAGTTTCTCCGGAACAGGCTGTGGTCTGGAATGAAGGTGTTGTTGGGTTAAGCTTTTGCCTGGCCGACTGAGGTATGTTGAAGGTGTGACCCACAAAGTCTTTGTTGTGTGGAGTTCAAGGAGTGTTTGGAGATGTTGTATGGGTCACGCCGACTCATCTGGGAGAAGCGCAAGTAATGTTTAATCTTCCATGAGCACCATCAAGTTGTAATGGCTGACATGCTACAAGCTTCATATTTTCTTGCTTAAGGCTGACCTATTTCAAATGTGTGAAGCGTGCAGATGTTATTCTTTGAAGGCTAATGTTGTGAAGGGTGTTTAAGACAAGGTTAAGCATGTGTTGGAATCTGTAAGGTGTTTTCCTCTTCTTGGTGTTGCGTGTAGTTCATTTTAAGGCTTGCCCTCTACACGTGTCATGTTGTTTGATCTTTGGCTGACTTGTAATTGTAATATTCTTGTTGTCTTTGGCTGACATGTAAAGTAATCAATGTAATATCATGTATATATTGTAAACCCAGTGGATCTAGGTGAGGTGTGATTGCAAGTGGTATTGTAAGAAGTCAAATGTAGATGTGTAATGCATTATGATGTGAGACTTAAAGAGAAAGAGCAGAAGTAATATATCTTATCCGGGTTCATCTTGAAGATATTTTTGAGATAGAAGGGAAGTGAAGAGTGTTGGAAATTTGGTTGAGCTTGATGTTTTAAAGTGTTTTCATTGATGGTAACAAGAAAAGGAACAAGGTTGGAAGAGAGATTTTGGTCCGGTGAAGAAGACTTAGTCAGTTTGGCTAAGTGTTGGCAGTTTACAGAGACAACAACAGAGAGACAGTGTTTGGATTGGCATTGGTCCATAGTTGAAGACCTAATCATGTGGTTCTAGTATGTTGTTTGTAGTCCTCACAAGATCTTATATCTAAGATTTCAGCCTTTGATATGTACCAGAAGCATATCTTCAAGTATCCTAAGTCCGACATTACAAATAATAGAGGTAATCAAAACAGAACACTCACTTGTTTTGGTCCGCACTCCTCCGGTGTTGCATATCTTATAATGTGGTTTTGAGGTTTCACAAACACTTGTATGAAGTCTTTAAATCTAGAGTTGCAAAGTCTGAAGTCCATCAGAGTGATAATTTTGAGCTACTGAATATCGCTACTTGGCTTGACAGTGTTTGACTGTGACAGGGTTTGAGTTCTGTTGGTCTGCACTTTACTGCAAATTGATATTATGCTCTGTGGTTCTAAAGGAAATCTTGGGAATGTATGAAGAGGCTTTGATGTGATTTTGAACAGATCTTGTGGTTTGTAGTGAAATTTGCAGTCTGATAGATAGACCAAGTCAGCAACAGTCTATGTCTGAGGCCGACATGATAGTTTGATCTAAGTGCAGTAAGTTCTATTGATAGGAACTTTTATTCTAATGGATTCTATAGTTGGAGCCGACATATGAGAAGGTATTTCAAATGTTATTTGGGTCCGGCTCCACCATGTATCTTGGTGAGTGGATTTGGCCGACAAGCTACAAGTTTATTAACTATACGCTTCATCTAAGTAGGCTGACCTAATGTGAAGATTCTAAGCATTGCAAATATATATGAGATCCAAATCAATGTTTGAGTGTGCGAATGCACAAATATGAAGGTGTGTGTATAACATGCAAAAAATTGTGATTTTGTGAAGGCAAAAAGAGCAGAAGAAGAGAGATCTTGTTCCCATGTAAGAATAGAGCAGTCAAAGATGAAGAGTTTTGAGAAAATATTTCTATGCTTCATTGGAGCTATAACCATGCATGTGTAGATGCAATAAGAGAAGTTCAACCTGGCAGTGATCCATCCTTCTTTCCTTCTTTCTTTCTCTAGGTAGTGAGCCTATCTTGGCAATGAGCCTTTCTTACAGTGAGCATTTCTTTGGGCAGTGAGCCTCCTTGTAATTTGGTATTGATATTACATAATTATTGTGAGCTTAACACTCACCATGGTTTTTCCCAATTTTGGGTTTTCCACATAAAAATCTTGGTGGTCATGTGTGATGCTTTGTGGTTGCTTCTTCTATGCTTAATTTTCTTTGTTGTTGTTTGTTGTAAATGGACTACTAGTTTAATAAGTAAAAGGTTTAATATAATACTGATTCACCCCCCCTCTCAGTATTCTAGGTGTTCAACAATTGGTATCAGAGCTTGGTTCCTTGGAAGAAGTCTAACAACTTAAGGAAGATCTTGGAGATTGAACACATGGCAGGTAAAAGGTACTCCACTCCTCTCGAAGATATTGATTCAACTGAAACTATAGAAGAAGAATGCATGCTTGTCAATGAAGAAGAACTCAAAGTTTCTCTTGAAGATCTTGAAAGGACTGAAATAGAAAATAGGGATCTGAAAGAAAATTTCAAGGAAGCAGATGACTGCATCAGAAAATTAAGGGAGTAGGTCAAGAGATTCAAAGAAAAGCATAAGAAGGTTAGTGAACAATTGAATGTTCTGAAAGTGGAAGTTGTAGAAAGAGCAAAAGCAGAAGAAGACCTAAATCAACTGGTGAAAGGCAAATTAGAAGAATGTGCTAAGCTTGAAAAGGAAGTTGGGAACCTAAAGTATGATTTGGAGAAATCAAAGAGTTATGAAGGAAAATTCAAGATAAGTTCTGCAAAACTTGATGAGATGCTTTCTAGTCAAAGGAACTCTAATGACAAAGAAGGCTTGGGATTTGAGAAAGGTGAAAGTTCTAAAGCTGGTCAAGAAAAGAATGCTGAGATCAAGAAGGACAAAGAAAAATAGATCCAGAATCAAAGGAACAGACCTAGAAAACCACCGGTTAGGCAATCAAAGTCTCAAAGGTACCCTTCTTTCAATGGTTATTGTAATGCATGCAATAAGTTTGGTCATAAGGCTACTCAATGTAGGAGAAGAGTAAATCAAAATGTTCCATCATTTTTTGGTCAGTGATTCACTTGCAATAAAGTAGGTCATAAAGATAATGAATGCAAAAGTCAGATAAGGAATGGTTACAACAATGGAAGGAATGCTCAAACTTTCAAAGGTAACTGCTTTATATGCAAGAGGTTTGGTCATAGAGTTAGTGAATGTAAAAGTCACATAAGAAGCAACTATAATAATGGAAGGAATGCTCAATCTTTCAACAGGAATTGCTTTGCATGCAATAGATTTGGACACAAGGCTGACCAATGCAGATCAAAGATGAATGGAAGGAACAATGGCCAGAGAAATGTTGTATGTTTCAATTGCAACAGGCCTAGACATATTGCAAGATTTTACAGAAGCAAGAATATGAAGAAGGACAATTAGGCAGAGATGAAGAAACTGGTACAAAAGGTAGATCTAATAGAAATCAAGAAGGAGATGAATAAGATTTGGATTAAGAAGGAAGTACATGAAGTCAAGAATGAGTCTGCACCAGACTCTGGTGCAGGTACTTCCTCCGGGAAGTAAATTGGGAGCTCTGGCTCAGGGGGAGATTAAATGAAAAATCTTGTTTCCCTAGCCAGAAAAGTGGTGTTGACATTCAACATGAAGGTATAAGGTAGAAAACAAGATAACAAAGCTTTTGAAGAAGATTTTGGCAGAAAAGAATCTAATGCAGTAGATTGCAGAGTAATTTAGATTGACTGTGGGTGGTAGAGTAAGAGTTTGACAAGTTTTTGAATCCAACATTTATGATGATTAGGTTTTGATGAAAAGGGGTTAAAGGGGAATTCATTTGAAAGGAAATCACATTGCATTCAAACACTCAAGTGTCTAAGGAGATTTGAGAAGTGAAGCTAAGGTGAATCCAAGTATTCAGTGATTAGTGCAAAGAAACCCTAACTGAAAACAAAAGGTATTTACAACTCTCTCTCTTTTGAAAAATTTCTGTGTTGAGCCAATAAAGATGTTTACCCCTCAAGTGATAGAGATTATGGAGAGGCCTTGACCTAAATTCAAGAAGCACCCATACAAATCACTTGAAACTGATCCGGATGGTGCATTCTCTAAGGTCTCGATGGAGTTATGCATACGGAAGACATTACGGTTTACATTCATGCAAACTTAGAAGAGTATGATCATATGAAACTAGGGCAATTCTATTTGGACAAGTCGACTAATGATAAGTTTGAACTAAAAGAAGAGTTTCGTACGCTGCATAAGAAGAAGCTGGATGTATGGATTGATTTTCCTGTATTTTCTAAAGATGCATGGGTCCAGTATGCCCTAAGAAGAATTCATGATGAATTTATGTACCGGAACAGTTCTGACATTAAAGTCTGTGAAGAATAACATAGTGATGCAATTAACTAGTGCCAAGTTTGACAAAAGGGCACTAACTATGAACAATATTGAAGATCTGGCAGTAAGGTTTGCCTCAATGGTGATTGGTAATAAGGTTGACTTCTCCAACAGGGAGAATTCAGTCTCGACAATACCCATATACATAGCATTTGAGATGGTGAAGAAGAATACAGATTATGACCTATGTGAGATGCTCTGACAACAACTAATGGAGAACTTGAAAAGAACAAAGGACACAAAGTACCCCTTCAAGTATGGAACTTTAGTCATTTGCCCACTCTTCTATTTCCTGAAGGAGTTACCAAGTATGGACAATATTATCTAGCTTGATCACTCTCTTGTAGTAGTCCAAATTAGAAATCATTTGCAAAGTTTAGGAGATGTTGATAAATAAAATGCAACATTGTGGGGCTACTTTAAAAAAATTCAAAAGAAAATGTAGACTAGGGCTAGGATTCCTAAAAAGGTTGTGAAGAATTATGAAAAGGAGATTGTATTCATGGTAGATAAAGATAAATGCCTCATGGAGGCAGTAGAACCCAGAGCAGTATGGGTCTCAGCTATGGGATATGAGGTTACAGAGGATGTTCTAACTGGCCTAGCTAATTTAATGCTGAGAAAACCAAAGGTTCCTAAAGAGAAAAGATTTGGAACCTTTGAAGAAAAATCACTCAAAGTGTTTATGGATCTGAATTAACCTAAAATCATAAGGAATGCAAGAAAGAAGGTAGATGAGTTTGCAAAAAGCAAAGGATTTACAAATGAAGAAATAAAAGAAGCAAGAGCCAAGTCTGAGGCATTCAAGGCTGCAAGTGCTCCGGAAGGGCAAACAACAAAGGCTCCAGAGAAAGAAAAAGTGAAATTTGAACTAGAAAAGCCTACTTCTACCTCAAGAAGAAGAACAAGAGCCTCCTCCTTTGTTGCAGACACATCTAAGAGCTTTGGTCCACTCCCTACATCTGAGGTTGAGAAATAAAAGATAGAGCCTGTAGAGAAAAGGTAGAAAGGAAAGAAAGCAAAGGCCACTAAAAGAGTGTATGTGAGCCTTGATGGAGGAGAAGAAGAAGAAGAAGAGATAGAGATTGATGAAGAAATCAAGGCCAAGAAAGAAAAAGTAGATGAGATGACAACAAGTAAAAAGGAGAAGCTCTCTAGAAAAGTCAAAGATAAGAAGAAGAAGAAAGGAGAAAATACTAAGACCATAAAAGATGAGCAAGAATATCTTTAGAGACCATAGTCAGTGCAATGGATGAGCATGGGAAATTAAAACCAATTGCTAATATGTATGATGACAGTTTAGATGTAGACAAGGTGATACTTAAAACAATAGTTGTAAAATTTTTGGTTATGTTTAGAAAAGCATTGATTGAAATTATAGATGATTTACTAGACAGTTTAGCCAACATCATGTTAGCAAGAAAATAAGTAGCTATGGCTAAAGATACCGAGTTAAAGGAATATGTATTGATAAAATTGTGCCCAAATATCACCAGTGAAGAAAAGGTCAAAGTCACTAAGATACTTAGTGAAAAGTTTAGAATAAAGAGAAGGGTCAACACTCTAATGTCTTGTGACATTGAGAATCTAGTCAAGGAGATTGAGGAGATAACACTAAATGTGTTACATGAGCTACAAATCCCAACCACTATTGACACTAATAAAGAGGAACAAAATGTTGGTGTAGATAATGCAGTTCCAGAGATAAATATGGAATAGAATATGGAACAAAGTGCAGCTACTCCTCCAGAAATCCCAAGAAAGGATGAAGAAATGAAAGAGCCTAAAAAGGAAAAGAGCTCTAAAGAAAATGTCATGCCTAAGGAGAATGTGTCAGAAAGACAAACTGAGAAAAGAGAAGACGTTAATAAGCAGATGGTAGATAACTTTGCTCCAGAAACGAATGATGACAGACAAGAACCAGCTCCGGAAAGAGAGGTAAATGAACAAGAGCCTACTCATGAAGAACCTCTGGAGAGACAAGATGCTGAGATGTCTCATGTTGAAGATAAGAGAGACGCTACTAAAAAGGATACAGGTGATTCCTTGAGAGAATTTTTGGAGAAGCAAAAGGAAGCTCAGATTTTGACTGCACCTGAGCTATTGCAAAGACAAATTAACGTTGCTACAAGGCCTCCTCTAAAAAACTGAGGTTAGGAACAATCTTTCAAGCCATGGCACAAGAAGAGATTTTGAAATCTCATGTGGAGGATAGTGAGCTGATTAAAGATGCATCAACAATTTTTGAAAAGATTCAGCCCGAGATAAAAAGAGACACATCCTTAGGACTGACCACACAATTGAAGAAGTTTATGGAATCAATCAATTTTCATTTTGAGTCCCATGAACAAGTTGCAGAAAAGAAGGTAAGGGTAGAGATTGATTGTTGGAGGTAGTGAGCCAAAGGCAAAACATCCTAAAAGATGAAAGCAGTGAGTCAGTAAGTTATAGAGAAGACATTTGAAGAAGTTGCAGAAGTGAAAAAGCAGAATTGCAATCATCAAAAGGATTGAGCTTCATTGTCAGATTAAGATAGTAGAAGGATTGTTATGTTGTAATATTTTCTGAGTTTTTTCTCAGTTCAGGAAGTAGTTGCTTCCTTGGGTTGAAGCCCTAATACAAAGTCTGCAGGGAGTTGTAGCTTCCTTGGGAGTGACCCTAAAACCTTTCTACAGGGAGTAGTAGCTTCCTTGGGTTGTAGCCTTAAAAGAAAGTTGTAACTGTGATTCTTTTGTGAGGCTAGATTAGGACAATAGCTCCTAGTAGCTTTTCTCACCATGGTTTTTCCCCTTTGGGGTTTTCCATGTATATTTAGTGTTATCTTGTGCATGTGTGTTCATTGCTTTATCTTTCATTGTTGCTGATCTGTTTAAGGATTGTTGATCTTGTTAGAAGACTAAATTTGCTTTGTGTTGAGTGTTTAAGTTTTTGAAGATATTGATTCACCCCCCTCTCATCATCCGAGTGTGTTCAACAATTGGTATCAGATCCAAATTCCTTAGAAGGAGCTTAACCGCTTGAGGAAGGTTTGAGATGGCTCATGATGGATCTTACAAGACACCTAAGTTTGATGGAACAAATTACACCTTTTGGAAGCTAAGGATGGAAGTCTATCTATCCTCTCTAGGGTTTGGTGTTTAGAAATCTGTCAAGGATGGTTACACTGCTCCTGTTGATACTCCTACAAATCCAATTGAGATTAAGTTGTATGATAACAATGCCAAGGAAAAAAATGCTATCATGAGTGGGCTAGTTGATTCAGAACTTTTGAAGATAATGAATTACAGTTCTGCTAAGAATGTCTGGGAAAACTTTACCAACATTTATGAAGGAGATAATAAAGTGAAGCAAGCCTAGATGCAATCTTCAAGAGTAAATTTGAGACCCTGAGGATGCCAGAAGATGAAGACATTGCTAGTTATATTCTCTAGGTGGATGAAGTGGTTAATTGCATCAAAGGTCTTGGTAGAGAAGTGAAAGAAGATTAGATTGTGAAGAAGTTTATGAGATCTCTCCCTAAATCTTATAGTCATAAGGCATTTTCTATTGAGGAGTCTAAGGACTTGGATACATATTCAGTAGATCAATTGTTTGGTGCTCTCACAGCCTTTGAAATGAGAGAGTTTGACAAAGATGCTCCAAAGAAGGAAGCAACATTCAAAGTCAGTAAGAAGAAAGAAGATGAAACAACTAATCAAGATGATGACCTTGACGAGGTAGAGGCAAATATTGTGAGAAGATTGAAGAAGAGCACTGGAAAATACAAAGGTAAGTTACCTTTCAAGTGCTTCAATTGTGGGAGAATTGGTCATTTTGCCTCTAAATGTCCTTTTAAAGAATTAGGGGATAGCAACAAAAGAGAGAAGTTCAAAAGAAGTCTTTATAAAACGGAGAATAGTTCTTCAGAAGATGAGGATCATGATGATTCAAATGATGAAACTCTTTTCATGGCCTTGAAAGTTGGTGACAAAGAGAGTGACACTGGAAAATGTAAGAAGTCTAGTACCTTGTAGGTTGACAAAGATAATAAAAAATCAATGGTTGTGTGGACTACCTTTCATGCAAAAGGAGAAGAAAATGCTTGGGTAATTGACATTGGTTTCTCTAACCACATGATTGGTGACGAGGGGAAGTTCAGCAGCCTTAAGAAGTAGAATGGTGGAGTTGTCAAGTTTTGTGGTGATGAGTCAGCACAAATTTTTGGAAAGGGTGCTATAACTATTGATGGAAAGAACACGACTGAAGATATCCTCTATGTGAAAGGGCTGAAGCACAATCTCCTTAGTGTTAGTTAGATGTGCAGTAAAGGATACAATCTTACATTTCATGTCAAAGGTTGTGAGATCAGGAAGGCATGGTCTGGAAGATTAGTTGCAGAAGGTACTAGGACATATGGAGATATCTATCATCTAAAGGAGGTAAATGAAAGAACCTTTTTATTGGCTCAATCCGGTGAGTGTTGGTTGTGACACAAGCAGATGGGACACATCAACTTTGATAATATGGTGAAGATCAGCATGCGGTGAGAGATATGCCTAAGATAACCATGCCTGCAAATACATTATGCAAGGAATGTCAAATGTGGGAGCAGACAAAGAAAAATTTCAAGAGCAAGGAGTGTTTTTCTACAATGCCATTGGAGATGATTCACATTGAATTATGTAGACCTACAAGGACAAGAGTCAACGAGGTGAAAGGTATTTCATGTTGCTTATTGATGATTACTCTCGAATGACTTGGGTTACTTTTTTAAGAGAAAAATTAGGAGCCTTTGATAAGTTTAAGATTTTCAAAGAAAAAGTTAAGAATGGAATGAATGCTAAGATCAAATGCTTAAGATCTAATAGAGGAGTTGAATTTACTTCAAATGAGTTTGAAAGTTTTGTGAAGATCATGGTATTAGGAGACATCTGTCTACTTCTAGGACTCCTTAGCAGAATGGGGTAGTGGAGAGGAAGAATAAGACTATGCAAGAGATGGCTAGGGCAATGTTGAAAGATGTAGATCTACCTGATATGTATTGGAAGAAAGTAGTTCACACTGTTGTCTACCTGCTTAACAAAGTACAATTGAGGGTCAATATCACTAAGACCCCTTATGAGCTATGGTAAGGAAGACCTCCCACTATCAGATACTTCAGGATATTTGGCTGAAAATGCTACATCAGGAGAGATGAAGAAGATCTTGTAAAGTTTGATTCAAGGTGTGATGAAGGGATCTTCCTTGGTTACTCAACAAGAAGCAGGGCCTATAGATGCCACAACAAGAGATTGGGAAAGATGATTGAAAGCACAAATGTTAAGGTAGATGAAGATTTGTGTCAGATCTCAAAAGAACTAGAGGTTTTTGGATCTAATATACCTCCCTACATTGAAGAAGAAGAGGAGAAAGAAGAGAAGGAATAAGAATAAGAAAAGACCCATGAGACTCCAACAAAGTATGTTTAGAGGAACCATTTAGTAGATTAGATCATTGGGGATAAGAATGAAGGTGTGCAAACTAGGAGAAGGCTTGCAAAAGCAAGTGAATTTGTGCTTACTGTGAAAGGTAGAGCCCAAAACCTTTGCTGATGCTAGCAAAAATGATGGATGGTTGAAGGAAATGGAAGAAGAATTGAATCAGATAGAAAAGAATCAGACATGGGAACTAGTTCACAAATTAGCTGATAAGAATGTTATAGGAACAAAGTGGGTGTTCCAGAATAAGTTGAATGAAGATGGTGAATTTGTAAGGAACAAAGAAAGATTGGTGTGTAAGGTTTATTCACAAGTTGAAGGTATTGATTTTGAGGAGACTTTTTCTCGGGTAGCCAGGATGGAGGCAATCAGGATGTTTCTTGCCTTTGTTGCTCACAAGAACTTCAAGTTCCATCAAATGGATGTCAAGTCAGCCTTCTTGAATAGTGATTTAGAAGAAGAGGTCTACAAGCAACCGGATGGTTTCCATCTATCGTAAGATCTAGACATGGTGTGCAGACTCAAGAAATCTTTCTATGGACTCCAAGCACCTAGAGCTTGGTATGCTCAGTTGGATAAGTACTTACTTCAGCAAGGTTTCAAGAAAGGTACTACAGATAGTAATATTTACATTAAGGTAGAGGAAGACAAGATTTTGATAGTTGTTGTATATGTTGATGACATCATCTTTGGTGGAGATGATAATATGTGTAAGAGGTTTGCAGAAGAGATGCAAAAAGAGTTTGAGATGTCTATGATTGGTGAGTAGTCTTTCTTCCTTGGGCTTCAAATTGCTCAACTAGATGATGGTATCTTTATTTCTTAGGCTAAGTATGTTAGAGAGATGTTGAAGAAATTTGGCATGGAAAATTCCAATACAGTAAGTACGCCTATGGTTGTCACTTGAGAAAGGTTGATGAGTCACTTGAGGTTGATCAGACTCTTTATAGATTAATTATTATAGGATTATTGTACTTGACTACTTCTAGACCTAATATTATGCATGCAGTATGTTTGGTTTCTAGATATCAAGCTAATCCTAAGCAAACTCACGAGAAGGTAGTAAAAATAATATTAAGATATTTTAAGGGAACTCTGGATTATGGCTTATGGTATCCAAGAGGTAATGACTTTGATCTGAGTGCTTACATTGATGCTGATTGGCTAGTTGTGTTGATGATAGAAGAAGTACAAGTGGTGATGCGTTCTTTTTAGGAAGCAGATTGGTTTCATGGCATAGTAAGAAACAAGATTCAATATCTTTATCAAATACAGAGGCAGAGTATATTGCTGCAACATCTTGCTATACACAAGTGTTGTGAATGAAGCAAACATTGAAGGATATCAAGATACAATATGATGAGACTATTCCTATTTTGTGTGATAATACAAGTGCTATCAATATTTCCAAGAATCCAGTGATGCATTCTAGAACCAATTATATATCAATCACGTATCACTTTTTGAGAGAGAAGGTTGCAGATAAAGAAGTGAAGTTGGAATATGTTTTAACAAAGAATTAGATTGCAGATATTTTCACAAAGGCTCTTGCAAAGGATACTTTTGAGTATCTCTAGAAGAAGTTAGGGGTAATTGCCCCCACTTCTTATTGCTAGATGCATAGTTGGTGCATCTGTCCTGGGGGAGTAATTCATGCTATATCTTTTTCTTGGGCTGATGGTGGCTACCTCTCAGGGGGAGTAGGTAGTTAGTTGGTTGTTGTTGATAGGGGGAGCATGTACAATTGTTTGAAGGAGAAGTGCAGTGGTTGAGAATGTGCTGATGATTTAAATGAAGACCTTTGCCCTTTGTCCTTGATGTCAAAGGGGGAGAATGAGTAGGTGTGTGTTGCCATCAATGCCAAAGGGGGAGATTGTTTCACATATGTTACCTAAGGTTGTCACTGATGTGGTTGTCACTAATGTCAACACTTAGTTTGGGCTTCATTGATGCTTATGTTGATGGTATACTATGATGATGTGCTAACGGTGATGTTGATGTTCATGGTTGGATGTCACATGCCTTGTTTAATGTCAATTAAAGTTGTATTGGGTATGTTTGTGGTCAACAGAGATGATATCATGATGATATATTAAGATGAGAATTAGAAGCATTAAGATGAGAATTAGAAGCATTAAGACAAGGATTAGAAGTAATACTAATGTTGGGGAGATGTTGTTGATGGTTTGTAGCATGTTGTATGCTCTCTCTTGTTGTTCCTAATGAAGTATGTGTTGCTACAAGGAGGCTTTGGTCTCTGGATGTTGGTGAAGGTTTCTGCCAGAGGAAGTTACCTTGAAGACTGATTGGGAGAATGCTCTACATTCCTCCACCTTTGAAGATATGGTCATGCAGTTCAAAATTTAAGTTTAATGTGTTGTGAAGGTGCTACATTCAAAGTTTCACATCATTTGTCCCTTTGCAGAGAAAGTTATAAGTCACATAATGTAGGACTGTATTGTCCGGTGGCTAGTTTCAGTGTTTGTTGGCTTGCACCAACTTGTTTCTATATGAAGTGGTGAATTGTGATGGTGTTAGGTTGTCATTGATGCCAAAAGTGTTCAAATATTTTTAATAAGGATTACATCAAGGTGATACCGATGACATACAGTGGTAGTGGTTTGGTAATTTGATCTCAGTATTCAGTGACACAGTTTATAGTTGGTCTTGTTTACTATATTAGGAACATCATTCAGGAGTTCATATGCAGTGGTAGTGGCTTGGTTTGTATTCTTGTCATTTGATCTCAGTGAAACACAGTAGTTTTCAGTGGCATGTTCTTCATGATCTTGCTTGTATACAGTAATATCATGCTGTGATAGTGGTTGATACAAATAGCACGGAATGTTCTGGATGTTGGTATGGTCTTCATGTCAGATGTTCTTTTCAAGGGTTCAAAATATCATTCTTGTTCAAAAGTTTCATATTTAAGTTGAAGAGTGTGATGTGTTGAAGTTGATGCTTCACTCATGTCATAGGTATTGTTACCTCTTATCAAAGGTTGTTAGGAGATTCATTCAAGATTTCTTCACAGGTGATAATAATCATGATAAGTTTATTAGTTTGATTCAAAACTTCTAGTGTGTCTCAAGGTGGATCAACATACCAAAGTCATATTGTCTACTTGGGTTCAATTAACATATCATAGTTGGGCAGAGCTTTGATCAGAATCACGAGTCAAATATATGATCAATGTTTGGTAGAGATGAGAAGTCCTTATTGCATAGGGTGATGTGTCATCAAACTTGTCAAAGACAATCAATATCCATTTGTTATAATAGTCTTACCCGTCACATGCTACTTGCACTTTTTGTTTTAAAGGATTGATGACTTTCAATAGCAGGTTTATAACTTAAATAGAACCATTTGGAGGGTCCTCAAGTCGTAAGTGTCACCGGCCTCTTTAAGTCTTTACCTTTAGCACCGGTTTCCTTATGAATGCGATGGGCGCCTTTTTTGGAATCAATGGTCCCATTCAAATGTAGTGTGGGCGCGAATAAGCCAATCAATGGCTTCTTTTAAAATTAGAAACTTTTTTATTACCTCCCAAATTGACGGTCAGTTGGATGTCATGACAGCACATAGAGTGAAGTTTGCAAAAGGATTTTTTTATTTTTGAATAAGGAAGTTTATAAAATCTTTTGGAGCCCGAAAATTGAAGATCTCCATTTGATTTATAAAAGGCAGATTTTGTGTTTCCTTAAGGAAATTTCCATGAAGATTTGTTTCTATTGTAACTTGGAAACAAATATGAGACAGATTTTATTCTTTCTAAAAGCAAGGAGATGGAAAAATTTTAAGGAAAGAATTTTTGTTTGACTTAATTTTCAAATGGACATAAAGTTTTTTTTGCAGAGGCAATATGATTTGGAGAGATTTTTTTAATGGAATAATGGAGATGATTTTTTTTAAGAGAGTTTTTAGATATTGAAGGATTTCTGAAGGCAGATTGAGAAGATTATTTGGAGATTATTTTGAGAGGATTATCTTTTTAATGGGATATAAGGAAAAGTTTTTTAAATCCATTGAAGTTTTTGCAGTGACAAGAATGAGGGCAGATTAAGAAATTGATATGAAAGATAAACGACTTTCTTTTATGAAGAGAAAATAAATAGTGGAAATTATTCTTGCAGGAGGATGATGGAATTTGAAAAGTCTTTTGAAGATAAAATTGCACACAGAAGAATATCAAAGTTGATCATTTTTTTTGAAAGAAATTTTTTAAGGTTTTCTTTTGCATAGAAGATGAATATTTGAAAGGGACAAAATGTTTTTTTTTATTGATCATTTATTTTGTGAGTAATTTTTTCTTCTTGCAGATGGATTGATGTTTTTAATATTGCAAACGAAAGGGTTTTGATGCAGATGAAGGTGAATGGTTTACAAGATCGGTTTATTGCAGAGCAAGAGGAAGATGAATGGTCATCTGATATTTATTGGGCTTACAGGTGCTTTGATAAGTGTGTTGGAGTGCAGAGAAATATATGATTATGAAGATAACTTCATGAAAATACTTTTAAAAAGAAAACACAGAAGAATGTGTGGGTATGAGCTAATTTGCAGTGAGATATGTCTTTCTGATCAGGTGAATTAAATAATTCAAGGATAGAATATTAGAAGATTGGAATGATGGAATGTATGTTGTAGATGAGTTGATTTGAATGGTGCAAATCAGATTGAGCAGCAATCATTTCTTGCACATGAGATTTAGAGTTCTGATTGATTGAGAAATGCCAGTGAGGCACAATAGTATGCCAGTGAGGCTTGTAGGTCGGTAAGACCATTTGTCAGTGAGACACAGCCAGTGAGGCTTGTAAAGATATTTTTCAAGGTTAAGCCAGTGAGGCAGTTTTGGAGTGATTTTTATACCCTAGGAGGGTTTTCCACTCGTGCATATCTTGTGTTATGATTCATATTGATCTTCCTTGTGTGTGTTTAATTTACTTATGAAGTTTTATTCTCTTTCTGCATTCACAGTCATGTGCATATGTATTTGAAAAATCAAAGGTATCAATCATTCCTTGTGCTCAGAAAGTTAAAGTATGAAAAAGATTAAAAAATTCATACAACACTGATTCACCCCCCCTCTTAGTGTTGTCCTTAACTCCTACAAATTGTTTGGTGGAGAATGATCCTAAGGATCTTATGATGTTTCTTGTTTCTCTGCAAGGTGTTTTCTGGTTTCTTAGGAATAGGATGTGATCCGGAATGAAGGGGTTGCTGGGTTATGCTTTTGTCTAGCTGACTGAGGTATATTAAAGGTCTGCGCCACAAAGTATTTGTTGTGCGGAGTTCAAGGAGTGTTTGGAGATGTTGTATGGGTCATGTTGACTCATCTGGGAGAAGTGCAAGTAATGTTTAATCTTCCATGAGTACCGCCAAGTTCTAATGGCTGACATGCTACAAGCTTCATATTTTCTTGCTTAAGGCCGACCTATTTCAAATGTGTGAAGCGTGCAGATGTTATTCTTTGAAGGTTGATGTTGTGAAGGGTGTTTAGGACCATGTTAAGCATGTGTTGGAATTCACAAGGCATGTTACTCTTCCCAATGTTGCATGTAGTTCATTTTAAGGCTTACCCTCTACATGTTTCGTGTTGTTTGATCTTTGGCCGACTTGTAATTGTAATATTCTTGTTGTCTTTGGCATGATATGTAAAGTAATCAATGTAATATCATGTATATATTGTAAACCTAGTTGATCTAGGTGAGGTGTGATTGCAAGTGTGAGTGTAAGAAGTCGAATGAGGATGTGTAATGCATTATGATGTGCGACTTAAAGAGAAAGAGTAGAAGTAATACATCCTATCCAGATTCATCTTGAATATATTTTTGAGACAGAAGGGAAGTGAAGAGTGTGCCTAATAGATTGCTGGATGCAGTGAGCCAAAGGAAAAACTTCTTGAAGGTTGAAAGCAGTGAGTAAGTAAGTTGCAAAAAAGACATTTGAAGAAGTTGCAGAAGTGAAAAAATAGAATTGCAATCATCAAAAGTATTTAGCTTCATTTTCAGATTAAGACAGTAGAAGGACTGCCATGCTGTAATCTTTTCTGAGTTTGTTCTCAGTTCAAGGAGTAGTTGCTTCCTTGGGTTGAAGCACTAAAACAAAGTTTACAAGGAGTTGTAGCTTCCTTGGGAGTGACCCTAAAACCTTTCTATAGGGAGTAGTAGCTTCCTTGGGTTGTATCCCTAAAACAAAGTTGCAACTATGATTCTTTTGTGAGGCTGGATTAGGACAGTAGCTCCTAGAAGCTTTTCTCATTGTGGTTTTTCCCCTTTGGGGTTTTCCACATATATCTAGTGTTATCTTGTGCATGTGTGTTCATTGGTTTATCTTTCATTGTTGCTGATCTGTTTAAGGATTGTTGATCTTTTTAGAAGACTAAATTTGCTTTGTGGTGAGGGTTTAAGTTTTTGAAGATACTGATTCACCCCCCCTCTCAGTATCTGGGTGTGTTCAATAGTTTGGTTGCTTATGTAATGTATACAAGTGTGAGAATGTTGGGAAAGGTGTTGTATACCTTGCATAAAATATTTAATATTTTGTAAAGTTATGGTCTGTCTTGAAGAGGGATGCTACACTTTGGGTAGAACAATATTTTCTTAGGATGTTGTACATAACATTATGAAAATTCATTTAATTATATGGGGGATCACGTGAAGGCATGTCATATTGAGTAGAAGAATTAAATTAAGGGCCATATAGGTTAAATTCCTTGGAGGTTGTAATGACTCTTGGTTCTAGAGTCAAACTTAGGTGCCAACATTGTAAATGTCACTTGGGCGCATTGATTAGAAAACTTAGTTTTTTTGTTAATCTTTATCTATTTAAAGAATGATTGGGATAGGATATTTGTGTGGAAAGAGTATACTTTGGAGGTTGGGTTCTTCTTGAAAGGGTTTTCCCAAGGTATATCTTATGTTATGTGTTTATTTCTATGTTGGAATTCTTTGATTCTATTTTATCTTGCAAGTATTTTTTGATTAGATTAATGCAATTTCCCATAATTAGTATCAATGTTAAGCTATTGAGGGTTGGTACTTGTGTTAGATTTATTACACAAATTCTCACAATCCTATGAAAAATTTGTGGGCATGACTTGTAGTATTTCTCCTCATGTTTCTCCAATTATTTCATTTTATGAGGAAGAGATACCCAACAACTATAGTGGTCCACTTTTGTTGAAGGTTTTCTATATGGCTATCAATGTCAAGGTATCCTCGTTGATCTAGCCAATTAGTACACTATATGGACAAAAATAATTTCTACTTGATTTTAATATGACACAAGATAACTATGCACATTCAGGTGTGGCATTGAAGATGACCAATGACATTTTTGTGAACACTATGGGAAGTATCACATTGCCTCTTCAAGTGGGCCTTAAGGAAGTGAATGTATCATTCCATCAGTTAATAGATTCTCTATATCACTTGGATGACCTTGGTTGGAGTAACTAAAGGTTATACCCTCAATGTTGTACACCAATGTTTGAAATATGTTTATGGAGATATAATTGTAAAAGTGAAGAGAGATGACAATATACCGATTTCCAAGTTGTCATTACACACTTGATAATTATGTCAAAAATATCAAGGACATTTTATAGGACCACAAGAGTAAAGAACGTCAAATAGAATATCCATAACAATGAAAGGATAGTGTTCATCAACTATATCAAATACATTTACAAAGAAATAATCAATAGAAAATGGAAAGGCAAAATAAGAAACCAATGAAGCCCTCTAAAGGTAATGCATTTAAATGGGTTCTAAAGAATAGTCATACTATTCTAATAACATAAGGGGAGCCCACTCCACAAGTACAACAACAATGGATTACAAAAGGTATGTCTTCTATTCCACAGATATTAAGTACATTCACTAAGATCAACATCATATCATGATGAAATTAAAACAATTGAAGGTGGTTACAAATCACATAGTTGGGATGAGGATGATGACAATCCATCTAATATTGTTGGTTGAGATTTGAATCCCCCCCTCTCTCTCTCTCTATATATATATACTTTACATTATTTTGATGAATTTTCCCACTTGGGAGGCATATATTTATGGCATTAAGCACTATTACACCATATTGATGATATAATTCCATACCTTTTCATATGATTCCAATGATTATGATAATATTTTTGATCACATTATTTATTGACATGATCTTTTTCTATGACTATTATAGGCTCTTCTGTGACTACCAATTTTACATTTATGATTATTATTTTTAATTTTAATATCGAGGATCTATTATGGGTCTTCATCCCAATAAATAGTACTAAAAAACACAACTATACTAAATACAAAGTCATGTGCAAACCCTAGCTAGGGTGATAGGCACTAGAAAGAGCCTAAGTTAGTACAAAATGACATGAAGATACCGCTAGAGATAACCAACCAACTACCAAATTAGAGATAGCCAAATAATGTGGCAAAGTTTCACTGGTTGGTAGACTAGTTTACATAATGTATAATGATGTGTATTTATACAATAGGTTGTTAGTTAAGACTTATATAATATGCTAATAAATGTCATGTGCATAGGGTGCACTTTACATGTTTCTAGGGTTGTGCCAGATGTTAGATTCGTATGGTACCAATTGTTTGGAATGAACATGTGGAGTAGATATTGGTAGATCTCATGTGTTGTGGAGCTAAACTAAACATAACATGTAGGTGCATGTGTTGCCCATATGTAGGTCACAAACAATATGGGAAGGTTAGAAGAGTTAGAAATGTTGTGTAGAAGTGTAGACTTCTAAAGTTATGTGACATGACTAAAGAGTCTATGCACAACTTTCTTACACAAAGTTATGTAGAGTTGTTGGAATTGATGCTTGTGTAGATGTGTGAAAACATTCTACTAGAGTCTCATCCATATGCAAAGAATCTTGGCATTGTGTTGTGAATGCAAGGGAATATTAAAGCATGAGACGAGTTTATGTTGGGTTTATGAGAAAAAAGTGTGAGTTGTGTAGAACTATGCATGGATCATTAGCCCTTTCTTGTAGTGCAATGGCCCCCATTATGTATGACATGTAGTATAGAGCTTAATTGATGTTTATCTAAACCCATTGCTTATGTTGAAACATTATGAATTTATGTTTAGACCACTTCACCCTTTCTTATAGAGGGGCTTAGTGATGTCAATGCCTACTGATGACTTGCAGATGTGAAGTTAGAAAGATCTTATGAATCTCAAGAGTTAGTGAAGATCTAAAGTAGTCATACTTCTACCCAAGAACTAGTGAAGGTCCAGAGTGCATTGATGTGGTAACAATCTAATCCATAGACCTAACTATGCACACTTGCATATCCTAGGGTGAGCTTGACCTTTTACTTTGATGCTAAAAGGAGAGGGTGTTGTTGAACTTGTGCATCCTTGTTGAGAGAATCTAGTCTCTATACGTAGAAGATGGAATGCAAAGTAATGTATAGGGTTGATACCTATGATCCAAGTTATTATTGTCAGTTGGAGTGGCTCATTGGCACTGAATGCCAATGTTGTGTTATGCAAGATTATGTTGAGTACTATTAAGAAGTGTTTTAATGTGGTTGTTCTCTGGCATGGTCAAACTAAGATCCCAACAACTAGAGTGAAGCTATGGGAGCCTTTTGTGCTTATTATATTGAGGGGAGTTGGGTGCTTCTAATATGTGCATAGGCATTACTTGTTGTGAGTGTAGAGATGCAAAAGGTAGCCTTCTATAAGAGAAACCTTAGGAATAGTCAAATGTTCCTGCATAGATTGTCATAAACACTATAGGTTATTTGTATCACCCATTGAAGATGTTGTTTTAGTGCTAGTTCAAAAATCATGGATGCTACTTCTTTTGTCGATCAATGGGATTCTACTCTACCACAAAATGTGATACAGATTGTTGAGGAATTATTTGTGCAATTAGTGATAGAGGATATGTGGATGTAGTTAATTTGAGATCGACCTAGAGGCATTAGTGACTCAAGTGATGCTCTCAGTTTGGTAGTTGTCATTGTGTGTGCACACAATCAAGGGAAGAAGATTTTATAACATTCTCCCTTAATATTGCATGTATTTATAGATGTGAGCATGAGGAAACATCATGCAACACAGAGAACTCAATGTATCTCTTGTAGGTCACAAACGTTTCTACCCTTGGTTGTAGTGATAGATTCATGAGTGAAGAACTTGCGTCTTGCAATTGTTACTTTTGACATCTAAGAGATTTGATCTCAGAATGTATATAATTAATTTCTTCTTCTAGGATTACAATTGAACATCCCCTCCCTAGTGAAAACTTAGCTCTACATATTATTGCTCTATGGCATGGTGTAAAGGAGGATGAGAGCACCAAAATGCCTTAAACTTGAACATATGTGTCTGACTATAAGCGACATAAGATTGAACCTTTACACTCTAATACTAATGATATGATTTCTGTATGAGATCAAAGGGAAACTTGTATGTAGCAATAATATTATGAAATAGAGCAAATGGAGATAGATTTATGTCTATTTTGTGCTTGTTGATGTGGAAGCTTTATAAGAGATGAAGATAATGAGAATACAAAGTATGTGATTGGTGTGAGGAATATGTTATCCTTCATTGCTATTGTGTGAATGTACAATGTGTTAAAGGAGTATTGGTGGGAATGCATGTTCTTGTGATTAGGCAAAAATAAATGTCCACCTAATTTTCCAAAGCACCCTAGAGTACAACAAAACTAGGTCAAATGATGTGACAAAGGCTCACTGGTTAGTAGACTAGTTTACATATTATACAATGATGTGTATTTATACAATAAAATATCAACTAATTGGCTTCTAAAATTGGAACTCCAATTATCTAGGAAAGACATTCAACACTTACATAGAGGGGAACAATCGCACACCAGTAGAAAGGAAGAAATCAATTAACAAATATTGGACAAACTAGAGGCTAGTGCATAAGATAGGGATAATCCTCTTCTACTTTAGGCTCTGTAAAGCCTAGAAGGATGTTTCCCATTGAGGCCACTAAACAATTAAAGAGAAATGGAAGGAATACAACTAGAACTTGACTACCATTCCCTAATGGCAACCATAAGTAGACTTTCTTGACTTCATGTTAAGCAAATTAAACACTAGATTTCATATGCACTAAACATGTGAAATACAAAAACAATCCTTAAGATAAATCCCTTTAAAAATGCATATTGCATCTACAACCTAAAACCCCACATATATAATGTCATGTCCCCTTTTAATTAATTTCAAATTGGTGAGCCTTTAGCCCATTCCAACACTTTTTGTGGGCTATGGTAAGGAATAAGGGAGGTAATTTATTTAATATTTATATTTGGTCTTGAAATGATTTTATTTTTCAAGGTATATTTATTGGGCCAATTAAATACATATATTTAAAATAATATTATGGCTCCACCCTTTGAGGTGTTGGGTTTGCCAAGAGGCATTAATAACTCCTAAATTTTAATTTAGAAATATTCTATGACAAGTTATGTTAGGTTGTCAATATGGAGTTGACAGATATGACAGATTCTATGATAGTTTATCATTGATTATCTTTAGCCAGATGTTATGGGAATGATTTGGAGTTATTTTATTTTATTTTATTCATTTCCCACCAAAAGAGGGGCATTTAGATTTGATCCTCTATTTATTTTTAGGCAATTACACATTTCAGACATCGAATTTTACTCTACAGAAACTCTGCCAAAATTTGTATTCAGCACTTGTGCTCAAGAAAATTAAATATGAGAACAAAACCCTTTGGTTTTCTAGAGATCAAAGAATGAAAACCCTTTGATTCAATATGACAATCTCATATAGAGGTTGTGATTGAGATTCTAGAGATGTTGTTTTCAACTTGTGAATAGTTTGTGTATTTTGCATGATTTTGGGTGTGGATTTGAGCATAGTTTGGGTTTAGTTATTTTTGTGTGTTTCTTGTATGTTATTTACTTTAAAAAATAATTTTTCCATTCTTATTTTTCATCCATTTCAGCTGGAAAATTTATATCTCATTCTGGTACAAAAATTGTCGAATTTGGTGAGAGAGTGTTGATGGGTTTTCAGAGAATGTTTTGAATTTGTCTCAGAACATGTTTGTTTTTTTTAGTGCTATTGCAAGTTCTATACAATAATACTTTTATGTACATGAGGGTGTCCAAGATGCCTCTTCCAATTTGTGTTGCAACTATGTGCAATTTGGTGTAAAAATTATCAAATCCGAGATATTGGAAGCATTATGTTTGTAGTAGATTTTGTGGGTTTCTTTAATATTTGTTGCTGCTATTCATTCTGGAGATTTTTCTATTGTAACAACATATTTCTTATGTAAAAATTAGATTATATCAATAGAAGAAGTTCCAGTGATTTATGTGAAAAAATTATCAATTTGAGTGTAAGATGAATGAAGAAATTGCTAAATTTTTGTCAGTGTTTCTCTATATTTTCTAAAATAATTTGAGGAGGGTTTGAAATATATTATTTTGTTTCATATTTTTTTGTGCATTTTTGTATTTTAAAGAAGTTAGAAAAATATTTTATTTGGGGACATTTCATATAACCATCTAGATGTTTATCAAACATTGGCTCTCATATGATGTAACATGAGTTATTACAATAAGTTATTAACATGGGTAGGAATACTATATGCATAACCCTTTGAATGTATGGTTCAATTGTGAGCTTTCATAAAGTTTAACAAAAGCTATACAGTTGAGTCATGCATATAGTGACAGGGCTAAAACTGACACTATGATAGAAATGAAAAATGTTTTAAATGATTAAAGTGGTGGTGGATGGGAAAACTACAATAGACTAATGCTTTGATCATTTGGACAATAAGTCAAGTTTTAGAGTAAACCCAGATAGTCAAGGAGACATTTGTGCCACAAAGAGATCCTTGCATTTAAAACTTTCCCCTAACTTGCAACATCCACTTGACATGAAAGACCCAAGCTTGAACCTTTGATTTATGCCCTAGAACAATCTTGACCAATGGAGAATACATCTACAAGGAAATACCCAAAACTAGCCAACCAACATCAATTACATTTGTTGGGACATTTATATAGTAATACAATTCACAATCGACCACATGAGTGTGGGGAAACAAGTGAAAATTAATTTCAACCTAGCATTTACATCTTTTCATAATCAACATGTTTTAAATGGCCAAAAGAACATACTTTCCTAGGGATAAAATTTGCCTCATTTCAAATTTAGGGTATATATGATGAGCATAGAAAATTACTCTCATTAATAACAATAATATCTTGATTCAAACACACATGCATGTATTGGTATGGGAAACTCATACATCATGAAAAAACCACCTTGAGCCATGTCCAACTCACACTCTACAATAAATACATTAGCAACCAAGAAGAAACTACATGTTCAATTAGAAAATCCCTACAATAACTTTGCACATGGTTCAAAATAGACCCAAAAGATTGATTTTGTACATGTAGGTGACTGCCATAGCCAAACTTAGGGGATGATATTAAGCCTCAATGACTTGTATACAAATGTGTTTTCATTATTTCTCTCAATAGATCAAGAGAAAAAACACAAAAGTAGATGCTAACCATTTAATAAAACCCAAGTCCTTCATTAAAAAGTTACTCTGACCTACCACTATGCCATGTTGAAGACACATGGTATTCATTGACTAATTGAACAAGTCCATAGGGATTACCATAAGGAAAAATATCCCATCACAATACCACCATGTCAGTAGAAGCTTGGGCCTACCATCACCAAAGGTGACATGTGGTAGGCAATAATCCACTTTTGGCACTAGGTAGGCCAACATGATCATAGTATGGAGCATGAACCAAAGATAAAAAGGACACAACAATCACAAAATCAATAAGGTCAATGAAATGGAACAAATTTATTGACCAATGATAATACATGTAGGATGTACATGTATGCAAACTGTTGGATTTAAGATAGACAACTAAGAGGGGGGGAGGGTGAATCAGTTGTTACCAAACTTCTATTCTTTATATAATTTAAAGCTTCTTCTATTTCATTAGCATACCAGAGATTCAAATATGAGGCACAATGAATTTGAGAGTAGAAACAAATTCAACACATACAACACAGATTTTTATGTGGAAAACCTGGTTAAGGGAAAAACCACGGGGTGACTAACCCAAGATTCTATTCTCTGTTAAAAGAATAAAAAGAATGAAATGGAACTTGCCAATTAGGGCTCACTACCCGAGCACACTGCTCACAAGAGGCCCACTACCTATAGGAGACACACTGTCTACAGATTAATATAAATATTACATACTTGAACTGGAGATCAACATCTTCACTATGCTTGAGTCAGTTCCGTTTAAGCTAAACACCTCTGCTCTGCTTTTCTTTCTTCTTCCTTACCACCTTCTCATCACTACAAGGATACTTTTGAATGACTTCACAATTCTTATTTATACAAGACATCGACTTTGGAATGATCATCAAAGTCGACATAACATACACTTATTTTATTACAGAGCAAATACAAAAATACAACTTGACTTATTACAAAAGCTTCATACGTACTACTACACTGTCGGCTACCCATAGCTAGGACTTCAATCTCTTTGTGGAACACACCAGGCTTCACAAAACAACTTCAAGGTCATTTGCAATATGTGCAAGACATCCAGTCGGCCAAGATTAGGAAGAACACCATCATCGGAAGGTAAATCTTCAATTACAAGCTCTATCTTCAATGCGGACTGCCAACACGAACTGGACATAATCTAGAGACCCCCACAAGCTTGCTTGAATCACCAAGAACATCCGCACCACTTCTGCTTACTGTAATCATTCGCATCTTCATTCGAAACCTTAAGAACATAGTTGCTCATCTCTGTCATATTAGAAATATTGCTTGTGGACCTCCAAACCATGAACCAATTGACTTATCAATTCACATTAGCCTTCCAAACATGCCACCAGATCCGCAGAACATGATGTTGTATTTTCAGATCTCACCGGACCTATTTGAGTCACTTTGTCACCTCTGAACAGTTGCCAGAACCAGTTTTACTCTTATGGCCATAACTCCTTCACAATTTCATGCGAACCTCTCAAATCTTGACTGGATCACCTTTAGACACATATCTACAATGTTGGGAATTAAGGTGTCTCAACCTTGGTAATTCCTTACGTTATTAATGTTTGTATTTATTATTTAATTACCTATGTTGTAAATATTTGTAAATTCCATATTGTCATATTGTGGGATGTGGCATGGTGATGCGTCAATCCTACATGGAATATGACAACTTGTAATTTTATCCTCACATGAGAAGATAGGTGTCCCACTTTGTGGTAGGAGCATTTTGCCATGTGTCGGCATCTTCCATGTTGTGTAAGGGAATATTGACCAAAACAATTATGATAGATTCCTACGACAGAATCTATGACATGTAAGAGTCAGAAATAGAAGTTTGTAAGACAGGTGATGACATGTATCATGAAGCATCTTTGAATAAGGCATATTTGGGTGCCCCAAGGTGGAATATGACATGTTGTAAGAGAATATGCTATTATAGCATGTGTATGACAGATTCTCTTACAACTGTAAGTTGTAACCGCTATGATAGATTTTATGACAGTCATAAGTGTCATAAGAGCATCTGTCATAGCCCATTTTGGAAATAGGTGACCTCTTTGGGATGGGAGCTATGGACACATGTCAGACACATTCTACAATGTTGACCAAGTGTCCTTAGGCGTGGGTTTTGGTCCATGAAGCCAAGTTGGATGCTCATCCCAAGATAGGTCTAATATTGCCTTGTATTTCCTATATAAACAGGTGCTTGGAGATGGAGTTTGTATTACAGGTTTACAGGTATTACTATGCTGCTAGATTGACTCTAGACATAAGTGTCGAAGACCATTGAAGCTTGTATTGCAAGTGTATTGTAAACAACTTTCAGATTTGTTAATACATTGTGCAGGTTTATGAGTGTGGGGTTTTTCACCCGATAAGGGTTTTCCCCACCGTATATCTTTGTCTTTCTTCTTCTGTCTTCTTTCTGGTTCTTGTGTATTTTTGTAATAACTCTGTTAGATGTTGTATGTTGTTGTAGTGATAAGGATTAAATTGAATTTGTATAGCTCTCCCCTCATTAGATTAGTGTAGGAAGCAAATTTTGCACACCTAGCTTCCTTTCAGTTGGTATTAGAGCCTGGCCAGTTTTGGTCTTAGTTGTTGGGTAGGGGTTTTTTTAGCTGATCTTAAGTTGAGTGGGAGTCTGTGCAGAGTATTCTGATTTCTATTGCAGTAAGGAGATGACAAGCACATCAGGAAGGTTTGAAGTGGAGAAGTTCAATGGCAGTAATTTCGAGCTGTGGAAGCTCAAGATGGAAGACATGCTTGTTGACCGAGACCTTTGGGAAACTGTTAATGGAACTAAACCAGCTGCAATGTCACAAGATGACTGGGATCTCAAGGATCAGAAGGCTAAGGGTCTCATAAGACTTAGTATTGCTGATTCTATGTTGTTAAATGTCTACGAGGAGACTACTGCAAAACTACTTTGTAAGAAGCTGGGAGATGTGTATCAAGCAAAATCCCTGGTTAATAAACTTTTTCTGAGAAAGAAGTTGTATTCTCTTTGAATGGAGGATGAAGGATTCGTTGCTGAACATATGAATGCTTTTAACATGCTGGTGGCACAATTAACATCTATTGGTGTAAAGATGGAGGAGGAGGATTGATGTATGACCTTGCTTTATTCTTTGTCGGACTCATGAGATCATCCTATCATGGCTATTGGAAGCACAACATCCACATTCAAAATGGAAGAAGTGGTTTCTTCGCTGTTGTCTGAAAAGATGCAGAGAAAGTCTTCTGACGTAGCTAAAGAGGCCCTTGCAGTTTGTGGAAGACCCAAGGAGAAAGGGAAGAAGAAGGACAAGAAAGCTAAGAAGGGTAGATCCAAATCCCATGGGGATCTAAATCTCTTGGAAAGTCCAAGGCTCTTTGTTGGAACTATGGAAAAATTAGGCATTTCTGAAAGGAATGCAAAGAGGAGAAGAAGAAGAAGAAGAAAACTCTTGATTCAGATTCTGAAAAATCACAAGATGATGGTGATGCCTTCATCGCAGCCCTGGCAACCCATGTATCTGATGATGTGTGGCTGATCGACTTTGGTGCATCATTCCACATGACCTCACATCGAGACTGGCTTACTAAGTATGAGGAGTTTGATGGTGGAAAGGTGTACTTGGGTGACGACTCTCATCTGAAGATTGTTGGTCGTGGAAGAGTCTCTATCTGATTCCCTGATGGTCGAGTGAAGGGGATCTCTAGGGTTATGCATATCCCAGGCTTAGCACAGAACCTACTTTATGTAAGTAGTTTGAATGATGCAGGTGTGTAGGTTATCTTTTCGAAAGAAGGATGCAAGATGACTAGAGGAGCTATGGTGCTTGCTAAGGGTACTAGGAGAGGTACTTTGTTTCAGATGGAGGCATGCATTTCACAATGCAATAGTTCTTCTGATTCAAAGAAGAGGGCAGCAGTCACTTCATCCCCATCATCTGAATGAGCAGTCAAGAGATTTGTTATTTCTAGTTTTGATGTTTGTAATCATGCCTTGGAAGTTAAACTTCCTGTTGAAAAGACAATGTTATGGCATAAGAGATTTGGCCACATTGGTGAGAAGGGTTTGCATACCCTAAAAAATAAAAACCTCGTTGAGGGGTTAGATGATTGTAATCTTGAGTTTGACTTTTGCGAACATTGCATTTATGGAAAGCAAAACCATGTTCAGTTTTATTCGAGTTCTCACAAGTCTTCTAGTGTGTTGGACCTTGATCATTCTGATGTATTTGGTCTTGTTAATGTTCCTTCGTTATCAAAATTTGTATACTTTGTATCTTTTATAGATGATTACAGTAGAAGTACATGGATTCGTTTTCTCAGAAGCAAATCTGAAGTCTATAGCAAGTTTAAGGATTTTAAGGCCTTTGCTGAAAATCAAACTAGTAAAAAGATTAAATGTTTGAGAACTAACAACGGTGGTGAGTTCTGTTTTACAGAATTTGATAAGTATTGCAAGGAACTTGGGATTGAAAGACATAAGACAACTCCATACACCCCGCAACAAAATGGAGTTGCAAAAAGGATGAATAGGACACTGATGGAGAAGGCTAGGAGTATACTTAGTGGAGCTGGCCTAGAACAAAAGTTTTGGGCTGAAGCTGTTCCCACTACTTGCTATCTTGTTAATAGATCTCCTACATCAGCTCTTGTTGGAAAGACACCCATGGAGGTGTGGTCTGGTAGAAAGCCTTCAATAAGACATCTTCATATTTTTGGTTGTGAGGCATATGCACATGTGCCTAGGGAGAAGCGGTCAAAATTGGAGAACAAGGCTATTAAGTGTATCTTCATTGGCTATGGTGTTGGTGTCAAAGGATACAAGCTTTGGGACCCTATGGCTAAAAAAGTGTTGTATAGCAGAAGTGCCATCTTCAGAGATCTTACACCTTCTTCCATTGTTTTACAGCCAGAAGAAAAAGAAAAGAAAGAGGATGTTGTTTAGTTTCCTGCTACCCCTGAGAAGACTGAACAGAGAGACAATGTTGGACATGATGATGAGGAGAGCTCTAGCAGCTTTGAAAGCTCAAATGAAGAAGCTGAACCTCAACCTCAGCTCTTGAGGAGGTCTACATGGATAAGAAAGCAACGTGAAAGGTTTGGTTTTACATTGCTTGATTCTAGTTGTGCTTATGCTTTGGTTACTAACAGTGATGAACCTAGAACTGTATTAGAGGCTATGGACATGAAAGATGCAGGTTCCTGGAAGGAGGCCATGGAGGATGAAATGGCTTCTTTGGAAAAGAATCAAACTTGGGACTTGGTGCCTTTGCTCCTGGACGGAAACCTGTTGGATGCAAATGGGTGTTCAAGAAGAAATTTGGTGCAGATGGCAGTGTTGAGAAGTATAAGGCTAGATTGGTTGTGAAGGGGTATTCATAAGTGGAGGGTATAGATTATGGTGAGATCTTCTCTCTCGTTGCAAAGATGACATCCATTCGATTCCTGTTGTTTCTCGCAGCTGCTTATGACTTGGAGGTAGAACAAAAGGATGTGAAGACAACTTTCCTTCATGGTGACATGGAGGAAGAAATCTACATGTCACAGCTAGAGCATTACATGGTGAAAGGTAAGAAAATTTGGTTTGCAAACTTAAAAAGTCTTTGTATGGTTTGAAGCAAACCCCTAGGAGATGGTACTTGAAGTTTAATGCCTTTGTGTTGTCAATTAGATTTGTGAGATCAAAATCAGATCACTATGTGTATTATAAATTTGATGGTGATCGTATTCTCATTGTTGCACTATATGTTGATGATATGTTACTCATTGGGAAGGGTAAAAATATGATTTCTGATTTTAAATCTCAGTTGTCAGCATAGTTTGAAATGAAAGATTTAGGGGCAGCCAGGTACATTCTAGGAATGGAAATCAGAAGAGACAGAACCAACATAAAACTTTGGTTAAGCCAGAGTAAGTATGTGAAGACCGTGTTGGACAGGTTCAACATGGCAGATTGTAGACCATTGTGTGTTCCCGTTTCTTTGGGGACAAAGTTGTCTGTTAAGGATTGTCCAAAATCTCCTAGTGAGGTGGAGGACATGAGTAGAGTACCTTATGCTAGTGTTGTTGGCAGTTTGATGTATGCTATGGTCTACACAAGACCAAACATTGCCCAAGCAGTGGGAGTCCTTAGTCGATTTATGGCTAATCCTAGATGGGTTCATTGGGATGCAGTTAAGCGAGTGTTCAAATATTTGAGGTGTACTTCTGAGTATTCCATTTGCTATCATGGTAATGGTTCAGGACCTTCACATTCTGTTGATATTCATGGATTTATGGATTTAGATTGGGCAGGTGACATTGATAGCAGGAGATCCACCAGTGCTTATGTGTTTACACTGTTTGGTGGTGCTATTAGTTGGATAAGTAAGCGAAAACCTGTTGTTGCTTTGTCCACAACAGAAGCTGAGTATATGACAGCAACTCATGCTTGTAAGGAAGCCATTTGGCTTAAGAGATTGTCTTCAGATATTAGTGTTGATGCAGGTCAGATCACGATCAGTTGTGACAGTCAGAGTGCAATTTGCCTTGCGAAGAATCTAACTTTCCATACTAGAACAAAGCACATTGATGTTCAGTTTCACTTCATGTGAGACATGGTCGAGGATGGAAAGGTAAATTTGGAGAAGGTAGATACTTTGAAGAATGTTGCAGATGCATTGATGAAACTAGTGGGCACAGAGAAGTTCAGATGGTGTTCGGAGTCTATGGGCCTCTCGGCCTATAGCAGTTAAATCCTATTTTCTATTGGCTCTTACAAGGTGTTCAAAAAGTGGGAGAATGTTTGGAATTAAGGTGTCTCAACCTTGGTAATTCCTTACATTATTAATGTTTGTATTTATTATTTAATTGCCTATGTTGTAAATATTTGTAAATTCCATATTGTCATATTGTGGGATGTGGCACGATGATGTGTCGATCCTACATGGAATATGACAACTTGTAATTTTGTCCTCACATGAGGAGATAGGCATCCCACTTTGTGGTAGGAGCATTTTTCCATGTGTCAGCATCTTCCATGTTGTGTAAGGGAATATTGACCGAAACAGTTATGACGGATTCCTATGATAGAATCTATGACATGTAAGAGTCAGAAATAGAAGTTTGTAAGACAGGTGATGACATGTGTCATGAAACATCTTTGAATAAGGCATATTTGGGTGCCCCAAGGTGGAATATGACATGTTGTAAGAGGATATGCTATTTATAGCATGTGTATGATAGATTCTCTTACAACTGTAAGTTGTAACTGCTATGACAGATTCTATGACAATTGTAAGTGTCGTAAGAGCATCTGTCATAGCTCATTTTGGAAATAGGTGACCTCTTTGGGATGGGAACTATGGACAAGTGTCAGGTACATTCTACAATGTTGACCAAGTGTCCATAGGCATGGGTTTTGGTCCATGAAGACAAGTTGGACGCCCATCCCAAGATAGGTCCAATATTGCCTTGTATTTCCTATATAAACAGGTGCTTGGAGATAGAGTTTGTATTACAGGTTTATAGGTACTGTTATGCTGCCGGATTGACTCCAGACATGAGTGTCGAAGACCATTGAAGCTTGCATTGCAAGTGTATTGTAAACAACTTTCATATTTGTTAATACATTGTGTAGGTTTCTAAGTGTGGGGTTTTTCACTTGATAAGAGTTTTCCCCACCGTATATCTTTGTCTCTCTTCTTCTGTCTTCTTTCTGGTTCTTGTGTATTGCTGTAATAACTCTGTTAGATGTTGTATGTTTCTGTAGTGATAAGGATTAAATTGAATTTGTATAGCTCTCCCCTCATTAGATTAGTGTAGGAAGCGATTTACGCACACCTAGCTTCCTTTCATACAAACCCTTTGATGCACATTCTCTGGTCTTCATCTAGCTAGGATCTTCACTTCATAGAGCTTGACTATCTTCACTGATCTTCTCTATTTCTGATAGGACTAATTTTCTCAATATCCTCAGCACACAACTTATCCAATCCTTGACATCAATGCAACAGGAGTATGTTGGCATCAATGACAACACCAGTTAGGCCCATACTTGCAACACAAACAACTTGGAGGTAAGCATAGAAGTCAACATGAACCACTATGACTAATGCTACATAAAACCCCAACCACTCATACATATGAAACCCTGACATAAATTTTCTTGGATAAGTACTAAACATAGGGCTACAAGGGCATCAGGAACATCAAATTGGTAATACTAAAAATAGTGCCAACATAGGCTCTAGATGGGGATGAGTGTCATATGTAGACACTACAAAGAATCTAGTAAAACTCTAGGATGTAGACAAAAAGTAAAAAGGGGAAGGTCACAAGGACAAAAAACACATAAAGGGACACACCCCAACTATGTACAAACATGCATAAGACCCAATAGGAAAAATAACTAAACCCTGAGACACAAATAACAAGACTTGTAAGTTTACAACCCTTGACATGTAATCATAAATTAGAGACCAAGTATCTATATGATTGCAAACAAATCTTTCTTAAAAAACATATTGCAAGTCAAAGCCCATAAAAAGACACTATGGTAAAAGGCCATAGACAAATCAAACATCTCTTTCCCCTGTCAAATACAAGAAGGATAAAGGAGTTGGTTACCCATAGAATCACAATGGATCTCATCTTTAGCTACAAAATAAAAGGTCTCATACATTGACACATGGGAAAACTATCAATGTGCAAGGAGAAAAAATCAAACCACTCATGGAATTTAGTAGAGCATTCTAAACATAAGTAGCACGGTTATGAATCATACCTCTCCATATTCTTGCATGTGTCTTGTCTATTAAGGGTTGAACATGGTATCCCATCAATAAATGGGTCAACAATAATATCAATGGACACACTTAAACAAAGACCACTGTTATTCATGGTTGCAATGGTATCATGCTCACCTACCTCCATATGTGAATCAAAGATAAAAGAAAATATCTCAAACTTGCATGGAATGGAAAAATATACTTGACAATAATTCTGATCTACTCAAGAAGGAGTATCTTCATGCATCTCAAACTAGAAAGTCTCAAGTTTAGGCACTTCTTAAAATTGGACTAGAACATATTGATACTCATCTCCCATTCATGCATCTATGTCCCAACTAAATGAACCTATCTTAGGCATAGCAAAGTCCATGCCAATAAGTGAATTAAAACCTTCATCAAGTTAGAAGGCCTCAAACTCACATGTACAATTGTCAAACTCTTGGTACGTCGTAAAATGTGTACACTAGCATTTTACACTTAGTTTAGCACCTGGGTGGACCTAAAATGTTTACACTTGTTAATCAGGACCTATTTTAACACCTTTTTGAACATTAAATGTGTGATTCTCGATCTCGATGATAAAACCAACAAAATAACTATGAGACTGACCTAAGAACACGTTAAGTGACTTGTACCAGGATTTTTGGGCTAAAGGACAAGGGCACCCAAGTGCCTTGGTCCCCCATTTAGCCTTGACCTATTTTATAGGAATGTCAGGTTAAGGCATCTTAAGTGGTTCCTCATGTCAACCTTATTTGGTTTTATTCGTCGTTTATGAGCGGCCCAAATGCATATAAAAGCAAGTTAGTTTATTCATTTGAACATCTCTAAGTTCTCTAAGCAATCTAGGCACTCTTGCACTCTCTCTTCTTCTCTCTCATGCTCTCTACCATTCTCTAAAGCTCTCTATGGTGGATTATTGCTGCGACACTAACTTATTACAAGTCTTGTGAAGATCTTTCTACTTATTTGGGCTACACCAAATTCTTGAGTCAAGTTGTAATGCCACTTCAAGCATGCTAGGGTTTCCATGCTCATGGTGACTTCCTTCCTTCGTGCTTTGTTCTAGCATTCCATTCTACTTCAAATTTGCCCCTGCCCTCCTAGGGCACACACTCTTTATCTATCATATTTGATATTGTGGAGGTGGAAACACCATTCATGAAGATTGACTTAGGCAAGATCCTAAATAGCACCCAACCATTTTCCTTCTTGTGTGTGTGCAGTTTATATTTGGAGGAATTTGCAAAGGAAAAGTTGTAGGGAGCTGGAACACAGAAAGACGAAGACATAACAATTATCACAGTCTGCAAAACCCTAATTAGGGTCTAGGGAGCCCAGGCGCCCGAGTCCTTTGGCCTCTCAAATTAGGATCTAGGTTCTTATATGATCCCTGATCTCTGCTATCTATTTAGTTTTTGGGTTTATGCTTTCGACTGTCTGTTATGCTCTAATCATGCTCAATTAAGGTTTCATGTTTTTCCCTAGCTTGAATTGGTTGGATTTGGATTATCCTTCTTCATACAAAAAAGGGATAAATATACTATAGTTTGGCTCTCCTTCTTGGGTAGAATCCAAGCTCAGCTTGTGTCTTAATGTTGGATAGAAGAGGGTTTGGCCTAGTTTGATCTCTTGAGCTAGTCTCTCTTTTCTATCTAACATTTTGGTGAACCTGCCGTTTCTTGCACTTTGGCATCCTTCTTGCTTCATATCTGAGATATTTTCTACCCTAGATATTATTACATTACATTCATTCCTCATTTTTCATAGTTATATAGCTTAATTTTACATTCTTTCATTGTTAGGGTTTGAAAAAAGCTTACATTTCTAGGAAATCTAGCTAATCTTCAACCTAGGGTTGTAGATTAGTGTGTTGTTTCAGATATTGTTGCATTATTGGGTTGATTAAAGGGATTTAATTTTTTGTCCCTTATCATCCTTTCTGTTTTAGAGCATTCTTGCATTTATTTACATTGAAAAAGTGAAAAATCAAGCATTTTAGGCTTGCAAAAAGACATTTAGTGCATTGTTTTCATTTAATATGTTTTACATCATCATAGCATGAATTAAATTTCTGATTTTTGCATCAGATATGATTGATATTACAGTAGTTAATCATTTCATGGTGTTGCATCTTGCATTTAAAACTCTTATTTGCTAGGATTTTGTTAAAAAGGTTGCATTTTTTGGGAAAACCTAGTCAAAATTTCAAAACCTAGGGTTTGTAATTAAGATCTTGTTTCAGATTTTGCTGCTATCATTTAAATTTAAAATCTAATCTTGTGTTTCTATAGCATTTCATAAATATCATTTTAAAAAAAATAATTCTTGCATCTAAGATTGTGGTTTAGGAAGTAAGCATTTAAAATCTAGGGTTTTGATAATAAACCCTAGCTAGTCTTGCATTTAGTGCATCTTCATCAAAGCAAAGTTCTCTCAATATTTGTTGCATTTAAGTAGATAAATAATTTAGGCACTTATTTTTCACATACTACACATCCTACATTTACAAGACTTAGTTGTTGTGGTAACCAAGAATATCACATTTTTGGAAGACCCGACTTCTCTTGCACTTGTAGGTCTTTGATCACAATCTTATTTTGACATGGTTGTACTTGATGAATAAATTATGCATTGCTGATCCATATCATATTTGTATATAGTAGACAAGGCATTTAATTATGTCCTCTTCTTATTATTTCTCTTTGGAATCTTTGCATGCATATATCATAGATTTTGAATTTTTTTCTAAATTCATTAATATGCATCCTCACATTTTAGATAACATAGCATCCATGTATGGTAGTGATGATGATAGATATTATTCTACTTATACTACAATTCATGATGACACCATTGATATCATCTCTAAGGCATGTGATGGTGACTTAGCTTTGCCTACTTCACCCTATGCTTTGGATCCCTCTCCCAAAAATGAACATTTTGGCACAAGACGATGAGATCATTGATGCACTCCTTAGTCTTTCTTCTAGAGATGCAGCATTAGATGATGTTGAGCATACTACTTCTATTTCTACCATAGTACATGACGTTTCTATGGCTCATCCTATTGATCTTCCTCCTTTGATTGAACATTCAAGTACCTTGGATATCACTAAGGAAGCAAAGACCCTTGATCTTCCTTCTTTGGTTGAATGTTTGACTACCTTGGATATCACTAAGGACATGAAGACCCTTGATCTTTCTCCTTTGATTGAACGTTCAAGTACCTTGGATATCACTAAGGATGTGAGGACCCTTGATAATTCTCCTTTGTTTGCATGTTCAAACCCCTTGGACATCACTAAGGATACCATAATCAACAATTTTCTTAACAACACTTTATCCTCCCTTCATTCCAATGATCTCCCTTCAAAAGATGAAGCATTAGTGGATGAAGAGTGACCTCTCACATTAAAACCCTTGGGGTTGGATGTTGAGCTTACTCAAAAGGAAACTAATGTCAATTTAATCATCATTAATAGACTTATTTTTCCCACTAAGGGGATAGTGAATAAGTGTATTAATGTTCCTAAAATCATTGTGCATGAGGAATCTACTTCACCTCCTTTCTCTAAACCTATGATTACGGTTCAAGGTGTTCCAACACCACCTCGACCCCCATGTTACTTTCTGAATATTGAAAAACAAATTACTCAAAGGGATCAAGGTGTTTAAAGTGTGTCGCAACAATCTCATTATGATGTGGTTGCTCATGCATACAAGACCCGTAATAATAAGCAAAGTAAGAAAGCACTGTGTGTGCCCATTTCTATTCCACCTTCTCAACCTATCCTACCTCAAGCACCCCATCTTCCTACTCATAATGGTAGAGATTATGATCTTGTTGAGAAGCTCCGAGCTACTCCAACAAAGATCTCTCTATGGGAATTGATACAAACATCGCCTACATACCACAGAATGCTCCAAGAGGCTCTACAAAAGGTAGTTGTTCCACCTTCTATTAGACTGAATGATGTAGCATCTTTGTTTAGTTGTATGCATGTGACAACATCAGATATATCATTTTAACAATGTGAATTACCTCCCATAGAAGTTCAAAACCAAAATGAGCCTCTTATGATATTCATCTTCATCAATAATATGAGAGTTAGAAGTACCATGATTTATGGTGGATCAGGTCTTAATATTTGTGGCATAGACTTGTTACATAAAATCAATGTTGATACCTCTCTCATTAAACCAGATATACTCAATATTCGTAGCTTTGATAATGTCAGTAGGCAATCATTAGGTACTATTACCTTACCTCTTCGGGTTGGTCCTATGACATTGCCTACCCTTATCCATGTCATGCCTAATTCTATTTCATACAATCTTCTTCTTGGTAGACTGTGGATTCATGCCATGGGGGCAATTTCTTCTAGCCTTCATCATTCAATAAAGTTCATCTTTGAAAACAAACTATATACAATTGAAGCTGATCCGATTCTGGAAAGCTGTTTACAAATGGAAGCAAGATATCAAATCCCTCTAAGTAATTTGATCCCTTCTTCAACAAAATCTAAACCACTATTCTCCACTTCTAACAACAATATTGGTTAGGATAGTGTTGGTCCTTCGAATGCATTTTTTGGTGATGATTGGGGTTTGTTAGATTTTACACCCTCCTTTGCGGGTGAATATAAAATCTCACCCTCACACCCAAAGACCTCAAAGGTAAATTAAATTTCTTCAACACAATCTCATACTCCTACAAAGTTTAAAATCAAAATTAATGATGATGGAACCTTTAAAATAGATGAAGATCTGCCGTCTTCTATAGAAATGGTGGACATTTGTGATAAAGTATCATCTAATTCTAATACATGTCTTGGTAGTGATGAGGTCTCTTTAGATTTTAACCCTCATGGGATGGTTGAAACAATGTTTGACCCACCTTACCATGATGAAAAGAATGATCCTTCTTCTTCAACACATTTCAACAAAGATAGTCATATGACCTCTCCTCTTCCTTTGGATTTGGAGATGCGTTATGGACTTGGATTCAAAATTCTTTCTAAACAAGGATACAATGGAAATGAGTTAGGATACAAAGAACAAGGAATTAAGGAACCTGTGGAACCAACACCACACTTTTCTAAAGTAGGTTTAGGTTTTTGACCTTCTCCTACGTTCTCTCCACCATGTTCACAACAAAAAGGGTTGCTTCGTACTCCACCTAAATCTTTTCTTCTATCTCAACAAGAGTGTATGTTGCCGAGTCTACTCAAAGACTGCTTAATTACTCTTCCTACTCCAAAACACAAAAAGATTAAACAAAATAATCATTAATCACCTCATTATTGTGCATATCATTGAGCACTTGGCCATTCCACTAAGGAATGTCGAGTCTTGGGTGACAAAATTCAACAACTTCGAACAAGGTTTGCTCTAGCACTCTTGACCATGCTTGATGTAGTCCCTAGAGAACCTTGTCCTCTTTCCATTTTATAATAATCAAGTTGGGGGAGGATAATTTGTTATAGGCTAACTTGAAAAGGTGGTCCCTTCTCATTTGTGTTATGTTTGTATGTATTGTTACCCTTGTATTGTGATGTTTTATTCTCCATTGACACCCTTGTTAGCACAAATGTACAAGGAGTAAGAATGTATTGTGTCATTCCTCTATATGTATCTTCATTCTTCTATATATTGTGATGTGTAATGTTTATATTTTTCTTGAATGATTTAGCATCATTTCATGATTCAATTTATGTGTACTCTACTTTCATGTGATCTTTCCTTCGTCATCTTCATAAGTTATGGTGTCTTATGTATGTGGCACCTTGTTGCAATGATTGGCATCATACCATGACTACACAAGCAATTGTGTATCATGTCTGCAAGCATCGCCTTGGTTTTCTTGTCCTGGGGGCAACCCCTTGTTGCGATGTAGCTTTTGAAAACACATACCATCTGGGCATGTGTTTTTAGAAAGCTCTCATGCCTTTTTTATATTTCATCCTCACTCTACCTTAAAGGCAATTGCCCCCTAATGGAGTTAGCAATCACTTTAAGGTGGGGGCATACATCATGCTATGAGCCTTACTCTCATCTTTCTATCTAAAGACTTGTTTATTATCTTTTTTACTACACTCTCTTGGAAATTATTATGGCAATCTTGGAAGCAAGATCTTGAGTCTATCTTGTCCTCCCAAGTTGAAGCTCCTTGCATGTTTGGGAGAAGGGTTGTGCCACCAACTTGAGTTTGGTAGTAAGGTCGCTTCACCTTCTTATTCTACAATGCCTTGTGTAATTCCTCTTGCAAGAGGGGGATTGTGCATTCCCTTGAGTGGAAAAACTTCTCTTTAGATAGATTATGTGTATGATATGTTTGTACTTATCTAGTGCTTCTCACTTCCAACTAACCCCTTAGCATTATTATTTATTGCATCTTGGGGAGTGACGCATGATGATTGAGGCAAAATTTAGATTGAGGTCTCCTTTGTCATGTTGACTCAAGGTCTTCTGTTACATACTTCTTGTGATTGATGTATGAATCATGTATTCTCATATATTCTTATTCTCTATATCTTCTTCATGCCTTGCGCGTGCCTAGCATGTATTCTCTCTATGTATTCCTTATGTATTCTCCTTAAGTGCTTCGTGTGTATTCCATCAGTGTTTCATGTGTATTCTATGTATACTTTATGCCTTATGTATGATTCATGTCAAGTGTGTATACTTTGTGTATTATGTGTATGCTTTGTGTCAAGCATGTATACTTTGTGTATTGTGTGTATGCATTGTGATTGCTCAAGTGTATGCCTTGTGTATGTCTTGCCTTATCTCATGTTTTCTAAGTGCTTCATATATGAGTGAATTATGTCATGTGTCTAATGTGTATGCTAATCATCATAGACTCCTAGAATCCTAAACTTGGGGACTTGATCACCCCCCAATTTTGGTGACATTTTATGGTTTCTATGTTGTTGTGTTTGAAATTTGTCTTCTCCATCCTTTAGTGTGAGTTCAAACATAAGTTTGTACCCACACTAAAGTGGGGGCTAAATGTTACGTTATAAAAGGTGTACACTAGAATTTTTCACTTAGTTTAGCACATGGGTGGACCTAAAATGTTTACACTTGTTAATCAGGACCTATTTTAACACCTTTTTGAACATTAAATGTGTAATTCTTGATCTCGATGATAAAACTTAACAAAATAACTATGAGACCAACCTAAGAACACCTTAAGTGACTTGTGCCAGGATTTTTGGGCTAAAGGACATGGGCGCCCAAGTGCCCTGGTCCCCCATTTAGCCTTGACCTATTTTATAGGAATATCAACTTAAGGCATCTTAAGTGGTACCTCATGTCAGCCTTATTTGGTTTTATTCATCTTTTGTGAGTGGGAATGAATATAAAAACAAGTTAGTTTATTCATTTGAACATCTCTAAGTTCTCTAAGCAATCTAGGAACTCTTGCACTCTCTTCTTCTCTCTCATGCTCTCTACTCTTCTCTAAAGCTCTCTATGGTGGATTATTGCTGCAACACTAACTTGTTGCAGGTCTTGTGAAGATTTTTCTACTTCTTTGGGCTACACCAACTTCTTGAGTCAAGTTGTGATGCCGCTTCAAGAATGCTAGGGTTTCCATGTTAGACTTAGGGCACACAACTGAGAGGAGGGGTGAATCAGTTGTGCAAAACTTTCTCCAATTAAACACTTAAATCTTCTTTAGTGATTAGCAGAATATTAATCATGAATCATAATTCATTCAAATCAAAAGCAGAAACACATCAACACATAAGACACCAAGATTTTGACGTGGAAAACCCGGTTAAGGGAAAAACCACGGGGTGATTAACCCAAGATTGTATTCTCTGTTAGAAGAATAGAAAGAACAAAATGGCACATGCCAATTAGGGCTCACTACCCAAGCACACTGCTCATAAGAGGCTCACTGCCTAAAAGAGACATACTGTCTACAAAGAAATAAGTATCACATACATGAACTAGAGAATAGCATCTTCACCATGCTTGAATAAGTTCCATTTAAGCCCAATACTTCTGCTCTACCTTTCGCTCTCCTCCTCGCTACCACACACTCATCACCACAAGACACACTTTGGAAAGACTTCACAAACCCTTATTTATACAAGGCATCGACTTAGGAATAATAATCTAAGTCGGCAAACATCTATTAGAACATCTGCAAGACGTGTAATACATCTGGTCGGCCAGTCACAGGAAGAACACCATCATCCAGTGGTTATTCTTCATATGTGCACTCTAACTTTAATGCGGACCACCAACATGAACTGGACACAATCCAAAGATCACCCCAACCTTTCTAGAAACACCAAGAGCATCCATACTTCATCTGCTTGCCAAAATTCTTCTCTCCTTCATCCGGAGCTTTAAGAACACAGTCTGTCATTACTGTCACAAAGGAATAGGCACTTCTGGACCTTCAAATCATGAACCAATAGAGTTAACACTTTACAAGGATATCCTCAACACTCCCTCAAATCCATAGAATGGGATAATGCATTTCCGGATCTCACCGGACCTAGCTATGTCACTCTATCACCTCTAAACACTTTCCGGAGCTGGTTCTACTTGAGCGGCCATAACTTCTTCAGATCTTCATGCGGACCTTTGAAAACTTGACTAGGTTATCTCAAGACTCATATCTACAAACCCTTTGAACCACAACCTTTGATCTGCATCTTAGCTGGGATCTCCACTTCACTGTCTCCATTGCTCCTCTTTGCTCATCCAATCCTTCTCATCAATGCAACATGAGTATGTTGACATCAATGACAACACCGGTTAGACCCATACTTGCAACAATCTCCCCCTTTGTCATTGATGGCAACATATGATGTGAAAAACCATCAAGACAAGAACTTCTCCTTACTGTCACAACTCCCCCTATCAACAGCAACCATTCACATGTCTTCTCTCCCTTTACTGCTCCCCCTTTGATTAGCAACCACTTGTTTTTCACATGTCTTCTCTCCTCCTTTGACATCAATGGCAAAGGGCACATACTTGCAATTTCATCACTTTAGAATCATACCTGCTACTTCCCCTGAGTAGCAGCTCCCATCAATCCGGATCACAAGATATGACTGTGATATCCACCGGACTGATGCACCTCAGTGCACCTTAGTTCATCACTAGAGGGGCAATAACCCCTAACTTCTCCCTGAGATAATCAAAAGAGTCCTTAGGTAGAGGTTTAGTAAAGATGTCTGTAATCTAATCCTTGGAGGGTACAAACTCCAATCTGACTTCATTCTTGTTCACTTGCTCTCTCAAAAAGTGAAACTTGATGGATATGTGTTTAGTCTTTGAATGCAACACCAGATTCTTAGATATACTTATAGCACTTGAATTATCACAGAAGATTGTGATAGGTTCCTCATACTCTACTTTGATATCTCTTAGCATCTGCTTCATCCATAAAACTTGAGTGCAACTACCTACTGCTGCAATATATTCTGCTTTAGTTGTAGATAGAGATATTGCCTCTTGTTTCTTGCTTAGCCAAGAAACCAATCTTTTCCCCAAAAAGAATGCTCCACCACTGGTACTCTTCCGGTCATCCACATCTCCTGCCTAATCAGCATCTGTATATGCATGAAGAGAGAAATCATGATCTCTAGGATACCACAGACCATACTCAACCATCCCTTTTAGATATCTAAAAATCCTCTTGATTGCCATGACATGGGATTCTCTAGGATCAGCTTGGAATCTAGCAACAAGACCAACAACTTGCATAATATCTGGTCTAGTTTGAGTGAGATACAACAATCCTCCAATCATTGATCTATACTTTGTCTGGTCTACCTTAGGAGAGTCATCATCTTTGCTCAGCTTACATCCGGTTGCCATGGGAGTATTCATTGGCTTTGAATCTTCCATCCCAGATTTTTTCAACAATTCTTTCACATATTTGGTCTGAGAAATGAAGATTCCTTCTTTGTTTGAGTAATTTGCAGACCCAAGAAGAAATTCATTTAACCAAGCATAGACATCTCAAACTCACTTTTCATTTGATTTGCAAAAGCTTTATACATACTATCTCTTCCTCCAAATATGATATCATCAACAAATACTTCAACAATCAAGATATTTTCATGATCAATTTTGAAATATAAGTTACTGTCAGCAGTACCTTTGTTGAAACCAATCTTCAAAAGATGCTTGTCCAATCTTTCATACCAGGCTCTTGGGGCTTGCTTTAATCCATACAGTGCCTTCTTCAACTTGCAGACCATATCACCATGATCAGAGAACTGAAATCCATCTGGTTGCTCTATATACACTTCTTCTTCCAAGTCACCGTTTAGAAAGGTAGACTTGACATCCATCTGATATACCTTGAAATGCTTGAAGGCAGCAAAGGCAAGAAATAATCTGACTGCTTCAATTCTTGCCACCGGAGAAAAAGTTTCTTCAAAATCAATTCCTTCTATTTGAGAGTAGCCCTTGTACACCAATCTGGCTTTATTTCTGATTACTTCACCAACTTCATTTAGTTTGTTCCGGAAGACCCATTTGGTTCCACATTCTTGTTTCTAGGCCTGGCAACAAGATCCCAAGTGTGATTTTTCTCAATTTGTATCAACTCTTCCTCCATTGCTTTGGTCCAGTTTTCATCATTGCAGGCTTCATTTATTGTCTTAGGTTCAATCTTTGAAATCAGACAATATTCATCTGAATTTTGAGCAATTTTCCTTCTAGTTTGCACACATTTGCTTTTGTCACCTATGATCTGATCTTCAGAGTGGTTCAGTCTTACATACCTTGGAACTTTGGGAGTTTCTTGCATTTCTGCTTCTTGATCAGGCTCATTCAGACTTATCTCTTCTTCCTGATTTACCAGATCAGTTTGAATCTGACTTTTAGAAGAGGACTGAACTCCTTGAACCAAAACACCATTCTGATCATCTTCATCATATTCATAAAACCTTGAGGGTTTCTCTATTCCCTCATCAACCTTCACATTTGTACTTTCTATCATCTTTCTTAGTCTCTTGTTATAACATCGGTATGCTTTGCTTTGAGTAGAGTAACCCAAGAATATTCCTTCATCACTTCTAGCATCAAACTTGCCTAGATCTTCATCTCTTTTGATGTAACATTTGCTACCAAAGACTCTGAAATATCTTACAGTAGGAGTAATGCCAAACCAAATTTCATAAGGGGTCTTACCAGTATTGCTTCTGATTTGAACTCGATTGAGAGTATAGACTGCAGTGCTGACAACTTCTCTCCAATAGATCTGAGGAACATTTGCTTCCATCATCATGGTCCTAGATGCTTCCTAGATGGTCCGGTTCTTTCTTTCCACTACTCCATTCTACTGTGGAGTCCTAGGAGTAGACAACTGTCTCTTAATTCCATGTTTCTCACAGAACTCTATGAACTCACCAGATGTGAATTCTCCACCTCTATCAGACCTCAGACATTTCAACGTTAATCCTGTTTCATTCTCTACCATAGCCTTGAATATTTTGAATTTCTCAAGAGCTTCTGATTTCTCCTTTAGAAAGGTTACCCACATCATCCAAGAATAGTCATCAATTAGCAGCATGAAGTATCTATCACCTTGAATACTCCTGGTTCTTTCCAGACCACAAAGATTAGTGTGAACTAAGTCCAATAATCCAGTAGAAGACAGTTCCTTGCTTTTGAATGTGACTCTGCTCAGCTTACCCAACTGACATTCCTTGTACAAGCTGTTAATAGGTTTCACCAATTTTGGAAGATCTCCTATAGCCTGAGTATTGCTTATCTTGATGATATTATCAAAATTCACATGACACATCCTTCTATGCCATAACCAACTCTGATCAACTTAAACAAATAAGCAACTTTTACCAGTACCAACCAAGTGGAAGATATTACCTTTAGTTTGAGTACCGGATGCAATCTCTGTTCTGAAACTTTCAAAGATTTTGCATTTTCCATCCTTGAATCGGAGATCATAACCTTTGTCCACCAACTGTCCAACACTGAGAAGTTTGTGCTTCAAACCTTCAACATACAATACATTACCAGTTTTGTTTCTTCCATCAAAAGAAATAGTTCCTCTTCCTCTGATTCTACCAGCAAAATTGTCACCAAACTTTACCACTCCTCCTTCATACCTTTCCAAATCTACAAACTTATTTTTGTCACCTGTCATATGGTGAGAGCATCCACTGTTAATGACCCTATCATCCTTCTCTTCAATTTGGGCAGCCAGAGCTCTTTCACAGTCTTAAGATTGACAGATACAGAGGACAATGGATCTTCTTCCTTGATGGCAATGAACACCCATTCATTTCTAGATTTGTTTCCTATCTCTGATTCATCATCTGTTACTCCTTCATTATCATCATCTTCATGTACATAGTAACATTTCTTTTGGAACCTTGGCTTGTTAGGATTTTGCCTTGAAAATCTTTCCAGACACCTTGAGGAAAAATGACCAATCTTATTGCAGTTAAAACACTTAAAATGTAATTTTCCTTCATACTTACTGGATCCTCTTGGCAGCCTCTTTGCAATAAGGGCTTCAAGTTGAGCAGTTTCTACTTTTTCTTCTTCCAGATCTTTTCTTGCTTTTTCATACCATGACAATTTCCTTGAAGAATTCTCTCCAGGATCAAACCTTTGTTTACCTTTAACAGAGGCACTGGCTTTGAATGCAGATTCAGTCTTGGGGGGGTCGTCTCCAAACTTTGTCATTTCAAATGTAGCCAATTTCCCAACCAATTGATCTCTTTTGACAGTTGTATGGGCTCTGAATTCTTCAATGGCAGCAACGTTGATTTTGTAAGAAGCAGGAAGGGATCTGAGAATTTTACCAACAATCTCATTTTCATCCAAGACTCCACCAGCATTTCTAATTCCACAAACCAACTCATTCACTCTTGGCATAAAAGTAGTAATATTTTCATCATCTCTCATCTTTAGTTTTTCAAATTTCCCTTTTAGACTTAGTAACCTTGCACATTTAACATACTGGTCTCCTTCATGCAAAAGTTCCAGTTTATTCCAAATCTCAAAGACAGTTGGTAGCTCAATAACATTTGAGAGCTCTGAGTCAGATAATGTGCTTAGAAGAGCCTCTTTGGTCCGCAGATTGTTTTCAGCATTTGTGATTTCATTTAGGGTTGTCGGACCACCCTGTGGAGGTACATACTATTTTGTAACCATGGACCAGTACGCCATTCCCATACATTGCAAGTGACATTTCATGCGACCTTTCCAAAGAGCAAAGTTGGTTCTATCAAACTTCAGACTATCCTTCTTGTAAGAAGACATCCTGGATCTCCTCAAGCAGTTAAGCTCCTTTTAGAGGAACTTAGCTCTGATACCAATTGTTAGACTTAGGGCACACAACTGAGGGGGGGTGAATCAGTTGTGCAAAACTTTCTCCAATTAAACACTTAAATCTTCTTTAAGGATTAGCAGAATATTAATCATGAATCATAATGCATTCAAATCAAAAGCAGAAACATATCAACACATAAGACACAAAGATTTTGACGTGGAAAACCTGGTTAAGGGAAAAACTACGGGGTGATTAACCCCAGATTGTATTCTCTATTAGAAGAATAGAAAGAACAAAATGGCACATGCCAATTAGGGCTCACTGTCCAAGCACACTGCTCACAAGAGGCTCACTGCCTACAAGATACACACTGTCTACAAAGAGATAAGTATCACATACATGAACTGGAGAATAACATCTTCACCATGCTTGAATCAGTTCCATTTAAGCCCAATACTTCTGCTTTGCCTTTCACTCTCCTCCTCGCTACCACACACTCATCACCACAAGACACACTTTGGAAAGACTTCACAAACCCTTATTTATACAAGGCATCGACTTAGGAATAATCATCTAAGTCGACAAACATCTATTAGAACATCCGCAAGATGTGTAATACATTCGGTCGGCCAGTCACAGGAAGAACACTATCATCCAGTGGTTATTCTTCAAATGCACACTCTAACTTTAATGCGGACCACCAACATGAATTGGACACGATCCAAAGATCACCTAAACCTTTCCAGAAACACCAAGAGCATCCATACTTCATTTGCTTGCTAGAATTCTTCTCTCCTTCATCCGAAGCTTTAAGAACACAGTCTGTCATTACTGTCATAAAGGAATAGGCACTTCCAGACCTTCAAACCATGAACCAATAGAGTTGACACTTCACAAGGATGTCCTCAACACTCCCTTCAATCCACAGAATGGGATAATGCATTTCCGGATCTCACTGGACCTATCTGTGTCAATCTATCACCTCTGAACACCTGCCGGAGCTAGTTCTACTTGAGCGGCCATAACTTCTTCAGATCTTCATGTGGACCTCTAAAAACTTGACTGGATTATCTCAAGACTCATATCTACAAACCTTTGAACCGCAACCTTTGATCTACATCTTAGCTGGGATCTCCACTTCACTGTCTCCATTGCTCCTCTCTGCTCATCCAATCCTTCTCATCAATGCAACATGAGTATGTTGACATCAATGACAACACTGGTTAGATCCATACTTACAACATTCCATGCTTATGGTGACTTCCTTCCTTCATACTTTGTTCTAGCATTCCATTCTACTTCAGATTTGCCTCTACCCTCCTAGGGCACATGCTCTTTATCTATCATTTTTTCTATTGTGGAGGTGGAAACACCATTTATGGAGCTTGACTTAGGAAAGCTTCTAAATATCACCTAACCATTTTCCTTCTTGTGTGTGTGTAGGTTAGATCTGGAGGAATTTGCAGAGGAAAAGTTGCAGGGAGCCGGAACATAGAAAGGTGAAGACAATAATTATCACAGTATGCAAAACCCTAATCATGGTCTAGGTCACCTAAGATCCCTAGTCCTTTGGCCTCTCAAATCAAGATCCAAGTTCTGATATGATCCCTAATCTTTGCTATCTATTTAATTTTTGGGTTTCTGCTTCTGACAGTCTGTTATGCTCTGATCTTGCTCAATTAAGGTTTCATGTTTTTCCCTAGCTTGAATTGGTTGGATTTGGTTTATCCTTCTGTATACAACAAAGGGACAAAGCTCCTATAGTTTGTCTCTCCTTCTTGGGTAGAAGCCAAGCTCAACTTGTGTCCTAATGTTGGATAGAAGAGGGTCTGACCTAGTTTGATCTCTTGAGCTAGTCTCTCTTTTCTATCTAACAACTCTATAGCACCATGTTGCTAGCATGCATTATCTGATATGCTGATGTATTCATTGATATTGGACCCATAGGCATGTTCCAAAATTTCATATGCATCATCAACACCAAGGTTATAAAAATTTTGGCACTTCATGAGAAGGAACAAGCCCTTCAAATTGCCTTTTTATTTCATTCTCTTCACCATATCAATCTACCAGGTAATAATTACTGCTACAAAGGAACCCATTGATAATCAAATATTATTCCTCCTCTTGCAAATAATTATTTAAAACCCCTTCAAGGAAAGTAAGTTCAACAACAATACAATCTTTCATAGGATCAAACCAAGAGCCCTTGCCTAAATTATTAGCCTACTAAGTTAGTAATCATATCAAGCTCTAAAGAAAATCAAGAAATGTTACTACCATGTTCATAAGTGTTGAAATTAGTGTGTATATCTATTTGAAAACATACAAAAGAACAAGCTAAATTAATTCTAACATATTATATTCACAAACATATGCAACCTCAAGATTAGACTAAAGAAAGGTCAAACATGAATGAAAGCACACAATTTTCACCCACAAGTGTGGTTATGTCTAAGGACTGGTTGTGATGATAAGATGGATGTTAGTGCTCAACTCAATAACTTAATATTAAATTCAAACTTGCTATCAAAATGACTTGTGGATGGTGCTATTTATAGATTTTTGAAAAGAACCCTAATAATGGGGTTGATGATATTCATTTACAATGATTATTTAAGTTTAGTTAGATTTTAGGTTTATTGGTCTGTAATACAGAGTATGGCTCTGGCTATTTAATGGTTTGTGGACTTTAAAACCAGGTTTTTACATAAAAAATAGATTTTTGAAAAGATGTATGTAAGGCTAGGATTTCCCTAAGAGGTCAAGGTCTTAGATTACTTGAGAGGATGGGAGGCATGAGAAGCCTCCAAGTGGCACCATGTGAATGGTGGTCAAAGGGAGCTCCAAGATTCAAATGGAATCAAGGGTGGAGATTTGCCTTGGATAAAGTGGATGGTGGGAGATTGAAAAGTAGATTTTTGGAGGGATGTGAAGATCTTCCCCATTCCCAAAGTACCAATCATGTACAAATCAAGGCCATACCTTCGACTCCATGTACACATTTGGGACTTGTGCAAGATTTACCTTGATTAATCATGTTTTGGAATGTGGAAATGTATGGAGGGCTAATGATGTGATTTTGACAACTACTAAAAAGTGCATAAAATAGGGAATTAAATAAATATTTAAATTTATTTAAATTTTGGGATGGGATGAGATGAGATTAGATAAATAAATATTTGGATTTATTTATCTAAGGTTGGACTATTGAGGAAAGTTAATAAATTGAATAAATAGTCCCGATTCATTCAATCAATTATGAGTGAATAATGATGAATAGTATTTTTATTAATTGAATTATTAAAAAATATTTAAAATTAATTTTGGAAGGAAAACTGGATAATTAATCAAATAAATATGATTTTTTTGATTAATTATAGGGGAAATAGCAAGTGATGACTTGATGATATTTGAATGGTGATGAGACAATTTTAGGTGTCTACAACTAGAAGAGACAATTGAAACAAAAGGATAACCCCATTAGTAAAAGAATCATCAGCACTACAAGAAAGCTCACAAGGCACTTCACTAACATTTTATTCAATTGAAGATCTATCCTATCCTCACTAGAAAGGTCATCCAACCATAGGTTAATGCCTACAACTTCATTTTGTTTAACATAGTCACTCACAACCCTCTACATCATCTCCATGCAAACAAATACTTACAGTAGAGACATCATTAGTGCTACAATACTTAAAGGGAACAAAAAATGAAAGTTAATCAAATAAATAATCATGTTCATGTTCCTCAAGTTGAACACTTGAATACACATTATCGGTATCATCAGGCCTAAGGATTAATTCATCAAATTAAAAATGTGTACTTACATGTTCCTCTTCATCTATATGGCTATTATAAAATGTGGCCTCACATACCTTAGGATTCTTAGAGAACACACATGTGACATGGACCTTATGAATATCATTATCACCAAGTACCATCCCAAATTGATCAACAAGTTAGAAACAATATCAACATCTACACTTTGAGGCATCGTGCTTGATAATTCTATCATTTCTTCAATCATACTAGCCCATCCATAGGCACATTCCAACCTTGTAGTGTTAAATTCTTTTGGTAGTGAACTTGAACTAGGCTCCAAGGCCTCACAAAATGTGTCTACACATATAATTTATTCAAACCTACTACCCAAATGGATAATGGGAAAAGCAGTTACAAACATCTATTAAAATTAGAAAGTAACTCCCCTTTCTCTTTTGATACTAGCCATTTATTGCCAAGAAAAGAAGGGATAATGATACTTGTAACTAGCTAAACAAATTCTACAATGAGGTCATCATTTCAATAAATAGACATAATTGGTTTGATCTTTTAGGTACTTGATGCAACTATCTTGATTGCATGCCATAAGGTATCAAGCTCAAGCATTTGTATGTAGCTTTTGAGGTCGGCAAGTTCTTGCATAGGTGCTTCTAAATTTTGGTAAAGATTTGTAGAAGGAATGAAAAGCTTAGCCTTTTGGTCTTGGACCATTATATATCAAGTTCAAGTATATTTGTTTAGCTTTGAACATCGACAAGTTCTTGCATGGATGCTTGTAGGCTTTGGGATATACTTGGAGAAGACATAACTACTTTCATAGCATGACAAGGTCTTAATAAAGTATTCTTTAAATTCATATTCATCACATAAGATAGGCTTAGAATCATAATATTGTGTATATGAAGGAATATACCTAAAGTAGTAATCATGCCAACGGTCCATGCTTTACAAAATAACATGTGGGACTAAACTTTTCTCTCATAGAAGTATGTTTTACTTTTATAAAATAAACTTTGTCTCATCAAGAAAGGAGAGAATAACATCATTTGCATTTGTAATCTATATTGCAACAACTTGAGATATATCTTGAAATAACCATTGTAGGTTAGATTGAAACAACACAAAATTTTATTCTTGGATAGTAGAGTCACCACCTCTTTGAAAGAGGAAAACCTTGATGCACAAGAAACCAACAAGGTAGAACCATATCTAGGTTCCTTCCACCAATAGAGTCTTCAAAAATTGATAGCCCATGAAAGGTCATAATTGACATCAGTCCCCAGTAGAGTTTCCATTTGTTGGCTCCCAAAATTGCAACTCTAATCTTCTAAGGGAGACATTCAACACTCATGTAGAGGGGAACAATACTACATAAATAGAGAGCCATAAGCACATCGACAAAGACTGAACAACTTAGAGGCCAATGCACATGATAGGGCTAATCATATTTTACTTTAGGCTCTAGAAAACATAGGATGGTGTTTCCAATTAAGTCCATGAGGCAATTAAAGAAAAATGGAAGGATTACAACTAGGCCTTGACTACTATGCCCTAATGGAAGCCATGAGTAGACCTTATTGACCTCATGTTATGCAAATTAAAAACTAGATTAAATATTCACTAAATATGTGAAACAAAGTTGTATTCCTTAAGATAAATCCCCTTAACATTGCATATTGCATATACAACCTCAAACCCCACATATATAACCCTCTAGATGTTTATCAAACATTAGATCTCATATGATGTAATATGAGTTATTACAATGAGTTATAAATGTGGACAATACTCATATGTGCATAACCCTTTGAATGTATGGTTCAAGTGTGAGCTTCCTCAAAGTTTAACAAAAGTTATAAAGCTGAGTCATGCATATAAGTAGGGCTAAAAATAACACTACAACATAAATGAAAGATGTTTTAAATGAATTAAAAGTGGTAGTGGATGGGAAAATGACAACAGACTGGTACCTTGATCATTTGGTAAACTAAGTCAAGTTTTAGACCTCATATACAAGCATTTATGCAAGAAAAAATATAGAAACTACAAGTGCATTCATGAACCACAATCTAGGTTCTATGATTAAATAAATACACTTCTTTATGTAACTAGGAACATACATAACAACGTCTAATTTAAGAATCCATAACTGAATAGAGTGGACCCATATATTTCATTAGAAATATTAGAACCAAATACACTTTTATGCTATTTTACAAGTCCCTACATGGAACAACTAGTTATTACAATATTAGACCAGCAAGTGTGGCCTTAGAAATAAGTATAGCATACTTATCCCCTTAGTAAACCTAGATAGTCATGGAGACACTTGTGCCATGAAGAGATCCTTGTATTCAACACCTTCCCCTAACTTGTAGCACCCAATTAACATGAAAGACCTAAGCTTTAACCTTTGATTGATTCCCTAGAACAATCTTAACCAATGAAGAACACCTTTGTAATAGGGAAACACCTAAAACCAACCGACCAACATCTATTACATCTACTGGGATATTTATATAGTAATAGAATCATAATTATCCACATGGGTGTGGGGAAACAAGTGCAAAATCATGTCAACTTAGCATTCACATCTTGTCAATATGCTATTGATGGCCAAAAGAATGCACTTGCGTAGGGATAAAATCTACCTGAGATGAACTTTAGGGTACATAGCCACATAAAATATTCCTTCATTAATGGAAACGACAACTTGATTCAAATGCACAATCATGTAATGGTATAGTAAATAGTTATACATCATACATAAATCACCATGATCCATGTACAACTCACACTCTAAGAAATACGTCAACAACCAAAAGAAAATACCTATTCAATTTGAAAATCCGTGCAATAACTCTCACATGGCTCAAAATAGACCTAAAAGATTGATTTTCCACACATAGGTGACTACCATAGCCACATAACCATCATGTCAAGATTAGGGGATGGCATTAATCTTGAGAAACCCCTCTGTAAATATATTTTCATTTTTGCTCCCAACAAAGCAAGAGAAAAACCAAAAAATAGATGCTAACTATTTATTAAAACATAAGTCCTTTATTGAAAAGTTACTCGAGCCCACCACCATGCCATGTCAAAGACACATGGAAGTCATTGATTGATCAAACAATTCCATTTCGTAGAAGCTTGGGCATGTTATCACCAAAGGTGACATGTGGCAAGCAATAATTTACTTTTTGATCCAGGTAGGCCACCATGAGTGTAGTATGGAGCATGAACCAAGGACAACCAGGTCACACCAAGCATAAAATTAATAAGATAAATGTAATGGAATAAATTGACTGACTAATGATAAGGCATGTAGGATGAACATGTATGCAAATAATTTGGAGGCTGCTGTACAAGACAACATGAAACATTGTGACCAATGCTAGATAAAATCCTAGCCACACATACATATGAAACTATAACATAAGTTGTCTCTAATTAGTACTCATCATAGGGCTAAAAGGGAATTGAGGCACATAAAATTGACAATACTAAAAATAGTGCCAACACCTTCCATAAAATCTTTATAGGTGTCATGTGCATATGGCACACTTTCCGTATTGCTAGGGTTGCACTAGATGTCAAATCGATAAGGTGCTAGTTGTTTGACATGAACATGTAGAGATAATATTTCTATATGTTGGGCATGTATGGATCCAAATTGAATGTAATGGTGTAGGTTCATGTGTTTCCCATGTGTAGGTCATGCATAACATGGAAAGGTTGTAGGAGTTAGCAATTTTGTTGTGCAGAAGTGTATACTCCTAAAGTTGCATGACATGAATAAAGAGTGCACATGCGACTATCTTGTGCAAAATTATGTGGAGATATTGGATTTGGTTCTTGCATAGATGTGCATGAAACCATTTTTCTAGAGTCTCATCCTCATAAAGCATCTTGGTGATGTCTTGCACAAGAAATGGAGGATTACAACATGAGATGAGCTTATGTTGGGTTGATGCGTAGGAGTGTGAGTTATGCATAGATCATTGTTAATGTGTTATTAGAAAAGGATGGAAGGGATGACCCACTTGTAACTTCCAAAATCCCATTATAATGAGAAACCATCAAGTTCTTAGTTATCAACCTTACATCTTGAAACATATCCATGAGTATACCCATACCCTGATCTCATCATTGGACAATAAAAGAAATTCTTCAACCAAATCATAAAATTTCCCTTTTCTTAAAGTATCCCTAAGAGATCAAACACCTTGATCTGACATTAGAAGGATTCCTAAACAATACCAAAGAAATCCCACACAAACTAATTGCAAATAACCACCCACATAAATACCAAAACACCATAAAAAATGATGAATGAGCTACCATACCAACTAATAATTCCCTACATACTCATTATGGTATAGATAGGCATAAACCTTTCTCATTAGTAATATCTTGTGATATATCATTCAAATCAATCATTAACACTTGTGAAGCCAGTCACTATCATTATAACTAGAGCCCCTATAGGATCTTACGATGATGCATGCAAAGCATGCATAATATTATTCTCTACCAGGATATTAAGACCTTCCTAATCTTTAATACTAAACTTTATAAGGCCAAAAGAATGGAATACTCTACACCCTTGTCAGCTAGAAATTTGACCATTTTATTTTGTTCCCAGAAGAAATGGAGGTACTCCACCAATTCAAACTTTCTTATCCATATACTAGCCTCTTGAAAATATTACCTCATCCACCAATTGGAGCTATTACCTCTTTTTAATGCATTAATAACTACTTGAGTCACATTCAATTTTGATCTCTTGGAAACCTTCCTTCTAGGCCATTATTAAACCAATAATAAGAGCTTCCCATTCAACTTCATTATTGGTTTTTGAGCCAAGAAAATGGAAACCACCACTCAAGAACTCTCCCTTGCTACCATGTAACACATAACTTACACCTAAAATTCAATTTGATGTTAGCCTTTGGAGGAAACCAACCTTTATTTATTTTTATTTTTTTATGATCTCTTAACCCATTAATGGAGACATTTATGATTCTTATCTCCCATTATAGTTATTTTTTCGAGCAAGACTATCATGATGACATCTAACATTCTTTTGTGATTACATGATGGCTATTATATTGAACTTCTACAAGTTTACACTAATCCATGATCAACATTTCCTATGAATAACATGATTATCTTTAGTATTTTGAACACATGTATTGCTATTTCCTACCCTTTTTCATGGTACAGGATCATCTATGGATCTTATGCTCATTTTGCCAAGTTTACACTATTCCAATTTGCTCATGTTATACTTATCATGCTATTATCTTCCTCCCACATGATTATGAGATTTAGGATTTTCATGATGGCATCTAACCTTTTCCTTGATTTGCATGATACCTTTATCTAGCACTTCATGAATATGATCTTTTTCCCCACTATGGGTACCGATAGTAGGGGCATATTCCTGCATATCATTTATGGTGCTTTTATGACCATAGCTTACTACATTTTTTATGTCACACAACACTATCTTTTCCATGATCACTAACCTTTATTAGGTTTATATTGTTCTATATATTATTTACTCTCCTCCAATATATTTTCATCCTTTGGATTCAACTAATTGGAGGGGACATGTAAGAAATATGAAACAGATGAATAACCCAAGAACATTTTAAGAGAGATTCTAAGCTACAAACGTTGTAAATGCATAAACAAAAGAAAATCATCAATTTCGAGAGATATGCAAATGTCAAGATGAGAAAATTGCATTATAAGCTCAAAGAAGAAGATACAAAAGATTGGCAAAATTTCCATACAAGATGCAAAATACAAGCTAGGTAGTGAATTTATATAGACCAGGGAGAGGGGTGGAGGTGGTAAAATTGACCAATAGGGAGATATCACCAAATGGTCTAAACATAGTAAATATAACTACCTCATAGGATGGTGACACCTCAAATGACCCACTCACCTAATTAAACTCACTTTATTAACCTAAGAAATCTTAATAAAAGTGTAGGAAAGACCTAGGAAATAGGAAAATAAATAACCCACTAGGAAAATAAAAACCTACATTAACACCCTCCCTTAAGCATAACTTAGGTGGGTGAATATATGGGTCCCAGAAAATGAAGCTTGATGAGGTACCCATGTACAAAGAATTCCCCCCCAAAAGAGAAGAAGCCCCCCCAAACACAGGAATATAATCCCTCGATAAGAGAGAACACCCCCTCAGAATAAAGAGAGAAAAGAGGACTAAGAAGCCCCCCAAAGTGGACACCTATTGCACCCCCAACAAAGCTCACAAATGAAGGAACTTTCTCTCAATGAAGAGTTTGGTGAAGATGTTTGCGATTTTCTCTGATGTCAGATAGCACTTAAGATCAATGATCTGCTCATGAATTAGCTCCTGAATGTAGTGCATGTGGACCTCAATGTGTCTTGTCCTCTAATGATGGACTGGATTGTGAGAGATTTGTATCACACTTTGGTTGTCACAAAAGATGATTGTAGGCTTCTAGAAGGGAATACTAAATTGAGTGAGAATATTCTGAAGTCAAATGGCCTCAGTAGTAGCATTAAATGCTCCTCAATACTCAACCTTTATAGATGAAAGAGTAATTATAGATGGCTTCTTGCTCGACCAAGAAATTGGACTGGAACCAAGTGAGAAGCAATACACTGAAGTGGACTTGTAATCCCAAGGATCACTTTCTCAATTTGAACTTGTATGGCCCACCAAGTCAATATCCACACCTATTGCATAGTTAATCCCATAACTATGAGTGCCTTGTACATAGTGAAGAATCTGCTTAGTTACTTTTCAGTGTAGCTCATGTGGCTCCTACATGAACCTGGAGACCATAACCACAACATATGATAAATCAAGCCTTGTGTGAGTCAAGTATATGAGACTCCCAACTAATTAGTGATACAAGGTAGCATCCACCAATGGTAAATAACAATGAGCCTTAAGTCTGACCCCTGACAAAAATGTAGTTGCCACAGGCTTACAGTTAACCATGCAAAATTTGGAGAGCATATCAAGTGCATACTATTGGGATAAGTTTCCATTGACTTGCAATCCTAACCAATTCATGTATCTCCAAAGTTCTTGGATTGTGTTCCCCAACACATAAGGACTTTGAGAGATTAATTAATATTTAATTATACCACTTGGCTTGTTGTAATTAACTCCTAAATGGTAGGGTCAAACTTGGGCATCCACTTTTGGGGTGGGGTCCATGAAGACTTGTTGACAACTCCTTGAAGTCTATTTTGAGAGTTTGACAACTCCTAGTGAGTGGGAGTTAACTTGGGTGCCCAATTTTGGAGGTGTCTTATATTTAGAGTTGGAGTTTTCTTTTTTATGTACATGAGTGGATATTGTTGAGATACTTTGCATGGATATTGTTGCAAGTATGTGCTAACTGGTGTTGTCTTTGATGTCAACATGTTTGTGTTTTCATTGGTGCCAACTGTATCTTCTGATATTGCTATCTGTTGATAGATTGAGTTGACAAGTTAAGAACAATGTCTGTGTATTTTGCTCTGCATTTTCTTTGTATTGAAGACCAGAGTATGAGATTTGGATATGATTTAGAGAAGTGTTTGAAGATACTAAATCTAGAATTTGGTGGTCCAGATCGTTGTGCCAAAAAAGTTCTATTCACCAGTTTGAAGACTGTTCCTAGCAATGTTTGCTGAGTGATAGAGAGATAGTATTTTGCTCTGCATTTCTCCACAGGTTAGATTTTGGTCTTGTGGTTCTGGACTTAAGCTTATAAAGTCCTTAGCTATCTCCATTCCAAAGGATTTGTTATTTGGTGCTCCGGAAAGAAAGTTACTGATTAGCAGAGTTTGACAATGTTTGTTGAGAAGTAATCTATGATGTGTCTTCAAGTGAGATCTATTACGGTTGGATTTGTCAGCTCCCAAATGATTCTATGTTGTTCGTGGATGTCTCCAGAATGTATTGAAGGCATGTGCTTGATCCGTAGGCTACAATGAAGTTCTTGGAAGCATGTATCTAAGTGTTCTTGATGTGTGCACTTGTTCTAGCCGACTTGGTTAGATACATTTGTTGCGGAGGTGATTTGTGGATTGTAGAAGTGTGTCCAAGCATGTGAAGATGTATTTGGGTCTGAGCTAAACCATGAACTATTCCTCTGTCATTCATTTTCTTTGCAACATTGTTTAGATCTAGTCCTAATTTGATTTATGTATGTATGCTGACCTTGGAGATAATTCCAATCATTGTAGAATGTAATTCTAACCTTGATGTGCATTCCAAGGTTGATGATAGGTATAAATGTATGTAATGAATTCATGAGTGAGTGGGTAGGGAGCGAAAATATGAAGATAAAGTGTGAGTTGTAAAAGTAGAGCAGAGCAGAGGAGATTTATTGTGCTTCAATGGAAGTGAACTCAGGCATGGTGTAGATGCTACTACATCAGTTCATCCTGGCAGTGAGCCAACCCTCGGCAGTGAGCCACCCTTTGGCAGCGATCCTTTCATTTGGGCAGTGAGCCTCTTTTGTTATTCGGTATTGTTACAACATTATATTATGATCTAACACTCACTTTGGTTTTTCCCTGTTTAGGGTTTTAAACGTAAAAATCTGGTGTTCATGTGTGTATGGTGTTGATGTGTTCATGTTTTGATTCTACTATTCATTTTTAATGTTCATAACAAAATAAGGAGTTAAATTAAGTGAATGCGACTGTGATATTGTATAAATAAGTTAAAGTTTTTGATACAACTGATTCACCCCCCTCTCAGTTGTCTTGTGCCTTTTAATAAATATAATGTTAGAGTTAACAAATGTGTTAGAGATGCATGATATCAGAATATTTATTGCATGAGTTCATAAAAGCTTGCATGGACTTGCATATTTTTGCATATGGTTGCATGAGTTCATAAAAGTTTGCATATGCTTGCATATTGTTGCATGTCACTTGCATGTTGTTGCATGTTGCTTCTATGGACTTGCATGTGCTTGCATGTTGTTGCATGTTGCTCCTATGGACTTGCATGTGTTTGCATGTTGTTGCATGTCAGTTATATGGACTTGCATGTTGTTGCATGCCAGTTTTGTGAGGTTGCTTGCAAAACAGTCCAACTCCAGAAACTTGCAGGACAGTTCATATCAAAGTTTTAGATAATGGGTATCTCTTGCATGTTGCTACAGGTGTTTGCATGCCACTTGCATCTACATAACAAGTTAATTCAGAATAATATTGGGAACATCAATTGTGCAGGTTATTGCATGAGAATTGGTGTGTGTTGATCACTTCAGTTGATTGAAATAGATTGGGCTAACTTGGGCATCCAATCTTGGGACTTTTAGTTGTTGCTTTTATTTGGAAATGTGTTTGATGTTGACTAAGTTCACTTGGGAAAACTTAGGTGCCCACATCCAGGACTGGTAGTTAACATGAAGCTTGACTTAGTTTGACTTTTGTCTTCTCTATTTAGAGCACTTGGTTTTTGCATGAGGACTTGTCTCATGTTATCAATTACAATTTATTGTAATTTGAGTTTCAATATTTTGAATTAAGAAGCTTTTGTATTAATTAAAAAGTACTATACATTTTTCAGAGGGTAAGATTTCAAAGACTTAGAAGAAAAAAGAAGTTTTTGAAGTGCATCAAGGACTTAGAGTAATTTCAGTATTGAATGTAATATTTTCCAAAGAGATTTAATACAAGCATAAACACCTTTGAGTGTGAAGTTTTTTCCCTTAGGGGTTTCTCCACGTAAATAATTGTCTTCTTCTTGCAAGCTATTTTCTTCGATTCTACATTAGATTGAAAGTGCAATATCATTTACACATTAATTGTTACAGATTAATCTTATTTTTAGCTTTTGTAAACACATAATTTTAAAGTTTATAGCAGCAGTTCTACCTTCATTTTCAACATTGGGTATTAGAGCTAACGGTTCTATTGAGTGAGGGATGCCTTTCTCATAAAGTGTTGAAGGTTTTTTGGCTACAGTGGGAGCTATTGTTTTGTGGGTTTTGTAGATTTGTGAAGAAGATTGTTGACAATGGCTTCTACCTCTCATATGGATATTGAGAAGTTCAATGGTTCTAACTACGAGATGTGGAAATTGAAAATGGAAGATCTCTTAGAATAAAGAGAACAGTGGTTAGTTGTTTCCAATGAGAAGAATCCAGCTATAACTATGTCTGATGAATAATGGTTAAAACTTGATAAAAAAAGCACGAGGAACCATAAGGTTGTGCCTTGTAGATGTCGTCCTCTTGAATGTTTTTACTGAAGCTACTACATACAAGCTATGGAAGAGGATAGGTGATGTTTATCAAACCAAAAGTTTTACTAACAAGTTATACCTCAAAAGACAGTTGTAATCTTTAAAGATGAAAGATGGTGATTCTGTTGCAAATCATTTAAATGCTTTTAATTTGATTTAAGTCAACTTGCATATGTAGATGTTAAGCTAGAAGATGAAGATAAATGCATCTTGTTACTTTATTCTTTACCAAAATCTTGGAAAAATTTAATTGTTACTATTAGTGGTAGTGGTACAGATCCAAAGATGCACAATATCATTCCTACTCTTCTTTCAGAAGAAATTAGAAGAAAGTCCAAAAATGGTGGATCCTAAGATGCTTTACATGCAAGGGGTAGGACTAAGGAAAAGAAACCTAAATGAGATAAGAACAAGGGTAAGTCTAAAGGGCATTCTAAAACCCCTGGTAAGAGCAAAGTAAAATGTTGGAACAGTCGAAAATGGGGACATGTGAAGAAGGATTGTAAAAACAAGAAAAAGAGTTCATATTCTTCCATAGAAAAATCCTTAGATGATGATGACAATGATGCTTTGATTATTTCAGCAAACACTATAAGTAATGATGCTTGGATTATTGATTCAGGTTGCTCTTATCATATGACTCCCAACAAGGAGTGGTTTTCAAAATATTCAGCATATGATGGAGGAGAAGTTTTCCTTGGTGACAATAGCACTAAAAAGATAATTGGCAAAGGAAAGGTAAAGTTGTGTTTTAGTGATAGAAGGATTAAAACCATTCATGATGTTTTACATATTCCAGGACTTGTAGGAAATTTACTTTATGTATCCTAGTTAAATGATTCTGGAATGCATGTGACATTTGATAAGTCTAGTTGTAGGTTGGTAAGAGGGAATTCGAGGTGGTTGCTAAAGGATCTCGGATGGGAACTTTGTTTAGACTTAATGCATCTACCTTGAATAATTCAGCCAATGTAACTTACACTAAAAATACATGTATGTTGTGGCACCATAGATTGGGTCACATCAGTGAAAAAGGTCTTAGGACCATTATTAATAAAAAACTGGTTGACGGTATTTCAGATTATTCTATTGGAAAATTTATTTCTGTGAGTATTGTGTGTTTGGAAAACAAAGTAGATCATCATTTCCTATTGGAACAAATAAAGCAAAGAGTTTATTAGAGATTATTCATTCAGATGTTTTTGGACCAATGGATATTGACTCTTTTGGAAAATCTTGATATTATGTCACATTTATTGATGATGTCTCAAGATACACTTGGATTTATTTTATGAATGCTAAATCAAGTTTCACTAATTTTAAGGAATTTAAAGCCTTAGTAGAGAAGCAAACAGATTATAAATAAGGGTGTTGAGATCAAATAATGGTGGTGAATATTGTTCTAATGAATTTGATGAATTTTGTAAGCATGCAGGTATTGTGAGACAAAAGACAACACCTTATACTCCCTAACAAATGGGGCAACAAAAAGAATGAACCAAACCTTAATGGAAAGAGTTAGGAGCATGTTGAGTAGTACTAAGCTAGATCAATGTTTTTGGGCTGAGGCTGTAAGTACTTCTTGCTACTTAATTAATAGATCTCCTTGTTCAACTCTTGAAGATAAAACTCCTTATGAAATGTGGTTAAAAAGAAAACCCTCTATTTCACATTTAAGGATCTTTGGTTGTGAGGCTTTTGTTCATGTTCCTAAAGAAAAGTGTACTAAATTGGATCCAAAAGCTCAGAAATACATCTTTGTAGGTTATGGTGAGAATGTAAAAGGTTACAAACTTTGGAACCCGAGATGTAATTTTTTAGAGTTTAGAGCTTGTGCAGGTGAAGAACAACCAAAGGAAAAATAAAAGAATTAAATAGTGCACTTTGAAACACATATAGGAAAGCAAGAAGATACACATGTTGAAGAACAATTAGATGGATCTGAAAATAGAGAAGAAGAGAGTTCAGTGAGTTTAAATAATGATGTGTAGAATGAGCATACAGAAGAACAAGCATAGCTTCTTACTCCTAATTTGAGAAGATCCACAAGGCAATGAAATCTAGTAAACAGGTATAGCCCACTTGATTTTCGTTGTGTATTTGCTTTTTTAAGTACTATTGATGAACCTATATCTTACAGGGAGGCTCTATCTTCAAAAGATAGTGAGTCTTGGTTACAGGCTATGCATGAAGAAATGAATTCTTTGGATACTTGTGACACTTGGGATTTTGTTAATTTGCCCAAAGGAAGAAATTCCATTGGTTGTAAGTGGGTATATAGAAAGAAAATTGGTGCAGATGGTAATCTAGAAAGGTACAAGGCCATATTGGTAGCCAAGGGCTACTCCTAGAGAGAGGGTGTTGATTTTAATGAAATTTCCTCTCCATTTGCTAAATTAACTTCTATTAGATTCCTTCTATCTATTGTTGTTACTTATGATTTTGAGATAGAGCAAATGGATGTTAAAACTATTTTCTTGCATGGGGATCTTGAAGAGGAGATTTATATGAGGTAACCTGATGGTTTTATTGTTAAAGGAAAAGAAGACTTAGTTTGCAAATTAAAAAGATCATTGTATGGTTTGAAATAGTCACATAGAATGTGGTATTAGAAGTTTTATGCTTTTGCATTGAAAGTTGGTTTTGTTAGAAGCAAAGAAGATCATTGTGTTTATCTTAAGATTATTGATGATCAGGTTCTAATCATTATCTTGTATGTTGATGACATGTTTATTGGGAACAACAAGGTAATGATTAGAGAGCTTAAAACTCAGCTTTCTAAATCTTTTGATATGAAGAACTTAGGGGCTGCAAAATACATTCTTGGAATGGAGATCAACAGGGATCGTGTTCACAGAAAACTATGGTTAAGTTAGATTAAGTATGTTGATACAATTTTACAAAGATTTAATATGCATGACTGTAAACCAACAAGCATTCCATTTCCTATTGGTACTAAGCTGAAATTAGACATGTGTCCTACTTTTGATGATGATTTTGAAGAAAATGTCTAATGTTCCTTATGCTAGTGATGTTGGTAGTTTAATTCATGGGGAGGCCTATGGGCTTAGAAAACCTATCTTGAACCAACACTTCAAGACCTAAATCATACCCAAGTCTCCCTACCAATTCAAGTGCTTAAAGACATTTTCTACCCAAAATGCCTAATCCAACCTACACAATCTATTACAAAGGTGAAAGACCTATTTGCCTATTATTTTCAGTACAGACAATGCTTTCTTGGTGTGAGGTATTCTTCTTTGTCCTCATTGCTTCCAAGATTCCCAATCTCCAAGGCTTATAGCCTTCTTGAGCCCGTTATCAGCCCTCCTCTCTAGGTCCAGGGTTCTGATTGCTTGGTGCTCAACTCTTTCTACTCTATTTTTCACCCCTGTCTTCTTAGACTGTAACTTGCATACCTAGCCAGGCTATAGCACAGCTCACCTAGGACAAGTTCACATGGCCTCTCATTGACAATCCAATCACTAACACCAACAGAAACAAAAGAAACAAGGTCTCTGCTTGATGGCCCTCCATGACTGTACAAGGAAAATGCAGGGGCATCAAGACAGAGACATCTTGTACAAACAGCAACAAAAGAACAAAAATTAAACTGTCTACTCTACTACAAACCAGATTATACAAGTACTCTACAGACAATATACAAATGGATTCAAACTGTCAATGTTTCTATTATCAAAAGTTTCTCTATTACATTCAATGTATGTTCTTCAATCTTTGTCCAACATTCCAACCCATTTACAAAGCCAAGAATAGTTCTTATACCATTTGTCATGTCTGTTATCAGATGGTTAGGGTTTCCTACATTAGTGTTGCTCCTGGCCGTTCCATTGGCCTAACACATTGGCATCGCTGGAGCTCTTTTATTAATAACTGACAGTCTACTTACTGTGGTTTGCTTTTGCTGACTGTCACCCCGATACAATAGCTTGTGGTTTTGGTCTTCGCCTATCGGCAAGACATCAACTATCGGCCACTTCATAACTTCTTTCACCGATATGCAAACTCTTCTCGATGGATATAACCCATCGTTCAAACTTATACAGTCGGCGTGACTTTTCCTTTGTTCTCCAATATACACAACTCACCCCGATGAACATTGATCCATCGGCATGACTTGGTCCGTCGGTAGCACCTCCTCCTCATCCGTCGATACTACATCTCTCTCCGATACACTGATACAACTATCATCATCCAGACCTTGAACATCGACATAGCTTTCGCTTCGCTCACTGATATCTATCTTCTCCCTAATAGAGACTCTTCCCTTCGCACTTGTCGGTATGACCTTCCATATTGGTGAAACCTTTCTCTTCGCTCACTGATATCATATCTCACACTGATGTGCTTCCATCAACTAGCCGTTGGTAAGACTTCTTACATCGGTCAGACATTCTGTCTGTCTCCCGATATGCATCTCACGCCGATAAACATTGTCTTCGTTGGCAAGACCTCCTTTGTCCTCCTCTAATATACTATTTTATCGGTGGGACACCGGCTATCGGTATAACTTTAAAAGGCTTCACCGATGAGCTCTCTCACTCCGATGCAATCGTCTATGGTTTCACTTCAATTCGGTCAACCCAATACACTTGAACCAAAAGAAAATCAAAGAAATACTTTATGACCACTAAGGTCATCACACCAAAATGTGTTATATACATATGGGCTTACTCAAAGCTCCTTGGTGCTCCTGCACCATAAATGTATGCAATGGTTTGCACTAGACCAGATATTGCACAAGCAGTGGGAGTTTTAAGAAGGTTTAAGTCTAACCTGGTAAAGAACATTGGACTTATGTTAAGAGGGTGTTTAGATGTTTGGAGGAACTTTTGATTATTGTTTGGTTTATCATGGTATTGATAATGTGAATAAATCATTAAACATACAGGTTTTGTTGATTCTGATTGGGCAGGTGACTTGGATAGTCGAAGGTCTACAAGTGGCTATGTTTTTACTTTGTTTGGAGTTGCGGTAAGTTGGATGGGTAAGAGGAAGCCCACAGTTTCTTTGTCCACTTTAGAAGCAGAGTATATGGTTGCTACACATGCCTCCAAAGAGGCAGTCTGGTTACAGAGACTTGGAACAGGTATTGGTTTTGATTGTAGGATAGTAAGGATTGGATGTGATAGTCAGAGTGCCATTTGTTTAGCCAAAAATCCTATGTATCATGCTCGTACTAAGCATGTTGATGTTCAGTATCACTTTGTGTGAGAAATGGTTGAGAATGGTAAGGTTTTGGTTGAAAAAGTTGACACTTTGGTTAATGTTACAGATTACCTTACGAAGCTAGTTAGTACATATAAGTTCTCTTGGTGCAGGAAGGCCATTGGCCTTGATCACTGTACTTGATTTAAAAGTTTGATTACCTCATTTAGAGTAATTGCAATGTATAATGTCAAGTGGGAGAATGTTGGGATAAGTTGCCATTAACTTGCAATCCTAACCAATTCATGTATCTCCAAAGTTCTTGGAATGTGTTCCCCAACACATAAGGACTTTGAGAGATTAATTAATATTTAATTATATCACTTGGCTTGTTGTAGTTATCTCCTAAATGGCAGGGTCAAACTTGAGCGTCCACTTTTGAGGTGGGGTCCATGAAGACTTGTTGACAACTCCTTGAAGTCTATTTTGAGAGTTTGACAACTCCTAGTGAGTGGGAGTTAACTTGGGTGCCCACTTTTGGAGGTGTCTTATATTTAGACTTGGAGTTTGCTTTTTTATGTACATGAGTGGATATTGTTGAGACAATTTGCATGGGTATAATGTTGGAGTTAACAAAAGTGTTAGAGATGCATGATATTGGAATATTGCTTGCATGAGTTCATAAAAGCTTGCATGGACTTGCATATTTTTGCATGTGGTTGCATGAGTTCATAAAATCTTACATGTGCTTGCATCTTGTTGCATGTCACTTGCATGTTTATTCTATGGAATTGCATGTGCTTGCATGTTGCTTGTATGGACTTTCATGTGTTTGCATGTTGTTGCATGTCAGTTTTGTGAGGTTGTTTGCAAAACACTCAAACTCCAAAAACTTGCAAGACAATTCATCTCAGAGTTTCAGATAATGGGTATCTCTTGCATGTTGCTATAGGTGTTTGCATGTCTCTTGCATGTATAGAACAAGTTAATTCAGAATAATATTAGGGGCATCAATTGTGCAGGTTATTGCATGAGAATTGGTGTGTGTTGATCACTTCAGTTGACTGAAATAGATTGGCCTAACTTGGGCACCCAATCTTGGGACTTTTAGTTGTTTTTTTTAATTTGGAAATGTGTTTGATGTTGACTAAGTTCACTTGGGCAAACTTGGGTGCCCACATCCAGGATTGGCAGTTAACATGAAGCTTGACTTAGTTTGACTTTTGTCTTCTCTATTTGGAGCGCTTGGTTTTCGTATGAGGACTTGTCTCATGTTATTAATTACAATTTATTATAATTTGAGTTTCAATATTTTGAATTAAGAATCTTTTGTTATAATTAAAAAGCACCATACATTTTCCAGAGAGCAAGATTTCAAAGACTTAGAAGAAAAAAGAAGTTTTTGAAGTGCATCAAGGACTTAGAGGAATTTCAATATTGGATGTAATATTTTCCAAAGAGATTTAATACAAGCATAAACACCTTTGAGTGTGGAGTTTTTTACCTTAGGGGTTTCTCCACATAAATACTTGTCTTCTTCTTGCAAGCTATTTTCTTCTATTCTACATTAGATTTAAAGTGCAATATCATTTACACATTAATTGTTATAGATTAATATTATTTTTAGCCTTGTAAACACATAATTTTAAAGTTTATAGCAGCAGTTCTACCTTCATTTTCAACACATACTTGGGCTATGTAATGAAGATACCAAACAAAGACTGAGTGATCTCAATTCCCAAGAAGTAGTGTAGATGGCCCAGGTTTGACATCAAGAAATGATCATGAAGAACAATTTTCACTACCTTGATGTTGGATGAGTGACTCCATGTCAGCAACAACTCATCAACATAGAGAACAAGGAAGGTGAGAGTATCATCGTACTATAGAATATAAACATTCATATTAGAATGACACCTAGTGAACCCAACTGATAGAAGGAAAGAGTTCATCTTGCCATACCAGGCCTGAGGGGCCTATTTGAGGCCATAGAAAGACTTTTGAAGATGACAAGTAAGTAAATTATCATGAACAAACCCCTTGTGGCTGCTCCGTATATATCTCCTCTTGAAGGTCACCATGAAGAAAAGCACTCTTCACATCCATTTGATGAACTTCCCAATAATGGGCAACGACAATAGCAAGGACACGTTGGATGAAATTTATCCTGGCAACTAGTACAAAAGTCTTTGAGTAGTCAATCCCAAGAACGTGGGAGAATCCTTTGGTACCAAGTGAGCCTTATGCTTATCAAATGACCCATTTGTGGCAAATTTTGTTTGATAGACCCACTTGCATTGAACAAGTTTCCTTCCCTTACGAAGGGGAACTAAATCCCAAGTATGGTTCCTCTCCAATTAACTAAACTCTTCCTACATAGCAGCACCCCACTTGGGGACACTAGAAGCTTCCTGAAAAGATTATGGATTGGAAGCTGAAGCAATGAAGAGATATGGAACTTGTTGGAATCATGGCCTTGTTATTCTAGCATCTGAAGGATCATGAACCCAATCACTTGACTCTAATGTTAGACGAGCCCAAAGAGACCCAATAGTTGAAGAATCAGGGGAATTTGGAGGAGAATCATCACCCTTTGAGTGATGACTAGGAGAAGAGGAATACAAATCCTTATCATCATCGTCACCATCTAAAGTGGAGGAAGAAGACTCCTCATTAATATTAGGAGGATTAAGATCCTTGAAAGAACTATCATCATGTCATAGTGTCTCCAAAGTGATGTAGATGGAGAAGTGGTAGGAGAAGAACTAGAAACATCCTCCTTGAAATGAACATTGCTCTTAATGCATAGCTCATGAGTTGTGGGGTGAAGAAGCCTGTAGCCTTTGACATCATATGGGTACCTAAAAAATATGCAAGGATTGCTTCTTTGGATCCATAGCCTTGTATTTCTTTGCTAGAATGTGGGCCCATGTAGGAGAACCAAACACTCGGAAGTGATTTATTGTGGGTTGCTAACTGGTCGAAGCTTGAAAAGGAGTGACCCCCTTAAGAGTTTAGTGAGGAACTCAGTTATGGGTGTAACACACACAATTGATGGCCTCCACCCAATACTAAGGTGCCATTGACCTATAGTGAATCATACATGTGACCATCTCTTTCAAGGATATGTTCTTTCATTTTGCGACACCATGTTGTTGTGGACTATAGGGAACAATGTGCTAAAAATCAATGCCCTATGAGGCACAAAATTGCTCAAACCTATGGTTGACATGTTCCCCCCATTATTTGTATGCAGAATCTTGATGGCCTTGTTACTAAATTATGTTCACACTTAATTTAGCAAGGCCTAAACATCAGTTGTTTAGAGGGGGTATAAGAAATTTTGCTTATGCATGAATCATCCAGTCAGTGTCTGATGTCTTGATAGAAGACGAGTGCAAAATCACTTATCAAAATCATGTAATAGCTCAAGCTGAGCTGTTACATCATCCTGGTAAGTGAAATCATCTATGGACAAGAAAACAGGCATTCAAAGAATTAAGATAATTGATGGAGTTCATGTTTCAGTTGCTGATTATTCATTATGTTTCAGTGCAAGAAAAAGAGGTATTTATAACTGTCAATTATACATCATGATTTATACATGAGTTTCAAAGAAAGATTAGTTGTTTTATGCTATAAACTTGATTCAGAAAGTGAAGTATACATAAGTCATTGCATAGGATGAAATAGCTGACCAGATTCAAAAGAATGTATCAAAGTGGCCCACACAAGCCGTGGGAGTAACTGAAATAGGAAACATAAAAGTAAATTTTACTTTTCAAAGAAAAGAAATGCATAGGAAAAGAAGAGGGACTTGTCATTGCCTGTGAATGACAAATCCCGTGGTTGAGCTGGTTGCTATCTTCCTCCATCCATTTGAGGTCCAACGTACCTGGAAAATAAATTTTGTTAGCTCAGGGCACCAAGTCTTTTCATACACAATCAGAACTTCAAAAGTACCATTCACTTTTATGTAGCGGCAATATATCAGTAATCATATCAACATAAGAGAGGTCAGAATGAGCAGACATAAGTGCTATATCAAAAAGAGATAGATCCATACAAGTAACCCCACATACTGAATCAAAGATATATTTCATATGCTAACATGTTTGCTTCTTGTGCAGGTATATGAGAAATTAGTTTGCTGATTCATCTTTTATGAAATAGCATGTGGAGAAAATGTGGCTCCCACAAAGGTTCAGCCTAGCATGCTTGGAGTAATGACATTAATGCAGAGATATTCGATAGACCAAGCATCATGATGTTTTCATCACATGCATGTTTCTACTATATTAAATGTATCGAGTACAAGAGAGAAGGTACAATCAAGTTGGAACAAATGCCATGTGGGACAACCAAGTCAAATGCCATGTGTTACTGTCATTAAGAGCCCATGATGCCATCAAAGAAATAGAGGTTTCAGTCATAGTAGAGCAACATATACAAGTGCAGTCAACATGATCATACACAGTCATAAAGGACAAAGGACAACAAGGCACAATGAAGCATGAATTTTCCTTTTGCTTTTATGAAGTATCAAATTATTGATCATATGTGCAAGTGAACAGTCCTATATCATACAAGTTCAGCCTCATAAGATACACAATCAGGAAGAATAGCCTTTTCTTGTCTTCTTTGATGAATCAAGTAGAGATACACAGGTGAAACAACAAATGAGGTGATAAACTTTGCAAGTGCAGCGAGTGAACTTGTCCAAATAGTCAAATAAAGTGAGCCATTACCAGTGAGCACAATGTGTAGGTATCTACTCTTGATATGATACGGTGAATTGGACACCAATTGTGCATACCAATTATTAAATGGAGCAGCCTCATAAGATATACAGTCATGAGAGATCCAACCAAATAAAGAGATGTTAAAATACATTTTATCAAGGAGATGCTACTCACAACACTGTCTAAGATCAGACAATAGAATCAAGGGTGCAACATATCATGAACAGTGTGACTGTATTAGGAGAAGTGGAAGGTTCATTTCCATTAAAACCACTTATATATTGCAAACACATTGTCACAGCTGAGAAGGAGAAAACAAATGTGTATCACAATGTTGCATCAGATAAAGGATAGTTGTCAACATGAAGGTAGCCATTGTAACACCATGTCATAGCTACATGAGGTAGCTTATCAAATATTTGCCATGTGTTATAAGGTACCAGTGAACTACAAAAAGGTAAGTGTTCATATCACCTGTGTATATGCATTGTTCAAATGTTATCATTAAGCAAAGATGCTTTTGAAATGAAGAGTTATAGCACATATTCATCATGGGCTGAGCAAAGTATGTACAAGATGAACAGAACAAAATGACACCTTCATCAAGTTAAAATATGCTAATGAGTCGTATACAGTGTTATTTTGGATCAGCAAAGTAAGAAGATATAACAGGTGCAACCAAAGTATATATGTCTGCATGTATGCATGATACATGTTCCAAGCTTCATATCATACACTGTTAAGGAAATTTCATGAAGTCTTTTGTCTTTGAACACAGGTACAGTCATTAATGAGCTACCGAAATGTAATTGTAGCCTCATGCATCCAAGGTATAGCTATAGATTACTCGAAAAGAATAAGACTCTTCTAACAATATGTTATGCATCTGAGACAAAAGTAAATGAGTGGCTATACATACTAATCAATGGTGCTTCAAACATCAAGCATTAACCTCTTTCATAGAAAGGATCTTAAAGTGCATACATTTTGTTTGCAATGGAAATTTGATGTCATATACATGCTACAGATGCATAAAGATGCATGATAAGAACAACCATGCTATTAAAGAGCTGATATCAGTTGCATAGTGGTGTCATGAGATGAAGATAAAGGAGGTGTTGTCTTAAGAGCTATAGAGGGAATCAAATGAAGAGCTTTTGTATGTCCATCTCATAGTTTTCAAAAGATAGATACAGGAGGTGAGGTTATGTTTATCTATGTTTATAGTGAACATAATAAGTGTATATATGCTGCAGCAGTGAGCACATTTTTGTTGCCAATGAGGAAAAAACCAGTTCATATGACCAAGTGTGGCTACCAGAGAGTTTTATTATTTTACAAACCCATATCATATTTTGCATGGTGAATATCAGTTATAAAAGAGATACATGGGTCGAACCCTTTTTATGTTTTTTAAGACAAAAGAAAATGCTCAAGAATGGTGAGGAAGAGCTCATATAAATAGAAATACAGTTACAGCCGCGGCCTGTAGATATCCAGTGGCCTTTGTAATGCTTCTACACAAAATGGACAAAGGGAAATGCATTCATTTTAGACCTCTAATCCTATGACAAGCCTCATATCAATGGAGTAATCAAAGTCACAAATACTGAAGAAATTGAAGGTTTGTGAGTTTAGAATGAAAGAAATATTAGTTGGTCATGGCCTGTAGTGCCATATCGAACCTTATCAATGAAGAAATTGAAAGAATGTTGCAGTCTTCGAAAGGACAGACAAAGCTTACCATTATGAAGAAGCATATACACATTGGGGCTGCGATTTTTATCTTTACATTATCCCCAATGAGCTCAGACCAGTGCAATCATGGCGGCCTCGAATGCAAAAGGAGAGTAGTTAAATATAAACAAAGTGAAAATACATCAGAGAATGGTCTTTGTCGTGGCTAGAAAGCCATAAAGATGATTTTGAAATGAAGGATATTGTTCAAATCTATGCCAGAAAAGCTTACCTTCATAAACTGCTCAGAATTAGCAAGAAAATCTAAGGTTTTCAAGTCCAAACCCTAGGTAATCCTTGGTGGCACAGAGAGAGCTTTCCCATCTAATGCATAGAGCAAAATGATGCAAAAGATAGGGCATCAAATGTTTTGCTTTAGGTTTCCTTTCTGCCCTAAGTTCGATGGGGCATTTTGTCACATTGATTTTATTTTTTCATGCCTGATTAATGCCCATTGTGGTATTGTAGTCCACCTTGCATTTGCTAAGTCCCCATGACTTGGAATAGTAATCCTTAGGTCCCTTTTTGCATATAATGCCTCTAAAACTGATTTGGTTACCTTGGAAATGAACACATAGGTCCATATGTCTTAGTGCATTTTGTGAACTATTTGAAGGATAAGCCATGGTAAATATGCCTTAGGATATTTTATGATTTTTATAGAAAATCAAAATGCCCAAATAGAGAAATACTTCATACTTGGCAATTTTAAATCAAAAGCATATGTTTTGCTTTGTGTCAAAAAAAAAGTCAGGAGGTTGAATATTTATGTCCAAAGTGCCTTCTTTTTTGCATAGGTTTGAAACAAATTTGAAATGTAAAACATTAAGCTAAGTGGTGTGACTATAAACCACTTAGTTAGTGTTAATTAAATGCAGAAATAAATGTAATTGTGTCATTTATTGTGCAAGGACAAGTTGAGGATGCTTTCAAGATGTGGTCAAAGGGGTGTGGTTGGGTATTAATGTGTAAATGCCAAGCATTTATGATGCTGCAGGAGAGGTTGGCAAATAGATGGAGGAGTTATTGAGGAGATTTGACTTGTTTTTAATAGCATTTAAGGGCATTAAGAGGCAGTTCTTGGGGCTTTTATGATGGGTGATGACAGGCCTTGACTTTTCTTCATTGAAAACTCATTTTGGAGGGTTTTGGATAGATATTTTGAGGGCTTTTATGTTATGCACGACCAAGGAAGTTTATGGTCCTTATCCTTTCACAGCTGATTGGAGAAGTATATAGTCTTCTCTTTTGTTTATTATTCAGGAGTTCTGGCTGTTCACTGCACTGCATATTGTAATTTTTGAGTTCTTTTGCAAAAGTGGACATTTTTGTAACTCATTTTCAGAGTAACACAATATTGTAACACCTTTTAGTAGTAATAACCAGTTTATACCTTCCCATACTTCTGATATTATGTGTCCTTAGTGTTAGTGCAGATTCTTGTGATGTTCTTTGTCCTTGGAACTATATTTCATGTTGGTGCCTTTATGTAGGAATACATACATTTTTTTGTAGGTTGTGAGATGTGCTAGTAATAAGAATCAGTCTTAAGTGGTGAGAAAACATCTTTCTCCCTTAAAGGACTATGGTTATTTAGCCTTCTTGTAAATTGATGATGCAAAGATTGTGATTTACTGGGTTGTGTATGAGAGCCTTAATATTGCTAGTTCTATCGTGTGTTAGTTATTTGTGTAGTCTCTGATAATCATTTGGTGCATCACCTCAGATAGTAGGTTTCATTTTCATGCAATCCTTCTTACCCTTTTCTCTGCAAAGGTGTTAGTTCAAGCAGTTATAGATGGAGTATCAAGAGGAAGTCAGCCTTCTCTGGAGGTTCTTTCCATCATAGGTGACCCACAAGCCTGGAAAGATCCCATGTTTCTCCAGAATGCTAAGTTCTACAACTTAGCAAGGGTGCAATTTTGAGAGACAATAGGCCTTCCTAGATTATTTCTCTTCAAAAGCTTTAAATTCTTGAAAAGATTCAAAGAATTAAAAATTCTATTTGAGAAAGTATACCCATGTGTATCTAGAAAGATCATCAATAAAAGTCAAAACATATCTAGCCTTGCTGAAAGAAGAATGTGGAAATGGGCCTGTCAAGTCACTATGTATTAAATATAGAAGTTGTGTGGCCCTCCATGCTTTACCTTTATCATATTTCTCCTTAAGATGCTTACCAAGAATGCAACCTTGGAAAACTCCATCAAAAAATTGAATAGAAGGTACCCTTAAAACCATGTCCTATTGACTGAGCAAGTAACAGTAGTTCAATTGGCCAAATTGTTGATGCCACAAACAACCCACCTCATCTGAGTGAGTGAGAAAATAAATTGAAGGAGAATTAGGAACAAAATGTGAAAAGTGATACAGTCTAAATTGATTATCAACTTTCCAAACATCAATTGTAGACCCATTGTGTAATTCACTGATTACCACTATATCTGGAGTGAACTCAACCTGCTTGCTAGATCTAGTGTGAGTGATTTGATAGACAAATATGAGATTAGTTGAAAAAGATGGAACATAGAGAACATCATGAAATGTTCCTTCGCCTATGTCAATAGACCCTCTCCCATGCACCTCAACAGGAGTGTCATCACCCATTAGTATAGATGGCATAGAACATGGCTCCAAAGATGTAAAACCATCTTGTGATGAAGCCATGTGGTGCAAAGAACCTGAGTCAATGATCTAGGAATTGGGTTGTGAAGCAACAACAACTAGGGCCTTACCCTTTCCTTTCCCCTTACTTTTGTCTGTGTCCTTTGAAGATTCCTGAGATGAACTCTGTTTGACAAAATTAGGTACCTTAATATTATTATTTTCAAGAAGATGTGTAAGATGGTCAATTTTTTTCTTTAAACACTTGTATTCATCATGACCAAGTTTCTTACAATAGGCAAACTTTACCTTCTCCTTCTTATGCTCGTCGCCTTTGGATGAAGAGGCCAAATTAGCTGCTTTAGGGGCAACCAATTTTTTATCTTGTTTCTTCTCTCCTTGATTATGCGGTTTCTTATTCTTCATACTTGACCCTTTTTGATATTTAGTGCTCTGATTTGTAGCCAAGACATGAGATTTAGAGGGCTTAATAATGCCCATTTAAACCAATTTATCTTTGTCCTTTATGATTTCATTTGCAAATTCATCAAGAGAAGGCATTTTATAAGTGGTTCCTAAGGCACTTTTAGTGGCAAGAAATATAGAAACAAACACAAAATAGTTTGGACCAAGCTTGGAAAGAATACTTAAGATCAATTGAGAATCTTTCTTCTCAATTCCACATTGTTTTAATTAGAATCTTATGGCCTTTATTTTAGTGAAGAAGCCATGTATAGTATCAAATCTAGAAGGACTTAACCCTATGAGCTCATTCTCTAGTAGATGTCCTCTTATTTCATCTTGCGTACCAAAGAGATTTTCCAAAGTGGTCCATACATCATTTGGTGTAGGCACAGATTCAATATGAAAAATCAAATCTAGAGATATAAACATACACAAAGTTTCAAAAGCTTCATCCAACTTATTATACCATTTTGGCTTTTTTGCATCTTGTGTGGGTTCAATTTCAAGCCCCATTTTCACCCTATATAACCCTTGTTTCTTGAGATAGACTAACATTTTAGACTTCAAATCAAAGTAGTTATATGAGTTAGAATAGTAACTGTTGTTTGATCCATTTTATGCAGAAAAGAAGATTGAGTTTGTAGTTGTGTGGAAAAAAATGTAGAAACTCAAAGAGAGCACACAAGACACCCCTGATTTTTCACTCAATCAAAGAACCTGAAATGAAATAAGATTTGACACTTTATATTTAGTGTGATTATAATTTCCACCAGCAAGAAACATTGAGTTAACTAGATCTTAATGCTTTAGAAATTATCAACAAATAAGTATATGTTGAAAGTACAATACTAGAATAAAACCAAGTGAAAAAAATATCACCACTATGAAGTACATGAAAAATAATGCACTTTCAAAAAAGGAATCACCTCAATCCAAGGTCGTAAGTGAAAGTTATGAGTCTTCAAAGTTCCCAAAATGAGAACTGTGCAATGTCACCTAGGAGAATCTATAATTTCTAGAAAATCCATACACTAAAATAAAAAATAGTCTACACCAATGCATAGAGCATGAAAAATTATCCCAAATAAAAAAAATTACTTAGAAAATGGAGCCAATATGACCCAAAACGGTGCCTTTGAAGTTTGTCTTCAAATCCAGAAACTCCAATAGAGAGTGGTCTTGAGTTTGCAAAAGTCTCCCTCCACCAAATTTGGTGGTACTTACAAATTTAATGGACCACTAGATAGATTAGAACTTCTCCAAGTTGGAAGATCACCAGATATATTTGGTGAAAACTAAAAATGGGATAAAGGCCAAAATGGCCACCAAACTTAGAAAAGCCCAAAGTAGGCACAAAGGCCGAAAGAGGCGTAATGTTCAAGGTTTTCAAGGCCTTAAAGACTAAACGTGTATGAGGTTCAAGGGCCAAAGCCTCATCTGAGATCTGATATATAGGGTCTATGGCCCAATGAAGGGTCCATAGGTTATACAATGCCTATGACCTATGAAAGGGGCACGAGGCCTGAGTCCAAAGGACTCCTGTGGTACCTCTATGCAGTGACTTGCATAGGGGTATGTCCCCCAAAATATATTATTTTGTTTTTCAAAACAAATTTTTTATAATGATTTTATATATAAAAGCTATGATTTTACAATATAATTTTTATGAAAAAATATCGCAGAAAATAATTTTTTTTGAAAAGCATGCCTCACAAGCATTGTACGATTCCCTAAACAATTATTTTTCCTCTATGGGCAACTTTTTCCAAAATTGATGATTTAGTAGTCAATCTTTATATTTTTGGGCCATCTTAGCACAATGGTGACGTCTGTTTGTCTTGAAAATGTCTCAAAAAATAGTTTCCTATCAGATCTGATCTTCAAACCCCCATTTACAACTATGTCAAATGATCTCCAAATTAGATGAAATGAAAGCCAATCTTGACTTTCTCGATCCTCCTAGACATGTTAAAATAGTAAAAAACACAACCCATATAACCAAAATAGATACAACCACCCATATATCACAAAACACATGCAAAATAAAGAGGTTAATGGGTCTTTTTAAATCTTTTTTGATTCTCCAAATCATTGAAAAATACAAGAGAAGAGCATACGAGATTTACAATATCTCACAAAGAACTCAATCTCTTAATCAGGAATCTAAGAACTCAAAACTCTCAAAACAAAAGCTCTAATACCATGTTAGAAATCTAAAACAGATGAATAACCCAAGAACGTTTTAAGAGAGATTCTAAGCTACAAAAGTTGTAAATACATAAACAAAAGCAAACCAGTGATTTTGAGAGATATGTAAATGTTAGAATGATATAATTACATTACAAGCTCAAAGAAGAAGCTACAAAAGATTAGTAGAATTGCCATACAAGATGCAAAATACAAGCTAGGTATTGAGCTTATATAGACCAGGGAGAGAGGTGGAGGTGGAAAAACTGACCAATAAGGAGAGACCACCAAACGGTCTAAACATTAAATGTAACTTGCTCATAGGATGGTGACACATCAAATGACCCACTCACCTAATTAACTTTATTAACATAAAAAAGCTTAATAAAAGTGTAGGAAAAACCTAGGAAATAGGAAAATAAATAACCCACTAGGAAAATAAAAACCTACACTAACAATCACTAACTTCTTTTTTCTAAGCATGGTCACATTGTTGGGAATTAAGGTGTCTCAACCTTTACAAATTCCTAGAATTATTTATTTATTTGTATATTAATTTATTGCCTAATGTTGTAATCACTTGCACATTCAGTTTAGTCACTTAGTTGAGGTGGCACGGTGACATGTCATCTTACTTAGAATGTGACTTGGATGGTCAAGTCAAACCTACATGGATTTGGGTGTCCCATTTGAGGTGGCACTAATATGCCATGTGTCGGCATCTTGTGGTGTGTGGAAGACAATATTCCATTTGACATAATCTATGATGCGTAAGAGCCAAGTTTTAAGATTCTTATGACAAGTGATGACAAGTGTCGGTGAGGATCTTTGCATGAGGGAAAGACATCTTTGGGCACCCAAGTTGGGCTATGACATGTTGTAAGAGGAATATTCTATATTTAGCATTGTATGATGGATTCTCTTGCAACATTAAAGGTTGTTATCTTGGGAAAATCTATGACAACTGTAAGATGTGTAAGAGCATCTGTCATAGTCTATTTTTAGCATGGAGTGTTCCTATGTTGGGAAAGTCAAATCTGCCATGTATGACAGATGTAAGGGATGTATGTGCAGCAAGGACAAGTGTCCTTTGATGTGGGATAATGGCCATGTGGCCAAGGTGGATTTCTATCCCAAGATGCTCTCAATATTTGCCTTGTAATCTCTATATATTGCATAGTTTGGAGTTGTAGTTGCATAGTGTTTTTACAGGTACTGTTATGCCGTCGGAATAACTCCAGAATCAACATTTGAAGACTCTTGTAAGAACTTGGATTGCAAGTGTATTGTAAACACCCATTGTTTCTGATAATACATTGTGCTAGTTTTAGAGTGTGGGGTTTTTTACCTAAAAAGGTTTTCCCCGCCTACATCTTGTGTCTACTTCTCTTTGTCTACATACTTGTTTTGTGTTTGCTGCTGTAATATCTCTGATATATGTTTCATATTGCTGCAATTGTAAAGGTTGTAAAGAATTTGCATACCTCTCTCCTCATTAGATTAGTTTAGGAAGTGATTTCTGCACACCTAGCTTCCTTTCAGTTGGTATCAGAGCCTAGCCAATTTTGGTCCTAGCTATTGGGTAGGGGTTTTTTGTACTAATCTTAGATTGAGTGGGAGTCTATGCAGAGTATTCTGTAATCTTGTTGTAGGAAGGAGATGGCAGGCACATTTGGAAGAATAGAGGTTAAAAAATTTAATGGCAGCAATTTCGAGTTGTGGAAACTCAAAATAGAAGACATGCTTGTTGATAGAGACCTATGGGAAGTAATTTCCAGTGTAAAACCAACAAAAATGTCCCAAGATGATTGGGATCTCAAAGATCGTAAAGCCAAGGGTCTTGTGAGACTCTATTTGGCTGATTCACTCTCGTTAAATGTTCATGAGGAGAAAACTGCGAAGGATCTGTGGAAGAAACTTGGTGATGTTTATCAAGCTAAATCCCTGGTAAACAAGTTGTTCCTACGGAAGAAGCTATATTCTCTAAGGATGGAAGATGGAGGATCTATTGCTGATCACATGAATGCCTTCAATATGTTGGTTGCACAATTGACATCCGTTAGTGTGAAGATGGAGGAGGAGGATTGGTGTATGACCCTGCTTTTTTCTTTACCGGATTCGTGGGATCATCTTGTTATGACCATCGGGAGTACCACATCCACTTTCAAAATGGAAGATGTGGTGTCTTCGTTGTTATCTGAAGAGATGCGGAGAAAGTCATCCGAGTCAGCCAAAGAAGCTCTTGCGGTTCGTGGAAGACCCAAGGAGAAAGAGAAAAAGAAAGACAAGAAAGATGAGAAGGGTAGATCCAAATCCCATGGGAGATCCAAATCTCCTAGAAAGTCCAAGGTACTGTGTTGGAACTATGGGAAAACTGGGCATTTCTGAAAGGAATGCAAAGAGGAGAAAAATATGAAAAAGAAGAATGTCCTAGATTCATATTCTGAAAAGTCACAAGATGATGGCGATGCCTTCATTATGGCCTTGGCCACCCATGCATCTGATGATGTGTGGATGATTGATTCTAGTGCATCTTTTCACATGACCTCGCATCGAGACTGGTTCATGAAGTATGAAGAGTTTGATGGTGGAAGAGTGTACTTGGGTGATGAATCTCATCTGAAGATTGTTGGTCGTGGAAGAATCTCAATCTAATTCCCTGATGGATGAGTGAAGGGGATCTCTGGGGTTATGCACATCCCAGGCTTGGCACTGACCCTGCTTTCTGTAAGTAAATTGAATGATGCAGGTGTACAAGTTATCTTCTCAAAAGAAGGATGCAAGATGACTAGAGGAGCTATGGTGCTTGCGAAGGGTATTTAGAGAGGTACTCAGTTTTAGCTGGAGGCATGCATTTCACAATGCAATAGTTCTTTTGACTCGAAGAAAAGAGATGCAGTCACTTCATCCCCACCATTGGAACCAACAACTAAAAGATCTGTTGTATCAAATTCTGATGGTAGTGCATTTTGGGTACCTAAGGGTGCTCATGCTTTGGAAGTTAAGCTTCCTGCTGAGAAGACAATGTTATGGCATAAGAGACTTGGCCACATTGGTGAGAAGGGTCTTAGTACCCTAAAAAATAAAAACCTCATCGAGGGGTTAAATGATTGTAATCTCAAGTTTGACTTTTGCGAACATTGTATATATGGAAAGCAAAACCGTTTTCAGTTTTACTCGAGTTCTCATAAGTCTTCTGGTGTATTGGATCTTATTCATTCTGATGTGTTTGGTCCAGTTAATGTTCCTTCAATCTCTAAATCTATATATTTTGTATCTTTCATATATGACTACAGTAGAAGGACATGGATTTATTTTCTCAGAAGCAAATCTGAAGTCTTTAGTCGGTTCAAAGAGTTTAAAGCTTTTGCTAAAAATCATACTAGTAAAAAGATCAACTATTTGAGAATTGACAATGGTGGTGAGTTTTGTTCGGTAGAGTTTGATAAGTTTTGTAAAGATCAAGGGAATGAAAGACATAAGAAAACTCCATACACCCCGCAGCAAAATGGAGTTGCAGAGAGGATGAACAGGACACTGATGGAGAAGGCTAGGAGTATGCTTAGTGGAGCAAGCCTCAAACAAAAGTTTTGGGCTGAAGTTGTAGCCACTGCTTTCTACCTGGTAAATAGGTCTCCTACATCAGTGCTTGTTGGTAAGACACCTATGGAGGTGCGGTCTGGTAAGAAGCCTTTAGTTAGATAGACATCTTCATGTTTTTGGTTGTGAGACATATGCACATGTGCCTAGGGAGAAACAATCAAAATTGGAGAACAAGGTTGTTAAGTGTATCTTCATTGGCTATGGTGTCGGTGTGAAAGAATACAAGATTTGGGATCCTATGGTTGAAAAAGTGTTGTATAGAAGAAGTGTTATTTTTAGAGAGCTAACATCTTCTTCCACTGTTCTACAGCCAGAAGAGAAAGAAAAGAAAGAGGATGTGGTTCAGTTTCCTTCTACTCCTGAGAAGACTAAACTGAAAGACCCTGTTGGACCTAATGATGAGGAGAGCTCTGGCAGCTCTGAAAGCTCAGAAGATAAAGTAGAGCCTCCACCTCAACCTTTGAGGAGGTCCACATGAATCAGGAAGCAACCTGAGAGGTTTGGTTATACATTACTTGATTCTAGTTGTGCTTTTGCTTTGCTTACTAATGTTGATGAGCCTAGAACTATGACAGAGGCTATGGACATGAAATATGTAGGTTCCTGGAAGGAGGCCATGGAAGATGAGATGGATTCTTTGGAAAAGAATAAAACTTGGGACTTGGTGCCTTTGCCTGATGGTCGGAAACCTGTTGGATGCAAATGGGTTTTCAAGAAGAAATTTGGTGTAGATGGCAATGTTGAAAAGTATAAAGCTAGATTGGTTGCAAAGGGGTACTCACAAGTGGAGGGAATTGATTATGGTGAAATTTTCTCTCCTGTTGCAAAGCTAACATCTATTCAGTTCCTATTATCTCTTGCAGTTGCTTATGATCTAGAAGTGGAACAAATGGATGTGAAGATAGTTGTCTTTCATGGTGACTTGGAGGAAGAGATTTTAATGTCACAGCCAGAGCATTACATAGAAAAAGGAAAAGAAAATTTGGTTTGCAAGTTAAAGAAGTCTTTGTATGGATTGAAACAATCTCCTAGGATGTGGTACATGAAATTTGATGCCTTTGTGTTGTCGATTGGATATCTGAGATCAAAATCAGATCATTGTGTGTATTAAGTTTGACAATGATCATATTCTCATTATTACACTATATGTTGAGGATATGTTGCTGATTGGGAATGGTAAGAATATGATTTCTGATTTGAAGTCTCAGTTGTCAGCACAGTTTGAAATGAAAAAGTTAGGGCTAGCTAGGTACATTCTGGGAATGGAGATTACAAGAGACAAAGCAAACAAAAAACTTTGGTTAAGCCAGAGTAAGTATGTGAAGATCGTGTTGGATAATTCAGCATGGCAGATTGTAGACCATTGACTATTCCTGTTTCATTGGGAACAAAGTTGTCTATTACTGATTATCCAAAGTCTCCTAAGATGGAGGATATGAGCAGAGTATCTTATGCTAGTGTTGTTGGTAGCTTGATGTATGCTATGGTCTATACAAGACCAGACATTGCCCAAGCAGTGGGAGTCCTTAGTCAGTTTATGGCTAATCCTGGATGGGTACATTGGGATGCAGTGAAGCGAGTGTTCAGATATATGCGGGGTACTTCTGAGTATTCCCTATGTTATCATGGCCATCCTACAGGACCTCCGCATTCTGTATGTATTCGTGGATTTGTGGATTCTGATTGGGCTGGTGACATTGAGAGCAGGAGATCCACCAGTGCTTATGTGTTTACTATGTTTGGTGGTGCAATTAGTTGGATGAGTAAGCAACAACCTGTGGTTGCCTTGTCCACGACAAAAGCTGAGTATATGGAAGCAACTCATTATTGTAAGGAAGCCATTTGGCTTAAGTGGTTGTGTTCAGATATTGGTGTTGATGCAGGACAAATTACTATTTGTTGTGACAGTTAGAGTGCGATTTGCTTAGCAAAGAATTCAACTTTCCATGCCAGAACAAAGCATATTGATGTTCAGTTTCATTTTGTGCAAGACATGGTAGAGGATGGGAAGGTGTTATTGGAGAAAGTAAACACTTAGAAGAATGTTGCAGATGCATTGACGAAACCTGTGGGCACAAAGAAGTTCAGATGGTGTTTGGATTAAATGGGCCTCTTGGCCCCCAGCATTTAAATCTTGTCATTTCTTTTGGCTCTTACAAGGTGTTCGACAAGTGGGAGAATGTTGGGAATTAAGGTGTCTCAACCTTTGCAAATTCCTAGAATTATTTATTTATTTATATTAATTTATTGCCTAATGTTGTAATTACTTGCACATTCAGTTTGGTCACTTAATTGAGGTGGCACGGTGACATGTCATCTTACTTGGAATGTGAATTGAATGATCAAGTCAAACCTACATGGATTTGGGTGTCCCATTTGAGGTGGCACTAATATGCCATGTGTCAACATCTTGTGGTGTGTGGAAGACAATATTCCTTATGATGAATCTATGACGCGTAAGAGCCAAGTTTGGAGATTCTTATGACAAGTGATGACAAGTGTCGGTGAGGATCTTTGCATGAGGGAAAAGCATCTTTGGGCGCCCAAGTTGGGCTATGACATGTTGTAAGAGTAATATGCTATATTTATCATTGTATGACAGATTCTCTTACAACATTAAAGGTTGTTATCTTGGGAAAATCTATGACAACTGTAAGATGCGTAAGAGCATCTGTCATAGTCTATTTTTAGCAAGGAGCATTCCTATGTTGGGAAAGTCAAATCTTCCATGTATGACAGATGTAAGGGATGTATGTGCAACAAGGACAAGTGTCCTTTGATGTGGGATAATGGCCATGTGGCCAGGGTGGACACCTATCCCAAGATGCTCTCAATATTTGCCTTGTAATATCTATATATTGCATAGTTTGGAGTTGTAGTTGCATTGTATTTTACAGGTACTGTTATGTTGCAGGAATAACTCCAGAATTGACATTTGAAGACTCTTGTAAGAAATTGTATTGCAAGTGTATTGTAAACACCCATTGTTTCTGATATTACATTGTATAGGTTTTAGAGTGTGGGGTTTTTTACCTAGAAAGGTTTTCCCCACGTACATCTTGTGTCTACTTCTCTCTGATATATGTTTGATATTGCTGCAATTGTAAAGGTTGTAAAGAATTTGTATACTTCTCTCCTCATTAGATTAGTTTAGGAAGTGATTTCCGCACACCTAGCTTCCTTTCACACATGACAATCACGTGATTCATAACTATCCATGAATAGTATTGCATCTCTTCAAGTGTCCCATGACACTATCCAACCACCCTATTTCTTCAAGAGAAGTATCTGCAAATTTTCCTTTCTTGTTCTTTATGCTTTTGTATTATTGACAACACATTATTGTTTTAAATTCTTATGATGTTACTCATTTATTTCATTTATATTTTATAAGATTTTAACATGGAGCGATCATTTCAAGGTAACAAGTACCGAGGTGGAATTTACTTTCATATTTGTATCCTTTTTATGGGTATTTGTGCATTTAATTTCATGTTAGCACTTGTATTTACTTTGACATGCATTCGCATGATAGTTTGTATGCACATCAAAGTGGGTAATAGTGAAAATTACATACTTATGCCCTTTTCCCTTATGTTTTGGTCCCACTTTGACTAGAGTGACCTCTATGCAATAAAAAGTATATAAATCAATTTTTTTAAGCTAAGTGTGAGTACACAATTTAATCTTTATCCATTCATATTTACACTTATTCCTAGGGACCAATCTTGATCTTTAGTTTTACCCCTTTCCTACCTTGGATCAGATTTATAGTTACAAAATCAATCTTGATCACTTCTACACTTGTAGAAATGTTTGATTTGCTTTTCAAATTTAAATCTTAATATGGCTATGACTTGACCTATCCTTATGAACATTGTGTGTTGACTCAAGGTAAGAAAGAGTTTTGTTTTTAACCCTTGGTGATATATTTAAAGGGGTGGCCCTAGTTTATTTTAGACTTCATGCTAGATTTCATCATTCCTAGAGTTTCATTACTATTTGCATGTATTATTAAAGAATCTACATTGCACAACCATATAAGGAAGATTGCATGTTTGAGAATTATGTTCTTGATCTCTTATATAGTTGTTGTCCATCAATATCCTTACATGGTTTGACACAAGGGAAGTAACTATCCCTACCATGTGCAAACTAGAAAGCAAAACAATAAGTTTTTATGTTGGAATTTGGATAGGTAAAAATCACGTTAATAAGATCAAGCGTGTAAGTGAAAACATAATCCTACCACCATCAAATAATCAAATCCAAGTGAAACCAAAAGCATGCAATTCAAGAACAAGATCACCTAGATTGTATGATTCCTTGTTTGTGATGTGGATTGTTTCTCAATAATGAACAATCATGAAGATCAAAGCTGCCATGATGAATGGATGATAGTGATAATATGCTCAATGGATGTAATGGAAACTCAAATGCTCAATATGCTCAGGATGATAATGTAGACGCTATATGAAAATGATGGATGATCTAGTATGGAATGAGAGGGTCTTTATATACACTCAACCAAAATCAATCAACGGTAGAGATTTGGTGGCTATGTGAACGGTTGAGATGAATTGATAATCATAGGTGAATGTGTAAATGACAAGTGGAGGGAAGAATAAGGCTCATGTGTGATTGTGTACATAAAAAGTACTACATGTGAAAGATATTAAATGAAAGATGTAGTACCACACATGTTTCAAATAAAAGATGCACACATGTCGGCTTATGATAAAAGATGAAGATAAATGATAAGAGAAATTAATTAAATAAATAAAATTTATTTAATTAATTGGAAAGTGGGATTATGAAGGGATTTTAATTAAATAAATAAGATTTATTTAATTAATTGGCTAATGGAATAAGGATAGGAGTGGGTTTAGGACAAAATGCTACATGATGTCTAGATGATGTATTTGACTAGGTGATACAAGACATGGACAAATTTGGGACAATTTTGGGTGTCTACATTTTGGCCCTCTTTGATACAATGTTTGTTAGAACGTTGTGTCAAAGAAGATACTAAGATTCGCTCGATAAGAAAGGTTATGCCCCAGTGTAATTGGCAGGTGATGCCCCCTCGAGAGGTAAGCCAGGCTAACCAGGAAGGGCTGGGTTGGCTTGTGATAAGATGAAAATAGGCTTTGGTTGATCAATCTTGGTTGAGGACTATATATAGAATTATGATGGAATGGATAAGTGATATGAAAACTTTTAAAGTAATTGCTCAAAAAGTAGAGAAATGCAATCCTTATGTTTGATATGGCATATGGATGTTATGCACCAAGGTATAAAGGACCAAGGTGTCGAGGTATCCAATACATAACTAGCATACTACAATCTTGTCTAAATGTATGAGGTCAAGATGTTAAACCAACATACACAAGATATGAATAGCAGTTAGTGTTTCAAGATGGACTTTGACGCTACAAGCAAAGGTTTGACCTTATCTCCACTACACATAATGACACCTTGCTGGTTATATGTATGGAACTAGTCTTAGCATAGAATAGTCTCAATGCATAAGAGATTGTTTAGCTTCTCAGATGCAAAAGATATTGATATGCAAGATGCTAATCCCAACACGTACAAGATACCAATATGCATAGGAAGAGAATAAGTTCATCCCACAGTCACAGCATACGAAAGCAATATGACCATGCCCCATTCCGTACTTCATCGCAACATACCAAGATATGATAGATCAAAGCAGTCTTGATTAGACATAGGAAAGGGACAAAAGATAAATCAAAAGATAAGATAAAAGATATTGTCATCATGTTCTCTTGCCAAATTTAAGTGCTCTTGGATGGATTAAGATGGCGCCTTGTTGAGAGGAAAGTTGTATCCTATTAAAGGCTAAAGATGTTGATAAAATGCTATAACAAATGTTGGCTTAAGGCATGTGGACAAATAGCTTTCGGCTTATCCCTAATTTGTTAAAGTGCTTGAGCTTTCTTTGATATGCGTAGTTTGCTTCTTGCTTGAGCTGGTCAAAGAGAAGAAGATGGAAGATGAAAAAAGATGAAATGGGGTGGATTGTCTGTGCTTGCATACTAGATACTTCCTTCGTATTCCAGACTGCCTACATACCCTGTATCCACAAGATCAAAGCACATTACAATGGTGATGAGACATGATGAATATGTAGTTCTAGGCTTATAGATGATGTAAGTGATGAAAGATAGAAGAAAGGAGATGAATGATTGGAGGATGATTAGAAGAAAGATGAAAGATGGATGATGAGAAGGGTCTATCGCCTATGCTTGAATCAGAGTGATACCTTTGCATCTCAGATTGCCTACATACCCTGTATCCATGAGATCAAGGCTTTGAACGATAGAGATGAGATGTAGTTCTTGTTTATTGTGTTGGTGGTTGATGACAAAGGATCAACTTTATTGCTTGGATTTTTTGTGATGTTTTGATTTTTTTGGAATTTGCTATGTTTTGGTGGATGAGATGGTATGAGCTAAAGCTTTAGATATCCACTTCCAAATAAGGCTCGACAAGTGCCCCCAATGTGGGATATAGTTTATTAGGGAGAGGCTGCGATGGATGTGTTTATGCAGATAGTATGCTAAGGTGCTAAATGATATCTTAACCCCAACAAAGTCCAAGATACAACAACGAGCATGGCAAAGGAAAGGGCGAGAAGACTTTTATTATATATGGATAAGGGATAATGGATTGCAATGTTTAATAGGAATGATAGTGGATTATGATGTGGATTATGGAGGCAAGATAGTGGATGATGTTGTGGAAAGCTGTGATCAAACAAACTAGATAAATTATGGAGGTTGATCTCTACACATAGTGCTTATTTTCTAGGTTTTCACTATGGTACTCATCCAAGGTGCCTGTTTACCAGGTTTTAACCAGAGGACAAATTATTTATCTTGTACTATTTTTTTGGTTATCCAAAGTGCCACAAAGTGGTTTTCACTATTGGATTTTTTTTTTGATAGGATGACAATTACACATGTAGCCTATTTTCCAAGTTTTCACCATGGTAATGGATAGGAGGGACTCAAGTGTCTAGTGTTATGAATGTTGGTAGTCCCATTGGAGATGGATGTCATTGCATGGACCATGTCAAATGTCATTATGCTCATAGATGTTGGTAAAGGGATTGCATGGATGGGAGTTGGATTAGGTGGATAGTGGATTAGGATATGGATTATGGAAAGTTCATGCAAGGATGGATGGATGGGGGAAAGTAGATTATGATGTCAGATAGATGAAAAGCATGGACTATAGGGAGATGATGGGAAAGGCATGTAAGATAATTGTTGGAAGTTGGGGAGATAGAGGTATGTAGGAATGGAAGAGAACCATGACCAACGGTTGCACACATCGTGATAAACATTGAAGATTTGGATGGAAAGGCGGTGTAGGACGCAATGGGGATGTTTGTTTGTGAGATGGGTGATGGAGTGATTTAGGAACCCACATAGACTTAGTATTTTTTATTATTTTTGCTATGCTTGTGGGATTTTTAGATGGAATGGGATTTTTTTTGAGAGCTGGATGCCTCATTTGGCTTGCTTTCTTGTTTCCTTAGGAGCCCAAACCATTTTGGTCTGGGACATTTCTTGTGGATTTATGGGCTTAGATAGATTTTTAGATGTACTTGGTTGTGATTCTTTGCATTGGTGCCCTAAGGCATGAGAATCTTTAGGATTTTTGGCCTTAGAGGTATAGGCATCCAAATGTTTACTTTTGAATCCCATGGGTTGGGTGGAAGTGGAGTTGGCGGAATGAGTGGAAGCTTTATGTTTAGACAACGTGTGCATTTGTTGGTGATGATTGGGATTGTAAGGGTACTTATGGATATGGGGATAGTTAGGTGTTGGGAGTAATGGAGGTAAGGAAGATGGAGGGATATTAAGAGTTGGAAGGAGCAGAGGTAAATGGGATGGTGGAAGGGGTACGGTCACATGCTTTTGGTGTTTATAGGATAATGGAGGTGGAAGAAGTGGAGGTAAATTGGATGGAGGGATGTTAGGAGTTGGAAGTAATGGAGGTAAATCGGATGGTGGAAGGTGTACGGTCACATGCTTTTGCAATTTGTAGGATAGTGGAATGTTAGGAGTTGGAAGTAACGGAGGTAGATTGGATGGTGAAATGTTAGGAGTTGGAAGTAATGGAGGTAAATTGGATGGTGGAAGGTGTATGGTCACATGCTTTTGGGGTTTATAGGTTGATGGAGGTGGGATGGCAACATATGTTTTGGGAACGTGATCTAGTTTTGATGGGAAATGGGAGACTTAGGATGCATGGAGGAATTACCAACATCTTTAGCTGTGGGAGCATGCGATTAACAATGGGACTAGGGGTATTTTGAGAACTAGACTTGAGTTTGTCATTAGATGGAGAAGAAGGGGTGGTAGAGATCATGAAGATGGAGGTTCCCTAAAAAAGGTCGATAGTATGAAGGAGGGAGTCGTTAATGGTATCCGAATTAGAAGCATCTCCTCCCGAAGAAGGTCTAGCTTCTATATCAGACATGGATGCGAATGAAGATTCTTGCAGTGTGTATTCACCCGGACCTTGTTCAATGTACTTGATACAGATATTTGGAGTAGCTTTGCTAGATGATGGCTTGAGTAATGCAGATGGACCATAGGATGAAGATGGATAAGCTTTGGTGTTGATGGGGATATGGTTATGATTTTGATATTTGTCTTGAAAGGCACAACAAAACTCAAATGGATTGGGATTGACATGGATAGTAACTTCAACACCGTTATATGGAAACTTGAGACATTGATGGTATGTGGAAGGAACAGCTTTAAGGGCATGGATCCATGGACAACCAAGGACAATATTATAGGGAAGCTCAATATTAAGATCTTGACAATGGACGTTAGTGGTGACAGGACCAACTTGGATAGGCAAATGAATGACTCCTTCAGTATCTCTCTTAGCATCATCATATGCTTTGATAGTAATGACCTTGGAAGTGTCAATGTCTTTCTTAGAATATCCCAATTGTTTTATTAGTTTTAGAGAGCATATATTGAGACCAACTCCACCATCCACTAGTATTCATTTGATATGGCATTGGTTTACAAATACTTCTATATGGAGGGCTTCGTTATGTGATGGGTTGATGGATGGTCGAAGATCTTTATCAGAGAAGGTGAGATGGCAAGGGGCTGCAATACTGGCTATCATAGATTGAAATTGTGTGGTATCAATATCATTAGGAACCGAAGACTCTTGCAATGCTTTTTCAAGGATAGTTTTATGAGCGGGGGATATGCGCAGTAGCTCGAGGATGGAGATGTGTGTGGGAGTTTTGCCAAGGTGATCAAGGCTATTATAACTGGAAGGCAGTCAAGGAGGATTGGTAGGTGCTCCTTGAATGGTAACATGGGCTCTTCTAGTAGTTACAGTGAAATCGGGTGCTTTGCCTTAGATAGTGATGGTAGAAATGCGAGCATGGTCAATGCGGCCAATCGTAGATGACTCATAGTTATAATGGATAGCATTCCCAGTATGAGGGTTACTTGTCTTGTCATGAAGTGGAAGTGGATTTTTGAAAACATCTAGATCATAGTTAGAAGTTGGTTGATGTGTCGGTTGTGATGTTGGTGGTGTGATTTTAGCTAGAGCTTGATCAATGCAATCTTGAATGATATGTTTTAAACGCATGCAACCATTTGTGTTATGTCCTTTGACGCTATGGTATTCACAATATTTGTTCTCTTTGTACCAAGGAGCTTTGAAAATAGGTTATGCATTGGTTGGAGCTTCAGGTAATGTGGTATCTCCCGCTTGAACAAGTTTGCGAAAGATGACCTCTATGGGTTCCCCCAAAGGAGTGAATTGTCGTCTAGGTGTTGGATTTGCTCTTGGTCGATTTCGTTGAAAAGGTGGATTAGCTATAGATGCGACTTGAATGTTAATGGGAGCTTTCACTGTTTGTATGTTCTTTGCATCCACAATACCGTCATTAAATACATTTTTGTTTTTGTTCCAAAAGTGGGTTTTGTCATTTGAAGATTGAGGATTGTCCTTGTTGTCTTTGAAAATCTTGATGGTGCCCTTAGTAATTAAAGCTTGCTCAATGGTGGTTCCTTTGGAGATGAGTTTGTCAAAGGTGCTAGCACTTTGTAATTGCAATTGAAATGCGAGCTCAGGATGAAGATTTTGGACAAAGATGTCAAGTTGTTTCTCAGGTATTTGCCATGATAATTTGCTAAATGATGAGAAAGCTTCACCATTGCGTTGTTTCTTATTGACAAGATCATTCATATTCACCTCGTGTTCAATGTTGAAAGAGAAATATGATCAAAATTTGTTCTCTAATTCCTCAAAAGTATTGATTCTCAGAGGTAAGTGAGAGAACCATTCAAGAGCTTGTCTTGTTAAGCTTCGGGGGAATAGTCTTAAGAGATATGTGTCATCCTGAGCAACATCGACACATACAACATAGAATGCTCTAAGATGGTTATCCAGATTACCTTTCCCTTTGTATTTGTCAAATTGTGGGTGTAGACACCCTAAAATGACCATGTCTTTGTATCACTCGCATTTCGTCATTTCTTCCTAATCACCTACATTTCACACATGAATTAAATAATCTAATTATTTAATTAATTTCACCAAATTCTTCTAAATCACATACTTGCGACATTAATTAAATAAATTCTCTTTATTTAATTAATTAAATTAAATTCCTCTATTATTCTTCCACAATTAAATAATTTTAACTAGTTAATTAGATCATTATCCTCTTTCCAAAAATCAAATCCACATTAATTAGATAAATCCAATTATTTAATTAATTCATCACAAATTCCCTCTTATCTACAATTAAATAATTCTTAAATTATTTAATTAAATCAAAATCATTCTTTCAAAATCATGCACAACAATTAAATAAATTTATTTATTTAATTTGCTTTCAAATCTTCTAAATTAAATAATTCCAATTATTTAATTATTTCTTCCAAAATATCTTCTCTAAATTTAAATAAATCAATTATTTATTTAAATTTCTTTTTCTTCTAAATTGAGTTATCTCTAATATAACTCAAGCTTTCTATATTTAATAAAGCAAAATATCTTCTTATTCTCATGCAAATCCCTTCTTCTTGTTTTAAATCACTTAACTGATCATTACATTCTGTTAATTGCTTTGACTCATTCTTCTATTCTTGATAACTCCTCTCATGCAAAAGAAAGCAAGACACTTATCTTCTTCTTATTTGTTGCACATTCCTCAACTGTTCTCCTCCGTTGATTCTTCTGAATTATCTAGACCGTTGATCGATCTCTATTGAAATCTATATAAACCCCCCTCATCTCCTTCATTGAGCCGCTCTCTTCGATCATATTCTCAGGCATACTTAACAGAGCTTTGACCATACAAAACGCGTCGATTGAGCAACCTTACGATCTCTTAACATTGATCTTTGAGCACATTGAGCACACTACTTGCTTGTTGCAACTATGGTTTCGCAACTTGATTGAGCAATCCACACTTCTCCAAAGGGAACAACACAAATGTTGGTAAGAGCTTTCATTTGTCTTTGATTTTATGATAATGGCTTTTACTTAGATTGGTTCGCTTTATGTGATTGGTTTTTAGTTTTATTAGTTTAGATTTAATCAATTTTTTGTCATACACATTCTGGCATGCCCGGTGGGACCCACTAATCCCTTTGTTTCTTTGAGAATTTTTTTTTTAAGTCACAGTACGGTGCAGTGCAAACGACATTGCAAAGCGCTTCTGGCAGTATCATTAAGCGCTATTGGAGGTACAGTTCAGCACCCTTGGGGGCACTGCGGCGCTTCTGGTAGCACAAAGAAGTGCTTTCGATATCACAGAACAGTGCTCCCAGCAGCATCGTTAAGCACTTTTGGCTAAATTAGGTTTTTTGACTTTGTTTTGTGTTTTTGCAGGGTTTTCTCGTTGCATATCTTGTGGATTTGTCTGACAAGCTATTGTATTTATCTTTCAAACCTACTTTTTGATACTTCCTAAGCTGTTTTATTTAGGGGTATCTTCAGTATTTACGTTAATCTATTGTGTTGCTACACTTTCTGCGTTTTCTTGATTTCACGATTCAAATCTATTAGATATTATTGCTCAGAATAGTAGATCAATCATGAAATCCCATTTAGATCTGGTTATTTTGACAAAAGCTAATCTTTTTATGATCTAAGACCGTGCAGCACGTTTGGCATAATAGTATCGCGCTCCTGGATACAAAGTACAGCGCCTCTGGACCTTGTTCAGCACTTCTGGTAGTATCCTGCAGTGCTTTCGGTATACACTACATCGCTTTTGGCATAATAGTATCGTGCTTCTGGATGCACAGTACAGCGCTTCTAGTTATTGTTCAGCGCTTTTGGTAATATTCTGCGACGCTTTGGGTCTGTGTTACAGTGCTTTTAGAAATACAGTAAGTTGCTTCCGGTAAGATAGTACAGCGCTTTTGGTCAAAATTGATTTATTTTTGTTAACTTGTGATTTTTTGGTGGAACTAACTAACTTGTTGCAGCTTCTTATTACTCACATAGAGAAAATAGGTGTTTTTAACATGTTCATGTAGGACGAGCGTTGAAGAACTTTTGATTTATCTCACTAAGTCTTAGAAACACATTGCATGCTTAAAAGGATAATTGAACAAATCATTTTTCTTGCAATCTAAGTCTTAGGAACATACTGCTTTTCTTAAGGGACAATGGACATGTATGTGAAAACAACTCAATTTTCTAAGGGACAATGGACATGAATGCCAAACACTTCATTTTCATAAGGGACAACTGACAAACTACAGACGTGTGTGTGCCTAGTTTAGTTGCACCTTATTTTTCTTATAACAGGACAATTGAACCTTTGTTTGACGTGCTTGCTCTTACTTTTCTGTACTTCCTTTAGAAGGGCCTGCTTTTGGATTGTGCTTCATCCAAAAGGGATGACCCTAAGCGGAGTTTTCCTTTGAACCGCTATATAAGAGGGATAAGGTGAAAGTCAAGTCCTAACCAATGTCAACCTTACCTTGTGGTGCCAAACTGAAAAGAGGTGTACTAGCTCTTTGTGGAAATGATTTTCACATTGAGCAAAGTGTTTGATACTCTTAGTAGGATTGGTTAAAGCTTTTAGTAGCTTGTCGCATTGCTCGTAAGGCGTTGGTCCCTCAAAGTCACTAAGAACCATTCTAGATAGAGACTACCCGACCTACCTCCAAACATTGCAGTAATCATCAGTGCAAGGGGAATCAATTTAAGCCCTTAAGATACTCACCATTGGCTCCCTTGAGAAGAGATAGTATTCCCTTGGCCATAAAGCTCTTGTGACCTACTTGAGCTTTCCAAGGGGAGGGTGAGATATCCCTACCTATTGTCTCTCGCAAAGATACAAAATATCTGACACTTTTATGGAATGATATTTTTATCGACGGAGTATTAAGCTGTGAGCTGATCTACTGCAATGAAACCTTGTCTCTAGGGATAAAAAGTGCTTGTTATTGATTGTAATTGTCTTATACCTATGGAAACATTGAGCTTTTTTGTGAGCCTCAAACATACACTATTTGCTGTGTCAGTCCCTTGTTTTTACCAACATTGTTTGCTGTGTTTTCTCTTGCCAAACAAATCCAATCGGAAACAGAACCAATCTATCAAAATTTTGCCTTTTAGAAACATCAGACACTACTTTAGCGCCCCTGGTATTACAGCAGCTCACCTTTGGTAGTACAGTAGTTCGCCTTTGGCATAGCAATAATTCACCTCTGGCAAAACTCTACTTCAGCGCCCTTGGTATAACAGTAGCTCACTTTTGGTCACTGTAGCTCGCCTTTGGCATAGCAGTATCTCGCTTCTGGTAGCTCAGTCCATCACCGTTGGCATCACAGTAGCACGCTTTTGGTTGCACAGTCCTACACCTTTGGTCAAATAGTATAGCGCTTTTGGTCCAGTACTTTGTGCATTAGAGTTTGTCCGTTTCTCAAAGCATCTCATAGAATCGCAGCATTACCTTTCTTGTCCTAGTGTATTCCATGGTAACCACTAGGCTCCAGCAAACTATGAAGTCCAAGCAAGTTGTCCCTAAGAAGCGCAAGTCACCTACTCACACACCGCAATCAGGTCATCTCAACATTACTCCCAAGGTTACTCCTAGAACACCTGTGGCAAAACCGATCAGCTCTCTGAACATGCCGCACGTCGACCAACCAAGCAATCCTCAAGAGGATAGGATCCCTTTGATAAGTACATCGCAATACACCACTGGCTTCCCTCAGGATTTTGTCCCTCAAGGTTATACTGTAGATTTAGTCCCATCTCAAGAAGAGCGACACTTTGAAATAGGTCTATCCTCTCAAGTAGATGGGCAAGATCTTGATGAAATCATACAAGAGCCTAGAATTGTGGCCGCCTTTGACAAAATCCTTAGTGAGAACCAAGATCATTTCTTTCGCTTGCTTGTAGAGAAAGGTGCCAAGTTACCTCAAGATTTTGATTTATCCACTCTCAAGGAGGACAACAACACCCAAGATACCATACAAGTAGTTCAAACTATGTCCACGGTGACTACGCCCTTACCTGCACAAGGCTCATAGTATAGGAATCCCCTTTTTCAAAACCCAACAGAAGAGAGGGTCGTATCACCACTTCTGACTCCCATGGAGATCTATAACAACCAACAAGAAACTCTCCAACGTCAAGCAGAGTTAGCTAAGCAAGCCACCTTAGCTCGATCGAATATGCAACCACCTCCTAAAGTGTCCACCCCAATCGCAAGTGGAATCTTGGTTACCCCATCATGGATAGGTTTCCCACCAAATTACAATCCGGGGAACAATTATGTAGCCATGCAACATGGGTCTCAACAAATGCCACCTCCTATATCATCACACCTTCATGTCTCTCAACCAATTAGAGTCATGCAACCCCAACCACAACATTCTTCTACTCTCATCCTCAACCAACCCCAACCACAACATTCTTCCACTCTCATCCTTAATCAACCCCAACCGTCGCAAATCACTTCTACCTATGCCCCTCCTCCATAACATTCATCCTCACTCAACTTTTTTCACACATTGCCTAGCCACTCTCAACATTCCCAACATCAAGTTTCCCAAAGCTATGTGCCGCCATCACAACCTAATCAAACACACTTTAGCTTTCCTCCCCCCAATACTTTTCTTCAACCATCACAAAGCCAACATTCTTACCTAGCGTCACCTCCACCTCTGCCAAATCAAAACCTCTAATTCCAACCCAATCTGAACCAAACATACAACCCGTATGATCCCAATCAATCTTACGACCCTTATAACACCAGTGTGCATGGCTTACATTATAATCTTCCATATGGGCAACACCAACCACTTCTGGGACAACAGGAGATGTTACCAACCCCTCCCACGACTATGGAGCTAAAGATCACAGAAGTTCAATAGCAGCTATCTGATCTTACATTTGGCCACACCAAAAAGACCTTCTCTTTAGAGGAAGTGTGTCCTTATCCTTTTGATCGGACATTACCAATGATCCTTTTTCCTCAAAATTTCACTATTCCCAAGTTCGATAAATACAAAGGAAAAGGTGACCCAAAAGACCATCTTAGGGAATTCTATCTTGCTTGCTTCGAGGTCTCACATAATGACACATATCTTATGCATCTCTTTCCTCGCAGTCTTGGAGGTCAAGCTATAGAATGGTTCTCGCACTTACCCACAGGTATCAGGTCTTTCAATGAGCTAGCAGAGAAGTTTGCCACCCACTTTTCTTACAACGCAAAGCATGAGATTTCCATGACTGATCTATGCAACAACAAACAGAAAAATGGGGAACTTTCATTTCTTTCCTTCAACGATGGAGACAAATGGCTAGCAAATTCCCTTTCAAGATTCCTGAGAAACAACTTGTTAGCATATTTGTGCAAAACCTCAACCAAGAGTTAGGTTTCTATTTGCAAATTCTTAGTGCTACAACCTTCGACGAAATCACATACAAGGGAATCAACATTGAAAAAGCCCTCATTGCTAAGGGTGTCGTCAAAATCTTTAAAGAAATGAAAGATAGCGCTTCTCATCAACAATCGAACGAGAAACCCAAATATTGGAACAAAAACAAAAATGTGGTCAACGATGGGCTGGTCGATACTAAACATGTCCAAACGTTGCAAACACCGCTGCAGCGCTCCAAACCAAGTCAAGCTCCACCTTAACAACAGCAGCAACAAAGGCAGCCTTATCAAAACCAACAGCAACGACAACAAGAGTGGCCTCAACAAGATTACCCTTCGTGACATCAATTCACTTCCTTGGGAGTGCCCATCGAATCAGTCTTACAGCAAGCTTTGCAGAAAGGGCTCATCACCTTACCTAATGCTCCCCCATATGGCGAGCCTGTTTACAAAACTGCATGTTACAGAGACAATGATTATTGTGAGTTCCATAGGAGCAAAGGGCATCGAACTGCATCTTGCATGAAACTCAAGCACCTCATCCAAAACCTCATCGACGATAATCAAATCACTTTTGAGAATGAATCACCAGTTCAACACATGAACAAAGATCTCGACATGTACAAGGAACCATTCCCTCATCACGGTCCACCTCCTCCTCAGGATAGAGGTAAAGGTATCAATCATGCTTCCACGTCCTTCGATTCCATTGTAGGTCATTTTGAGGAGAGTCGAGTGTCTACCCTCACAATCAAAGGCAAATCTATGGATTGTGCTGTTACTACTCGTCGTGGTCATGTCACCATTCGTGGTCCTACACCTAGGCTTCCGGTTCAATCTGATTATAATCTTGTTGAACATCTGGGGACAACACCAGCACAGATCTCTATTTTGGACCTTCTATGGTCATCACCTGCACATAGAGTGGTGCTAGAAAAATCCCTCCAAGAGTCTTCCATTCCTAACAACATAGCGGTCGCAGATTTCCAAGCTATAGTAGGTAACATTGCTTCGCCCTACAATGTGGTCTTCTTTGAGAAAGATCTCCCATCCCATGATCCTTGTCACAATGATGCCCTTCATATTGAAGTTCTCATCCATAAGCGCAAAATCAAACGCATCCTCATAGATGGTGGTGCTGGTCTCAACATCTGTTCTTTAAAGTTACTTAAGCAATTGGGATATGCTGAGGATCATGTCAACACTGATCATAGTATTACAATCAAGGGGTATGATAATGTAGAATGCCGTTCAGAAGGTGTTATTCACTTGCCTATACAACTAGGCCCTGTCATGCTTGAAACTAGGTGTCAAGTCCTTGATATTGAGCTGCCTTACAACATTATCCTAGGCCGCCCATGGATCCATGCAATGAAGGCTGTTCCCTCCACGTACCATCAGTCTCTCAAGTTCCCATTCAATGGTATGGAGATAACTATCCCAGGAGACCCTAATCGTTTTGAATTTTGCCGTGTCTTGCAAGGAAGCTATAAAAATTGCAACCAAGTGCCTAAAAATGACAAAGCCATTGAATCCCCACTATATGTTGATCCTGAAACTCTGACGCAAGCCTCTACAAGTGAATCTACACCCCTCCCCAAAATCACAGCTTGCATCCGAGATATAGGCTTTGGCACTTATGATATCTCAGAATCTTGTTGTGTAGGGCGGATGCCTTTATCTCCAAAATCTTACGGCCAACCACCCATTGCCAAAGTAACTAAAAAAGTAGCTATTCCTCCCCCAGGATTCCTAACCCAATTCCAACATGGACGGTTATTGGAAGAGGAAACTATTGAGGACATTTCTTCTTGGCTCTATAAGGAGAAAGAACTAGTCAAGCAATACGGCAATGGCTTAAGAATAGTAAAAAATATGGGCTATAAAGGCAAAGGTGGCCTTGGGAAACAGAATCAAGGAACTATGGAACCCATTGTTGTGACAAAGAAACTAGACAAAAAGGGATTAGGATTTGGTAAGAAGGTACCGCACGCCTTGGACATCGAGTATATCCTCGACGAGGTCGCCGACACTTTTCCCACCGATTCAACGTCTACAGAGGATATCATCGATGACTCGTCCCTCCATATGACCAACCTATTCGCAGAATCCTCCTGTATACGCCTAAAAATGACATGATTCATCCTAAATAAATATTCTAAATATTTATTCCATTCTTCTATCAATTAAATAAATATTTCCAATTTATTTAATCAATTCACTATTCCATAATTAAATAAATTCAATTTATTTAATTAAAATTCTTCTAAATGTCCTACACAATTAAATAATCATAAATTATTTAATTAATCCAAATTCCTCTATCCTAAGTTCTAAATTCAAAAATCCACCTCACCTTTACACCTCACCTTTTCCACCTCACCTTGTCCACCTCATCAGGTTGCACATGTAATTAAATATATTTAATATTTAATTACCTATTTTTCTCTCACCCACATGGCCTATTTCTTCTCAAAATCAAAAGTTAGTTAACTAATCAATCAAATTTGTTAACTAATTAGTCATTTGAGTTCACTAGTCAATCAATTCAGTCAATCCCATAATCCACTCTTCTAACTGATCAATCAAGTCTGTTAACTATTCAGTCAATGGAGTTAACTCTCCAATCAATTTTGTCACATCCCCTCTTTCATGATGGAGCTGGGACACTTGTCACATTTCTACTGGTTGCACATTCCTCAACCATTCTCAGCCATTGATCTTCATATCTCCTCTCAACCATTGATTCCCATTCTTCCAAGTCTATAAATGAAGCTTCATCCCTCCATTCTATTCATCCAGGCTTTTGACATCGTTACTCTGCAGAAATATCACCAGCGCGCCTTTGGCACCCTTTTGTCACCTACAAGCTTGAGATCACATACTTGCATTGGAGCTAATCTTCATTGCATATCACCATAGCCATTCACCGTCGACTTCCTACAAACAGCTAAAAAGATTGCACTCTCTGAGGGCTCATCTCATCTGCAAAAGGATGATTTGTGATAGGCGAACAACAGAAGTTTTGAAACGGGAGAGGTTTGCACTGTGTTTGTTCATTGCTTCGTTTATTGAATCCTTCTTGTTTCTCTATTCTGTTGATGTTTGGGTCTTATTTAATTCATTTGATTGATCACCATTTTACCCTTACATTTTTGGCACCCACCGTTCAATTTTATGTTTTTTACAAATTTTTGTAGTAAAAATTTGTGTTTCTCTAAACCCCATTGTTGAGTTTTGCAAGGATCTATCAAAAGGTGACCTCCTAGGCTGAAACTGACATCACCAACGTGCTCAGAAGGGTCGAAAACCTTAGAATCACCTGTTAATTCACAAAAATCAGACACTGAAAAAAATCTTTGTGATTTTTTTAAGGGTGCATCCTTTTATCCAGCGGTCCAAAGGGTGCTTCCGCAGGGTGCATCGCTTTATCCAGCGGTTCAAAGGGTGCTTCCACATCTTTTTATCCAATTGTTTGAAGAGTTTTTTTTGCAGGGTGCATCCTTTTATCTAGCGGTCCAAAGGGTGCTTCCACAGGGTGCATCGCTTTATCCAACGGTCCAAAGGGTGCTTCCGCAGGGTGCATCACTTTATCCAGCGGTCCGAAGGGTGCTTCCGCGTCCTTTTATCCAACTATCCAAAGAGGTTTTTTTTGTAGGGTGCATCCTTTTATCCAGCGGTCCGAAGAGTGCTTCTGCAGGGTGCATCCTTTTACCCAGCGGTCCAAAGGGTGCTTCCGTAGGGTGCATCGCTTTATCCAGCAGTCCAAAGGGTGCTCCCGCATCTTTTTATCCAACTGTCCTAATAGCTTTTTCGCGGGGTACATCCTTTTATCCAGCAGTTCAAAGGGTGCTCCGACAAGGTGCATCATTTTATCCAGTGGTCCGAAGGGTGCTTCCACATCCTTTTATCCAATGGTCCGAAGGGTGCTTCTGTAGGGTGCAGTGTTTTATCCAGCAATCCTCTATCCTGCCTTCTTCTACATGTCATAAGGGTGGTATCTTTTTCTTTTTGCCATAACAGGAGCATACGAACTCGTAATCTCACAAATAAACACTCGTTGGAAAGGTAATTCTGTGAACTTCACAATGGAGCAGGTTTGATCAAGTGATTTTATCATTTTGTCAGCTATTTTTACAGTCAAAGTTCAGCTATCTTTCCAAGCTTAAATCTAGCATTTTTTCTTGAAAACTAATGATTTATCTGTGCAGCTTGACTTAAACACTTGTCAAAGAAAGAAAAAAAGAAACTTCTGATATATCTTCTATAGGGTTGAGCGCTGGATAGTTTTATTTTCCTTAACACACACATCATAGTTTAACTAGGGGGAAAGTAAAACAACTTGCATACAATTTCCATCTAGTTCTAATTAGGAAGGAGTAAACCATTGTTCATGCAACTTGCATACAATTTTCATCTAGTTCTAATTAGGAAGAGTAACTCATTGTTCATGCAACTTGCATACAACTTTCATCTAGTTCTAATTAGGAAGGAGTAAGCCATTGTTCATGCAACTTGCATACAATTTCCATCTAGTTCTAATTAGGAAGAGTAACTTATTGTTCATGCAACTTGCATACAACTTTCATCTAGTTCTAATTAGGAAGGAGTAACCCATTGTTCATGCAACTTGCATTCAAATCCTCACCTAGCTCTAATTAGGGAGAAAGTAACTGGATTATTTCTTGCTTGCATTGCAAAGCACCTTCCAAGTTATTGCTATCTAAGATTAAAATTGAACTCATCAATGATCTTGAAGTTAAAATGAACCATTGCTATATCGTGAGACCAGAATTTCAAAGTTAACAATCTCATGCTACGCGATTTAAAATTGAACTCATCAATGATCTTGAAGTTAAAATGAACCATTGCTATATCGTGAGACCAGAATTTCAAAGTTAACAATCTTGTGCTACGCGGATTTAAAACTGAACTCACCACTGCTTTCTGGGGTTAAAACTGAACCACTGCTATATTGCTGAAATCACTTCAAAGTTCTATGTTTGAGTAGATTAGCCCATTTAGTTTTTTTTCACTTTTTAACTAGGGCGGATTAATCAGTGTATTCTGTGATTGCGAATGACAATAGGCTTATGCTCTCCCCTCTTCTGGGTGATCAGAGTGCCAGACTTGTCATTCTATTTGTTTAACCTTTAGGAGGGGCCTGCCCTTGGATGCACGCTTGTCCAAGCGGGAACGACCCTGAGTGGTAATAGGCTAACGCCAAGCCCTACCAAGCCACTTAAAATAAATTGTGCTTGAGGCGAAAACTTCCTGCAACGAGTGCTGTTATGTTACACCAACGGCCAACCTCCCCCAAAACCCTCTCAGGCGCAACCCTTTGAGGCTGGGAGACTCCATAACGGAGAGTAGTGCCGCTGTACGTGTAACCACTTGAACAGTTGCCCGCATTAAATACCTCTTGTTTTAGTGGCCCAAATCCCTTATAATCTATTTCTCGCCTAGGATTTTGTGCTTGCTTTCGTCCAAAATAGAGTCACAAAAACTACAAAAACAATGAAAAACTACAAAATATTCTTTGTGCTTGCTGTGTTTTCTTGCTGTTAATTCATAATATCATATCAGGAAGACCTTTTCCAGCCAAAAAATACCAAAAACAGAGAAAAATCTAAAAATTTTGCAAAAATATCAAAGTTACGCATATACTCTTTTCTGCTACGCATATACCACGACTTGCTGTGCTTTTGTAACAACTTGCTGCGCATACACACTGTTGCTACGCATATACACACTGTTGCTGCGCATTTGTACTTAACCAGAGCTGTGCTTTTACTGTGACTTACGATGCATTTGTTCATTCCTGCTGCGCATATGCGACAGTGAGCACTTGCCCTATTTTTTCTGAGAAAATATTTTCACTTGATTAGAGCACCCATTTCAGCCTAGTTTCACTTTCTGCGGTCAGATTCAACCTTGCAGTCAGTCTTCATCCGTTTCACCCAAGTCTCTCTCTTTCGTCGATCGTCCCATTCACTTTCTATCCAAATCCCTCTTGTCCCAAAGTCAGTTTGTCCCATACCAATTCGACATAGGTCCCTGTTTCATGTCATTAGTGAATTCACGTAAGCCTAGTAGGTCACCGTACCTTTGCTAGTAGTCTTGTTGAACGACTAAGCCCTACACAGTAAGACTGGTATCGACTACCCTTACTAGCAGCCAACGTCTTGTGTCAACCATCTTACTTGAAGTCATTGAGCGAGAGAATCCTTTGTCCAAATCTTGTCCTAGGTATCCCATTCACAATAGTCTCAATCGGCACCTCGCCAAAATTTCTAATCCTGGTCCACTTCATCCCACCCTACCTTGCATGGTTCTTACTCGATCCTAGTACAACAAGCAGATTGAAATGGCCAATGCATCTGATCACCTCGCCCTACCACGTGGTGGTGACGAAGAAATTTCTCATGAAGAATTAGTAGCGCACATCCAAGATAGAAAATTCCAACGCCTGGTAGAGAGGGTGCTCCTTGAAGACCCTGATAAATACTTCCACCATCTTGCTAATCTCAGAGTCAAACTCCCCGCAGACTTTGACATAAGCTCCATCATGGAAAATGTGGACAATGATCATGAGCGGAGATGTGACGGTCATGAGAGGGGTACGAATGACACGGTCCCACATGCAAATGAGAGAGATACGAATGACACGGTCCCACACGCAAATGATAGAAGAAAGAAACCTATGGACCAAAATGCTCCTATGGATGACGTGAGACAACAAATTGAAAGTCTAAAACAAGAAATATCCAACCTTAAGACCGGTACAAGTTCCAAGCAATACTCTTTGGAAGATATAGCTCCATATCCTTTTGACAAAAGTTTGGTCATGAAACCCTTCCCCTTTTAGTTTGGAATCCCAAAGTTTGACAAATACAAAGGGAAGGGGGACCCTAGAGATCATATCTAGGAATTCAATGCTGCATGTTTAGAAGTAGCTCACAACGAGACCTACTTGATGAGACTGTTCCCAAGATCCTTAGGTGGTCAAGCTATGGAGTGGTTCTCGCGCCTCCCACCAGGAATCAAAACTTTTGATGAACTTGTCAATAAATTCATAAAGCACTTCTCCTACAACATAGAACACGAGGTATCTATGCTAGATCTATGCAATACTAAACAAAAGAGTGGTGAGTCATTCGCCACCTTCTTACAACGATGGAGATAGCTAGCTAGTAAGTGTTCTTATGATATACCTAAGAAGCAACTATTGGAAATGTTTGTCCACAACCTAAACACGGATCTTAGCTATCAGATTCAGATACAATGCCCTACATCATTCTCCAAAGTCATTGAAATGGGCTTATTCATTGAAAAAGCTATGATCACTAAGGGAACTCTCAAGCTCTACAAAGACACGCCTAATTCCAATTATACAACAGATAAGTCAAAGTTTTGGACCAAGAACAAGAATGTGGTTAACGATGGGGTAGTTGACGCCAAGGCGGCAGCTCCTAAACAACAACCCATATTCACTCTTAAGGGGGATGCAAACAATGGTGCAATCAACAAACCATCCTCTCGGGAGCCTAGATCTTGGTACAATTCAAACCCAAGGAGAAAATTCACACCATTAGGCGAGTCTCAAGAATCTGCGCTATGGAAGTTGTTGGCTAATAACGAAATTCCTCTACCGCCAACAAGTGATTACGAGCCCATAGTCAAACCTCCCTACTGGAAGGACACAGACTATTGTGAATATCACCGAGGAAGGGGGCATACAACTAACAACTGTATCCGCCTCAAAAATGTCATTCAAGATATACTGGATCAGAATCAGGGGGGACACAACAGCATACCTCTAATGAAACTCATGTGGCCTACAGGGATCCACTTCTGAACCATAACAAGCCGTATAACAACAATCACAACAATGGTCACAACATCCACAACAATGGCCACAACAACAATGGCAACAACAGCAACGACAACAACAATAATCGCAATCGGCCAAATCAAAACAGCGGGACGAGTAATGCTAACTATGCAAGTGTTCCATTTGACTACACCATAAACTGCATTTCTGAACATATTCTGCAGGTCAATGTCATCTCACCCAACCAACAACTAGGACCTAACCGAACTGGTTGTAGTATAATTACCCGCAGTGGTAAAGTCACACTCAATACCATTCCTCCAAGGTCGTCACCATCTCCATCCACCTCCCATCAATACAATGTCCTCGACCAGTTACAGAAAACCCTAGCTCACATTTCTATATTGGAGCTATTGCGTCTATCTTCTTCTCATAAGGAGATTCTTGAGAAAGCTTTAGTGGAAACCACTATCCCCACTAACCTGGCCCAAGAGTTTCAGACCATGGTAGGCAATTTGACATCCTCCACTTCTGTATCGTTTACAGAGCAAGATGATCTTTCTGTATCTCAACCCCACAACACCCCTCTGCACATTGTCGCATTCATACACAAGCACCGCATCAAGAGGGTTCTCATTGATGGGGGTGCCGGTTTAAATATCTGCACATTGAAGCTGGTCCTTGCACTGGGGTTCTCCGAACAAGTAGTTGATCCAAGGAGGAAAATTACCATTAAGGCATATGACGAGGAAGAAAGAACCACAAAAGGAACGGTTGTCCTACCCATTCAAGTGGGACCGGTAATTAAAGATGTGGTGTGCCAAGTCCTTGATCGGGAGCTTGCTTATAATATCCTATTAGGGAGACCATGGATCCATGCCATGAAGGTTGTCCCCTCGACCTATCATCAATGCATTAAGTTCCCGCACAATGGCAAGCAGGTCACCATCCAAGGCGACCTCGACCCCTACCAGCACTACAATGCTTTCTGCGCCAAATCTGAATGTGTCATACCCAATAACAAAGCCTACATTTCCCCTACCCCACAATAGGACCATACCGTTGAAGCTTCCTCCTCAAGACCCAAACTGTTGAAACTTACCATAAAAGAAAATGGCATGGGGGAATACTCCGTTGAGCACAGCCTCAACCTTGCCAAGATGCCTTTGTCTCCTTGCTCTTTTGGCCAACCCAAACATCCACCCAAATATTTTCCAAAGCCATCTACTCCTCCTGTAGCTCCCGCAAATCCCTTTGTAAAATGAGGGACCTTATCTGATGAAACAGAGGAGCGAGATCTCCTACAGTGGCTTTATGCTGAAGAAGAAAACACACCCCAAGAACCGCCTAAACTCCCTACAGAACTCTATGGGCGGGGTGAGACTATTTTGTACAGGATGGGGTACGAAGGACAAGGCCCCATAAGCCTCCGAAAAGAAGGAATCATTGAACCTATACAACCTTCTTCATCCTCTTCGGCTAGAAACACCAGTGACCTAGGCTACAAAGGCAAGGGAAAAGCCAAGGAAAATACCTGCCTTGTGGAGACAATCCAAACACTCCAAGTGGACAGTGACACGGATTTAGATGATTCCAATGAGTATGAGTGGGACGAGCTAACAGAGCACTCCTACGATGACAAAGAGGTTGACACCATCCAAACTCTTAGCCCCTACCATGAGGGACAAACGCAACGGGACAGACCACTGGAGTCTGATTTGCCCACCCCTGAGATTATGGCTTTCGAGGAAAGTTTAGATTCCATTGCAATAAACAACTTGGAAGAAAGTACCACCCAGAACACTACCCCCACCAATAATCCTAACATTTCCATTCACACCATCAATGAATCAGGTCTCTCATCCGACTCCCTTCCCCTCTTACACCCTGAGCTTATTGACTGGGATTTGCAAGGAACCCCCCAATTAGATATGTTCCAGAACGATGATGCTTACATTGACTATATGGAACTTAGGGACCACTTGCCAAAATGAGATCATAAAGCTGGTTTTGCTATAGAACTGAATACTATGGCTTACTTCGGGGAGGGTGCCAAGCCTTCTAGTCGCAAAAACATAAAGATCAAAAATGGATCTGACAGTGAAAACTGCCTTGCAGCAGTGTCAAATCATAAAACAGTAAAAAGAAAGGATGCATCTGACGGTGAAAACCCAACTGTGGCACCTGACGATGGAATGCTTGACACTCTCCCTAGTGATATGTACCAGGAAAGGTCACAGATTGTGGTAGAGCCGATAGAGCCTATGAATATTGGAACCAAAGAGCAACCCAAGATTATCCACTTTGCCAAATCTCTCACACCACCGGAGAAAACCAGATTTGTACCATTCTTTAAGAAGAAGAGAGGCAGCTTTGCTTGGTCATACGCAGACATGCCAGGTTTGGACCCAAACCTGATTCTACATCATTTGCCATTGGATCCAGGGGTGAAACCAGTAAAACAGAAGTTGAGAAAGATGCATCCTCACATAGCCCTTTTGGTCAAAGAAGAACTCAAGAAATTGCTAGATGTGGGGTTCATTAGAGCCATAGATTACCCAGAATGGATATCTAATATTGTGCCAGTGTCTAAACCAGATGGCCGGGTTTGACTATGCAATGATTTTCGAGACTTAAACAAAGCATGCCGCAAGGATGACTTTCCATTGCCAAACATCGATATCATAGTCGACCTAACAGCAGGACATACAATGCTATCACTCATGGATGGATTCTCAGGGTATAACCAAATCAAAAGAGCACCTGAGGATCAACACAAAATAACTTTCACTTGTCCATGGGGTACCTTTTGCTGGAATGTCATGCCTTTTGGGCTGAAAAATGCAGGTGCTACATATCAGCGGGCCATGACAACTATATTCCATGACATGATGCATGTAACTATGGTAGACTGTTGACGATATCTTAGCAAAATCCCTCACAAGGGACTCACACCTGGACATCTTAGAAAAAGTCTTTCAGAGATTGGACCAATTCCAAGTCAAACTGAACCCGAAGAAATGTGTGTTTGGGGTAACTTCAGGCAAGCTGCTAGGCTTCATCATGTCGAAAAACGGAATAGAGGTAGACCCGGCCAAGGTCAAATCTATAATGGACATGCCACCGCCCAAGACTCTAACGCAGTTGAGGTCCCTACAGGGCAAGCTGCAGGCCATCCACAGGTTCATCTCACAGCTGGCGGACAAGTGCCAACCTTTCAGCCATCCCCTGCATAAGAACATTCCATTTAGGTGGGATGAAAGGTGTGAAGAAGCATTCAACAAGCTAAAGGAGTACCTTATGAATCCACCCATTCTCATGCCTCCAATCCAAGGAAAGCCTCTAATTCTCTACATATCGGCTACACCTACCGCTCTTGGAGCTCTTCTAGCACAGCAAGATTACGAGAACAAAGAAAGAGCTATATACTACATCAGTCGAACCTTAGTGGGCTATGAGTTGCAATACTCACAAGTGGAAAGATCATGCCTTGCGGTAGTTTTTGCTTCACAAAAACTCTGACATTACATGTTGGCACATCTTGTCAAACTCATTGCAAAAATTGACCCATTGAAGTATCTCCTCAGCAAAGCAACTCTCACAGGTCGACTAGCAAAGTGGGTAATGCTTCTCAGTGAATATGACATAGAATATGTGGATAGAAAAGCCATCAAGGGACAAATCATCGCTGACCAACTGGCCGATGCACCATTACAAGACACCTCACCAATGCAGTTTGAGTTTCCCAATGAGTCCTTATTCACTCTATCAACATCTCCTTGGAAACTCTACTTTGACGGGTCTTACACCAACCATGGATCGGGGGCAGGTATCCTGTTCATAACTCCCCAAGGCGACACAATTCCAAAGTCTTACCGTTTGTTATTTCCATGCACCAATAACATAGCGGAGTATGAAGCCTTGGTAATTGGTCTTAAGATGGCAACTGAGTGGAAAATCCAAGAACTACATGTCTACGATGATTCTCAGCTTATCATCAATCAGGTCAATGATCAGTATCAAACCAAAGATGAAAAGCTCATCCCCTACAAAAGAATGGTCGACGACTTCAAAGAACACTTTGGGACCATCTCCTTTGAGCAAATACCCAGGATAGAGAACAAAGCAGCGGATGCAATGGCTACCATAGCCTCCCTTCTAGAAATTCTTGAATATGAGTCACGGTATGAGTTCTTAGTGGAAACCATCCGGCAACCGGCTTATGATCTCCTTGAAACCCATTCCATTTGTCTCCTAGTCGGATCTGATTCACCTTGGTATGGTAAGACTTCACTTACCTCAAGGACAATATTCTCCCACCGGACCTCTCTTCCAACCAAAAATGAACTTTCATCCGACAAGCCTCCCGTTACACCATCATAGCCGATACCCTTTACCAACGTGGTCTGGATGGTACTTTGCTCCGTTGTTTGGAACAAGAAGAATCCATAACTGCCTTGCGAGACGTACACGAAGGGATATGCGGAACACACTCCAGCAGCCCTTCCTTAGCTAAGAAACTCATGCGTTTGGGTTATTACTGGCCAAATATGGAAATGGATTCATATCGGTTTGTCAAGAAGTGCAAACAATGCCAAATACATGGGAACCTGATCCATGCACCTGCTCAAGAGTTGAGGCCTTTAACGACACCCTGGCCCTTTTGTCAGTGGGGACTTGACCTTGTGGGAAAGATTCATCCACCCTCTTCCAACGGCCACAAATTCATCATAACCGCCACTGAGTATTTCACAAAGTGGATTGAAGCCGTTCCCCTAACCACCGTCATAGGAAAACAAATTTCCTCTTTCATTCTAAATTACATTATTTGCCGATATGGCATCCCTTCATCCATCATAACGGATAATGGATGACCATTCAAAAATTAGGATGTCCAGGAACTCTGTGAGCGTTTCAAAATCCAACATCGTTTCTCCACTCCATACTACCCCCAAGGTAACGGCCAAGCTGAGGCATCGAATAAAACCATTCTGAAAATCCTAAAGAAGACTGTCAATGAAGCTGGTCGCGATTGGCACGTCCAACTCAATCCCGCTCTGTGGGCCTACAGAACCAGTATACGCACTCCCATAGGTGCTACACCCTATGCCCTTGTCTATGGTTCCGAAGCCATCCTTCCCATTGAGGTCAAAATACCATCCCTCAGGGTGTCGTTAAAAGGTCTCATATCAGACGAAGAATACAGAGTCTCCCGATTACAAGAGCTAGAGCTGCTAGAAGAAAGGCGCCAGAAAGCCTTCGATCATCTTAAAGCATATCAACAGATGATGTCCAGAAGCTATAATCACAAGGTTCGCCCAAGATGCTTTAAGGTTGGGGACCTAGTTCTAAAAGAGAACCCTCGTAATCAACAAGATAGGGAAAAGAAAGGTAAGTTCGAGCCTAACTGGCTTGGACCCTATGTGATTGTAGCTGCTTACGGATCGGGGGCATATCAGTTGGCCACTTCAGAGGGTGAGTTGTTAGATGATCCAATCAACAGCATGCATCTTCGCCGGTTCTATACCTAGGAGAACCCCAATGCAAGAGGGCACAATAAAATCAAAAATAAAAAAAAACCAAAAAAAAAAAGTTGAAAAGAGAAAACAAGAAAAAAGAGAAAAATAGAAAGCATACAAAAAAAATCGTCCTTTGGTGAAAACCTGGCAAACAGGCGCCTTGGATAAGTATCATGATGAAAACCTGGCAATCAGGCATCATGTTACTTTCTAGCTTCTCGTGTGGATAAATGCAAGTGATGAAAACCTGGTAAACAGGTGTTACTTGTGATACACCGCCTTCTCCATCTTTGAGAATCCAATCACCTTGAGTCCATTCTTTCTCCATTTGCCCCATTCAACCCATATCTATCCCACAAATACACACTTGACAGTTACCTATCATGGCTTGATACTTTCCTTGTGGCCTTGTCAACCAAGGTTTTGTCCCATACCGTCTCCTCAATGTGAGCCTAGCATAGGGTCTCTTGTCAGTGTCCATGGTCCAAGTCCGTGAACTACGTTGCCTCTGCACCGTCACGTAGGCAAGGCCATTATTCTAATGTGCCCCCGAGGCTTCCATTTCTCCCACGGTTCCATTCATCCCCTTTCTTGTCTTCATTCTTGTCATCTTTCTTCTAGTCCATCCATGGTCCATTAGGGTTTACCCTGAACTACGTTGCCTCTACGTCGTCACGTAGGCAAGGCCATTTAGCAATGCGCCCCCGAGGCACTAGGTCAGTCCCTTAGGGTCCGTCTCCCCAATAAAGATTGTGCAAACTTCTCACCAAGCAAACAAATGCAAGCAGAACCCGCGCCTCAAGCAGAAATCTTGACTGTGAGCATCTTAACCTATCCAATGCAAAGCAAATACCCAAGGTCTTCTAAATGATTTTATGCAAATTAAGGCAAGAACTAAACACATATCAACGCAAATATGCTTTGTAGATCGGAAACATGGTTAACAATTTGAGTCCGAATTTTTGCTATCATACCTTCCTATGCTACTTGAAGATGCCAAATCCTAGAGATGCTATGATGGGAGCATGATTATTTTCTTTGTTTGCTGTTTGTGGATTAAACTTTAGTAATGTGAAGCCTTGTCTAAGGACATGATCGGCAAAATATCATCGAGGACATCAAAGGTATAACATGAACGGGGGCAATCCTTGTTTGGTGAAACGCAAGAAGTACTCAAGTCATCTAGATTTAATTTTGACTAGATGCTTGTATTAACTTGCTAAATCACAATCCATGTAAGCGGTACTTAGGTCATCTCGGTTCAATTATACCTCGATGCTTGTATTCACTTACAACATTTCAGAAAATGTACCAAAAACACAATGCCCAATGATGAAATAAAGCACTCCAATAGCAAAGCATCCATCCTATATCCATTTATACATCCATACCATACCCCATGCAATAAAGATCCAACAATGCAAAGTATCAATACAAATAAAAGCTTGTGAGTTCTTCTATCGAGTCTTTCTTCTATCAATCATATTTCTATCTATCATCATATCTTTCATCCTTGTCCAGTCAGTCTGAGCAATGATCCAAATGCAAGCTCCATCCTTCCTCCATACCAATCAAGTCAAGTCAATCTTGCACAAATGATCCAATCACAATCAGTGGTCTTGATCCTTGTCTGGTCGTAAACCAACTCGATCAGTTAATCAATCAATTGTCTTATACAGGATGTTGCATTGTCGAAATCAGACCAATACACGCGTCTTACACGACATGCTTCATTTCCTGGAACTAGACACTATCCTTCATGTTGCTCTAGGGATCCATCATTCCCTGCCATGACAACACGCCTGCCGTGTTGGTCTAGGGATACATCGTTCCCCACCATGACAACATTGTTGTATATCGTTATTAGTATATCATTGGTTTACCGCTTGATAGGGGCAATACCTTGTTTGTTCTTGTGTTATTTGTGCATACTTGCTTGCTTGCTTGTGTGTGTCATCATTCCATCTTGCATCGTGTATCATTCGGCTCTTTCTTCACCCATTTTCTTCAAACTTAACCTTCTTCATCGTGAGATTGTCCGTCTCACACCTTCTGCCTTCTTCTCGTCCAATCTCCCGAGGGGGCATCCTGTCGTTAAACTTGTACCAGGGGCAAACTGGGGCATGTATCATCATTCAGACTATCGATTTCTTTGAAGCAAAGATGTAAACAGCATTGCATCAAAGAGGGGCAAAATGTATACGCCTAAAAATGACATGATTCATCCTAAATAAATATTCTAAATATTTATTCCATTCTTCTATCAATTAAATAAATATTTCCAATTTATTTAATCAATTCACTGTTCCATAATTAAATAAATTCAATTTATTTAATTAAAATTCTTCTAAATGTCCTACACAATTAAATAATCATAAATTATTTAATTAATCCAAATTCCTCTATCCTAAGTTCTAAATTCAAAAATCCACCTCACCTTTACACCTCACCTTTTCCACCTCACCTTGTCCACCTCATCAGGTTGCACATGTAATTAAATATATTTAATATTTAATTACCTATTTTTCTCTCACCCACATGGCCTATTTCTTCTCAAAATTAGAAGTTAGTTAACTAATCAATCAAATTTGTTAACTAATTAGTCATTTGAGTTCACTGGTCAATCAATTCAGTCAATCCCATAATCCACTCTTCTAACTGATCAATCAAGTCTGTTAACTGTTCAGTCAATGGAGTTAACTCTCCAATCAATTTTGTCACATCCCCTCTTTCATGATGGAGCTGGGACACTTGTCACATTTCTACTGGTTGCACATTCCTCAACCATTCTCGGCCATTGATCTTCATATCTCCTCTCAACCGTTGATTCCCATTCTTCCAAGTCTATAAATGAAGCTTCATCCCTCCATTCTATTCATCCAGGCTTTTGACATCGTTACTCTGCAAAAATATCACCAGCGCGCCTTTGGCACCCTTTTGTCACCTACAAGCTTGAGATCACATACTTGCATTGGAGCTAATCTTCATTGCATATCACCATAGCCATTCACCGTCAACTTCCTACAAACAGCTAAAAAGATTGCACTCTCTGAGGGCTCATCTCATCTGCAAAAGGACGATTTGTGATAGGCGAACAACAGAAGTTTCAAAACGGGAGAGGTTTGCACTGTGTTTGTTCATTGCTTCGTTTATTGAATCCTTCTTGTTTCTCTATTCTGTTGATGTTTGGGTCTTATTTAATTCATTTGATTGATCTCCATTTTACCCTTACACCTCCATTTTTACGCTATCCTCCGTATCCTTAACTTCCACCACCAGCACCCAGAATGTCACACTTGTCTACCCTAAACTTATCAATTGGGACCAACAAGGGTCCCTCGTTATAGATGTATTTCAGAATGACGAAGCTTTAGCTGAGTTCATGGAACTTCGGGAAGGTATCCCTCTTGGCGATCATAAAGCAGGTTTTGTAATGGAACTAGAGCCAACGGCTTATTTTGGTGAGAATGCCAAATCCTCCAGTCGCAAAAGTACAAATAAAGAAAGATCTCTAGGTGAAAACCACACTGTGGCACCTCCTGATCACAAAATAGTAAAAACAAAGGACGTATCCAAAGGTGAAAACCCAACTGTGGCACCTGAGGATGGAGGATTTGACCTTCCCTTACCATCTAAGTATCAAGAGAAATCAGCTCTCCTAGTGGAAGATTCTACGGAGATAAACCTTGGCACAGAACAAAATCCAAAGACCACATTCCTAACAGCATCATTATCTGAAAAAGAGCACAGAAATCTTAACAACTTCTTCTTGCAATGAACCATCAACTTTGCATGGACCTATGCCGATATGCCAGGGCTAGATCCCAGGCTAGTTGTTCACTATCTCGCAGTTGATCCGAAAGTAAAACTAGTCAAGCAAAAGTTGAGAAAGATGCACCCTCAGATAGCTCTCTTGGTAAAGGTGGAAATACAAAAGTTGTTAGATGCAAAGTTTATACGACCAATCGACTATTCAGATTGGGTCTCAAACATTGTACCTATGTCTAAACCCAATGGGTGCATCCGCATGTGTAATGATTTCAGAGACCTCAACAAGGCATGTCCCAAAGATGACTTTCCACTACCAAACATTGACATTATAGTGGACTTGACAACAGGTCATGAGATGCTTTCTCTCATGGACAGATTCTCTGGCTACAATTAGATAAGAATAGCAGAGGAAGATCAGCATAAAACAACCTTTACTTGTCCGTGGGGTAATTATTGTTAGTGTGTCATGGCGTTTGGTCTGAAGAATGCAGGAGCAACCTATCAGAGAGCAATGACAGTGATCTTCCATGATCTCTTTCATCACATCATGGAAGACTATGTTGATGATATACTGGCTAAATCTTCTAGGGCGGATCACATACAGGTTCTAGGATAGATCTTCGACAGGCTTGAAAAATACCAAGTAAGACTCAATCCAAAGAAGTGTGTATTTGGTGTAACATCAGGGAAGCTGTTGGGATATATTGTATCTCATAGAGGCATCGAAGTCGATCCAGCAAAAGTAAAGGCTATAGTGGAGATGCCTCCACCTAAGAACCTTAAAGCACTAAGGAGCCTTCAGGGAAGGTTGCAGTCCATTCGACGTTTCATATCACAGCTAGCAGATAAATGTAAACCCTTTCAACACTTGCTCCGAAAGGATGTCTCATTTCGATGGGACAACAAGTGTCAGGCAGCGTTTGATCAACTTAAAGAGTATCTAGCTACACCTCCTGTATTGGTTCCACCAATTGCGGACAAACCTTTGATATTATATATCTCCACCACAAACTCGGCCCTAGGGGCCCTTCTAGCACAAAATGATGAAACAGGAAAAGAGCATGCAATTTACTATATCAGTAGAACTTTGGTGGGATACGAACTCAATTATTCACCAATGAAAAGGGTTTGTTTAGCAGTAGTGTTTGCCTCCCAAAAGTTGCAGCATTACATGCTGAACCAACATACAAATTTGATAGCAAAGATTGATCCCTTGAAATATCTACTAGCAAAAGCAACTCTCACAGGCAGACTAGCTAAGTGGGTCATGATCCTTAGTGAGTTTGATATTGAGTACACGGATTGTAAAGCAATCAAAGGACAAGCCCTCGTGGATTAACTAGCAGAAGCACCTATGAAAGATACACATCCTATGGTAGCTGACTTTCCTGATGAAAATCTCTTCACTCTTGCTAACTCCATAATGTGGAAGTTGTATTTTGATGGTTCTTACACACAACATGGATCAGGAGCCGGCATCTTATTTGTCACACCTCAAAATGACTATATTCCTAAGTCATATCGGCTTGCATTCCCTTGCACCAACAACATTGCCAAGTATGAAGCACTCCTTATAGGTCTCAATATAGCAGTTCAATGGGACATCACAGAATTACAGGTTTATGGAGACACACAACTAGTCATTCGCCAAGTCACAAATGAGTACCAAACAAAAGATGAAAAGTTGGTCCCCTACAAGCAACTAGTGGATGCCTACAAACCACACTTTTCTAGCATCACATTTGAGAAAATTGCAAGAGAGCATAACAAAGTTGCGGATTCTATGGCTTCTGTAGGGTCACTGATTGACGTGCCTGCAAATACATAGAAGTGTGAATTCTTGATCGAGCAATTGTTGATACCAGCCGTCAATGTTCCCATTACTGAAATCATCTGCGAACTTGTTGGTCCCAATTCCCCATGGTATGAAGATATCTATGAATACCTCAAACACAATACCTTTCCCCCTAACCTATCATCCACTCAACGCAAAACCTTTATCCGTTGATCCTCTCATTACATCATTCTGGGTGATACACTATATCGTCGGAGTCTCGATGGTATCCTCTTACGATGTCTTAACGCGGAAGAAGCCGAAGCTACCTTACGAGACATACACGAAGGTGTCTGTGGTGCACATTCTACTTGTCCTAATCTTGCTAAGAAGATACTTAGAATAGGTTATTACTGGCCTACAATAGAGCAAGATGCTGCACAGTTTGCTAAGAAGTGTCTACAATGCCAGTAGCATGGAGATTTGATTCACGCACTAGCTCATGAATTACAACCTGTGACAACTCCATGGCCTTTTTCTCAATGGGGTCTCGACCTTGTAGGACAAATCCACCCTTCCTCCTCAAATGGCCACAAGTTTATCATTACCGCCACTGAGTATTTCACGAAGTGGGTGGAAGCCATTCCTATGACCTATATCACCGGTAAGCAAATAGCTAAGTTTATCCTAAACTACCTCATATGCCGGTATGGTATTCCCCAAGCCATTGTCACTGATAATGGGAGACCATTCAAGAATCAAGATGTCCGTGCCTTGTGCACACAATACAATATCCAACATCGCTTTTCAACTCCCTACTATTCGCAGAGCAACGGCCAAGCTGAGGCTTCCAATAAACCCATTCTCAAAATCCTCAAGAAAATAGTCAATGAAGCTGGTCGTGATTGGCACTTGCAACTCAATCCCGCCCTATGGGCCTACCGCACTAGTATCAGAACACCAACTGGTGCCACACCCTATGCCTTGGTCTTTGGCTCTGAAGCCATCCTACCTATAGAGGTCGAGATCCCATCCCTCAGAGTATCCATGCAGGACCTGATCGGTGGAGATGAGTATCGCACTTCTAGATTAGCTGAGCTTGAACTACTAGATGAGAGGCGCCTTGCCGCACTTAATCATCTCCATGTCTATCAAAACTGCCTCTAGCGTAATTACAACAAAAAGATCAAAGAAAGACGGTTTCAAGTTGGTGATCTTGTACTTAAGGAGAATCAGAGAAATCAAGCAGATTGAGAAAAGAAGGGCAAGTTTGAGCCTAACTGGTTAGGTCCCTTCATTGTCACAGCAGCATATGGATCAGGAGCTTATACTTTAGCTACACCTGATGGCATTCCTCTAGATGAGCCACTTAACAGTGTCCATCTCAAGAAGTTCTATGCCTGATCCTCAGAATAATCCAAAAAAAAAAATCCAAAAAAAATTCGTCCTCTGGTGAAAACCTGGCAAACAGGTGCCTTGGATAAGTACCATAGTGAAAACCTGGCAAATAGGCGCTATGTGTAGAGTCAGCATCCATCGTCTATTGAGTCCTGTCCACTCCATGTCCAGTTCGCAGCGCACTTTTCATCCATCCATAATAAAACCATTGACCTTGTTTGCATTTCCATCTCCCTATCTCATATAGCTTGGAAATTTGTCAATGTCCATCATCGTCTCCCCATGTCTTGGTTTGTGTCAACAGTTAACACTGTCTTGTCCTAGGTCAAAGCTTTCGGTGTCTTCTTCGGCAGTCACCCGTACAGTTTCCTCTACCAGAATGGGGGCAACTCTTTCCTTAACTTAGGTCTAGGATTAGTTCCTTGTTCGTGGTTCGCAATGCATACTTCAATCTCTTTCTCATTATTCACAGGTAACACCCTTTAACGAACACATCGCTCCTATGATAAGGATGTTATCTTCTCAGCACTTTTCCCACATCATCACACTTACCAGAACTACATATTATCTTATTTCAATCTTAAAGTACCTTGATCCCATGGATATGGGTATGTAGGCAGTCTGGAATACGAAGGAAGTATCTAGTACTCAGGTACATAAGACCCCCCTTCCACCTTGGTCCATTTCACCACTCTATCCAGAACTACATATTTATCGCTTTCATCTTTCATCGTCATGTGCCTTGATCCCATGGATACAGGGTATGTAGGCAGTCTGGAATACGAAGGATGTATCCAGTACTCAGGCACACACGATCCATCATTCTCCACCCATCTCAATCCAGTTGCGCTTCACCTTTCTAGTCTTCCGTTTGTCAAAATCCATTTCGCCTCAACTTGACTAACTCAAGCAGCAAGCTAGCGCATCCTTTCAAAGCACAAGTCCTTAACAAACCTGAAGCAAAGAGGCCTACTTCCAGAGTCATCTACTGTCCTGCATTTCGATTGCCAACATCAGCTAAGTCTCGCTTAACCAAAGCCCTAGATCCACAGGCTTGTCTTCTGTGAAGTGTTCCATTGTCGAGACCAACACACGCGTCTCCTGCGACATGTGGCATTTCCTGCAGCAAGACATTGTCTTTTTAGGTAGATAGCCCCCTTTAACGGACACAGATTTCCTACGATAAGGCTGTTATCTTTCCTATCTAATCTATCCTGAGCCACCTCTTTGGCAAGAGAATATGTTGGTTGTATGTTTACTTTGAAGTCAGTCAATTTTCTTTTTGGTTTATCTTTTGTTCCTTCTCCTTTACCTATTCAAGACTACCTTGATTTATCTATAATCTTGGTATGTTGCGATGCAGTACAGATTGGGGGCATAGTCATTGCTTTTTTGTGTGCCGTGTTTGAGGAATGATCTTTAGTATCTTTCTTAGCATTCTATTTATCTTGTGTGTGTTAGGACCTAGCATCTTACATGTGAATATTCTTCTTGCATTTGCATGTATTGAAGTTTATTTTATGTTCAAGACTATGGCTTATTCACACATTCCAACAAGGTTATATTATGTCTAAAGGGGTCTAAGTTCAAACCGCTTGCTTGCAGAGTCAACGTCCATGCACTCGGATATTACTGCACCTTGGTCTTTTATACCTTGGTGGCGAACTATCCACGTGCTATATCAAAATAAGGATTGCTCTTTATATACAAATGTGAAACCATTGCAACAAGCTCCTTCATCCATTCCCACAACCTTTATATCATTTTCATTGCCGTAATCAATCAATAGTCTCTATCTCCATCTCCTCCTGTTCTTCTCTTTGGTGCATATCTGCAAAACCCACATGTCAGATATCACTAGTCATCACATCTATATCATCATCCATCTCTATCATCATACATCTATAAGCATCATATAAGCAACATATGTCATCACATGAATCCATAATCATACATACATATCATCACATCCATGACATCAAGGAATGCATACACAAAAGCATGAACAACAGTGAGCCAAATAGATCATCATAGATATCATGTAATGGTCATCATAATACAAAATGTCTGTGTCTACATCAATAATACAAAATGTGTATACATCCAAATATACATCAAAATAGTACATCAAGGCTATCAAGAGCCCGCAATATATACATCAAAATGCACACAGGCATCTGTCTAAAATGATACAAATGGTACAATGTACAAGTGTCCATCATGATACGAGTATGGTACAAATATAATACAATATACAAATGTGCATGCCCTAGTGGGTAGAGCTACCCTCCTGCTGTGGCCCCTATTCTCCCCCTGTGCTCGGTGGAGGTCCCCCTGCTAGTCCTCCTCCTCCCCCTGGTGGCAAGAATGGCCCTCTCACTGAGGACACTGACTGCCCTGTCCTACGGGATCCGGATGCCCCAGACCTGCTCCTCTCTCTGTAACTCGGTGCCTGCTGAGCTGCTGGCACCACACCCACATACAGGCCCCTATAGTACTTTGCCTCCCTGCCGGCTGATACTAGCTCTCCCTACACCCAGACGAGCTCGCTGTATAGAGTCCTCTGATCTGCACCCAGAGCACGGCGTGCCTCACCTCTCTCCCGCCTCACTCTAAACAGTGTGGCCTCTTCTGTCAACCGCAGTTGTACCTCTGCGTCTCTCTCTCTCCTGGCCTATGCTAGCTGCTCAGCGTCTGCTGCTGGTGCGGCTGGCGGCTACACCTGTACCTATGCCTGTGCCTGTACCTGGGCTTGTAGTTGTGTGTATGCCTGCACTTGGGATTGTAGCTGTGCTTGTAGCTGTCCTAGGGTTGTCTGTGCTGCTGAGGCTGACTGTGTCTGTGTCTGGGCTGTAACCTCGGCCTACCTCGCCTCTGCCTGCGCTGCATCCCTATCCCTCCTCAGTCACACCATCCAGAGCTCTAATCAAGTCCCCCGGGCTATCTCCTCCTGTAGCAGTCGCTCGGCTCTCTACAAATCAGTCTCTACGACCAGGCCCACTGCCTCCGCCATCTCCACATCAGCCTGTTGGCCGCTACCCTCTCCACTTGCCTGCTAACCACTGCCCTCTCCACCTGCCTGCTAACCACTGCCCTCTCCACCTGCCTGCTGCCTAGCTGCCCTGGCTTGTCATCTTATCTTAGCCTCCCCATCGAGGACTAGTACCTCTCCCACTACCCCTGCCACCCCTGGTGTTGTCAGCCACACTGGCCTGTGAGTCTGCCAATACTGGTCATACTCTGGCAACGTCCCTGGGTCTGCCAGCCCTGTGTCCCAATCCCATCTCACGGGGACAAGTCCCCATACCTCTGCCAAAGCTGTAGCCACTGGGATCTCTGCGTCCCAGTCTCCAACCTTCCTCCGCATCCTAGCATGTGTCGCCTCCCCCACGGGTAGTCCCTGCGGTAATCCAAACTGCCTAAGAACTCGCTCTGGCAGGTACCTCTCTATCATATCTATCTATCTCCTAAACAGATAACGAGCCTGTCTGCAATACATGAGCTGCTCATGCTCGTCATCCCATTCCTCACATAGTAGCCAAGGCCTTCACACAAACAGGTCCATCTTGTCGATCTGTCGCCTCCAGTGGCTCACCGACCCCATCCTCCGGTGTGTAATCACCCCATCATATAAAAATGTATAGGGCTCGCCTCTATCTCGATGGCGCTGTGCCATGGGTTGGATCACTAGAATATGCTCCCACGTCCATACCTGTAATAAGGTCACCCCTGCTGAGAGGCTCCTACCTCTCCTGTACACGCAATGGTGCATGTCATGATACAACTGTCCCAACACACAGGGGCCCCACGCATACTGTCTGCCATGTGTGAACATCCCTGATAGCACCGTACCCCAGCCAACTGATAATCCTCTGGATCTCCTGTCTGGACATAGGAAGCCGCCAATCAATGACGCCACTATCCATCTGATCCTATTGCAGAGTCTCAGGACATCTGTCCATCGAATCTCCCCGTCATCTATCCACAGGTCATCTATGCAGAAGACCTCTACCATGCCTACCTCGCCCCGTGCCAGGTCAAAGTCCACTATATCGCCATCAATTCAAATTCGCAGGATCCGATACACGTCCTCCAGTGTCACTGTCGCCTCCCCCGTCAGAAAGTGGAATGACGAGGTCTTGCTATGATATCTCTCTACCACTGCTGTCACTAGGGCGAGATTCACCCTAATGTGTGTCAAGTGGGCCACATGCCACAGTCCCGCATGCTCCAGGAATGCGTCCTCCTCCCATGTCAACTGTACTACCTCATGTGCAATCGCGTGGTGTCGCTCTCGCGACATCAGCGGTGGCAAAATCCTCTGCATCCATAAACAAACCACTTGTCAATTCTTCTATACCATATCACCCAAATTCCTATCTACTTCTATTCTTCTCTATGCCATGCAACCCCCAACCATCCCTTTCCCCTTTTACAACCTAGGATCGGCCTCCCTGTTACTTAAACCCTAACTTTTCTTCTACTTAACCAAAAGTGCTTTGTTCTATACAAAAGTGCTGTCCCTCCCTGCCAACAGCGCCATACTGTCTATCCAGATGCGTTGCATTTTTTCTACCAAGTGCGCCTTGTTTACCAAGTGCGCTGCGCTATGCTGCCAACCGCGCCTCTCTATCCTACCAAAGGCACTTCAATTTTTTTTACCCCCGCCAACCGCACTATTCTACCCCACCCAAGGCGCTTCACTATTCTGCCAACAGCGCTGCGGCACTGACCACTGAACTAGAAGTGCTGCGTTTTTACCAAACGCGCTGCACCCGCCTACCATATGCGCTGTGGCATGCCAAAAGCGCTGCAAACGACAACCATACGCGCCGCGACTCCCTACAGTGCTTTTGGCTGACATGCACACCCTACCTAAACCTAGCCCTAATCTACCCTCCAACAAGCCAAATTACAAAGGAGTTTTTGACCACTTACTGCTATCGGCGCTCCTACTGGCCTCCTATACGTCCGCACAAGCTCCGCCCGATGCCTGTGCGCTGGAATCGGTATCTCTCCTCGCTGTCTGCTCCTTCCACTCAACCTAGTTTGGAAGCTCTCCTCTCTAACTTTAGCAACTCCTAGGGTGCAAATGAGGATTGTGGTCCCCATGGGACCTATTTATAGTGTCCCACCCTCATGTTTTCTTCTCTCCCCACCCCTTTCTGCTTTTCCTCCTACCTGGTCACACACTCTTCTAGTCGAGCGTCAACACCGTTCCTCTGTCACTTCCCTGTCTTCCCGCTCGAGGGGGCATACGCTGGGGCAACTAGCTACACTGGGGCATCAAAAAAATTGTATCACATCTTCGACAATTAATTTCTTTGACGCAATGCTACATGCTGCATTGCATCAAAGAGGGGCAAAATGTAGATACCCTAAAATGACCATGTCTTTGTATCACTCGCATTTCGTCATTTCTTCCTAATCACCTGCATTTCACACATTAATTAAATAATCTAATTATTTAATTAATTTCACCAAATTCTTCTAAATCACATACTTGCAACATTAATTAAATAAATTCTCTTTATTTAATTAATTAAATTAAATTCCTCTATTATTCTTCCACAATTAAATAATTTTAATTATTTAATTAGATCATTATCCTCTTTCCAAAAATCAAATTCACATTAATTAGATAAATCCAATTATTTAATTAATTCATCACAAATTCCCTCTTATCTACAATTAAATAATTCTTAAATTATTTAATTAAATCAAAATCATTCTTTCAAAATCATGCACAACAATTAAATAAATTTATTTATTTAATTTTCTTTCAAATCTTCTAAATTAAATAATTCCAATTATTTAATTATTTCTTCCAAAATATCTTCTCTAAATTTAAATAAATCAATTATTTATTTAAATTGCTTTTTCTTCTAAATTGAGTTATCTCTAATATAACTCAAGCTTTCTATATTTAATAAAGCAAAATATCTTCTTATTCTCATGCAAATCCCTTCTTCTTGTTTTAAATCACTTAGCTGATCATTACATTCTGTTAATTGCTTTAACTCATTCTTCTATTCTTAATAACTCCTCTCATGCAAAAGAAAGCAAGACACTTGTCTTCTTCTTATTCGTTGCACGTTCCTCAACTGTTCTCCTCCGTTGATTCTTCTGAATTATCTGGACCGTTGATCGATCTCTGTTGAAATCTATATAAACCCCCCTCATCTCCTTCATTGAGCCACTCTCTTCTATCGTATTCTCAGGCATACTTAACAGAGCTTTGAGCATACAAAACACGTCGATTGAGCAACCTTACGATCTCTTAACATTGATCTTTGAGCACATTGAGCACACTACTTGCTTGTTGCAACTATGGTTTCGTAACTTGATTGAGCAATCCACACTTCTCCAAAGGGAACAACACAAATGTTGGTAAGAGCTTTCATTTGTCTTTGATTTTATGATAATGGCTTTTACTTAGATTGGTTCGCTTTATGTGATTGGTTTTTGGTTTTATTAGTTTATATTTAATCGATTTTTCGTCATACACAGTGGGATTTCAAAATGTTGCGGAAAAGGTGTCATGTGAAGTGATCTGTCAAATGGATAAGGGCATATATCTCCCAAGGAAAATATCTTCTTGCTTTGTCCTACTGCCTTGTGAACCATTTGTTCAATATCCGCTTGAGACAGTTGTTGTTGTTGCAAAGAGTGTTGATGGCTTGGAGGTGGAATGTAATATGATGTGTATTGTTGCTATGGTGTAGTGTATGAGGGTGTGACCGTATGTTAGGGTTGAGTACTCACATTATATGTCGAAGGATTGGTATACGACACATATGTGCTTGATGATTGTTGTCCTTGAGACACAAGTGGTGGTTGAGCATATTGTGATGGATTGACTCCAATATTTTGCATCACATGGGAACTAGAGGATGCATTGATGTTGATCAATGGTTGTGGATTGGAGGTTGGATTTGGATTATGATAGCCAATGGAAGGATTGGTGGAGGAAAAAAGATGAACATTTGGGTTTATAGTTTGGGCAACATGAGTACCGTGAGATGGATTAATATATGTCATATGTTGGGTGGCAATGGGTAATCCTTGGGTTGCATAAGATAGATTGACGTTTTGTGAAGGATTATAGAGAGGTGGAGTAAGTGATGCAAGTTTATCAACATAAGGGACAATGGTATTAGGAGTGGCTTGTGATACAATAGGTGGGTCACTCATGTCAATGAGACTGGCATTGGAATTATACGGTGTTGGATGCATTCGTGGAAATCATGAAGACCATATGAGAAGTGATAAGAGTATTAGTTTGGGATGTGGTTTCCGCATGTGATGTAATAGGAGTAGAAACTTGTAATGGCTGCGAGACTTGTGATATTGGAATGGCTTGTGGTATGGGGATAGATTGTGAAACTTACAGAGTTTGTGGTATTGGGATAGCTTGTGAAACTTGAGGAGTTTGTGATGTTGGGATAGCTTGTGAAACTTGAGGAGTTTGTACCTGTGAAACATGGACAGCTTGTGATACTTGAGGAGTTTGTGATGCTTGAGGCACTGATATGGTCATGGTAGGATCAGGGACATGTTGTGAGACATGGAAAGGTGGAAAGCTCAAATTTTGTGAATGGAGAGGAAGTACCTCAGTTAGAGTTATCAAAGATTCTAAGGTGTCATGGTGGGCTCGATGGTGTAGCAATAGGCAATGAAGAAGATGGATTAGAAGTGGAAGAGAGTGTATGGATATGTCATGAGATGGTGTGGCTATGGTGGATGGTCCCTTTGCAACAACAGTAGGAGTGTTTGGATCTTGTTTACGAATGGCAGATATGTCAAAGTCACTTGGTAACTTGGCTCCCATATGGGCTAATTGCAAGAAATGACGATCTGAATCAGATAAAATGAGCTTATCAACTTGGTCCCATACGTGTGTCTCTTGAAATTTAGAAAAATCATCTTGGAATTGCTCTTCATAGGTCACTAGAAATGGGTGATGTTGCACTTGTTGTGAAGATGATGGTCCAACGGTGTATCCTTCGGGTACAAACATGTGAGAAGGCATACCGGTTGTGAATTGTGTTGCATCTTTGAGGGGAGTTGATCGAGATTGTCACAATTTGGCTTCCATTTTAGCTCTATATTGGCTCCTAGTTTGAGGCATGATGATTGATGATGGAGATTGGACTAGTTTGTCAAGGTTGAGACCCAAAAGTTGATGGTTTGATGATTGGTTGTTTTGCTAATGAGGTTGTTGTTTGATAGCTGTTGTTTGGTTGTTAGTTGGTTGTTTGGGTTGCTTAGGTTGTTGTTTGATAGGATTGCTTTTTTGGTTGTTTGTTTGGATAAACTTCCCTAGAGAATAACTCACAAACTCAAGGGAAAAGTTGGTTGATGATGTTGTTTGCTGGTGTTACTAAGGCTAAGCAAAGCCAAAGAGATGATGTTTGTTGTTGCTAGGTTGATTGTTTTGATGATCGATTGTTGGTTGGGGGTCTAAAAAGGATGGAAAGCTCAAAAAGTCCAACGATTTTGTATGCTCAAAATAGGAGATGATGTTCAGATGGCTGCAGATGATTAGAGGAATGTCTAAAAGTTGGTGACAGAGCTAAGCAATCTGAAAATGCAACTGATTAGGCTGGGTTGATACAGATTGCTGATGTTTGACCAAAAGTGACAGATAATAGCTCAAAAGTGACTCAGAAAAAGTTGGAAGTGATGGGTAATAGCTCAAAAGTGATCTGGATTGTTTCAAGTGACAAACTGCAGAGTTAACCGAAAGTGACTAGGTTTACTAGAGGTGACAGGTTTCAGCTCAAAAGTGATTATCTGTTGTTTAAAAGTGATGCAATATTTTCCAGAAGCGATGCAATTAGCTAAAGGCGAGCAATTTCAGTTCAAAAGTGGTTTGTGTCTGACAGAGGGTGTGTTTTGATGAGTTTTTTACAAGAAAACAATGATTTCAGTCACTCACACTCACGACATTCACAAATTGGTACAACCTAGGCTAGGAAAGGACTATATTTGTTGAGTCCCCTTGCCGTGCCTATTCAAAGTGGATAGCTTCAGGATCTTGGTAGCACCAACTCCCCTCCATGACACTCACTTCTCACGCATACCAAGTTCTAGGTTTCCCAAGGCTCGCAAACCTTAGGATTGTCCCTGTTATCTCTACTAAGAACCACGAGAATCAGGGCAGCTTCAAAGGCTCTGCCTTTTGCGTTAACAAATAGAGGGATTTTGGCTACTACACAAGGTTGCTAGTAAGGGCATCCATTTGGGTGGCTACATGTGCGGCGATTCACTCTGTTAATGGAGGCTTCCCAGCCCAAAGAGGTTATGCTCTAAGGGGTTTTGGGGGGAACAATCGTTGGTATAAAACAACAGCACCCTTTGTTTGTGGTTTTCGACACAAACACTTTTCTTATATAGCGGCTTGGAAGAGCTTGGCTTTAGCCTATTACCACTTGGGTCGTACCCCTTCTAACACCGGGAAGGCAGGACCTCTAAAGATAATAACAAGTTCTCATGCATCCAAGATCCATTTGATAGGCAAGGGGAGAGGATACTTTTGTCATTAAATTTGGGTTACACACATACACAACAAGTAATCAAGAAAGATAAAACAAGCACAGAGAAAACAATGATTCCTTTTAAGAACCAAATCCAAATGTTCCTAAAGTAGTGATAAAATGAAATGGCTTGGACCGATCGAAGCTGCAACAGATATGTTAGTAGTTTTCACAACCTCCTTTTCTTGGACAAATGATAAGATGCTGCATAAATAGATGATTATTAACCAAGAAACCCAAACTGTTAATGACAGAACCAGAAGTGAAACACAGTTACCAGAGGCAATCAACTGTTGATCAAAAGTGATCTAAATTCTACCGAAAGTGACCAGTTACAGCTCATAAGTGATGCAGACAAACCAGAAGCAAACTGTTATTGCTCAAAAGCGACCTGAATCTGTCGGATGCATGAAAAATCCATGTTTTTGCAAAACTAGGGTTAGGGTTATAAAAAAATGATTATTAAAGATTTCAAACCCTAGAATGACATCCAATGGATGAAATATGATCAAATAAACACCCTGCAACCACAGATTGATCAATTGAAAACACTAGAACGATAAATTGATAAGATCTTACAAAAACAAGGGTGTTAGCTCAACAAAAATGAAAACCCTAACCAAATTGATTGGCAAATGATAGTATGATGATTAGGATCCTACAAACACATATTAGAAACCTTGATTGATGAATAAAAATCCAGCAAAACACCCTGCAAAACCAAATGTTAACAGAAAACCCCAAATTACAGAAAGCGACCGAAAAAAACCAGAAGCGACTGGTTTTTGATTAAAAGTGATGCAGAATCGACCAGACACGACCACTGTTGGCTCTAAAACGACGCAAAAAATCTAAAAGAATCTAGTTTCTACTCAAAAGAGATGCAGAGATGCTGAAGGTGACTGGTTTTCACTCAAAAGCGACTGCAAATTGTCGTAAGCACTCCAAAAAATTTGAACTTCACAAAAACAACTTCAAACAACAAAGTTAATCAAGGACGTGAGTCCCACCGGGTGTGCCAAAATGTAGATAGGTAAAAATTAGGTTAATAAGATCAAGCATGTAACTGAAAACCTAATTCTACCACCATCAAAGAATCAAATCCAAGTGAAACCAAAAGCATGCAATTCAAGAACAAGATCACCTAGATTGTATGATTCCTTGTTTGTGATGTGGATTGCTTCTCAATAATGAACAATCATGAAGATCAAAGCTGCCATGATGAATGGATGATAGTGATAATATGCTCAATGGATGCAATAGAAACTCAAATGCTCAATATGCTCAGGATGATAATGTAGAAGCTATATGAAAATGATGGATGATCTAGTATGGAATGAGAGGGTGTTTATAGAACACTCAACCAAAATCAATCAACAGTAGAGATTTAGTGGCTATGTGAATGGTTGAGATGAATTGATAATCATTGGTGAATGTGTAAATGACAAGTGGAGGGAAGAATAAGGCTTGTGTACATAAAAAGTACTACATGTGAAAGATATTAAATGAAAGATGTAGTACCACACATGTTTCAAATAAAAGATGCACACATGTCGGCTTATGATAAAAGATGAAGATAAATGATAAGAGAAATTAATTAAATAAATAAAATTTATTTAATTAATTGGAAAGTGGGATTATGAAGGGATTTTAATTAAATAAATATGATTTATTTAATTAATTGGCTAATGGAATAAGGATAGGAATGGGTTTAGGACAAAATTCTACATGATGTCTAGATGATGTATTTGACTAGGTGATACAAGACATGGACAAATTTGGGACAATTTTGAGTGTCTAGAGGAATAGACTAAGAACATCGAGGCAAACCAAAAATGATAATTTAAAAATTATCAGAGAGAAGGTCCATAGTCACATATTAGATCTATGTTAGATTAGATCCATAGGCATGGGATTGAATCCACAATCACAAAAATGACCCAGGGTGACAGACAAATCATTAATCTAAGCATCACTGATATTCTTACATTATTGGAAAATCAACATTTGGCATTTGTCATGGTTTTCTAGATAAGTAGCTTTATTGTTTTAATACACTATCAAATTTTAGATTAGTAACAATCATCTTATAGGCCCAAAAATTATAATAGCATGGCAAGTGGGATTTTGACATCTATATTGTTGGCAAGAGACACTGCTTTGATGAAGGATTGCATGTTGTCATTGATGGAAACAAGGAAAAGGGATTTCACTAGCATGATAAAGAGACATTACTTTGGAAGATCAACTTGGTTTGACAACAAGGCACAAAAGTATTCTGGTCTGGAAGGCTAAAATGACTAAGTATGGATAGTATACTGAGTAAGTGGCAGAGATTGGGTCAGTATGCCTCCGTAGTAGAAGATCATTATATGCATTTTAGGTATGTTGTTCATAGCTATTTGATGATGATATGTTCCAATGATCAAGACCTGACTTCCTCTGGAAGTTATACTATGAAATGTCTAAGTCCGGGTGACCACAACTAAGACAGGAACAGTGCACACTGCCTGAGAAAAAGGGTCCGCATTTCTCCATAGTTGCATATTTTGTTTTGTGGTTCTAGAGGTATGCTTAGAGGAGAAGAATGAATGTTGGTTATGAATCCTTGAGTCTCCTATGGTCTGTAGTGAGATTTTTGATATGATAGATAAATTGGGTTAAACATGTTCTTAAGAGACAAGCTGACAGGCAATTAGATTTTTATGCGGAGAAGGTATATTGCTTGAATATTAAATCTAATTGGTTGTATGTTTGGTGCCAACTTATGAAGATTATTCAATGATTGTTTGGGTCCACATTACTGTTTGTACACTTGATCAAGATGACAAGGTACAATACATTGTATACATGCTTCATGTCTGGCTTGCCGACCTGATTATGAGATGAATCTTTTTGCGGGTATAAATACTTGATGGATTAAGGTATTGAGGTAAGCATGGTGTGTGGTGTAATGTGTGAATTCAAAGTGTGAAGGATTATGAGCAAAGTGCAGAGCAGAGAAAGAAAAATAGAGTACATGTAGTTGAGTTGAGAAGCAGGGCAGAATAGATGAAGACCTTTGAATCTGTATATTGAGCCTTCAATGGAACTGTGATCCAACATATGGTAGATGCATTTACAACAGTTCATCTCTTAGCAGTGAGCCAATCCTTCTTCTATCTTCTTTTCTCTTGACGGTGAGCCTTGTGCAATGAGCACTTCTTCATAGGGTAGTGAGCCCTGAGCAGTGTGCCCCAAGGCAATGAGCCTTCTTGTAATTTGATATTGTGCTATCATAATATATTGTGAGCTAACACTCATCGTGGTTTTTCCCTTTTTGGGTTTTCCACGTAAAAATCCTGGTGTCCATGTGTTATGTCTTTATGGTTTTTGTTCTTATGCTTATTCTGTTTCCATGTTACTGATTTTGGAAATTGGATTAATGAACTTGTTAAGAAGTGGTTTTGCGGAATACTGATTCACCCCCTCTTAGTATTCCTTATATTCAACATATATAGTGATATATTCATTAGATATAAAGCTAACTACCCTCACATTTAATTTAGTTAATGTATACATTGATTATAGTATCTAATATCAATACTGCTCATTTATCTATTTGACTATTTATTGAAATACTTTATTTATTTAATTAACCTAGATATTTATGTAAGTGGTGGTTTTTACTTTGTAATATGAGAAGGAAAAAATAACCCTCTCCTAATTTAAGAGAAAGAATAAAAACCCTTTTACATAAATCTAGGGTAAATAAATAGAACATCAATATTCAAAATTTACCCTAGATATTAGTCTTGTGATGATGTAAATGAATTGAATGTGCTAAAATCAATAAAGTATGTGAAACATGAGTCCCTATTCACTTCCACAAGTGAGGAAGTGATCTCCATGAGCACAAATCTAAATTTATGTGTGCAATTAAACCTATGATTTATATATATTATCTAGCTATAAATGACTAAAACTCATTCACCTTTGTTCATGTGCTTCAAATCTAGTGAGGAATAGGTGGTGTTTACAAACACCTTTGGGGAATATGCTAAATTGTGAGGGTCATGTTATCCTCAGTTAGAGTACTAGATGGATTAATCAAATGATGGTGAGCCAAGATCAAGGACAATAAGCAAGCATGCAATATGGTTCTAGGATGAAGTCACAAGAAGACAATGTAAAATTGATTCCCCCTTAAGATCTTTGACTTGGGTATTCTTTTCACATTCTATCCATTCTTAGATGTGAGCCAATGACTCTTTTTGAATTAGGGTTAATCACTAAATACACAAACCTATCATGCACTTTGGAATAATTAACACTTTAGTTATCTCACAATTGCTAGTTAAAATATCAACAAATTTTAAATTTTTAAAATTTTGGGTTTTAGATCCATGAGTATAGAAATGATTTGGATCAATTTTATACTTGTTGACTTGAACTAGGATAGTAAACAATAGATTTAGGGATGGGATCAATTTTTGGAGATAAATGAGGATGGGATTAGGGTAGGACAATGTCATTTTCTAGTTTCTATGTGAAATATGTTGCATATGTTTTCATTGATGTCAAAGGAGTGGTGATCAGAGGAGTTGAGATGTGAAAGACATGATGATGAAAGATATGAACATGATGCTGGATCAATATCATCTATACATATTTGTACCTTATCTTCTAAAGTTCTTGGATAGGTGAAGGTTTTTAAAGTGTTTTGATTGATGCCATGCATTGATAATATGAAGTCATGCCTTTACATTGCTACATATATTGTCACTTGATGAAAAGCATTGCATGGGATATGAAGGAAATTTTCTAAGTTATCAAAAATGTCAAAGGCATAGGATACAGAAGCATAGGAGATTGTATCGCATTCTACCATAGATGAAGATATGACCTCACGATTTGAAGGATAGCTAAATATGGCTATGAGGTATGTGTGATCCAAGTTTTAGACAATATGAATTGCCGCAAAGACATCTAGAGTGAGCATAATGAAAACAGTGTTGTTGTACTAAAAGACTATCAAAGATGATACAAAATGCTACCGCATTCCACCATGTTACCCCATGTTTGAAATTTTATTAAAGCATTCTTGTCTTAGAGAATTCCCATTCTATATTGCCACTATTTGTTTTCTTTTCCCAAGTTGAGTTTTTCACTTAGTCATTTTCATGTGTTGTCAGAAATTCCTTAAGTTTTTGAACCAAAGTTGGCAAGTTCAAAAGTTCCTGAACCGCCCGACTCCCCGACTAGCCACCAAGCCTAGCATCTTAAGTTCCTTCCTTCGTCAATCTTAGTCATTTTGTCTAGAGAAAAATCTTCATTGTCGGGAATCAAAATTTCTTTGAACTTCTGAACTCTCAATCTTGTGGTTCAAAAGTTCGTTAAATCCCTGACTTGTCAACTAAACGTGCTCACTACTCCCGTGGCACATTTTTCTAAGTTGTCAAGTAGTACAGGGAAATGACACCTGTCACCTCACATTTAATTTGGAATGTGTGTAAGTGCATGGGTGCTCTTTTCAGAGGGAAACCCAAGAAGATTTTACAAATTTCAAAGTTTGATATGCTGTCAGCAATTAATGAAATTTATGAACAAATTTATGAGAAGTGATATAAAACTTGAATAAGTTAGCCACCTTGCAAAGAAATCTTCATAATTTCATGAAGGAAATACGTTGCAGAGTAGAGAGCTGCTAGTCCACCATACACGAGGATTTCACAGAATTCTCGGTTTACAGGTTAGCTCGGTTGGCTTTCTCTCTTTTATTTCTCTCTCTTGCTATAGAAACACAACAATTTGTTTGGGTGGTGGAAATAGTTTATTTTCATGAATCTGTATAGTGATTCCCTTGTAAGTATATTGTGGACTTCTGTTGTGTCTGTGAATGTTTTAGAGTTTTTAGCTGGCTGGGTTTTCAAATTGGTAAAAATGAAATTCAAGTTTCAAGGGGCCCCTATGGTTCCTGTGGTGGAAAATGGGTTGTTTGGTGTGAAGGACATAGAAATGGGTCACATTGACCTAGAGGATTTTTGGAAGAGGATGCAACCTAAAGGCAGAACCTCTTTGGCCAATAAAATTGTGGGCAGTGGCTTAGATAGAGCTAGGGTTTTCTACTCGTTGTGGGTTGTCCTGACTTGGTGGTTGCTTGTGCCAACAATTGCTTGTGAAGAAATAAGAGCTTCAGATGGCTCTGTTGTTTCTAGGATTGATTCAAAGTCCATTGCTCTTGCTCTTAATTTGGATGATTATGAAGAGAATGTTGATGTTTCTGTGTCCTCTACTTGGGGGTTTTATAATGAAAGGAAGAATTGGTCCCAGAGTTGCATTTCCAATACCTAGTTAGAAGTTGAGAAGAAAGGAAAGTTGAGACTTCCCGCTAATTTGAAGAGAAGCCATTTCAAAGAGGAGATTTTTTAAATGATCACTCTGCTACATCGGATGGTCAGGAGCTCTGACTTTGATTCCTTTGAATACTGGATGTGTCAATTTATTTTGCTTATTTATGGAGATCATCACATAGATTGGGCAAGGATAATAAGTAAAAGTATGCATGAACAACTGGTGAATTTCCCACAGAAAGTAAGTTTTCACATGTGCTCTCAGTTGATTTATGTGTTACCCACTAAAGAGGCTGCTTGGCCTAGTTTAAGAGCTCAAGGAGCTCCCGCCCTAGGCATGCCTATGTATCAAACTTTTCCACAGTTGCAGAGGAGTGTCGGTATGAAAGATTTTTGTCAAATAAATGATGCCTTTTCTATGTTTCTTACAAAAAGGAATGAAGGTTCACTAGAGCGGAGGTTCTCTACAGAGGCAGCTGCCCTAGTAATGAATTTTGGAAGTTTTTATGTTCAGTTCGATCACTTCTCATACTTGAGGATAGGGGGTTATGAAAATGCCCCACTGAAACTACCAAGGTATCCATTAAACTACCTTGTATTTTTGGAGGTGTGTCATCAAATGGCAGTTGTTAATGCAAAGTACCATGTGATGAAAAAGAAAGGGTATTCTTTCCCTTTGTCAATTTCTTTCTATTCTTGTAAGAGTAATGATAGTGTTGAAAGTGTGGATAACTTACTGGCAGAATTCAATTGTCACAGTTTATCTGCCCGAGTAGCTTTTGATAGTAAAAATTTTGTGAAAAGAAATATGCACAGTGGAGGCTCATACCTACACAAGCCCCAACTTGAAGACTTCTAGGAGGATTGTTTAGATGAGAGAGAAGTACAGAGGAGTTGGTTGCAGCTCACCATTGATCAAGTCCGTGCCTTTGAATTGCCTATGCAAGTTCCTGATTCAGTTGATGACAATTTAGATATTCTGGATGAGGGTTATCACGATGCCTCACTGCAACCTTTGCCTCCTATAAAGTGGTCAGATAAAGAGATCATTGATGTCAAGTTCTACTCCTTCCATGTGTTGAGAAAAATAGAAAAATGGTTGAAAGGAAAAGTAAGAGAACAAGTTAGTTTAGCAGCACCAAGGAACTTATCTACTCAAGGACAGAATAAATCTCAAACCAATCACACCCAGAGGAAGTCATCTAGTTTGGACCCAACTCTTCAAAGAGTTGGCTCACAATCAGGTGGAGATGGTGAGTAGCCTCCTGAGGATGTTGGCAAGCTAAAAACAACTTGTGAGCAATATAGTCAACCAGTGAAGAGTAATACTAGATTGGTTGCTTTGCCACTACGAGCAGACCATGTGCCCCATGTGAACAATTTTATAAGTGATAGTGATTCTTTAATTTTTACTCAGTTGGGAGAAGCCAGTATGCTACAATCTTTGATAAGTACTCCAAATTCATCGAGTCTAAGTAATCCTCCAGAGCACAATTCTTTGTCTGCGCATTCGGATGGTGTGATGAGTGTGGTTGGAAATGCTAATGCTCCCTCTTCCTCCCCTTCCTGGTTGAGGAAAGTAGTTGAGAAAAAGAAAGGTACACCCCAATGGTGGATACTAGTGTGGATATTATAGCCAAGCTTCTGCAAGAAACACCTAAGCCTAAAAAGGCTAGGATGATGTTGAGAATGGTGACCGGTTTTTCCATAGGACACCATATTTTGGAAATTGCTGACCTGGTGGGAAACAAAAATGAGGATGAAGTGACTGAGGCAGATTTCAATCTGAGCAGAGTAGACATGGGACCCTCAACTATTGAGGGGGACATTTATCATGCAAAATACTCGGTCAATAATCTATCAAAAAGGATAAAAAAGGAACAAGAGGAGAATGCCAAGTTGCAAGCACAAGTAAGTTCCTTGTCTCTTTTTATTTAGTCGATTTTGAAGATTACAACACCATTAGCAGATGCCCTGCCTGACATGAGTGTTAGTGCTCTTGACCCCAATTTATTACAACAAATTAAAAGATCTCAAGCTTTGAGTAGTGCTGTGGAACAATGGATAGAGAAAGTGACCCTAGATGGCCTCATATTCATTGAGGAAGCTTTTAAGTTATTTAACTCCATTTCCAGCAAGAGGGAGGCCATGATAGTTGAGTTTCAAACTATCAGAAATGATAACAATATCCTATCCTTGGTCTCCAAAGAAATACAAGATATGGTCGGAATAGATGTCAATAGTAGGCATGAGCTTTCCACGGTCCATCAAATGAAGAAGAAATTGCTTTTGGATTTGACTGCGTGTATTCTTTTGTATCGACGTTTTGGGTCACACTCTGTGAACCATCATCAGGAAGAGGATTCTAAAGAATGGGATTGCAGAATTGTATGATAAAGAGAGAGAAGGGGGTTAGGTTGAAAGAGGTTGTAACAGTTAGAAGAAGTCAGCCATTCACAACAAGACACCAATGCAACAATAACATACTATAATAAGAAATAAAAAGGCAAGTAAATAATTGAAGGGAATTACACAAATTAGTAAAAAGAGTAAGAAAGAAAAAAGAAAAAGAAAAAGAAAAGGAAAAAGATTGTCATGGACATAAACACTATTTTATGATCACTATTATACTATTTTATGGATTACTAAACTATAGCATAATAATAAAATAATGATAATAATGAAGATAATAATAGTAATAATAATAATAATAATAATAATTAAAATAAAATAGTGAAGACAATAATAATCAAATGGTATTAAAGTAATAGCTAATGAGACAAATAAAGAAAAAATAAAATAAACAAGAACAATGTTATAAAAGAAGTAAAGAAACTCAAATAATGAGAAAAGATAGAGAAAAGGAGAACCAATATTACAAAAATAGCTCAAGATGAGGAAAATTATGCGAATAAGGAGGGAAACTGAAAACAAACAAAACAAGGGCAAGTATATATTAGTATAAAAAGAAAAGAGAAAAAAGAAGAAGGTTGGCATCTTAGCCTAGCCTGGCACCCCCTGTTAGAATCCCTCCAGCATAAGTCTTGATTCCTCCCTTCCTTCCCCTCTCCCCCACCATTGTCCCCCCCCGCTTGTCCTCATCCCCCTTTCCCCTTCCTCCTTTTCCCCCTCTCACCCTTCTTTCCTTTTATCCTAGTTTGTCTTCACCTACTTTGCCCTGGGTCGGTTGTCTTGTGGTTTTAGAGGTTAATTGTTTGATCCTGATTCTTATTGTTATGGTCATTTGACTTCTTCTTGGATCTCTTGGGTGGTCTGTTGTTCTCATGTTTGTTCCAGATTTTGTTTCTCTTTTTGATGTTGCTTACTGTCTTGGCCTTTTTATGGTTTACTTGTTGTCTTCCTTCTCTTCGCAGTCACTTTTAGTCTGTCTTCACCTCTTATGGTTTTCCTTTCCTTCTCTTGCTTTGGGTCCACTGATAGTCTTTATCCTTTTTCTTTTCTTTTTGAGTTATCTTTGTGCCTTTCTAATTATTTACGAGGTCATTCTCCTTTTCTAAATTCCTTTTGTGTTACTTTGTTATCTATCGGTCCTTTTCATTTGCTCTTATGATTTTATTCTCTTGCATTCCTTTGACCTCTATGCCTTCCTATTTAGTTGGTAAACCTTGTATTTATTTGGATTGCTTGTCTATTCTTTTTATTTTATTTTATTATATTATTGTTATTTAGTTTTTACTCCTATCATTCTCTTTTAGTTTCCATACCTCTTCTATTATTTGTTTTTTTCTTCTTCAATTTTTATAGGTTTATTAATATTATGATGATTTCCTTCATTAATTTTTAGGTGTTATTTTAACTTAAGCTGTTATATACTTTAAGGTATTTTTAAGATTTTCTTATTTCTTTTCTTCTTTTTTCTCTTTTCTTTTTATACGAATATATACCTGCCCTTGTTTTGTTTGTTTTTAGTTTCCCTCCTTATTCGCATAATTTTCCTCATCTTGAGCTATTTTTGTAATATTGGTTCTCCTTTTCTCTATCTTTTCTCATTATTTGAGTTTCTTTACTTCTTTTATAACATTGTTCTTGTTTATTTTATTTTTTCTTTATTTGTCTCATTAGCTATTACTTTAATACCATTTGATTATTATTGTCTTCACTATTTTATTATTATTATTATTATTATTATTATTATTATTATTATTATTATCTTCATTATTATCATTATTTTATTATTGTGCTATAGTTTAGTAATCCATAAAATAGTATAATAGTGATCATAAAATAGTGTTTATGTCCATGACAATCTTTTCCCTTTTCTTTTTCTTTTTCTTTTTTCTTTCTTACTCTTTTTAATAATTTGTGTAATTTCCTTCAATTATTTACTTGCCTTTTTATTTCTTATTATAGTATGTTATTGTTGCATTGGTGTCTTGTTGTGAATGGTTGACTTCTAACTGTTACAACCTCTTTCAACCTAACCCCCTTCTCTCTCTTTATAAGGCAATTCTGTAATCCCATTCTTTAGAATCCTCTTCCTGATGATGGTTCACAGAGTGTGACCCAAAACGTCGATACAAAAGAATACACGCAGTCAAATCCAAAAGCAATTTCTTCTTCATGGATGCCAATATTTTGGTGGCCGAAGAAGTGTTGAACAACCCTAAGGAAATGAACTCTGTTGCTTGGGTTGACATAATTGAGTGGAAGTTGTCTATTGTGGGGGCACTTGAAGAAGAAATGAGAAGCACTTTGACCCTTTACTACTCACAATTAAGAGATATCAAAAGTAATTTTGCCATCTCAGAAATAGAAGTCGTTGGTGATGATGATGATAAGTTGCTTGAAGTTAAGGAGATCAAGCAAAATTTCAAAAAGATGGTGATTGAAAAAATAGTTAGTTATGATATAGTCATAGTAGAATCAATTGTAAAGGTTGCAAGAATAGACATCTACATCAAAACACTCAAAAAATGGACTGGATGACACGCATAAAAAGGTGACTCATGTTGATAGGACGATTAGTAAGAGGAAACTTCGAGTCAACATGACTGGAAGTCCAAGCGGCATGGTGTTATCATCAATCATCAACAAGTACCAAGCTTATAAGGCAATGTTAAGGGCACATGCAGCTCAAGTAGCACAATCTGACTCATGTAATGAAGACGGACAGGTGAAGGAGAAGGAAGTGACACAAAAGGACACTACTAAGGAGGGGGACGTGGCAATAATCAATTGATTTTCTTTGCTCATGCTTTAGTATTTTCATATTTGTAAAAAAACTATTGGCTCTCGAGAGCTCTTTATTTGAATGATGTTTAATTTAAAGACTTCTTTTAGTCGGTTGTCTCAAGAAGCCGTTATTTTTTAAAGACAGTTATTGGGTGACATGGCTATAAATTTAGTTAGCCTGTTGATGTAGGGATCTTTTGGCAAACTTTGTTTTGGTGATACATCAATTTTGTTACTTTCCTATTCAATTGCTTTAATATATGAAATAGAAATCAATACAATAGAGTTTAGAGGATCATAAACTTTGTGTTATAGTTGTTTGAATTCATATTCTTCCTACATTGAATATATTGTTGTTGATTGGTTATCTTTTTGTATTGGAGTAGTTGGATATTTTAAATCTTGCTCACTGCTGTGAAGTATTTATCTTTTGGTGAATGGTTTATGGTGGTGATTATATGGTATACAGTGTAATTCTTTATTGATTCATTATAGTTGTTGCTGTGGAAGTCTTTGTGCTTCATTGATTTGAGTTGATATTGGGAAATATTGCCTTTATTGCTTTCTGGTTAAAAGCACCACCTTTTCCTTTGCTTTCTGGTTAAAAGCAATTTGAGTTTTCATTCATTGGATATTATAAGAAGGTATCTGCACCTTGGTAAATAAGCAAAGAATCATTGTAAAATACCATTGCAACTGATTCAACTATTGTTACATTTGTCACTTATATGGGTGTGAGAATATAGAGTTAGGTGGCAAATCTATAAACCAACACATCGCATCTGCATCTATGACTTGGCAGTTTGGAGATTATGTAAAGCAAAGAGACAAGAATGACATACTCAAGTTTTAGAGGATATAAAGTATTGCAAGTGTGTTTTTGAATGTTCTGAGTTAATATTGTGTGACTGGACTGTGTAAGGGATACTGGGATCAGTGTTTGATTGCTTGCGCTAGCAAGAAGAAGCATAAACTAGAAAGAGGAGTGTATGAGAAGGTTTGTTAGGTCTCATAATGTTCGCGGCATGAACCAATTGATGATATTTCACTTCTCCAGTACCACATAGGGTCTGGAGCTAATGTATGAAAGATTAAGTGCTTGTGGAGCCGACATGGTGTATTTGAGTACTTACGCCGTGTGTATGGAAGCATGTACTAGAAAGAAAGTTTGGGAGGAAGTAAAATGGGTCTAGTAGATCCTTTGGTATGAACCGCATAATGAGATTTCACTCCTACATTACCGTAGATGATTTGGGAGCTGACAAGTAAGGTTGGTTACATGTTTCATAATACACAGTATCTTAAGGCCGACAAAGTTGATGTTTAGAAGGCTTGCAGAGGATATATATGAAAGATGATAGATTGTTTCAAAGTAAAGAAATGAGCATGATGAAAAGAAAATGATCTTGAGGTAAAGAAATAACTCTGTAAGCAATAATGTATAATTTATATAGCAAAGTTAGTATTGCAGAGACGTTTGAGTCATCAAAATTAGTCAAGTGACTAAGAAGATATCAAGGAAGATAGTGCAGAAGTATTTGAGTCATATGAACAATTCAAGGATTTCAAGGTGTTATCAAAGATGTGTTGTGCCCTACACAACACACCCCTTTTTGTCTCAAAATGTGGACCCTCCTTTTTTGCTTACTTCAAGTACCCTAGGATTTTATGCTTCATTAGGTTAATTTGATGACCTAGTTCCTAGATAGTAAGTCTATTTGGTCTCCTTGGATTTGAATTCACCTATAAGTTTTGGTGTCTTTATGTGCTTTTATGTGCTTTACCTAGAGTCAATGAGTTTTGGACTTAATCCATTCGATTGTGGGCTTTGTCCTTAGTCTTTTCAATAGTTTTATGCTTTTCAGACTTTTTGGCCTTTGTCATTTTGACATGCTAGAAGGGATAGGCCCAACCCCCCACACTTTACCTTCATTCAATTTTTCACTCATGCATTTTTCAGAGCCGCAACATCGAGCTTTCTCCTTTCACCTTTCCATTTTAGAAGGTGGCATAGGTTTCTCCCAACCCCCGACTCCCGATGATTTCCCTTTTGTATTTTTCAGAGCCGCAGAATTGGTCCTTCTCCTTTCACCTTTTGATTTTGGAAGGTGGAAGAGGTTTCTCCCAACCCCCAACTCCCGGCAATTTCCCTTTCGTATTTTTTGGAGCCATGGTGTCGGGCCTTCTCCTTTCACCTTTCCATTTTAGAAGGTGACAGAGTTTTCTCTCGACCCCCGATTCCTGGCGATTTCCCTTTTTTATTTTTTAGAGCCGCGGCGTCAAGCCTTCTGATTGTACTCTTCCATCTTGGAAGGTCGCGGAGGTTATCCTTGACCCCCAACTCCTGGTGATATCTTATGTTTTTGTTTGTCGGAGACACAGAGTCAGGCCTTCTCACTTCACCCTTCCATTTTGGAAGGTAATTTGGATTACTCCCCAACTCCCAATCTCTGATTTCCCCCCTTGAATCAAGCTCTTTCAAGTTTCCATAGGCCTTGGCTTGGTTTAGATAGTCATATGATTTCACGTAAGGTCTCATGGGCTCATCCTAGGGGCTTGTTGATACATTGATTATCTTGCATACTTGAGTTTGGGAGCCTTGATTTGAAGGGTGTGTCATTGCTTCATTAGCTTTCCTGGTTTACAAGTGTATAATGTCTAGGATTAGTTTCAGTGAACCTAATGAAGTTTGTGGGTGCTTACAGGGAATTTGGTATTGCATTGACTTCCTTCTTTTCTTAAAAGGGGGCTTTGATGGTTTGATATGATTTTACCTTAGGAACTGGTGTCTTCTTTCTTAGACTGATTGCAAGCTTAAAATGGAAAGATAGGAATTTGACATCTCAAGTCTAGAATCTCCATTCCAATTATGACTGGGGTTGTTGCTTTCTAGATAAGATTGGTCCTAGGTTACATAAATAAGGAGCATAAAAGACTTATTTTGTATATATTTGTGATAGAACCCTGGGGCTGATAAAGACTGTGATATGCAACCATGAGATCTTAAGGTTTAAAACTATAGCTTGTGTGGAATATTTTATTGACCTATTTCATAGGGTCCTGCTGAGAATGATGTCTCATGGGGTCTGTTGATGATTTTTTTGATTCGTTTATGAGGATTTTGATACTGTTTTGTTTTCTTGCAAGTCCAGGGAGCTGAAAGCATTGAGGACATGCGCTAAGATACAAAGGAGATGATGTACATTTGGAGAAACCTACCTTGGCATTGGATAGGTGAAAGAAGTACAAGATGAAGAGGATTATTATTTGAGACACAAGTTGTCCATATGATATACAAACCGGGCTTAACCGATCCATGGTGTAGCCTTGGATTTGTAACTTGTTTCTATTTTGGGGACCAGCTGACCCATGACAAATATGTAGCTTATAATCCATTATGCAAGCCAACTTAGGCAATATGTAAAATGTAATACATTGTAACTCCTATAAAAATGAGATGTGCTTTTTCATTTTGGAGGTAGGACAGGGAGACTCAAGTTGAGCGCACAAATGTAAAATGGTAGCAAGGGTGTGAGAATTCTGCTAAGTTGTCACATGCAAGCTAGTTCTCCAAGAGGCACAACTAGGGCAAACTAATATGCATCTGGAGTGTGGAATTTTTGCCCATTTGTAACTTGCCAGTCTACCGCCAATTGTAATTGGTGATGTATTTTGTATTTGTTGTTTTGAAACTTGGTTCATTTGATGAAACTCAATAGAGTGTTGATTGTTTACACATGATTGTATAATACCTATGTATGTAATATGGTGGTTTATGCAATTATTTTGTCATTTTCATGAAATTCAATAGAGTCTTGCACCATGATATTAATAATTGTGTGAAATACTAATTATTGCATCATTAGGTTAATAGTTTCATTGGATCCTCCAAGGCATAGGACAACAAATCAAAATGCAAAGCTGATCTGCTTCATTTTTTATTTTCATTTACATTCTAAAACCCTTACCCTTTTGTTCTTTTTTCAAATCTGGTTAGTTTAGGAGTATGTTAGGATTAGATTAGGATTTTATTATTCATTACTTACTGATATAAATCAGATTTATCACATTTACAAGTCACCTTATTGCTGATACAGCATTGTAAATATTCATTTCTGAGCAATAGGTGATTGGAGCAACCTATTTGTGCCTTGTTTATCTAATTTGTTGATCTCCTTGTGAGAATAACCATGTGTTTATTCAATTCTCAGTAGCCCCTTAAACAAGTACAACTACATATACCACTGATCTATCCATCACAGTTGAGACCCAACATAACAGGAACCTTGGGGTTATCAACCTCTTGAAGTTGGTTGCCATTCAAGAGAGGTGGTTCATTTGTTGTTCTACCTACTTGTTGTCAAGTGTGTCAAAACACTCCTGAACAAGATGATGTTGCAGAGGTGATTGAACCATCAGAATTAGTCAAGAGTTTTAGAACAAAGGTTGGTGCCTCATCTTGTAAGTGTTGTAGCACTTTAGGGAGTTGATGCTTCCTTTGGGTTGGTGTCCATAAAACTTTGTATCAGGGGGTTGGTTCTTCCTTTGGGTTGGTGCCCATAAACTCTGTTTCAGAGGATTGGTGTCTCCTTTGGGTTGGCGCCTATAAAATTCATTGTAAACTTCATTTTATTTGTGAGGCTGGATTTGGACAGTAGATCCAAGCAGCTTGCTCACCATGGTTTTTCCCATCTTGGGTTTCCACATAAATTTGTTGCCATGTGTGTATGTGCTCTTATGCTTCATTTGATTTAAAATGTTTATTTTGGATTGATGCATTTAAAAGTCAAGAATCTAAATATATACTGATTCACCCCCCTCTCAGTATATTTGTGTGTTTAACAATTGGTATCAGAGAAAGGTTCCTTTATACAGTCTAATAGCTAAAGGTAGATCTTGAATTGGAACACATGGCAAGTCAACTAGGATCATCCTCTAGTTATGCAATCATATGTGGTTTGACAAACACTAAATTTGCTAAAGTAATACAATGCAAATCTACTAACGATATCTAGCAAAAACTCTACAACATCTATGAAGGCAATCATTGCTCATCTAAAAGTGAAAGAGAAGTTCTACTCATGGAAAATGAAGTCCTGGATAATGATAAGAGCCCTATGGAGGATGGTGAAGACATGATAGTCATTTATGAAGAAGAATGTGAGGTTGATCTTGAAGGAGAAATCTTTCATGCTCTGGATGACCTGAGATCAGTAAGGAAGGAGAATAAATAATATAAGGCTAAGCTTGAAGAATTAGAAGAATCAATTGTCAACTTGAAGATGCAGATTGAAGAAGGTAAAAGAGTTGCGAATTGTCTAAACACTAAACTCAATGCCAAATCAGATGAATGCATCAAACATGAAGAAGAAATTGTCTCCCTAAGGAAGGAGCTAGAGAAATCCAAGGATCAAATAGACAGGAGTCTAAAATTTGAAAAAAACACAATCATTCTTGATGAAATGATTAGCAATCAAAGATCACCTAAGAATAAGGTTGATCTTGGGTTTGAGAAAGGTTAGGGCACAAAAACAAATGAATCAACATATAAACTTATGATGAAGAAGATAGAACCAAGTATTGAGATATCTGAGAAGATTGAAGCTGAGAAGCAGAAGATGGATGATGGTTTCATAAAGGTCAGAAATCTGAAGAGGAGGTTTGGGGGTTCTCCTTCTACAATACAATCCACTATAACCAGGTACTCTCCATTCTTTTATGGTTACTGTTATTCATGTAATAGGTTTGGTCATAAGGTTGTGGATTGTAGAACTAAGACAAGAAGAAATGGTCATATGAGCAAAAACTCATTTTTACCTCTAGAGTATAATGTTATATGCTATAGGTGCAATAGCTTTGGGCATAGAGCAAAATTTTGTAAAAGTGGTTTTGTGAATCCACCTAACCAACATAAGAAGATGGAGGATACCTTGAACAAACAGAAGAAGATTACAAAAATATGGAAAAGAAAACAAGAGAAAGATAATGAAAAGAAGGAAGAACCTTTGCATGTGTCTCATGTAGAGGATTTCATACTAGATTAAGAAAAATCATGAGTTCAAGGGGAGCTAACCATTGCATAATCTTCTAGCTCCCTGTAAAAATGAGATGATGCATCTGTTAAGATGAATTGAAATGAGAGCAAGGCATATAGGTAACTTGATAAGAAATTGAAAGAAGGATATGTTAATAGGGCAAGTCTAAATCAATAACTCAATTCTCCATAATGAAAACATGAAAGGTCAAGGAATTCTGGATGGAAATAGGTCTCTGTGAACCTACAGAATGCATTGGCAGTTGAAAGCTCTCAAAACCCTAACAAGAAAAAGATGTAATAAATGCAAAAAGTTAGGGCAAAAGAAGGTTAATTAAGTCCTAATCATTCAATTCCTCCTCATTTGTATTCGGAGTGATTAGCGAATTTGAGGGAAGAAGAGTAAAAAGCGAAGCCCTAGCTACAGAGTGCAAATTTGAGACAAGAAGAGTTAAGAAGTGAAACCCTAGCTACAAAGTGCAAAAGAGATAAAATGGTGACACCAAAGTTGGTTGATGTTTCAGAGAAGCCAAGACCGAAGTACAAGAAGTATCCATATAAGGCTATGGAAGTGGATAAGGATAGAGCATTCTCTAACATTCTAGTTGATGTTGTCTATACTGAGGATGTAAGGATATACATCCACTCATCACTCACTGAGATTGACAACATGAAATTTGAGGAACTGAGAGATACCCTATTGAATGACACTAGATATAAGCTAGAATATGTGAACCTTGTCACCAAAAGATTAGATGTCTGGAAAGATTACCCAGATTTCTGACGCACACAATTTGGTAAGGATTGTTCTAAGTAGAATTCATGATGAGTTTATTTATCTTGACAAACCCTACAGAATAACCAAAGATGTAATTAGGGCAGTCACCGGATTAAGCTTAACAGGACCGATACCAATGATGAAGGCCATCAAGAATGATAGGGTTACTGAGTTGACTGGGGCAAAACTTGATAAGTGAACCCTAAGTGTGATGGACATAACAGATCTAGGAGCGTGGTGTGCCACAATGGGCATAGCTTACAAAATATACTTTACAAATAGAGAAGGATCAACAACTGGTATCACCATCCATACCGCATACCAAATGGTAAAGGAGGGCAAGGACTTTGACCTCTGTAAATTCATGAGAGAGCAATTGATGGAATATTTGAAGAGAACAAAAGAATCAAACTACAATTTTAGGTATGACACTCTCATTATCTACCTAGTATTTTATTTCCTGAATGAATTACCTAGATTCAAGGGGAAGGTTTGGCAACAACATATCTTTATTGTTGCACAAATAAAAAACCACATGAGGGGTTTCAGTGATACAAAGAATTGTAGCACTATGTACTGGGGGTTTTTCAAAACCCTACAAACTACAATTTTAGGTACAAAATTTGTTAGCATTTTACCTTGATTAATCAATAATAATTAAACCACACATATGTAATCTATTTTACCCTGGATAATAAATGATTTCTCAAATAAACACAACTAGCATGAATAAATGAGTAAAGAAAGGGGAAAAAGGATAGTTTGGGAAAAAAATATGATGGGGATAGACTTTACCTCATCATCCTCCCCTAGATGGTGCAGGAGCACCCCTACAAGACAGGATATTGTCCGCATGACAGGACATTAGTCTATTTTTAGCATGTTTGATTTCATAATGTAATAAGGTCCATTTGACCAATGCATATGTATTAGATCAGCCTAGGAGAGTGTGCAGGTAGTTAGAGCTCGTGATCAGGTTGTCTGAGCTGTCTTTTCCCAGCTGTTTGGAAGCTCCCAGCCGCTGGGAATCAAGTTGGTAGTACTCGTAGGATATTGCTATAAATAACTCAGATCAGTAGGGTTTGAGATATATCAGAGAATAGATAGAGAGAGAGTAGTAGTTGTGTTATGTTGTACTGGTGATTGAGTGAGATCCAGAGATCAGTCCAGACATTGTGAAACATTGTTGTAGAAACAGGACATTTGTGTTTCATCTAAATAAGATCTCATCAATTGCATTATCTGGTTTATCAGCTGTTTAGGTTTTGATTTCTGTTCTGATTACAGGTTAATGGATTCTTTCAACCCTTCCACCGGTTGATTCTGTGAATCGGTGGAATGGTCATGCATGTTAGTTTAGGTTGTATTTTAGTTTTCTGTTTATGCATTTCATTGTGTGGGAGATCGATTGGTAGCATGCTGTGAATCAACCTAGCATCCTCATGTGCTAGGATTTAGGAAGATAAACTGTTAAGTTTTGATCTGAAGGTGATCAGGCCCGATCATCATGTTTTCTTTGTAAAATTGTGCGGTTCTGTGAGTTTGCATGTAGCTGACGGATATACAGGGATCTGCAGGTGCTTTTCCAGACGGAGTGAATCGCATCGTCATCTGTGAGTATATCGCTATCCGGATCGGGTTATGAAGCTGACGAAGACTGTATGTTTTGAATGCATCAGGATGATATAGGTTGGATATATACTCAGTGTATATATCATCGTTAGGATCATCTTTCGTGTGTAGCCATCATCCGCATATTGCCATCGTATGCGGGAGGGAAAAGTCATTTTTTTTGGCTAAGGACAGGAGGTCTTAAAAGTCGTCATCAGGATCTTAAAGGTCATCATCAGGATATGTATAATATCACCCGACATTTTATTATCATGCTGCGGAGGATGTAAGAGTCTTATAACCCGGTGACATCATCATCAGGTGCATGTGACGTCATCGTCATCAGGATATTGTGAATATCACCCAATGCAGATTTATCCTGCTGACATTAAGTGTTTCGGCATCGGTAGGAGTAATAGCGTCGGGGAGACCTTTTTTCGGCCTGGCCGATAGAAGAAGTGTTGCTGATAGGCAACCTGACCGATGAAAGGAGATATCGGGGTGATATCAGACATCGGGACAGAGTGTTGGAGTCCGGCCGATAAGCCAAGTCTGGCCGATCGGTATACAACCGATATATTCATCGGGGTGACATTAGTCATCGGGGGTAAGACATTTCCCCTTGGCCGATGAACCATCTCTCGCCGATAGGCGATAAGGAAGTGAACAGTGGTCAGCAGGAGGATATTTCATGCCTCTTTGAAATATGATGATGCTGTCTGTGTTAGCAAGAAATATGATGATGATGATAAGCCGATAGGATTTTAACATGCTGGTTGTATTAATGACTCCTCCTTCCCATTTGTAAGCTTCTGTTGCGTTTTCCTCTGCATCACTAGACCTACTATTTTCTAAGTCTTCCTATAGGTTTGGATGAAGAGGGGTCTTATGCTTACTTTCTAGCTTCATCTTTCTTTTTGTTACGATCTTTCCACATCTAAATACAATCATATTGTTTAAACCAGGTGGAGCCATACTCTTTATTGCCATCCATGAACCCTCTCTTTCTTTTTACTTCATTCACCCACTTCTCAAATTATTAATCAAACTATTGGGAGGCTACATTAACAAGCATAGGTTGGGACAAAAGAAGGGGAGGCCTGAACCTCATGCCAATCTAAATTATTTATACATATGCATCATCTCAGCAACTATGTTAGCTCTTCTATTAGACCATATATGATTGTATGGGAAAATTATTTCTCTTTTATTAAGGAATTGGGGAAGTGGATTATACCTTTCTACATATGCATTAGAAGTTGGATCAGATACACCCTACAAGGCCTCATATGAAATTTTCAAACTTTCAACATATTTTTTTCGTATAATGAGGTATTTGATTGTTCTTTCAAATTCTTCTTTGAATGCCCCAGATTTTAAATTTTGATGTTACAAGTGTAATCCCATGGTCTTATCTTCTTGAATATATTCATGTGTTCTCTCTTTCTAGGCTAATTGGTTTTACAATGTGGAGATGAAAGATCTTATCTATACTTTGCCCACAAAAATGTTAACAAAATATTTAGTACAGTCTGCCAACAATAAGTTGTGCGTATAAAACTCACATAGCAAGGTTTTGTTGGTTTGGAGGGCTACTCTAAATGGTTGCTAAGGACTACTCATCATCTAGTTCATAAGGAGGATCACATGAAATCCTTAATAATTTGCATTTGAGATATTTCTCATTCAAGAACATGCTATACATTTTGGTAGGCTTCCTACAAGTAAGGAGCAATTATCTAGTTTTGCATGCTTCTTGTTTGACTCTTTCCAAGTAATCATTTTTCCTTTGTAGGATAGCCAATTGAGCTTTTAACTAAGAAAATTTAAATTCTGCATGTTGTAGGAGGTAGCAATGAGCTACCCATGTCCATAGAATTTCTAGTAATTGCATCGTGAGCTACCTCAAAAAATAGGTTTAGTTTGTATCTATTTTTTCTTTGGAGGTCTAGTTTGTAGTTCCTATAAATCTTACTCAGATCTACAATCTTTCTTGTGGATGCAATTAATTACACCTGTCTCTCTTGACTCTTTTCAATAAATTTTGTGATATCTCCCACTAAATTCTCACTGAGGACCTCAATCTTTTCCACCCTTATGGAGGCGGCTTCCCAAGTACTTTCAATCTCCAGATCTATAATGTACTAAAATTCCACATTCATAAATAACCAAAGCAAAGATAAATTAACATGAAGTAAAGTAAAATAATTACAACTACATCATCAAGTGAAATAGATAGAGTTAACATCTATTATCAATTGCAAGATTTCATTCATAAATTTGATATATAATCATGATACAAGTCATCTTTCTGAAGTACAATTATAGAGCTTTCTGAAAGTACAATATAAACAAGTTTCAATAATGGCTTTATGCCTTACATAACATTTTGAGTTCAATGAAAGAGTACAATTGTCATCAATATCTAGTAAATCCAAATAATCAGTCCTCGACTACCATCGACCATCTGGCCATCTACTACATCGAAGGACAAGAACATGGTTCAGGCGCTTTTCCGCCCAACCACAAAAATTGTGCTTTCCTGGTATTCCTCAAACTGAGGAATGCCCGACCCTGTTTGAAGGGCCTAGCAACTTGTAAACAAGTGGCAAGGTGGAATCTGGTGCGTCCCTATTAACTTACATGCATCCTAACTAGAATGCAACATCTCATTAACAAGATATGGTAGGGAAAAATAAATTCATAACTAGGCAATCAAACCATCTATTTCAATGGCACACACATCTATTTCAACGTCAAATCACTTTGACCAAAGTATTAACTGATTTACAATGTGTAAGTTTTGAAAAGAAAACCTACTTCCTTGTTTCCCCATATTTGGCACCCGTCCCGAAAGGCAACTTTCCCCAAAACTCAAAACACGGAAAAACTCAACTAGCCATTCATAATCAAAGAAAAATTTTACAAAATTTAAGAAGATGAAAACTCATTACATGTAAGTGACAATACAAATACGGATATTTCGTTTCAAGATATTTCAATAGTTGTTTGCTTCCATATTTAGCTAGTTTTCTTTGTAGGCATCATAATGCGCTTAAAGAAATTACATTCATTTCTTTGAAGATTTCAATACATATCTTCTTGTTTCAGGATATTACTAGGTTTCTCATCCATAAGAAATATAAAAATGAATAGAATTCAACTTGTATGTTATCATAAAGAGTATATATATATGTATTTCAATATATATAAACAAAATTTAGAAGGGTTCTAATTATGCTTATGTGGTGTTCTAGTAAGTATTCCATTATGGAAATAACAATTCCCCGTAGGATATGAATAGCAATTCTATTGATTAGTTTACATACGAAATAAAAGCTAACCAAATTTCTATATGGTTGAATTATACTGAGACCAATTACATACACAGTTCAGACCTGATATCAATACAGAGGGTCACTATATTTTCAAAAGACAAATTTATAAAAGAGAACGAAATAGAGACGTATCAAAAAGGTTGCAACTCAATGTGTAATCCCAAGGCCGTTTTACATCACTGCAGTCTTAACAGATACAGACCAATATAGATACAAAATAGACCATTGGAAGCATATCCAGCTAGTATGCTCAAAGGAGAGGTCGATGCAGATTTACAGGCCACATGACCGATCTAATATGAAGAAAAACCAAGGAGTAAGAAGGATAAGGGTGGTCAATTTAATCAAAGGACCAAAAGTTAAACTGAACGGTTTAAGTGTGGATGGCAGAAAAAAGACGTCGATGCCATAGGCCGATTAAGGAGATCAATCTAAGGAATATGTCTCACATACAACCAAAAGCCATTGAAATTAATGTGAAGCTAAGTAAGACATATGAAAAAGTTGTTGCACATATAAGATAGTTGTTGAAAAAGATAAGAGGAAAGCCATTTTTATATACCAGAAGTTCGACTAGTTTAATTATCTAATAGAGGTATACAACATTAAAATTAACTGCTAACAAGATAATGAAAAAGAGGCCGATCAGACCATGGAAAAGGGTCGTTCTAAGGCAAAAATAATTAAAAGACTATTATAAAAACTACACTGGTCGATCCATTGATGGATGATTTACAAAAACTGCAGAGATATTAAAGGTAAAGGATAATTGATGGCCAATACCAAACACTACATCCATACATATAAAGGCCACTAACCACAACAGAAGGCCAAGTTTTAAAGAAACAAAAGGAATTTTAACATATAATTTAAAATACATAGGCCGTCCATTATGATTATGCCGCCTTTTTATCGTTGAAAAAATGACATAAGGGTCAATTATAAAGGAGAAAAACTAGCATTAAAAGACCAAAACAATTTGAAGAATAGGTTGTTCAAACTACCAGGTTATTGTATATTCATTTGTCTATGTCATACGAATTTAGGATAAGAAAATTTTATGTCTAATCAAGCCCAAATTTTGATGATCATCATGAGTGAAGGGGCTGCATTGGATTAGCAAAAACAGGTTCAATTAAGACTCATGCATTTGTTTGGCCTATGCTAAGACATCTCAAGGATCGATTACAAGGGAAAGTCGATCAAAAATTTTAGATCCAAGAAGAAAATTAAAGACTTGATCAAGAAAAAGAAATGATAGCTTAAGGATAGTTTTCAGATCTACAACTAAAAAGGTATTCCTTGCTTTGTCTAGTCTCACAGTTTGAGTTTTATCATGAATAGTAGATTTGACAAAAGAAAAACTAGAAAAATACCTAATGAAAGATTGTGATCTCAATTTGGTGTTTTGTTGTGATGTAGACTAGAAGTATTCCCTTTGGTATCCTCCAATCTTCTCTCATGTGTCGTATGTGTGTGTTCTCCTTCTTCTACCTTTGTGTCTGTGTAAGTTTTATGTATCTGATCCCTTCCAAAATGCTTTTCTTTTCTTTTTATTAACTCCAAAAACAAACTTAAATTTTCCCTCCAGCTTTCGTCGATCCCATGCAAAAGTTTTCTTTATTAAAACTATAGATTTATTTTTGGCTTCCTTGCATGCATAGCATGCTTTTTCCTCCCTTCAATTTAAAATAAAGCCATAAACTAATAATTATAAGTTTTACAAATATATATAATTTTAGTTTTTGATTCAAAAATAAGTATCTTTCTTTTTTCTTTTTTTTTAAAGCAATAAATTTATTTATATTTGCATAATTTCCCAACAAGTATACCCATGTATATTTATATAATAAATAGCATTTTTTTAAGAATTTAATTAATTTTAATACTATTTAATTATATTGATAAAACAAAGCCATGTTTATCTAATTTTGATGAAAAAAGCATCAAAGTCGAGCATAGAGGCATGCAAAAAGAATGACAAAAACAAACGAATAATGAGACAATAATCACTTATGTATGCACCAGGAAGAACATTAGACAACTAGTCAAGCAGAGCAAGAATGCAATTCTACGTGAGTGTGTGGTAGGGCACCAAATAGAACCCTTCCAATTATCGCCAAGCGGCTAGGTCCCCTCTACCTAACACATGTTCTTGCCTTCGACAAAACCTGCAATCAATCCCACTCATTTCCCACTGCCAATAGGTTAGTTCCAAAAAATATAGCCGAAGCAACTGAATCATAATCTCACTAAGGTATCATCATCAAATTGATTTAAAATCAAATGTCATCAATAGAGTTCAATAGTTTCTATGCATTAATGGAAATGAAATCAATCACAAAAGTCTGAGACGTGACATCCTTTCCCACTTGGAAGAGACATTGTCTCGATGTCTTATTACATCCATCAATACAATAAAGTATCATACTAATACTACTTAATAATCAAATGTATCATCAACAAAGTATCATAGTATCTTTAATATGCATGAAATAAAAGCATCTATGCTAATTTTTCAAATGCAAAAATGATCTATCAATCTCTGTAGCATCCTCCCAAGTGGCACTGTCCACTGAATACTAGTCCCACTGGACCTTATACTGCACTATGTCTCTATTACACAACTTAATGTTGCACTTCTCCAAGACTCAAATGGGCTCCACTAGCACCACTCCTAGATCCTACACCTATAGAGCACGCCAATCATGAATATGCAATACATCAAGATGATAAGGTTTGAGTAATGACATGTGAAAAAATTATGGATTTTGGTGAGAGCTGGTGGCAGAGCTAGTCTATATGCAATTGGATTGATCACTTCAAGAACATCGAAAGGTCCTACAAATCTAGGAGTGAGTTTGAATGCCTTTCCAAATGAAATTGAACTCTTGTGTGGTTTGGCTTTAAGAAACACCTTGTCGCCCACTGAGAATTTCCTGAAAGTCTTGTTTCTATCTGCATAACTTTTCTGTCTATCCGAGGCTTGCTTTAATTTCTCTTTAATTAGTCTCATCTGATCTTCTATTTCTTTTAACATGTTAGGTCCAATCACTATCCTGTCTTCAACTTGTCCCAACTAATGAGAGTCTGACACTTGCGTCCATAAAGAGCCTCAAATGGTGTCATTCCTAAGGATGCATGGTATGAATTATTATATGTGAACTCTACCAATGGCAGATATTCCTCCCATTTATATTGTTGGTCCATACAGTACATCCTTAGAAGATCCTCCACTACCTGGTTGACTTTCTCTATCTAACCATCTGTTTGAGGATGATAAGTCATGCTAAAGTTCAACTTAGTCCCCAAAGCTGCATTAAGCGTGGTCCAAAACCTAGAGGTCATGTGAGTGTCACGATCTGAAATGATCGTCTTTGTACTCCGTGTAATGTAAATATCTCTTGGACAAACTTTTTCGCTAAGGTCAATGATCTGTCTGAGAGATTTCCAGGAATGAAATAGGCCACTTTTGTCAGTTTTTCCACCACCACTAAGATGACATCATGCTGGTTCTTTGACACGGGCAATCCTTGAATAAAGTCCATGCTAATTACCTTCCACTTATACTCTGGAACACTATGTGGATAAAGAAGTCTTGCAGGATGGACATGTTTAGCCTTGATGTGTTGACACTCTAAACATCAAGCAACAAACTCAGTTACATCCTTCTTAAGCTCAGGCCAAAAGTATAACGATCTCAACCCTTCCATCGTCTTGGTCACTCCTGCGTGTCCTAAATATGGTGCACTGTAGACCTCCTCGAGAACTAATTTCCTCAACTCTCTTGAATCTGGGATATACATCCTCCCCTGGTATCTCAAAAGCCCATCTAACTCTATCACATACCCATCAAATCGATGATCTGAGGGGTCTACTTCTAATGCTTTTTTAACTCGATCATAATTCTCATCCCCTTGCAAGTTTTGGATTACCTGTTGTCTTAGATTGGACCTAGTAGTCACCATGGCAGCCAGATGTCGTCTCCTACTAAGAGCATCTGCGACCCTATTCTCTTTTTCCTTTATATACTCAATTCCAAAGTCATACTCACTAAGGAATTCTAACCACCTTCTCTATCATGCATTAAGATTAGGTTGGGTGAAGATGTACTTGAGCCCTAAATGATCTATCTTAAGCTCAAAGGGCTTACCCAAGAGGTAGTGTCTCCACATTTGGAGTGTGTGAACAATGGCAGCCAACTTGAGATCATGAGGTGCATAGTTTAACTCATGTTGCTTTAGCTTTCTGGATTCATATGCCACCACTTTCTCGTTTTGCATCAACACTCCTCCCACACCTTCACTAGAAGCATCTATTATCACTGTGAAATGACCATTTGGATCAAGTCATTTGGATCAAGTATGGTCAGAATAGGTGTTGTCATGAGTTTTTCCTTTAAGAGATGGAAAGCTTGCTCACATCTGTCTATGCAATCAAACTTCTTACCTTTCTTCTGTAACGAGGTTATGGGTGCTGCAATTGTCAAGAATCCTTCTACAGATTTCTTGTAATATCCATCCAACCCCATAAAACTTCTAACCTTAGTTACATTTTGTGGTGTGGGCCATTCCATTATTGCTTTGATTTTTTCTGGAACTATCGCTATCCCATTTGCTGAGATCACGTTACAAGATAGTGCACTTTACTCTGGTAGAATGTGCACTTAGATAACTTGCCAAAAAGTTTACGCTCTCTCAAGTGTTGCAAAACTATCCTCAAGTGTCTTTCATGCTCCTCTTCTGACTTTGAATAAATCAAAATGTCGTCTAAGAAGACCAACACAAATTCATCCAAACAATCCCTGAACACACTGTTCATCAAGTTCATAAAAGTTGTTGGTGCATTAGTTAGCCCGAATGGTACTACTATGAACTTGTAGTGACCATAGCAAGTTCTAAACATTGTCTTAAGATATCGTCGTCCTTAATCCACAACTGATGGTAGCCGGATCTAAGGTCTATTTTGGAGAATACCTTTGCACCTTTCATCTGGTCAAACAACTCATCTATCCTTAGAAGTGGATACTTGTTCTTTATAGTTGCCTTGTTGAGCATCTTGTAATCAATGCACAACTGCAACATTCCATCCTTCTTCTTTATGAAGATGACCAGTGCGCCCCAAGGTAACACACTAGGTCTGATAAATCCTTGTTTTAACAATTCTTCCAGTTGTACTTTAATCTCATACAATTTTGTTGTTGTCATTTTGTAGGGTGCCTTAGATTGTGGTTATGTTCCTGGAATTAGATCTATAGAGAAATCAAATTCCCTTTTTGGTGGTAGTTCTGTCAATTCATCAGGGAATACATCTTGGAACTCTCTAAGGATAGGATACTTATCAAAGGATGGTTCTTGATTATCTAGATCTCTTATTTTGACTGCATAGATTGAACAACCCTTTCTTTTAGCTTTCTTCAATTACATGGCTAAAATCTATCTTAGCTTGAGGGGTGTCTTAGAACCAAGAATCTCTACCCGATTCCCAAAGTCATCAAGGCATTTCACTACTTTTTCTTCACAATCTACTACAAACTTATGTTTAGATAGCCAATTGATTCCTAGAATCACGTCATATGATCCTAGAGGTGCAACATAAAGGCTAACTTGCGTTTGGAAGGTTGGAAGATCTAATTCACTGCATACTAGACATGAGTCTACACTTTTCTCTGCATTATTACCATACTGCACCATCCAAGAATTTTCCATGTGTCCCGATTTTACAGATAACTTAGCTACAATTTTAGGATATACAAAACATTCTGTAGCTCCGATATCAATTAAAATATTTCCTGGAAGGCCAAAGAGCTTACCAGATAACTGAATGGGCGTAGCTTGATAATCCACTTGATGATGATTTACAGCCGCATGAATTTGGTGTTGAGGAGCTCCTTGTCGATTCCCATCTCTCTAGTTTGTTGTTCATTGAGGACACGCACTAGCATAATGTTCTCCACCACAAGTATAACATCTATCTCTGTGTCCTCTGTGTCTAGTTGGCATGTCCCTTCTGTTATTGTTACTATTGGTCCATGCACCTGGAGTTAAGGTTTCGAGCTAAAATCCACAGGCATTTTCATTGTAAAACCTTCAAATTTTCTAAGTCTGTTGGCCTTCACTCTTTCATGCATGTATCTTTGTATATGCATTGATGTTTGTATGTACATTTGAATGTGCAAGCATGAATGTACATTGGCAGGCCCAAAAAAAGGGTTAAATCAGATTCAAAATGGAGAAAAAATGGTTGTATGCATCTTTGTATGCATATCGGGTTGTATGTGCATCGAATATTCCATCGCAGATTCCGTGCTTGTATGTAAAGGTTTGTATGTTGTTGTTGTATATTTGCATATACAAGAGGTATATACAAGCGGTGGATTTCAAAGGGGTTTCAAATCGGGCTGAAAACAATGGTCGGGCCCGCGGATTGTATCAAAAGCATTGCATGTATGTTTGATATACAAATGGATATACAAAGCAGAACATACAAGTCTCAGATTCCAAATTTCATCAAATCGGGCCTGGCAGGTACATACAAAGGCAAAGTTGAAAGGTCAAAGGCAGTTTCCTTTCTATCTTGCGATGTATGTATCTGCGACATACAACAGGCATATACAAAGGAAACATACATCACAAAGATACAAGGTGATGTACAAGGCACACATACAAAGGAAATATGCAAAGTCCATGTGCAAAGATCAGATACAAAGCCTGGGGCCCACCAATTTGCATACAAATGTGATTGTATGTTTGCACATGCAATCGAACATACAAGGGAATATGCAATCCTAAGATGTAAGGCCCGGACCTAAAATGAATATACATTCTGGTTGATAAAGGCATAAGTTCGATTGTATGTATGTTTCGCTTGTATATTCGCAGTTGCATATTTGAATATACAAGGCAAAGATACAAAGAAGAAAACATACAATCCAGACCCGACGGGAGAATCAAATGCAGCGAATAATTATTTTAGGGTCCGTAATTGGTTGTATATGGCGCATTGTATATGCGATATACAACGTGATATACAAAAGAGAGATACAAGCCAGATTTCAAAGGTCATTTCAATCCGATTGATAAGTATGCTGGAATCTATGTTGTATGTATATGCAATGTACAAGGTAATATGCAAAGGAAGGAGATACAAGGCCGGACCCAACTGCAATTGCAAATTGATTCATAAAAATTTGGGGTCCACGCCTTGTATGTGTTGTGATTGTATGTATATGCATTTGCATATACAAGGATTTGCATATACATAGGTGAAAATGGCAAAATGGCGAAAAAGGCAAAATGGAGGAGGGAAAAGTCAGCGATAGGGAAATGAGCCTACATGGCACATTTTAATTGGCCGACGACTTTTCAGCATGATTTGTGGCCGCAAATCTCTGCGAGAAGGAGGAAATCGACGGCCATCATTCAAATTTTCAACAGCGAAGGTTTTCCTATGCATTCACAACTACATTCCAGGTGGAAAACATTGCAAAGCACGAGGTCGCGAGTAGGTTGGCCATTAATGGCAAAATTGCAAAGGTATGGGTCTGAAGACAAGCCAGCTACCATTTTCATGAGGAAAATCTTCAGACGGCGGCGTATATCCCGATTTCACCTGCTCTTTCTCTCTTTTCTTCTCTGCTGCATTGAATGTTTTAGGTGCCATTCTCATGGTGCGATGTATTTAGCAGCATTTTGAAAAGACCATTGTAATGAATGTTGAGTGCACATTCTTGATATAAAAGGCAAACTGTGTTACTCATTTCTAGTGGTTGAAGACTTGGGCATTTTTGGAGGAAATAATGAAGATCAGAGCATTTCTTGGTCGTTCTATCTCTTTTGTGAGTTTATGAGTTGCAATTGAATGCACCTTGCACATATGTTCAGTTTCATTGTTGTTTTATATGAAAAATGCATTCTTCGAATGTGTTTAGTTGTTTGTCTCCATTCATTGTATGCATCCCTTCTTCTGAATTTGGTTGCTAAGGGTTCCTCAGATTCTAGAATATAGATTTTCTGTATTGCATGCTTGATCTTTGACTTCCATTCAAGGAGTGGATTAAATTGTTTTAGGTTAAGTATGAAGAAGATTGTATGTCAGCTGGGATTGTAAGTAGAGGCAACTAAATACTCAGTCTTGGGTGGTGTTTGTAAGGAAAATATCAGTCCTAACCCCTTGAAATTTGAATGCCAGTGCAAATCATTCTCTTGTATATGTCTAGTTGACTCCTTGCCCTGAGATAGGCACCAGTCTGCCCTTGTGTAGTAGTTATGATCCAAAACCCCTTGTCTTGCATCCAAAACATAAATTCAAATCCTTTAATATTTCCAACCTATTAGTTGTAGGAGTAGGATTAGGACCCCTGCATACTCTCATCCACAACCAGTTAGATATGTCCAAGAACAGTGCCAACCTTGTGATTTATCACCCAAATCTTGGTCCAAACATGAGAGTATTCTACCTGTTGTTGTAAAGCTAAATCTTTTTGTCATTGGGCGAGTCAAGGTTAAATCTTTAGCTATAGGGATACCCCCCTTGGTGCGGCAGAACCAGAAGTGAAGGGGAGGCAGCTCACACAACCTCATATATTTATTGGTTGAATCTGCCTATGCATTGGAACTGGCAAACCCTCTGCCGATTCGAGAACCAACAAAGTGCTGACTCTGCAAAAAAATTCTTAGTGCACATGAAAGGCCAATGTATGTTGTTGTGATCTAAAAATATTTTGTTCAAGACTTCAGCATCTAGATAGAAAAGGTACACAGCTTCTTCCCACTTGTATTTGTTCTTTTATTGCATAAGTCAAATGCCAAGGGGAAGCCTTAGGTCTTAGGCAGACATAGAATGTCTGAGATTGAAAATTTTATGAATCCAAATATGTATTCACCCATATTCAGCCAAGAGGGGGATGAGGTGTTGTGTAAAAAAATTGAAGAGATAAAGAATAGGTTGATATCCTTAAAGGCTCGGTAGGCTAAGTTAAGTAGTAACCCTATTGTGTCTACCAGCCAAAATGCTAAACCTCTTGTCAGCCCTTTTGATCCTTTATATGACCAATTAGATTTGTCATGGGTTGACTATGAAGTTGAAAGTATGCCTACTCATATTTACAATCAGATGCCTAGATTTTAGTGGACACAGTGTGTGTGATGGGGGTGCACATATCCAAAACTTTCACAGCTTTGTGGAGAAACACTCATTTAGAGATGAGGATATGTGGATGAGGTTTTTTGTTAGATCCTTTGGTGCTAGAGCTAGAGATTGGTATTTGAGCTTTCCAAAGAGATCCTTTGCCTATTGGGATGAACTTGTTAACTGTTTTAGAAAGGAATTCGCAAGAGAACCTGTTGATCTTGTTGCAAGATTAATGGAAATTAGAAGACAAGATGAAGAGCCCAGTGTTGATTTTAGTCATAGATTTGCAATAGCCCTTTCACAAATCCCTAAAGACTTCAGACCTGATACTCCAGCTTGCATTGGCATATACTTTGAAGCTTTTGAAAAGGGCTCTAGTGCATTGTTGAGAGAATTCAAGATAACAAGTGTGCAAATGGCATACAAGTTTTTAGGAAATACATAAAAAATGAGGGACGTGCACATATAGAATTCCATGTCCATAGGCTTTGGTATGAATATCAGTTGTGTAGTTGCAAATGACCAAGTAATCATGGCATCATTTGAAGATAAATGTGAAAATGAAAATATAAAAGTTGACAATGCTATTATGTTTGAACATAATGTTGATAACAATGCTCAACTGGATTATTCACCAATGAAGGATGCCAACGAGAGGATAAATGATGACTCCCAATGCAAAGTTGAGGTATCTGGTTCTGAAAACAATGATGAGGTTATGGGCAGCAATGAATACTTGTTTGAGTGGGTTTGTGGGGATAATTGTGAGTATTGTGCACAAGATAGAGAAGAAATAAGCAAACAAAGGAGCAATTCCATGTTTGAATCATTGCCTTTTATTCAGACACGTGGAGGTGATGAAGAGCAATTAAAAATGAAAACAAGCAGTAGTGCTGAGCATGATTGTTCTTTATTTGATTATAGTTTTGCTTATGACACATAGGCTGATACTCCTCCACACAAGGAATCCATTGGTAATGAAAATACATGTTTGGCTACCCATAAACTAGTGGCATACTATAATGAAGCTGAAACACTTGGATCAACCCTCTTCCATGCAAATGATACATATGCTGAGGAGGATCTGTTTAAGTATGGTGAAAATCAAAGCACTATTATTGATGAGGATTCTAAATTTCATCCTAATGAAAGACAGACCAACATATATCATGAAGGTTATAGCAGAGAAGTGCCTGAGTCTGATCCTTTCCAATTTGGTGCAGCTGAAGGTTGTTTGCCTGAAGTCTACCAATGTGAATGTGAAATCTTTTTCTTTGATATGCCAACTTATAATACAATGTGGCTTGATGATCCTAGCTATATGGTGGACAATGAGTGCTTTCAGTTTTTAGTCCAGCTGGGAGATCATTTTACAATGCATATTGCTGATACAGATGATAATATGTGTTATATTTCATATGAAAATGCATTGTTTGATAAATATAGCATTCACATGTTGCTTGATGCTGAAGGTTGTTTGCATAAGGTTGACAGAGGCAATGCTGACAGGGGCAAGCTCAATGAGATGTTTGAGTATGCAAATGACAAGGTTTGTTTGTGGGCAGACCATGGCAGTATCTTCAAGCTTGATCCAATGAAATCAGATGAAAATAGGGTATTTGACAAAGGGAAATTCTAGTTTTTCCTTTTTGGTGGCCCTGGGCCACCAAGTAAATTTTAAAAAATGTAATTTGTGATGCAGGTTGGTGCAGTGTTTGACTCTATGTGCCCAATATATAAGGGATTGGTCTGCATCCCAGAGATCTACAGTTCTCGCCATGCCTGTAAGAGGCATGTGTCCCCAGACAGAGCCAATGTTAGTGGATGCACCTGGAGTTAAGGTTTCAAGCTAAAATTTGCAGGCATTTTCATTGTAAAACCTTCAAATTTTCTAAGTCTATCGGCCTTCACTCTTTCATGCATGTATCTTTGTATATGCATTGTTGTTTGTATGTACATTTGAATGTGCAAGCGTGAATGTACATTGGCGGGCCCGAAAAAAGGGTTAAATCAGCTTCAGAATGGAGAAAAAATGGTTGTATGCATATCAGGTTGTATGTGGATCGAATATTCCATTGCAGATTCTGTGCTTGTATGTAAAGGTTTGTATGTTGTTGTATATTCGCATATACAACAGGTATATACAAGCGGCAGATTTCAAATGGGTTTCAAATCAGGCTGAAAACAATGGTCAGGCCTGCGGATTGTATCAAAAGCATTGCATGTATGTTTGATATACAAACAGATATCTAAAGCAGAACATACAAGTCCTGGATTCCAAATTTCATCAAATCGGGCCTAGCGGGTACATACAAAGGCAAAGTTGAAAGGTCAAAGGCAGTTTCCTTTGTATCTTGTGATGTATGTATCTGCGACATACAACGGGCATATACAAAGGAAACATACATTACAAAGATACAAGGTGATGTACAAGGCGCACATACAAAGGAAATATGCAAAGTCAATGTGTAAAGGTCAGATACAAAGCCTGGGGCCCAACAATTTGCATACAAATGCGATTGTAAGTTTGCACATGCAATCGAACATACAAGGGAATATGCAATCATGAGATGCAAGGCCCGGAGCTGAAATGAATATACATTCTGGTTGATAAAGGCAGAAGTTCAATTATATGTATGTTTCGCTTGTATATTCGCAGTTGTATATTCAAATATACAAGGCAAAGATACAAAGAAGAAAACATACAATCCGGACCCGACGGGAGAATCAAATGCAGTGAATAATTATTTTGGGGTCCGCAATTGGTTGTATATGGCGCATTGTATATGCGATATACAACGTGAGATACAAAAGAGAGATACAAGCCAGATTTCAAAGGTCATTTCAATCTGATTGATAAGTATGCTAGAATCCGTGTTGTATGTGTATGCAATGTACAAGGTAATATGCAAAGGAAGGAGATACAAGGCCGGACCCAACTACAATTTCAAATTGATTCATAAAAATTTGGGGTCTGCGCCTTGTATGTGTTGTGATTGTATGTATATGCATTTGCATATACAAGGATTTGCATATAAATAGGCAAAAATGACAAAATGGTGAAAAAGGCAAAATGGAGGAGGGAAAAGTCAGCGATAGGGAAATGTGCCTACATGGCACGTTTTAATTGGCCGATGACTTTTTAGCATGATTTGTGGCCGCAGATCTCTATGGGAAGGAGGAAATCGATGGCCATCATTCAAATTTTCAACAGCGAAGGTTTTCCTATGCATTCACATCTACATTCTAGGTGGGAAAACATTGCAAAGCACGAGGCTGCGGGTAGGTTCACCATTAATGGTGAAATTGCAAAGGTATGGGTCTAAAGACACAAGCCAGCTACCATTTTCATGAGGAAAATCTTCATATGGCGGCGTATATCCTGATTTCACCTGCTCTTTCTCTCTTTTCTTCTCTGCTACATTAAATGTTTTAGGCGCCATTCTCATGGTGTGATGTATTTGGCAGCATTTTGAAAAGACCATTGTAATGATTGCTGAGTGCACATTCTTGCTATAAAAGGCAAACTGTGTTACTCATTTCTGGTGGTTGAAGACTTGGGCATTTTTGGAGGAAATAACGAAGATCAGAGCATTTCTTGGCCGTTCTATCTCTTTTGTGAGTTTATGAGTTGCAATTGAATGCACCTTGCACATATGTTCAGTTTCATTATTATTTTATATGAAAAATGCATTCTTTGAATGTGTTTAGTTGTTTGTCTCCATTCGTTGTATGCATCCCTTCTTCTGAATCTGGTTGCTAAGGGTTTGTTAGATTCTAGAATATAGATTTTATGTATTGCATGCTTGATCTGTGACTTCCATTCAAGGAGTGGATTAAATTGTTTTATGTTAAGTACGAAGAAGATTGTATGTCAGCTGGGATTGTAAGTAGAGGCAGCTAAATACTCAGTCTTGGGTGGTGTTTGTAAGGCAAATACCAGTCCTAACCCCTTGAAACTTGAATGCCAATGCAAATCATTCTCTTGTATACGTCTAGTTGATTCCTTCCCCTGAGATAGGCACCAGTTTGCCCTTGTGTAGTAGTTATGATCCAAAACCCCCTGTCTTGCATCCAAAACATAAATTCAAATCCTTTCATATTTTCAACTTGTTAGTTGTAGGAGTAGGATTAGGACCCCTGCATACTCTCATCCACAACCAGTTACATATGTCCAAGAACAGTGCTAACCTTGTGATTTATCACCCAAATCTTGGTCCAAACATGAGAGTATTCTGCCTGTTGTTGTAAAGCTAAATCTTTTTGTCATTGGGCAAGTCAAGGTTAAATCTTTAGCTATAGGGATACCCCCCTTGGTGCGGCAGAACCAGAAGTGAAGGGGAGGCAGCTCACACAACCTCCTGTATTTGTTGGCTAAATCTGCCTGTGCATTGGAACTGGCAAACCCTCTACCGATTTGAGAACCAACAGTTACCATTGTTGCCAAAGTTACCTCTCTTATTATTTCCACCTTGGTTCCCATTGTTCTTTTCCTGATAATTATTGCCTCTTTTAAGACTCCTTATCTGATGATTGTTGTTTCCTTGATTGTTGTTGTTACTTTGATTACAACTATCATTCTAGGATCTTTTGTTTCCATACTTCACATCTCGACTCTTATGATAATTAGCAATCTGCTACAATTTTTGCTCCTGCTTGGTTGCTTTTTCAAACACTTCATCCATGGTCAAGGGATTATGAATATCCACCTCTGACCCAATATGTGGCCTTAAACCCAAGATAAACTTATGGATCTTGAACCTCTCATCTAGCTTATATTGTGGAACATACTTTAACATGTGCGAGAATTTCTCCCAATACTACATCACTGTCATACCTCCCTGAGTTAAGTTTTGAAATTCTATCATTTTCTTGTCAAAATAGAGTTGTGGGAACTACCTCTTCCTAAAGAGCTCAAGGAAGTGGTCCCACGTGACTTCTCCAAGTAACAATTTCTTTTCAACTTTTTCATTATCCCACCAATTCGTTGCTTCCCTAGTAAGCTAGTAAGATCCCCATATATCTTTAGTTTCATTAGACAAGTTTTGGAGATCAAAATATTTTTCCATATCAATTATCCACGCCTCTGCTCTGTCACGAATAGTCTTACCATCAAACTTAGGAGGTGTAACCTTTTTTAGGTCCTTTCCTGACTCCTTAGCAATTTTGTTTCGATTGTTCCCATTCACTTCACCTTCTAGACCTCTAGCTTCTTCTCTCCATTCCTCATTCCAATTTCCTTTGATTCCTCTAACTTCATGTTCCAGATTGTTCATTCGGGTCCCTTGTTGAGTCAAGAGGGGAAGGATTTGATCCAGTCGGTTATTATGTCCATCATTATTCTATCCTGCATTGTTGTTATTGTTTGCCTCATTTCAGTTTCCTTCATTATTTTTGGCATTATTTCTTGCATTGGTGCCAGTATTGTTCCCTACGTTGGCTCCATTGTTTCCTGTATTTAAGTCTCTGCCAGATCCTAGGGTTTCTCCCCTACGTCTAGAGTTTCTAGTACTCATGATGAAATATCTAAAAGGAGTTTACAACTTTAGCGTAACAGTCCAAAAGGCCTAGTGTAGAGCCATCGCTCTGATACCAAATGTAATGTACTGAAATTCCACATTCATTCATAACCGAAGTAAAGCTAAATTAACATGAAGTAAACTAAAGTAATTACAACTACATCATCAAGTGAAAGAGATAGAGTTAACATCTATTATCAATTGCAAGATTTCATTCATAAATTTGATATACAATCATGATACAAGTCATATTTCTGAAGTACAATTATAGAGCTTTCTGAAAGTACAATATAAACAAGTTTCAATAATGGCTTTACTCCTTACATAACATTTTGAGTTCAATGAAAGAGGACAACTGTCACCAATATCTAGTAAATCCAAACAATCAGTCCTCGACCGCTATTGACCATCTGGCCATCTACTGCGTTGAAGGACAAGAACATGGTTCAGGCATTTTTCTGCCCAACCACAAAGCTTGTGCTTCCCTGATATTCCTCAAACTGAGGAATACTTGACCCTGCTCGAAGGGCCTAGAAACCTGTAAACAAGTGGCAGGGTGGAATCTAGTGTGTGCCTATTAACCTACATGCATCCTAACTAGAATGCAACATCTCATTAACAGGATATGGCAGGGGAAAATAAATGCATAACTAGGAAATCAAACCATCTATTTCAATGGTACGCACGTCTGTTTCAATGTCAAACCACTTTGGCCAAAGTATTAACCACTTTACTGTGTGTAAGTTTTGAAAAGAAAACCTACTTCCATGTTTCCCCATATTCGGCACCCGTCCCGAAAGGCAACTTTCCCCAAAACTCAAAACACAGAAAAACTCAACTAGCCATTCGCAATCAAAGCAAAATTTTACAAAATTTAAGAAGATGAAAACTCATTACATGCAAGTGACAATACAAATACGGATATTTTGTTTCAAGAGATTTCAATAGTTGTTTACTTCCATATTTAGCTAGTTTTCTTTGTAGGCATCATAATGCACTTAAAGCAGTTACATTTGTTTCTTTGAAGATTTCAATACATATCTTCTTGTTTCAGGATATTACTAGGTTTGTCATCCATAAGAAATATAAAAAATGAATAGAATTCAACTTGTATGTTATCATAAAGAGTATATATGTATTTCAATATATATAAACAAAATTTAGAAGGGTTCTAATTATGCTTATGTGGTGTTCTAGTAAGTATTCCATTATGGAAATAACAATTCCCCGTAGGATATGAATAGCAATTCTATTGATTAGTTTACATATGAAACAAAAGCTAACCAAATTGTTATATGGTTGAATTATACCGAGACCAATTACATACACAGTTCAAACCTGATATCAATACAGAGGGTCACTATATTTTCAAAAGACAAATTTATAAAAGAGAAGGAAACAGAGACATATCAAAAAGGTTGCAACTCAATATGTAATCCCAAGGTTATTTTACATCACTACAGTCTTAACAGATACAGACAAATACAGATACAAAACAGACCATTGGAAGCATATCCATCTAGTATACTCAAAGGAGAGGTCGATGCAGATTTACATGCCACATGGCTGATCTAATATGAAGAAAAATCGAGGAGTAAGAAGGATAAGGGTGGTCAATTTAATCAAAGGACCAAAAGTTAAACTGAACGGTTTAAGTGTGGATGGAAAAAACAAGACGTCGATGCCAAAGGCCAATTAAGGAGACCGATCTAAGGAATATGTCTCACATACAGCCAAAAGCTGTTGAAATTAATGTGAAGCCAAGTAAGACATATGAAAAATTTGTTGCACATATAACATAGTCATTGAAAAGGATAAGAGGAAAGTCATTTTTATATACCAGAAGTTTGACTGGTTTAATTATCTAATAGAGGTATACAACGTTAAAATTAACCGCTGACAAGATAGCAAAAAAGAGGCCGATCAGATCATGGAAAAAGGTTGTTCTAAGGCAAAAACAATTAAAAGAATGTTATAAAAACTACACTGGCCGATCCATTGATGGTCGATTTACAAAAATTGCAGAGATCTTAAAGGTAAAGGATAATTGATGGCCGATACCAAACACTACATCCATACATATAAGGTCCGCTAACCACAACAGAAGGCTGAGTTTTAAAGAAACAAAAGGAATGTTAACATATAATTTAAAATGCATAGGTCATCCATTATGATTCTGCCACCTTTTTGGTCGTTGAAAAAAATAACATAAGGGTCAATTATAAATGAGAAAAACCAACATTAAAAGAATGAAACAATTTGAAGAATAGGATGTTCAAACTCCCAGGCCGTTGTGAGTTTTCTGAGGCCGTTGTATATTCATTTGTCTATGTCATACGAATTTAGGATAAGAAAATTTTATGTCTAATCAAGCCCAAATTTTGTTGATCATCATGAGTGAAGGGGTTGCATCGGATTAGCAAAAACAGGTTCGATTAAGACTCATGCATTTATTTGGCCTATGCTAAGACATCTCAAGGATCGATTATAAGGGAAAGCCAATCAGAAATTTCAGATCCAAGAAGAAAATTAAAGACTTGATCAAGAAAAAGAAACGATAGCTTAAGGATAGTTTTCAGATCTACAACTAAAAAGGTATTCTTTGCTTTGTCTGGTCTCACAGTTTGAGTAAAGAAAAACTAGAAAAATACCTGATGAAAGATTATGATCTCAATCTGGTGCTTTGTTGTGATCTAGATTGGAAGTATTCCCTTTGGTATCCTCCAATCATCTCTCCTGCGTCGTATGTGTGTGTTCTCCTTCTTCTACCTATGTGCCTGCATAAGTTTTCTGTATCTGATCCCTTCCAAGAAGCTTTTCTTTTCTTTTTATTAACTCCAAAAAAAACCTAAATTTTCCCTCCAGCTTTCTTTGATCCCATGCAAAAGTTTTCTTTATTAAAACTATAGATTTATTTTTGGCTTCCTTGCATGCATAGCATGCTTTTTCCTCCCTTCAATTTAAAATAAATCCATAAACTAACAATTATAAGTTTTACAAATATATATAATTTTAGTTTTTGATTCAAAAATAAGTATCTTTTTTTTTTCTTTTTTTTAAAGCAATAAATTTATTTATATTTGCATAATTTCCCAACAAGCATACCCATTTATATTTATACAATAAATAGCATTTGTGTATAGGAATAAAATCAAGATTGAATGATAATCAAAACAATGAAATAATCAACAACTCAATCCTATAACATCAAGATAACGATCTAAGCAAATAACCAAATAATCAATGAATAACACAGAAACAATGAAAGCTTTCACCTAGATTGTATTGTTATCTTGGTCGAATGTGGATTGCTCTATAAATTGTGAAACCATGTTTGCAACAAGTGGATGTAGATTGTGTTTGTGCTCAATGTGCTCAACGATGCGATGTATGCTCAATGCGCTGTAAGAATGCCTAAGAATAAATGATTGAAGAGGATTTGTTATGGAGATGAGGGGGGTTTATATAGGTTTCAATGAAGATCGATCAACGGTCTAGATAATTCAATAGAATTAATGGATGAGATAAATCTAGGATTCATGATGAATGTGCACACGACATGTGTCACACAAAAAGATATTTTTGTTTGAGATAACTGATTGATTTGGCTAAAAGACATGGAACAGACATGAGATATGATTTCATAAAAATAGAAATATTTTTTTTTAATTTATGAGTTGGTGATAAAAACAATAATGATTAAGTCAATTGACTCAACTTATAATTTGCTTTTTGCATGATTTGAAATAAAATTAATAAAATATTTAATTTTGTGTGCATGATGAACAAGATTTATTTTTAGAAGAATTGGAAGATAAAAAAGCAAATTAAATAAATTTATTTATTTAATTGTTTGTGCATGATGGAAGCCATAGAATAGATTTGAAGATTTAAATAAATTAAACAAATAAATTGATTTAATTTATTTTGCATGATGAAGGATAAATAAAATAATTTATTTTATTTTATTTTTAGAAGAGAGTTCAATTTAAATAAATTTGAATGATTTATTTAAATTTAGAAGAATGATTGATTTAATTAAATAATATAGAAATTATTTAATTATAGATAAGAGGATTTAAATGATAAATTAATTAAATAATTAATTTATTCAATTGATGTGGATTTGAATTTTGAAAGAGGATAATGATTTAATTAAATAATTAAAAATTATTTAATTTTGGAAGAATAAAGTTGATTTTGATGAAATTAATTAAATAAAGAGGAATTTATTCAATTAATGTTGAATTTAGGACATTTAGAAGAATTTGATGATTTTGATGAAATTAATTAAATAATTTGATTATTTAATTAACGTTGAAATGTAGGTGATTTGATGAAATGCAAGTGATGCGATGACATGGTCACTTTTGGGTGTCTACATTTTGCCCCTCTTTGATGCAATGCAGTTTATAGCGTTGCTTCAAAGAAAACAATTGTTGAAGACATGATACAATTTTGATGCCCGAATGTAGCTAGTCGCCCCAGTGTAGCTAGCGTAGGATGCCCCCTCGAGAGGAAAGACAGGGAAGTGACAAAAGAACTGGGTTGACGCTCGACTGGAAGATTGTGTTGGAGATAGACGAGGTTGGATAGATGGAGGCTGGCACGATGAAGACGATTAGCAGACACAAGGATACGATGGATTAGGGGTGGGAAGAATTAGGGTTGGGACACTATAAATAGGGCCCAAGGGGTCAACACTTCTCATTTGCACACCTAGAGTTCACAAAGGTTAGAGCCATTTGCATCTGCTTAGTTGAGTGCTTCCTACGTAAAGTGAGTTTACAGCTTGCAGACATGTCGATTCTTGTGCACAAGCACCGGGCGGAGCTAGTACGGACCTATAGGAGACCAGAGGGAGCTTCAGGAGTGGTAAGTGATCGAAAACCCTACTTGTGTTTGCATTTTTTAAGGTTTTTTCTAAGGTTTGCAAAATTTTAGCCAAAGTCCCTGAGGTTGGGTTCGACACTTTTAGTGCCTACTAAAGTGCTTTTGGCATAACTCGATGCCTATGGCATGCAGTGTAGCGCCTTAGGTTAAAACTAAGTGCCTTTGGTGTTTGAGTTCATGTTGGAGCGCTATTGGCAAATGCCGCAGCACCGTTGGTAGTTCAGCTAAGCGCTTGTGGTATGACAATTTTGCATTGTTGGTAGTTTGAGCATGATGAGATTGGGAAAAGCTAAGCGCCTTTGGCCCGCAGCTAAGCACCTTGGTTAGCATAGATAAGCACCTTTTTTGAAATCTAAGTGCCTTTATTTGTTTAAAGCTAAGCACTGTTGCAAAGCAGCAAGACACTCTTGGTATGACAGTTAGGCGCCTTAGGTAAAATCTAGGCGCTTTTGGTCTTAGAGCAGTTTGAGCTAGGTTAGCTTTGGAAAATGTGTGTCAGAGGCTTAGACTAGAGTTGACTAGATTTGACTTAGGGATTTTACAATGTGTTGACTTAGGCTTAGGTTGAATTTGGCAATATGTTTAACAAGTGGTCGCCATGGATGCAGATTGTCTTACCACCCTTGCAGTCCTGAGAGAGACACTACCTAATTACCGACTTGGTTGTACAACTGGGCTGGGAGGAGGAGATATTCCTAGAGGTCATGGGATTGTGGCATGTTTCTCATCTGATGGCTATCAAGATGAACCTTGCACTATTGACAGCGATTGTGGAGAGATATCACAACGAGACCTCCTCATTTCACTTTCTGACAGGTGAGGCAACTGTTACACTTCAGGATGTTTGGCGCATCCTATGGATTCTAATTTAGGGAGAGAGAGAGAGAGAGTGGACTATGACACAAAGCAGGGAGAGGCAGGCATGTGAGAGGTTTTTGCTATAGATGACCTAGGTGTGCAAGATTGTGAGATCTGATGGGCTTGAGTGTGGCGGCTCTGCGATAGGATTCAATGGATTGTTGTATATCTAATTGGAGGATTCTTATGTCTAGATAGATGGTCAGGGGTTTATCTGTTGGATAGGGTACTGTTTTATTAGGGATGCTTACACACGGCATCTAATATGCATGGGGACCTTGCGTTTTGGGTCAGTTGTATCATGATTTGCATGACTGTGTGTACAAATCTGGGAGCAGCTTGTCAGCAGGTGCGACATTGTTACAGGTATGGGCTTGGGAGCATATCCCAGTGATTAGACCTATCACTCAGTGGCGCTGAGACCATGGTGAGCCATATGCTTTCTTATATGAGGGTGTTATTATGCACCGATGACTTGGTTCTGTGAGTTACTGGTGGAGGCAGCTAGATGAGATGGATATCTTTGTTTGGTGCCCCTGGAGAGATTGTAAATCATGGGAGGATGACCACGAGGAGTTGGTTTACTACAGACAGCTGAGATACCTGTTTGGCCGACGCACTGATACCATTGAGAGATACCTTTCAGAGAGGGTATTGAGATAGTTTGGTTTGTCGCAGGGGGAGCCCATAAGTGAGGCCATATATGCTCACACTTGGAGGGAGGTGGAGGACTGGGGGCCTAAGATTTCAATTGAGACAGCTTTGGCAGATTTACGGGGACTTGCCCCAGTGATATGGGACTAGATTACAGGTGGATTAGACCCTGGCACACTTCCAGCATATGACACCTACTAGCAGACACACAAGCCATTGAGACTGACTAGACTTGGAGTAGTGGGAGCAGTGCGAGAGGTGGCAGTTGGTGGAGTTGAGGCGAGAGCTTGGAGAGAGACCCTATAGCAGGCTGCAACACAGAGGCAGGCTGGGGGGGATGATGGAGGAGAGCAGGCATTTATGTAGATGGTCGAGGCTAGGGGACATCAAATTATTCTTCTGGTAGAGACACCCTTACATTAGGCCTAGAGACTACTGCTGGAGCAGATAGTGAGGAGGACTCACGTGGAGCTTTGGATGGTTATGATGAGGAGAGACATAGACGCAGCCTAAGCTGAGGCTAGACAGGCTGAGGCGCAGGCCTAGATACATGTCCAAGTAGTAGCAGCATAGGCAGCACAGGTAGTTCCACCACCACCACTAACAGATGATGGGTGGATTGCCCAATTGACAGTGGAGAGAGATGCAGCAGTACAGTTGCGTTTGACTACGGAGGCCACCCTGTAGAGGGTGAGGTAAGAGAGAGATGTTGCATGCTGGCAGTGGGTGTAGACCAATTGACTTTGTTTAGCGAGCTTACCCAAGTTTAGGGTGAGCTATTTACAGTTGGGAGAGAGGCTGAGTACAACAGAGGCCTCTACTTTGGAGCAGTGTCGGTCGATCAAAGGGAGCCTAGCTTTTAAGAGTGGAGCAGATCAAGGACCTCCTGGTCACACAGGATGGGGAGATCAGTGTCATCAGTTAGGGGACCACCGCTACCACTACATGGAGGTGGACTAGCAGGGGTACCTTCGTCGAGTGCAGGTGGGAGCAGTGTCAGTCAATCAGAGGGAGCCTAGCTTCTGAGAGCATAGCAGATCAGGGACCTCCTCATCACACAGGATGGGGAGATCAATGTCATTAGTTAGGGGACCACTGTTGTTGCTACATGGAGGAGGACTAGCAGGGGGACCTTCACCAAGTGCAGGTGGTGGATAGGGATCACAGCAGGCGGGTAGCTCCACCCACTAGCTCACACTAGAGCATGCTTTTTGTATATGTTGTATCATTTTTGTATCATGATAGACATTGTATATTTTGATTGATTCATGCATGCATCAGATATATATTGTGGGCTCTTGATAGCCATGATGTACTTTTTGATGTACATTTGGATGTATATATGGACTATTGATGTAGACACAGACATTTGTAATTTTTTTATGACCGTAGATGATTGAGATATACAATATGTGATAATCTTTATGCTCATGGATTTTCATGCATTTTTTTGTGATGTATTTCTATATGCTATGGATGTGATGACATGTATTTATGATTATGATTTGACATGATGATGTTCATGCTTATAGATGTATGACATATGATGACTTTATGATTGGACATGATGATGATATAGATGTATGACATAGGATGACTTTATGACATGTGATGACCTTATGATATGATGATGATATTATATGATGATAATGATGCTTATGAAATGCGATGTCTAAAACGTTGTTTTGTAGATATGCATCAGACGGTGATGGAGAGAAGAAAGTGGAGATGGAATAGAACATGATAGAAATACAATTGATCAATCTTATTTTGAAAGTCTATATGATGATTTGGAAAAATGGATGGTTAAATGGATGAGCTTGTTGCAACGGTTTCACAAATGTTTATAAAGAACAATCCTTATTTTTGATATAGCACATGGATAGTTTGCGACCAAGGTATAAAAGACCAAGGTGATGTGATATCCTAGTGAGAGGACGTTGACTCTGCAAGCAAGTGATTTGACCTTAGATCCCTTAGACATAATATAACCTTGTCGGATATGTGAATGAGCCATAGTCTTGAACATAAAATAAACTTCAATGCATAAATGCAAGAAGAATATTAATATGTAAGATGATAGGTTGTAACACACACATGTGAATGAGCCATAGACTTGTTGGAGTACAGGACCACTGAGAGGGGGGTGAATCAGTGGTCTATAATTTTTAACATCTTTTGCACCTCTTAATTTCCAAGACAGAGAATGAGAGAGACTTCAATAATCTATCAAACACATATGCACAAGTATGATGATGAATAGTGTGAATAGGATCTTATGAGAAAAACATTAGGACACACACACATGGAGGCAAATAACATAAACCATAATACATGTTTTTGATGAGTGGAAAACCCTCATAGGGATAAAAAAACCACTCTAAAAATTTGCCTCACTGGCTTAATAGAATCTCACTAATTACAAATCCTCACTAGCTACTTTGTTTAGAAGCACCTACTTCAAGGAGCACCAACCCCTAATACATTTAGGAGCACTAACTCCAAGGGAACCAACCCTAGCACATTTAGGAGCACCAACTCCAAGGGCACCAACCCAAATACAAGAGTATGAACATATATAGAGGAAAACTTTGTTTCTCTACATAGAAAAACCTTATATCTCCTTTTGTTTCCACTCAACAAAGTCTATTTTCTCTGTTTTGCAATCATCTCTTTTCATTCAATCTGCATATCTTCTATGTTTTGCAAGAAACTGATCAAGCTCTACCCTTAATCTACAAATACCTTCACAATCAATTCAATATGCATACTATCTTCCTTTTTATCTACAAAATAATATCTCTCATTTGCAATCAATAATGTCTTTCAATCATCTCCTGCATTAAATTCATTTCAACTCAAAACCTCATTAAAAATATATCTCTTCAATGCTGCATATCGGTCCTCAAAATCTAATTCACAATGCACCTGCAAATTCATTAAAAATTAAAAATAACCTTTCATTTCCTCTTCTCTTCATATTCCTCCTTTCAAAAATCATCTCCATTTCCCATTTTCAAAAATAAAATCATAAGATAGTCTCCACCACCTACAAATAAAAAAATTCAATACTATAAACAATCAGCCCTGAAAAAAAATAACTCTCCTATTCTTGGATTCATACCCAACTCCATAATCTGCATGCATTTCAATTTCTTCATAAAAGCCTTCATTTACAAAAGCCAATTAAAGCTCTACTAAGTCTTTTCCCCAAAAAGAAATGATAAAAAAAAACTCCTTTGTCTCTTCAATATGCACGAGAGACTCATAAAAATTCTCCTAAAAAAATTCTTTAAATATACCCCACTGACTGCCATTAGAAACATACTAAAAATAGCTTTTAAAAAAGAAAAACACTACAGTCATAAAGGAATGATAGCAAAATGCACGTCAAAGTCTAAGCTCCAGATTGGGGTCTCTATTTTAAACCTTAGCCATTGATAAATCATTGCGCGCCCTCAAAATATTAAACTTAGACCATTGATTGTCTTTTCCCGCCGAGCGCTCATTGTGTAGACTTGTTCAACTGGTGGCACTAGGCAAAGGGGCTAGTTGCCCCACAAAGCCAATACTCTCAAGTTGCCACTTAAGTGGCCCATGACCTGCGCTTATAAGTCAACTCAAAAACATAACCAAAAGTGCATACTTTTAAAACGGTTAAGGTTTTCAAAGCATATAATGCATAGCGTTTCAAAAGAAAAGACTTAGGTTTTTGAGTGAGTAAAACCCTAGTTAATGACATAGATTCCCAAGATGATTTCAAAGACTATTGGCCCCTGCCTCAGAATAACCTCTAAACTTCATCAAAGGGTCTATAGATAAGAAAGCTACTTAGATCCTTTGAAAGAATATAACATATTTGCAAAATGTGACATTTGAATGAACTTGATTAATCAAAACTAAACTCAAGAGGCATGAAGCTTGACAAGACACTGAACTCCTTTCCTTGTCAATGAAACAGATAAGAGCCTTGACTTTGTGATCCATGACAACAATGAGATCCTAGAAGCAAGACAATGAAGACATAAGCATCATAATCCTGATCTCACGCATAAATGAAAATCTTGAAACATGAACACCATAAACATGAATAGTAATAGAACTCGTGACTATCTACAACACCATACGTGCCACTATATCTCAACATCATCATCTTCAACCACAACACAAACAACCTGTAAACCATCAACACCTGAGACACCAAGGCATTCCTAAGCAACTTGGATGTGACACCATCAAACCATCAACTCAAATGTGACACCATCATCAATTGAGAAGGTCCTAAGAAACAACATATGTGAACTATGACAATCCAACTAAGATCACATGACAACTCATCAAGCATGACATCAACCTTCCAACCTCAACATCATCCTGACACTTTTGACATCAATGACAAACATTCCTCTACAAGTCTTGAACATATAATAAACTTTAATACATAAATACAAAAAGTATATTAATATGTAAGATGCTAGGTTGTAACACATGGACAAGATAGATATGATGCTAAGTAAGATAAAAAGATCATTCCTCAAACATGGCACACAAAAGCAATGACTATGCCCTCAATCCGTATTGCATCACAACATACCAAGATATAGATAAATCAAGGTAGTCTTGAATAAGTAATGGGAAAGGGAAAAAACATAAACCAAAAATAAAATTAACTGACTTACAAAGTAAACATATAGCCAATATATTCTCTTTCCAAAGAGGTTTCTCAGGATAGATTGGATTGGTTGGGTAGATTGGATAGATAATAGCCTTATTGTAGGAACGACATATGTATTAAAGGGTTTTGATCTATTGATAGGATAAGTTGATTGATGTAGCAGATGTTGGCAATTGATATGTAGGACAGCATATGGCTCTGCAAGTAGGTTTCTTTGCTTTAGGTTGGTTAAGGATTTTTTCTTTGAAAGGATGCATTGTTTTTTGTTTTGCTGCTTGAGTTAGGCAAGTCTAGGTGGATGGATGGATTGTGATAAATGGAAGACTAGAAAGACGGAATGTCAATGGATTGACATGGGTGAAGAATGATGAATTGTATGTGCCTGCGTACTGGAAACTTCCTTCATATTCTAAACTGTCTACATACCCTATATCCACGGGATCAAGGCACATTACGATGAAAGATGAACATGATAATATGTAGTTCTGGGTAGAGTGATGAGATAGGTCAAGGTGTTTGAGCTTGGGTAGGTGACATGATGATATCTTATGTACCTGAGTACTGGAAACTTCCTTCGTGTTCCAGACTGCCTACATACCCATATCCATGGGATCAAGGTACATTAAGATTGAGATGAGATGATATGTAGTTCTGGTTGTTTGATGATGTAGGATTGGATGAAGTGATAGGAGATGATGATATCTTATGTACCTAAGTACTGGATACTTCCTTCATATTCTAGACTGCCTACATACCCATATCCATGGGATCAAGGTACCTTAAGATTGAGGTGAGGGGATATGTAGTTCTAGTTTGTTTGATGATTGATAATGATTGTGTTGTCATTGTGGGGAATGATATATCCCTAGATCAACACAAGGATGAAGGTGTCTAGTTTCAAAAATGAAACACTTTGTATAAGACATCTGGTCTGGTTTCGAGAGTATGACAATATGTATAAGACAACTAATATGAATGATGGATTGATTGATGTGTTTTTGTTTTTGTTTTTGTTTGAGATGGTTGAAGTGTGTTTGTTTTTGTTTGAGATGGTTGAAGTGTTTTTTTTTTGTTTGAAGTGTTTTTTTTTTTTTTTGAGATGGTTGATCAACTGCGAACAAGGATCCATTCCAAGACCTGGGTTAAGGAAAGAGTTGCCCCCATTTTGGTAGAGATGTTATGATGGATGATTGACATAGGATAACTAACAATGACATGAATAACTTGACATAGGATAACGCTGACGGATGAACTAACATAGGATAAGCTGACGATTGACATGGATAACTTGACATAGGAAAAGTTGACGATGACATGGATAACTTGACATAGGATAAGCTGATGATGACATGGATAACTTGACATAGGATAAGCTGACGATGACATGGATAACTTGATATAGGATAAGCTAATGATGACATGGATAACTTGACATAGGATAAGCTGACGATGACATGGATAACTTGACATAGGAAAAGCTGATGATGACATGGATAACTTGATATAGGATAAGCTGACGATGACATGGATAACTTGACATAGGATAAAGATGATGGACATTGATAACTTGACATAGGATAATGATGATGGACATTGACAAATTTCCAAGCTAGTCTAGATAGGGACATGGAAATGCAAAAAGGTCAATGGTTTTATTATGGATGGCTAGATGAAGTTTATTATGAAATGGACATGGAATGAACAAGCTTGGTAGATGATGGATGTCGACTCTACACATAGCACCTATTTGCCAGGTTTTCACTATGGTACTTATCCAAGGCACCTGTTTACCAGGTTTTCACCAGAGGACGGATTTTTTTTTTTTCTTTTTGTTTTTATTTTTTATTTTTATTTTTTTTGGATATATTTTTGATTGTTTTGACATGGATACTCTGAGGATCAAGCAAAGAACTTCTTGAGATGAACACTATTGAGTGGCTCATCTAAAGGAATGCCTTCAGTTGTTGCTAAAGTATAAGCTCCTAATCTGTATGATGCTGTGATAACAAAGGGTCCTAACCAATTAGGCTCAAACTTGCCCTTCTTTTCTTGATCTGCTTAATTTCTTTGATTTTCCTTTAAGACAAGATCACCAACTTGAAACTGTCTTTCTTTGATCTTCTTGTTATAGTTGCATCAGAGGTAGTTTTGATAGACATGGAGATGATTAAGCCTGGCAAGGTGCCTCTCATCTAGTAGTTCTAGCTCAGCTAATCTAGAAGTGTGGTACTCCTCTCCATCAATCAAGTGTTGCATGAATACTCTAAGGGATGGGATCTCAACCTCTATAGGTAGAATGGCTTCAGAACCATAGACTTGTTGGAAATAGACTGGACAACTAAGAAGGGGAGGTGAATCAGTTGTCACACAATATAAACTTTTTCTGCTTTTAACATCCTTTATTATCTTACTACCAGATTAATGATGTAAACAATAAAGCATAGATCAACAACATAAGAGCAGAAACATAATCAACACACTTGACACCAAGATTTTGACGTGGAAACCTGGTTAAGGGAAAAACCACGGTGGGGGTTAACCCACAAAGATTTGTACCCTATTAAAAGTACTTTAGAAAAATAGAAGGCACATGCCTTTGGGTGCACTGCCCAGAGTTCACTGCTCAAAAAGGGAGGCTCACTGCCTACATAATTTATTTAGAACAGAATGAATTAACTAAGAAATAGCATCTACTTCATGCCTGGTTCAGTTTTAATGAATGCTCAAAAACTTCTATTTTGCCCCGAATTCTTCTTTACCAACATCACACTCTATACTGCTCTCGCTCCTTTTCTTCTATGCTCTACTTCTGATCCTTTTTTTGAATTTGATCTATTTTTCTCAAGGATGATATTTAACAACTCTTCAACAAGTATTTATACACTTCATCCATCTTAGAATGATCAACAAGGTTGGCCAAACTTAACACAGATCTTTATACTGTCAGCCAATCATAGCTAAGACTTGAATCTTCCTCTATTAACACGCCATGCTTCATAAAGTGATCTTTAGATCATCCACAACACGCTAGGAACATCCGGTCAGCCAAGACTGGGAAGAATAGCAACAACCAAGAGGAAAACTTCAATCACAAGCTCCTTTGTCAATGCAGACCACCAACATAATAGCCACACAATCCAAAGACCACCACAAGTACAATTAAGTCAATAGGAACAGCCACACCACTTCGCATCACCAGAATCATTTGCATCTTCACACTGAACCTCAAGAACACACACACTGCCATGACTGTCATACTAAAAAGATTGTTTCTGGACCTCCAAACCACGAATCACTCAAGTTGCGGGAACACACCAACATCCCAGACATGCCTCTAGATCCGTAGATCACAATATGCTCATACCGGACCAATCCGGACCAACTTCTTGCCACTCTGTCATTACAGAACAACTGCAAAAACTTGTTCTACTTAGAGGGCCATAACTTCACCAAATCTTCATGTGGACCTCTCAAATCTCAACTAGAGAAACAATAGACAACCCTATACAAACCCTTTAATCTACATACTCTGATCTTCACCTTACTGGAAATACTAATCTCTCCTCTGCACTATCTTCATTGTTTCTGACAAAAAGATATGTTGACATCAATGACAACACATCAGGCACATATTTGCAACAATCTCCCCCTTTGTCACTGATGGCAAGATATGATATGAAAAACTGATTCAACCATCAAGACAAGAACTTCTCCCTCTTTCTCCTATCACACCTGCAACCACTTTCTTCACTGCTCCCCCTTTCACCAATAACTACTTACTGCAAAGTTTTTCACAGACTTCGCACATATTTGCAATCATCTCTTCCCCTTTTTATTTTAAATTGATCTCCAACATTTGCATACTGACTACTCCTTAGAGTAGTATTTTCTCAACATCAATCCGGATCTCAAGATATGACTGAGAATTCCACCGGACTGATGCACCTTAGTGCATCTTAGTTCTGATTCGGAGGGGTAATAGCCCCTAACTTCTCTTTGAGATATTCAAAGGTATCCTTGGGAAGAGGCTTAGTGAAGATATATGCAAACTCCAACTTAACTTCATTCTCATTTACCTTTACTCTCAAGAAATGAAACTTGATAGATATATGCTTTGTTTTTTAATGCAACACTAGGTTCTTTGAGATACTTATTGCACTAGAATTATCACAAAAGATTGTGAATGGCTCCTTAAACACAACTCTAATGTCCTTCAACATTTGCTTCATCCATAGAACCTAAGTACAATTATTTGCTATTGCTATATATTCTACTTTTGCAGTAGACAGAGATATTGCCTCTTGCTTTTTGCCCATACAATAGACCAATCTTCTTCCCAAGAAAAAGGCACCACCACTAGTACTTTTTATGTCATCCACATCTCCTGCCCAATCAGCATCTGTATATACATGAAGAGTAAAGTCATTATCTTTTGAATACCACAATCCATAATCAATTGTCCCCTTGAGATATCTAAAAATTCTTTTGACTGCCACAATATGGGATTCTTTTGGATCAGATTGAAATCTAGCAACAAGTCGAATGACATTCATGATGTCAGGTTTGGTCTGGGTCAGATAGAGAAATCCTCCAATCGTTGATCTATACCTTTTTCTGATTTGCCTTGGGTGAATCATCATCTTTAATTAACTTACATCTGGTTACCATAGGTGTACCTACTAGCTTTGAATCTTCCATTCCAAACTTCATCAGCAATTCTTTCACATACTTGGACTGAGATATAAAGATACCTTTGTCGGACTGAACAATTTGCATACCTAGGAAGAAATTCATCTCTCTAAACATTGACATTTCAAATTCACTTTTCATTTGGTCAGCAAATGCTTTGCACATACATTCATTTCCACCAAAAATGATATCATCAACAAAGACCTCAACAATCAGGATGTCCTCATGATTATTCTTGAAGTAAAGATTACTATTAGCAGTACCTTTGCTAAAGCCTACCTTAAGCAAATATTTGTCCAATCTTGCATACCAGGCTCTTGGATCTTGCTTGAGTCCATACAAGGCTTTTCTCAGTCTACAAACCATGTCACCTAGATCAGACAACTGAAATCCTTCTAGCTTCTCAATGTAGACTTCTTCCTCCAAATCTCCATTCAGGAATGTTGATTTGACATCCATCTAATACAATTTAAAATCTTTAAAAGAAACAAATGCAAGAAACAATCTGACTGCATCTATTCTTGCCACCGGAGCAAAAGTTTCTTCAAAATCAATTCCTTCTACTTGAGAATAGCCTTTGCATACCAACCTTGCTTTGTTTCTTACAACTTCACCATCTTCATTTAGTTTATTCTGGAAGACCCATTTGGTTCCAATTACATTTTTGTCCTCTGGTCTAGGAACAAGATCCCAAGTGTGGTTCTTTTCAATTTGCATTAATTCTTCTTCCATTGCTTTTACCCAATTTTCATCAATGCAGGTTTCACCAACTAATTTAGGTTCAATCCTTGAAATCAAAGAAATCTCTTCTTGATCTTCAGCAACTCTTTTTTTAGTTTGAACACCTTTATTTCTATCTCCTATGATTTGATCTCCAGGATGATTCATTCTTACATGCCTGGGGGTTTTGGGAATTGCTTGGGCTTCTGTTTCTTGAGCTTGTTCCTCAACATCTATACTAATTCCTTGAGTCTCTGGAGTTTCTGGATCAATCTGCATCTGAGTCATAGTTTGAACTAACCTTCCTTGACTTTGACTTTCATTTTGATCATCTGAATCATATCCGCAGAATCTAGAATGTCCTACCTTGCTCTCATCAACTCTAACATTAGCACTTTCAACAATCTTTTTCAACCTCTTGTTAAAGCACCGGTAAGCCTTACTTTGAGTAGAGTATCCCAAAAATATTCCCTCATCACTTCTTGCATCAAATTTGCCTAAATCATCATCTCTTTTGATATAGCATTTACTACCAAAAACTCTGAAATATCTCACAGTAGGATGACCAAACCATAGTTCATAAGGGGTCTTACCAGAATTGCCTCTGATATGCACCCGGTTAAGAGTGTAGATAGCAGTACTTACAGCTTATCTCCAATAAACTTGAGGAACATTTGTTTCCATCATCATGGTCTTGGCAGCTTCTGGAATGGTCCGGTTCTTTCTTTCCATAACTCCATTTTTTTGGGGAGTCCTAGGAGCAGATAACTATCTTTTTATGCCATGCTTTTCACAGAAAGCATCAAACTCATGGGAAGTAAATTCTCCACCTCTATCGGATCTCAGACATTTCAATTTTTCACCAACTTCATTTTCCACCATCACTTTGAACACCTTAAATTTTTCAAGAGCTTCTAATTTTTCTTTTAGGAAGGTTACCCACATCATCCTGGAGTAGTCATCTATCAGCAACATGAAATATCTATCTCCTTGCACACTCCTAATTCTAGCAAGACCACAGAGATCAGTATGTACCAGTTCTAATCATCCATTTGAAACTTGTTCCTTACTTTTGAATGAAATTTTGCTCTGTTTCCCCAATTGACATTCTCTACACATGTTATTAGGTTTCACAAGTTTTGGAAGATCTCTCATAGCCTGAGTGGTACTTATTTTGACAATATTATCAAAATTCACATGACACATCCTCCTATGCCATAACCAACTTTGATCTATCTAAGAAATCAAACAGCTTTTGCCAGAGCTACTTAAATGAAAAATGTTACCTCTAGTTTGAGTACCAGATGCAATTTCAATTCCGGAACTCTCCAAGATTTTGCACTTTCTGTCTTTGAATCAAAGATCATAACCTTTATCAGCAACTGTCCAACACTAAGAAGATTATGTTTCAGTCCTTCCACATACAAAACATCATTGGTGTTGTTCTTACCATCAAAAGAGATGGATCCTCTGCCACAGATTCTACCAGCTGAGTTATCTCCAAATTTCACAAGCCCACCTTCATAATTCTCAAAATTCACAAACTTACTCTTGTCTCCAGTCATATGATGAGAACATCCACTATCAATCACCCATTCATCTTTCTCAATAACCTAAGAAGCCAAGGCACTTTCCATATTTGCATAGCTAGCAGATTCAATAGACACCAGATCTTCTTCTTTGATGGCAATGAACACCCAATCATTTTTAGGGGAACCCCCATGATCAGATTCATCATTTGTGACTCCTTCTCCAGTTTCTTGGACATAGTAACATTTGTTCTAATTTTGATATCTACTAAGGTTTGGTTTTGAAAACCTCTCCAGACATCTTGAGGCAAAATAACCAATCTTATTACAAGCAAAACATTTGAGTGGCAATTTTCCTTCATACTTATCGGATCCTCTTGGCAATATTTTGGTGAGAAGAGCTTCAAGATCAGCAGTTTCAAGTTCAATATCTTCAAGATCCTTCCGTGTCTTCACTAATCTATTTGATCTTGCAGAAGATCTTTCACCCGGATCATATCTTTGTTATCCATATACAATAGCCTTAAATGCAGATTCGGACTTGGGAAGAGAATCACCAAACTCACTTAATTCAAAAGCTTAAAATTTGCCAACCAGATGATCTCTTGTAACATCTAAGACAGTCCTAATCTCCTCTATAGCAGCAACCTTGTGTTTGTATGAATCAGGTAAAGATCTGAGTACTTTTGATACAATCTCTAATTCTTCCAAGGTTCCACTAGCACACCTGATACCACACACAAGTTCATTTATCTTTTGCATGTAGATTGTGATGTTTTTATCTTCGCTCATCCTCATAGTTTCAAATTTTCCTCTCAGACTTTGTAGCTTGGCACATTTGACATATTTATCACCTTCATACAGATATTCCAACTTTTTCCAGATTTCATAAGCAGTTTTTAGACCAAAGACATTTGTCATTTCTGAATTAGTCAGGGCACTCAACAAGGCTTCTTTAGCTCGAAGGTTATTTTTAGCATCTTTGACTTGATCTGGAGTTGAAGGACCTTTCTCCGGAGGTTTATACTCAACACTGGTTATCGCCCAATAGGCATCGCCCATGCATTGTAAATGGCACTCCATGCGATTCTTCCAAACAAAATAATTTGTTCCATCAAATCTCGGACTATCCTTCTTGTAGGTCGACATCTTGGATCTCGTCAAGCGGTCAGGCTTTTATAAGAGGATCTGGCTCTGATACCAATTGTTGGAAATAGACCAAACAACTGAGAGGGGGGGTGAATCAGTTGTCACACAATATAAACTTTTTCTACTTTTAACCTCCTTTATTATCTTACTACTAGATTAATCATGTAAACAATAAAGCATAGATCAACAACATAATAGCAGAAACATAATCAACACACTTGACACCAAGATTTTGACGTGGAAACCTGGTTAAGGGAAAAACCATGGTGGGGGTTAACCCACAAAGATTTGTACCCTGTTAAAAGTACTTTAGAAAAATAGAAGGCACATGCCTTCGGCTGCACTGCCCAGAGCTCACTACTCAAAAAGGGAGGCTCACTGCCTACAGAATTTATTTAGAACCAAATGAATTAACTGAGAAATAGCATCTACTTCATGCCTGGTTCAGTTTCAGTGAATGCTCAAAAACTTCTACTTTTCCCTGAATTCTTCTTTACCAACTTCACACTCTATACTGCTCTCGCTCCTTTTCTTCTCTGCTCTGCTTTTGATCCTTTATTAGAATTTGATCTATTTTTCTCAAGGATGATATTTAACAACTCTTCAACAAGTATTTATACACTTCATGCATCTTGGAATGATCAACAAGGTTGGCCAAACTTAATGCAGATCTTTATATTGTCGGCCAATCATAGCTAAGACTTGAATCTTCCTCTATTAACACGCCATGCTTCATAAAGTGGTCTTTAGATCATCCACAACACACTAGGAACATCCAGTCGGCCAAGACTGGGAAGAACAGCAACAACCAAGAGGAAAACTTCATTCACAAGCTCCTTTGTCAATGTGGACCACCAACACAACAGCCACATGATCCAGAGACCACCACAAGCACAATTAAGTCAACAAGAATAGCCACACCACTTCGTATCACCAGAATCATTTGCATCTTCACACTGAACCTCAAGAACACACACTGCCATGACTTTCATACTAAAAAGATTGCTTTCAGACCTCCAAACCACGAACCACTCGAGTTAAGGGAACACACCAACATCCCATACATGCCTCTAGATTCGTAAATCACAATATGCTCATACTAGACCAATCCAGACCAACTTCTTGCCACTCTGTCATTATAAAACAACTACAGAAACCTATTCTACTCAGAGGGCCATAACTTCGCCAAATCTTCATGCGAACCTCTCAAATCTCAAATGGAGCAACAATAGACAACCCTATACAAACCCTTTAATCTGTATACTCTGATCTTCACCTTACTAGAAATACTAATCACTCCTCTGAACTGTCTTCACTGTTTCTGACAGAAAGATATGTTGACATCAATGACAACACATCAGGCACATATTTGCAACAAGACTAGGGCATAGGGTGTTGCACCATTTGGTGTTCCGATACTAGTGCGATAGGCCCATAAGGTGGGATTGAGTTGCAGGTGCCAATCACGACCAGCTTCATTGACCATTTTCTTGAGGATTTTGAGAATGGTTTTATTGGAAGCCTCGGCTTAGCCGTTACTCTACGGATAGTAGGGAGTGGAAAAGCAATGTTGGATATTGGATTGGGTGCACAAGGCATGGACATCTTGATTCTTGAATGGTCTCCCATTATCAGTGACAATAGCTTAGGGGATACCATACCAGCAAATGAGGTAGTTAAGGATAAACTTGGCTATTTGTTTGTCGATGATATAAGTCATGGGAATGGCTTCAACCCACTTCATGAAGTACTCAGTGGCGGTAATGATAAATTTATGGCCATTAGATGAGGATGGGTGGATTTGTCCTACGAGGTTGAGACCCCATTGTGAAAAAGGCCATGGAGTTGTCACAGGTTGTAGTTCATGAGCTGGTGCGTGAATCAAATCTCCATGTTGCTGGCATTGTAGACACTTCTTAGCAAACTGTAAAGCATCTTGTTCTATGGTAGGCCAGTAATAACCTATTCTGAGTATCTTTTTAGTGAGGTTAGGACTGGTAGAATGTGCACCATAGACACCTTCGTGTATGTCTCATAAGGTAGCATCGACTTCTTCCACGTTAAGACATTGTAAGAGGATACCATCAAGACTCCAGCGATATAGTGTATCACCCAGAATGGTGTATCGGGAGGATCGACGGATAAAGGTTTTGTGTTGGTTTGTAGATAGCTCAAAGGGAAAGGTGCCATGTTTAAGGTATTCATAGATATCTTTGTACCATGGGGAATTGGGACCAACAAGTTCACAAATAATTTCAGTAGTTGGAACATCGACGACTGGCATCAATAATTGCTCGATCAAGAATTCACATTTCTGTGTGTTTGCAGGCATGTCTATAAGTGACCCTATAGAGGCCATAGAGTCTGCAGCTTTGTTATGCTCTCTTGGAATTTGCTCAAAAGTGACAATAGAAAAGTGTGGTTTGTAGGCATCCACTAGTTGCTTGTAGGGGACCAGCTTTCCATCTTTTGTTTGGTACTCATTTGTGACTTGTCAAATGACTAGTTGTGAGTCTCCATATACCTGTAGTTCTTTGATTTCCCATTGGACTGATGTATGGAGACCTATGAGGAGTGCTCCATACTCAACTATGTTGTTAGTGCAAGGAAATGCTAGCCGATATGACTTTGGGATATAGTTATTTTGTGGTGTGATAAAAAGGATGTCGGCCCCTGATCCATGCTGTGTGTAGGAACCATCAAAATATAATTTCTACATTATTGAGGTAGAAAGAGTGAAGAGATTCTCATCTGGAAAGTCAAATACCATAGGATGTACATCTGTCATGGGTGCTTCTACTAGTTGATCTTCTAGGGCTTGTCCCTTGATTGCTTTACAATCCACATACTCAATGTCAAACTCACTAAGGATCATGACCCATTTAGCTAGTATACCTATGAGAGCTACTTTTTCTAGTAGATACCTCAATGGATCAATTTTGGCTATTAGATTTGTGTGTTGGTTTAGCATAGAATGCCGCAACTTTTGGGAAGCGAACACTAAGGCTAAACAAGCTCTTTCCATAGGTGAATAATTGAGTTCATAACCCACCAAGGTTCAACTAATAGAATAGATTGCATGCTCTTTTCCTGACTCATCATGTTGTGCTAGAAGAGCCCCTAGGGTTGCAGTTGTAGTTGAGATGTACAAGATCAAAGGCCTATCAGTGACTGGTGGCACCAAGACAGGAGGTGTAGCTAGATATTCCTTGAGCTGATCAAATGTTGCTTGACACTTAGCATCCCATTGAAATGAGACATCCTTTCAAAGTAAGTGTTAAAATGGTTGACATTTATCCGCTAGCTGTGAGATAAATCGCCTAATGGATTGTAACCTTCTTTGAAGGTTCCTTAATGCTTTCAGATTCTTTGGTGGAGGCATCTCCACTATAGACTTGACTTTTCTTGATCTACTTTAATGCCTCTGCAAGATACGATGTATCCCAACAGTTTTCCTAGGGTTACCTCGAAGACACACTTCTTTGGATTGAGTTTTACTTGATATTTTTCTAGTTTGTCAAAGATTTGTCCTAGAACCTGTATGTGATCTGCCCTAGAAGACTTTTCTAGTGTGTCATCAACATAGTCCTCCATTATGTGATGAAAGAGATCATGGAATATCACTGTCATTGCTCTTTGATAGGTTGCACCTGCATTTTTAAGACCAAATGGCATGATGCACCAACAGTAGGTACCCCAAGGATAAGTAAAAGTAGTTTTATGTTGATCTTCTTCTGCTATCATTATCTGATTGTAGCCAGAAAATCCATCCATTAGAGAAAGCATTTCATGACCAGCAGTCAAGTCTACTATGAGATCAATGTTTGGCAATGGAAAGTCATCTTTGGGACATTCTTTGTTAAGATATATGAAGTTGGAACACATGTAGATGCCACCATTTGGTTTAGCCACAAGTACAATATTTGAGGCCCATTCTGGATAATCAATAGGCTTGATAAATTTTGCATCTAGCAACTTCTATATTTCAACTTTCACCAAGAGAGTGATCTGTGGGTGCATCTTTCTTAGCTTTTGTTTGATTGGTTTAGCTTTTGGATCAATTGTGAGATAGTGAACTACTAGTGAAGGGTCCAACCCTGGCATATCAGCATAGGTCCACATAAATTTGATAGTTCTTTATAAGAAGAAGTTGATAAGATTCTTGTGCTCTTGTTCTGATAATGATGTTGCAAGGAATGTGGTCTTAAGATTTTGCTTTGTGCCAAGATTTATCTTTGTAGAATCTTCCACTCTGAGAGTTGATTTCTCTTGATACGTAGATGGTAGGGGAAGGTCAAATCCTCCATCCTCAAGTGCCACAATTGGGTTTTTACCTTCGTATACATCCTTTATTTTTACTATTTTCTGATCAGGAGGTGCCATAGTGTGGTTTTCACATAGAGATCTTTCTTTATTTTTATTTTTACGACTGGAGGATTTGAGATTCTCACCAACATAAGTAGTTTGATCTAGTTCCATTACAAAACTAGCTTTGTGATCACCAAGAGGGATACCATCCCAGAGTCCCATGAATTCAGCAATAGCTTCGTCATTCTGAAAAACATCTAGAACGGGGGACCCTTGTTGGTCCCAATCGATAAGTTTAGGGTAGACAAGTGTTACAATCTGGGTGCTGGTGGTGGATGTTAAGGATATGGATGATATCATGAATATGGAGGATTCAGTGAATAGGTCAGTCATATGGAGGTAAGAGTCATCGATGATATCCTCTTTAGACATCGAATCTGCGAAAGAAGTTTGTGCTACCTCGTCGAGAATACCGTCAATGTCCAAGGCATGTGGTACCTTCCTACTGTTTCCTAACCCCTTCTTGTCTAGCTTCTTCACAATAATGGGTTCTATGTCACCTTGGTTATCCTTCCCAAGGCCACCTTTGCCTTTGTAGCCCATGTTTCTCACAATTCTTAGGCCATTGCCATATTGTTTGACTGGTATGGTGACTGGTTCTTTCTCTTTGTAGAGCCAAGATGAGATATCTTCAATAGTTTCCTCTGCCAATAATTTGCCCTCTTGGAACTAGGTTAGAGACGCTAGCAGGGGGATAGCTACTTTCTTAGTCACTTTATCTATGGGTGGTTGGCCATAGGATTTAGGGGATAAAGGCATCTGCCCTACACAACAAGATTTAGAGATATCATATTTACCAAAGCCTATATCACAGATGTGAGTTGTGATTTTGGGAATAGGATTAGGATTAGGTTCAATTTCATAGGCTTTTTTTTAGATTTTCAGAGTCGACATACAATGGGGATTCATAAGCTTTGTCGTTATTTGGCACTTGGTTGCTATTCTTATAACTACCTTGCAAGGTACGACAGAATTCAAAGGGATTAGGGTCTCCTGGGATAGTGATCTCTGTACCATTAAATGGGAACTTGAGAGACTGATGGTACATGGAGGGAATAGATTTCATGGCATGGATCCATGGGCGTCCTAAGATAATGTTATAAGGTAGCTCAATGTCGAGGACTTGGTACCTAGTTTCAAGCATGATGGGGCCCACTTGTATAGGCAAATGTATAACACCTTCTGAACAGCGCTCAACATCATCATACCCCTTGATTGTAATGCATTGATCAATGTTGACATGATCCTCAAACTATCCCAATTGTTTAAGTAACTTGAGAGAACAGATATTGAGGCCAGCACCACTATCTATAAGTATGCATTTGATCTTTCATTTATGGATGAAAACTTCAATGTGAAGGGCATCATTGTGACATGGATTCTAGGATGGGAGGTCCTTTTCAGAAAAGACCACATTGTAAGGTGAGGCGATGTTACCTATTATAGCTTGGAAATCTGTGACTACTATGTTATTAGGAACAAAAGACTCTTGTAGGGCTTTTTCTAGCACAGCTTTATGTGCAGGTGATGATCGGAGAAGGTCCAAAATAGAGATCTGTACATGGGTTTTCCCTAGATGTTCGACAAGATTGTAATTAGATTGGGTTAGGAGACGTGGTGTAGGCCCACGAAGGGTAACACGACCACGATGAGTTGTGATGGCACAGTCCATAGATTTACCTTTGATAGTGAGGGTAGACACACGACTTTCTTCAAAGCGACTGACAATAGAGTCATAGGAAGTTGAGGCTTTGTCAATGCCTTTACCTTTGTCAGGATTTTGACCTTGACCATGGTTAGGGAATGGCTCCTTGTACATGTTGAGGTCTTTGTTGGTGTTTTGATTAGGAGGTGCATCAAAAGTGACTTCCCCTCTGTCGATAAGGTTTTGGTTCATGTGCTTGAGTTTCATGCATGATATGGTTCTATGTCATTTGGTCCTATGGTATTCACAATATTCATTGTCTTTATACCATGAGGGTTTGAAAGAAAGTTTGCCATATGGGGGAGCGTCTAGTAGCATGACGATTCCATTTTGCACAAGTTTCTTTAGAACCGACTCTATAGGCTCTCCCAGGGGAGTGAACTTACACCTTGGAGGGTAATTTTGGGGAGGCCACTCTTGTTGATGTTGTTGGTTTTGGTTTTGTTGTCGTTGTTGTTGTTGTTGTTGAGGCAAAGGTTGGTTTTGTTTGGATGAAAGATTAAGGGGTGTTTGTAGTGTTTGGAATCCACCACACCATCATTGACCATGTTTTTTGTTTTTGTTCTAGTATTTACGCTTATCATTTGATTGTTGTTGGGGAGGATTGTCTTTATTTTCTTTGAAGATTTTGACCACGCCTTTAACGATGAGGGCTTTTTCGATGTTGATGCCTTTATAGGTAATTTTGTCAAAGGTTGTAGCACCTAGTATTTGCAAATGAAAACCCAATTCTTGGTTAAGGTTATGCACAAATATGTTAACAAGTTGCTTTTCAAGTATTTTGAATGGGAATTTGCTAGCCATGTGTCCATCTTTGAAGGAAGGAGATAAGAGTTTCCCCATTTTTTTGTTTATTATTACATAAGTTGGTCATAGAGACCTCATGTTCTGTGTTGTATGAGAAATGGGCGGTAATTTTTTCTGTAAGCTCGTTAAAAGATTTGATACGCGTAGGTAAATCCGAGAACCATTCTATAGCTTGACCTCCAAGGCTGGGAGGGAAGAGGCACATGAGATATGTGTCATTATGTGCAACCTCTAAACAAGTGAGATAGAATTCTCTAAGGTGGTCTTTTGGGTCTCCTCTTCCCTTGTATTTATCAAATTTGGGTATAATGAAGTTGGGAGGAAAACGGATCATTTACAATTACCAATCAAACAGATAAGGACAAACCTCCTCCAAGGAGAAGGTTTTCTTAGTGTGACCAAATGTTAAATCGGCTACTTGTTGTTGTACCTCGGCATGTTTAAGCTCCATAGTTGTTGGGGGTGTTGGAAGAGTCTCTTGTTGTATTAAGGCTTGTTGTTGTTGCCCATAGGGAAGATTGTAGTTGAAGCCATAGGAATTGATGTTATATGGGTCATATGATTGATTCGGGTCATATGATATATTTGGATTACATTCGGTTTGGTTGTTTTGATTTTGCATATGTGGAGGTGGTGCTAGATAAGAATGTTGGCTTTGTGATTGTTGTGATGGGATGATGAAAGAGTTTTGTTGTTGGTAATGTTGAGGAGGGGTGATGAATGGATTTTGTGGAGGAAAGTTGAATGTTGTTGGATTTGATTGTGCTGGTGGAATATAGCCATAGGAAGTTTGGTTTTGAGAATGTTGAGGGTTATTGAGATAGGTGTTGGTGAGATTGAGTGTGGATGATCTTTACGGTGGAGAGACATAGGTAGATGGATTTTGACATGGTTGGGGTTGATTGAGATAGGTATGGGTAAAATTGAGTGTGGATGATCGTTGTGGTGGAGGGATATAGTTTGTGTTGATGCTTTGGGAGTGTTGTGGGGGAGTGATGATGTTTGTGTTAATGTTTTGGGAATGTTGTGGGGGAGTGATGATGTTTGTGTTGATGTTTTGGGAATGTTGTGGTTGCATGACATTGCTTGGATTAGTGATACGGAGGGTTGATGACATTGGGGGTGGTGTCAGTTGTGACCCTTGTTGCATGGCTCCATAAGTGTTTCCCATATTGTAATTTGGTGGAAAATCGTCTCGTGATGGAGTGACCAATGTTCCACTTGCGATTGATATGGGCATTTTTGATATGCTAGGAGGTTGTTGTGTGTTTGATTTAGCTAGAGCGGCTTGTCTTTCTAGTTTTTCTTGACGATGAAGAGTCTCTTGTTGCATTTTATAAATCTCCATAAGAGTCAAGAGTGGTGATATTGGTCTTTCTGTTGTTGGATTTTGGTTTTGATAGAGGGGATATTCATATTGAGCGTCAAAAGGATTAGTCGTTCTCCCTTATGAGACTTGTTCAGGTATGGGAGTGGATACGGTTGACATAGTTTGGATAGCAGTCATAGCGTCATGGGATTTGTTTTGCTCTTTAAGATTAGATAGATCAAAGTCTTGGGGTAGTTTAGCTCCTTGTTCCGCAAGTAAACAAAAGAAATGATCTTGATTCTCACTAAGGAGTTTGTCAAATGTGGCTATGGCTCTAGGATCTTGCATGATTTCATCAAGGTATTGTGTATCTTCTTGAGAGGATTGACCTTCTTGAAAGATTCTCTCTTCTTGAGATGGGACTTGACCTATGGTGTAACCGAGTGTAGCAAAATCATGAGGCATGCCGATAGTGAATTGAGTTACATCTACCAAAGGGACATTACCTTCTTGGGGATTGGTTGGTTTGTCATGTTGCGGCCTGTTTTGAAAGTTGGTTGGTCTGTCAATTGGTGTATGGGGAGTACCTTTTTGAGACATGGTGGAATACTTGGTTGAGGAGTATGAGGAGGTGATTTGTGTTTCTTTGGGGCAGTTTGCTTAGCCTTCATAGATTGTTGGAGTCTAGTGGTTACCATGGGATGTACTAAGACAAGACAGTTTGATTTGATTTTAGACTCAGAGGTAGATGTTTGACCCAAAAAGTGTGATTTTTGCTGAAATTTGGGAAAGACAATTTGATAAATAGTTTAATGGACTAAAGGCGCTGGACCATGTTGCAAAGGTGCGGGACTGTTATACCAAAGGTGAGTTACTATGTTTCAGAAGCGCTGGACTATGCTGCCAGAGGTGAGTTACTGTGTTTCAGAAGCTCTGGACTGTTATACCAAAGGCAATCTACTGTGTTTCAAAGGCACTGAAATGGTGTCAGTGATGTTTATAAGGCAAATTTTGATAGATTTGGATTGGATTTTGATTGGTTTTGCTTTGACAAGAGAAAACACAGCAAACAAAGTGGAAAAAAGAACTAACACAACAGATAGTGTATGTTCTAGGCTCACGAAAATGCCCAATGTTTCCACGAGTATTTAAACAATTGCAAATAATTCAAGCACTTTCTATCCCTAGAGACATGGTTTCATTGTGGTAGATCAGCGCACAACTTAGTTATCTGTCGACCAAATGTCATTCCATATAGGTGTCATACATTTGTATCTTTGCGAGAGACGATAGGTAGGGATATCTCACCCTCCCCTCGGAAAGCTACAAGTAGGTCACAAGAGCTTATGCTAGCTGAGGGAATACTATCTCTTCTCAAGGGAGTCAATGGTGAGTAATATTGGGGGTTTATACCGATTTCCCTTGCACTGATGATTATCGCAACGTTTGGAGGTGGAACGGGTAGTTACTATCTAGATGGTTCTTAGTAGCTTTGAGGGACCAATGCCTTGCAAGCATGCAGAAAGCTACTAAAAGCTTTGACCAATCCTACTAAGAGTATCAAACACTTCATACAATGTGAAAATTGTTTTCACAAAGTGCTAGTACACTTCTTTTTGATTTGGCACCGTAAGGCAAGGATGACACTGGTTAGGACTTGGCTTTCACCTTATCCCTCTTATATAGCGGTTCAAAGGAAAACTATGCTTAGGGTCGTCCCTTTTGGATGAAGCGCAATCCAAAAGCAGGCCCATCTAAAGGAATAACTAAAAAGTAAGATCAAGCACACCAAACAAAGGTTCAATTGTCCCATTATAAGAAAAATAAGGTGCAACTAGATTAGGCACACGCGCGATTGTAGTTGTCAATTATTCCTTAGGAAATTGAACTGTTTTGCATTCATGTCAATTGCCCCTTAAAAAATTGAAGCGTTTTTGTATTCATGTCCATTGTCCCTTAAGAAAGCAATATGTTCCTAAGACTTAGATTGCAAAAAGATGATTGTTCAATTGTCCCTTAAGAAAGCAATATGTTTCTAAGACTTAGTGTAATGGATTTTGCAATTCTTCAAAGCTCGTCCTGCATGAACACGTTAGAAAAACCCATTTTCTCTATTTGAGTAATAAGAAGTTGCAAAAAGATGATTAGTTCCATAGAAACTCAATAGTTAGCAAAATAAATCAAATTGACTAAAAGCACTTTACTATGTTACCAAAAGTGTTGCACTGTGTTACCAAAAGTGCTGCACTATTTTTGCCAAAGGTACGTTGTTTCTATCTAAAGGCACCTTACTATTATACCAGAGGCGAGTTACTATGTTGCAAAAGCGCGGTACTGTGACGCAAAGGCGCGATACTGCTCCAGAACTGAAAAACTCAGTATTTCATCAAAAAGCTAGATTTGAAAGATGATGTCATGATTATAGGATGATCTAGAATGTTTGATAAGGCTGAGATCTGTAACCAATGATCAAAAAATATGATAAGTTAGAACCCTACAAATCAGAAAACTAATCAAAAAATCCTAGGAAACCAAAGGCAATGTATTGTTGTTGCAAAAGCACGGGACTGCAAACTAGAGGCATTTTACTGCACATCAAAGGCACGTTACTGTCGCCTGAAGGCGCTTTTCTTACCTACCAGAGGTGCTTTACTATGATGCAGAGGCACTTTTCTATGTTTGATTTCGTTGTTTCGTACTGTACTTCAAAAAAATAAATTTTCTAAAAGAAAACAGTGATTAGCGGGTCCCATCGGGCATGCCAGAATGTGTATAGGAATAAAATTGAGATCGAATGATAATCAAAACAATGAAATAATCAACAACTCAATCCTATAACATTAAGATAACGATCTAAGAAAATAACCAAATAATCAATGAATAACAAAAACAATGCAAACTTTCACCTAGATTGTATTGTTATCTTGGTCGAATGTGGATTGCTCTATAAATTGTGAAACCATGTTTGCAACAAGCAGATGTAAATTGTGTTTGTGCTCAAAGTGCTCAATGTGCTTTAAGAATGCCTGAGAATAAATGATCGAAGAGGATTTGTTATGGAGATGAGGGGGGTTTATATAAGTTTCAATGAAGATCGATCAATGGTCCAGATAATTCAATAGAATCAATGGATGAGATAAATCCGGGATTCATGATGAATGTGCACACGACATGTGTCACACAAAAAGATATTTTTGTTTGAGTTAACTAATTGATTTGGCTAAAAGACATGGAATAGACATGAGATATGATTTCATAAAAATAGAAATGTTTTTTTCTAATTTATGAGTTTGTGATAAAAATAATAATGATTAAGTCAATTAACTCAACTTATAATTTGCTTTTTGCATGATTTGAGATAAAATTAAATAATAAATTATTTAATTTTGTGTGCATGATGAACAAGATTTATTTTTAGAAGAATTGGAAATAAAAAAGCAAATTAAATAAATAAATTTATTTAATTGTTTGTGCATGATGGAAAACATAGAATAGATTTGAAGATTTAAATAAATTAAACAAATAAATTGATTTAATTTATTTTACATGATGAAGGATAAATAAAATAATTGATTTTATTTTATTTTTAGAAGAGATTCAATTTAAATAAATTTGAATGATTTATTTAAATTTGGAAGAATGATTGATTTAATTAAATAATTTAGAAATTTTTTAATTATAGCTAAGAGGATTTAAATGATAAATTAATTAAATAATTAATTTATTCAATTGATGTAGATTTGAATTTTGAAAGAGGATAATGATTTAATTAAATAATTGAAAATTATTTAATTTTGGAAGAATAAAGTTGATTTTGATGAAATTAATTAAATAAAGAGGAATTTATTCAATTAATGTCGAATTTAGGAGATTTGGAAGAATTTGATGATTTTGATGAAATTAATTAAATAATTTGATTATTTAATTAACGTTGAAATGCAGGTGATTTGATGAAATGTAAATGATGCGATGACATGGTCACTTTTGGGTGTCTACAGTATTTTTTTAAGAATTTAATTAATTTAAATACTATTTAATTATATCGATAAAACAAAGCCATGTTTATCTAATTTTGACGAAACAAGCATCGAAGTTGAGGATAGAGGCATGCAAAAAGAACGACAAAAACAAATGAATGATGGTAGACAACAATCACTTATGTATGCACCAGGAAGAATGTTAGACAACTAGTCAAGCAGAGAAAGAATGCAATTCTATGTGAGTGTGTGATAGGGCACCAAATAGAACCCTTCTGATTGTTGTCAAGCGGCTAGGTCCCCTCTACCTGACACATGTTCTTGCCTTCAACAAAACCTACAATCAATCCCACTCATTTCCCATTGTCAATAGGTTAGTTCCGAAAAATATAGCTAAAGCAACTGAATCATAATCTCACTATGGTATCATCATCAAATTGATTTAAAATCAAATGTCATCAATAGAGTTCAATAGTTTCTATGCATTAATGGAAATGAAATCAATCACAAAAGTCTGATAAATGACATCATCCAATGTCTCCATTTAGGTATAAATCTCTATAGACTTATTCATATGTTCTTTCAATGACAAAATTGTGCCTTTCTTATTGACCAAAAGAATTTTGAACATCTCAATCTCTTGCTATTGTTGGGTAATAATAAATTCTACCCTTGAAATCTACATTGCTTAGGCTGTCTTAATGGAGACTCTTCAGGTGGAGGTATTGGTTGCCTTAGAGGAGGAGGAATTTCTATTTTTGGCTCCAAAGTTAACACTTTTTTCTTTAATAAGGCTCTCTAGAGCTGGAACACTCTCTTATATAATTTCTTCCTGTACCGCTTCTAGAGTTTCAAAAGTAGTTGCAACTTGTTCAATTTCTAGAGTCGGTGTTGTATCCTTAGCTTGCAAGGAAACTTCATATTGTTTTATCTCCAAAGATGAAATTATATCCTTAATTTACAATGTGGTTGCACTTTTCTCATTCTTGAGAGAAGACATTGAGTCTTGAAAATATAAAGTTGCTAGAGAATCCAATAAATTTTCAATTTGTTCTCTTCTTGGAGTAAGTTCAACATATGAACTTCCCAAAGTGGTTTATAGCTATAAGTGTTGTGAAAACATAGAAATGTTACCCAATTTTACTTCCTCCTGTGATGTCAAAATATCTAAAGATGGTTTCTCCAAACGTGCACTAGCCTCCACTTAGGGGCTATCCTAAGTTGGAATTATTGTAGCATAGGATTCATCTTAAGATGGGGCAATGGTGCCTTAAGGATCTATTGATGAAAATTTGTTGCTTCAAGAAATTATTCTAAAAGAGGAGTAGTTGGCACTTGAGGGCTTCGCATTTGAATATCAAAATCTTGAGGTGAAGAGGGAGCCTACAAAATGGGACTCTCTAGAGGAGTAGTCACTAGCTATGATTATTCTGGAGGCAGTAGGGGTTCTTCCCTTGTTTCTTTCTCAATTTCCATTTGCACAAGTTCTTCAATAAAAGTTTTGGATTGGGCAATTTTTTGAATGATCTCAACTATCACACTTTCTTCATCACAAATAATTGAAACAAAAATGGCAAAAGGAATTTGAGATAATTGAGCTAGACGATGTTTAATCCTCTAGAATAGGGGAGGCCTCTCAAGTGCTATTTTTGTTCATTCCTTTTTTCTCTATTGTTGAGTCTCATTCTTAAAAATTTATAAGATAACCTCAACACCTTCAACTGATAGACCTTGAGATACAACAACTAGCTCTAGCAATTAGTCTTTAGGGGTTTCATTGGCTAGCCAGGTGGTAAGTTAGTAAGAGCTAACTAAACTGTTTCCTTTGGATCTTTTCCCATGGAAATAGTAGTTTGCATTTCCAAAGTTTATGGATTTGGAGAGAGAGTTCACACTATTTCTTGAGTGGCACGAGAAATTTTTTACTTAGTCATAGAAAGTGTGATCTTAATAGAAGGGTTGGTCTTCTTAGTAGTAGGAGTAGTCTTTTTAGCAGTAGGGGTAGTCTTTTTGGAAGAAGGGGTAATATTTTTGGCAGAAGAAGGGGTTGCCTATTGGTTAGTGTCAACAAGGATTTCTAGAAATTCTTCCCCTTTACTATACCTCAAAGCATCCTTTGCTAAAAATATAATCCATTTCTGGTTTGTTAAATGATGTCAAAGAATGTGATGCCTATAGATCAACATAATCAACCCATGGTGCTTCAATGGTCCACTACCTCGCTTATTCTTCTTTATCATAGTCTTTAAGGAAGTAAAGAAATATAGAGGAAGATTAATCTAGAGTTCTAGGTTTTCTATGCCATGATACAAATGGGTCATCATGCGAAAGGTTGGGCTAATGACCGTGCTATATTAGCCTCTGCATATAAAGAACTTTATAATCTAGAGTACCACAAACCTCTAAGGTTTAGGGATAGTATCTCTATTGATCCCCTTATTCTCCTACCTTCTACCTACTATCAACTAGGGGTATGGCTCTCCTTTACATTTTTTTTCAAAAAACTCATGATAGGAACAAGATTTTGACTTAAAGATATTTACACCTTCATTGGGAATTTTAGTGATTGTAGAGAGAATTTTTAAACTTACCTTAATCTTCCTACCAAGAACCCTAAAATTATTCCCCTCAAATATTTGAACAAATTCTTCGATGATCTTCACATTATATCCTTTGAATTTTCACAAACAATTAAGCCATCATCCTGCCTAGAAGATTTCTACCACCTCTTCATTCTCTAGCAATTGTTCTGTAGATTCTAGTTTGGCTTTCCTTTTAACTCACATTGTTTCTCTTTTCAGCAACCTCCTTTTCCAAACTTTGGGTTCAAAATTGAGACACGGTTTCTACAATGGAATGCAAACTTGGCTCACTAGATTTTAAGTATCTTATACATGATTTCAGATAGGTTTAACACACTCTAAGGAAAGTTTTTCATGTGGAATGGCATAGTAAATTCTAGAGAAAAGAAAGGTTGAAGATGAGAGGATGGGTGGCTATGGGAGGTTTTAATTTGTCATAATAAATGCATTGTACCTTCTAATCATTACTAACTTGCCCTTTCCTGAATCTTGTGAATTTCAAAAATGATTATAGGATATGGTGGTGTAGTGGAATAACATTTTCCAACTACAAGTAGTTTATATTCATGTCAATTAAATGTTTTTAAGAGAAATTATGATTACATGGGATAAAATAAGATGCAAACCTATCCATTTATTACTGACATCACCAAGAATTGATGTTGTTGATGTGTGGTGGCATTTGACATGGCCAATTGTGACGAAATCCATATTGTGAGGTGTTCCACGACTATCATTCATTATGGTGAGATGTAATGCATAGATTTAATGCGATGTGATGTGACATGGATTTCGTTTATTGACTTGATGTGATGGCACTCTTCATTTATTATGGTGACAAAAATTTTATGATTGCAATGTGGACCTAGGAGGTGCTACCAAAATTATTATAGATTGTCTAATGAATGTTAGAAGTGAAGTTCTTGGCAGATCAATAGTGAGGGTTCCAAAGTCATCTTAAGAGTGGTGTTGATGTGTTTGACTTACTACTTATTGCTTTTGGATTCTCTAGAAAGGTGCAACAAACAAATCATGAAGCATCATTGAGGAGCTACTACAAGGGAAAAAGATGGATGACTCCAGAAGCATGATTAAGAAGATGTTCTGTAGAATGAATGGAATGGCTCTATGAACATCACTACGGAGATGTTCTAGAGGAGGAATAAAATATGGAAACATCATTGACGAGATGTTCTAGAGACATCACTAGAAAAATGTTTCAAAGGTGGATTGGAATTGCTCTAGAGACATCACTAAAGAGATGTTCTAGAGTAGGAATGTAATTGCTCTAGAGACATCATTAAGGAGATGTTATAGAGAAGGAACAAAATTTCTCTAGATTCATCACTAAGGAGATGTTCCTGAGGATGAATGGAATGGCTCTATAAACATCATTGAGGAGATGTTCTAGAGGAGAGAAAAAATACATTGATAGCTCTAAAGACATTATTGAAAGGATGCTCTAGAGGAGAGAAATACATAAACAACTCTAGAGGATACATTAGAGAAAAGAAAAACATGTTGAGTTTCAGAGATATCATTGAAAGGATGATCCAAAAAAGATTAATAACACAAACAACTCTATCTGTTGAAAGGATGCTCTGGGAGAGATTTTGAATGTGAATGACTCTAAAGACATCATTAAAAGGATGCTCTAGCAAGGGATAAAAACAAAAAAAACTCTATAGACATCGTTTAAAGGATGTTTCAAAGAGAATAAAAAATGCAAACAATTTCAAAGATATCATTAAAAGGATGCTCTAGAGAGAATTGAAGTGATTTGCGTGAAAACCATTTTTGAGTTTCTAGAGTGCATAGCTCTAGAAATAGCTTATGAAGTTGGTTTTTTTTTTAAGATTTACTATGAAAGGGGAAGGCCCCTTCACACAACAAAGATTTGGCTAAAACTGTATTATTTTAATGAACTCCTTACTAGTTGGTTTATGATATAAATGCAATCTATGACCATTCATCAACATAGTCTTGGTATATCCATCAATGAGAACCACTCTTATATCTCTATTGTCATTAATTTCCTCTATCTCATAAGGGCCTAACAATCAAGTGTGAATTTTTCCCCTAAGATCCTTGTATTTGGAGTCAAACAATAGTGTCCAATCTCTATTTTGGAATTCTTCTTCTTGATGTGCTAGTCATGCCAAGACTTCCTCTACTGTTGAACCAAATTAATCTGTTGAATGGCTTCCAACCTTATCTCATCCAATTTCTCGAGTTGTAAAATCCTTTCCTATTGTGCATGATTTAGATCAAGATTTACATCCATGGTTGCCTAGATAATTTATAATTTAAATTCAATAGGCAATATTGGATTTTACCAAAAACTACGTCATAAGGTGTGAACCCTATACTTTATTTCCATGTAGTGTTATAGGCCCAAACTAGTTCATATAATTTTCTTGTCCAATCCTTTCTACCTAATGAAACTATTTTTGTCAAGATGTTCTCCAATTATTTGTTAGTGACTTCCACTTTACCATTTTCCTATGGATGGTATGGTGAGGATTTCTTATGACTAACTTGGTAATGATCTATGAAATTCAATAGTACTTTGGACATGAATTGGATCCCTTGATTTGTGATAGTGGATCTTGGAGCTCCAAACTACAAAATTAATTTTCTATATAGAAAATCAACTTGTTCCTCCCTTGCAACTTTTAATGCCTACACTTCTACCCACTTTGTGTTGTAACCCATACATACTAAGATATATTCCTTCCCTTGGGATGGTGGGTCAATAGGTCTGATGAAATTCATCCCCAATTTCTCAAATGTTTCTAGAACCACTTGAGGATGGAGGGGCATTTCACTAAACGTTGTTGGTCATCCCATCCTTTGGCATTTGTCACAAAACTTGATATATCTTTTTATATCTTTATGTATAGAAGGCCAGTAATACCCATTCCTAATGATTTTGTGTGTTGTCCTTGTTGGATCTAGGGCATACAACTAAGAAGGGGGGGGTGAATCAGTTGTATGAAAACCTACTCTTATTTTAAACACTTGATTCTTCTTTGTTAGTTAACAATATATCAATTAATCATCCATGAAAGCATAATGCACAAACACAAGAGCAGATAAACATCAACACATTGAACACCAAGATTTTGACGTGGAAAACCTGGTTAAGGGAAAAACCACGGGGTGATTAACCCAAGGATTATTCTTTGTTAGAAGAATAAGAAAAGAATGGCACTTGCCAATTAGGGCTCACTGCCCGAGCAGATTGCTCACAAAGAGGCCCACTGCCTACAAGAAGACACACTGTCTACAAAGTGATAAGAATCATAGTCTTGAACTAGAGAATGACATCTCTACCATGTCCGGATCAGTTCCATTTAAGCCCAAAACCCCTGCTCTGCCTTTCGCACTTTTCTTTGCTACACCACACTCATCCGCATCATCAACTCTCCAAAATGAACTCACAAACCTTTATTTATAGAAGACATCGACTTAGGAACAATCATCTAAGTCAGCAATCAACCATAAGAATATCCGCAAGATTAATAACACATCCGGTTGGCCACCACAAGAACATTCGCAGGATGAACAACTCATCTGGTCGGCTAGTCAGAACAAGAACTTCATCTGGAAGAATATCTTCAATTCTGGGCTCTACCATCAATGCGGATCAACAACACAACCTCAACATGATCCAAGGACCTTCACAGGCCTGCCTGAATGACCAGGTACATCCGCACTTCCTCTACTTACTGGAATCTCTTCTCTTCCTTATCCGGAACTTCAAGAACACAGTCTGTCGCCACTGTCACAATACAAAAGGTACTTCCAGACATCCAAATCATACACAACTCAAGATGACATATCTCAAGGATATCACAAACATTCCTTCCAATCCGTAGATTAAGATTATACAATTTCGGACCTCACCGGACCTTTCTGTGATCCTCTGTCACCTCTGAACACTTGCCGGAACTGGTTCCACACCGACAGCCACATCTCCTTCAGATCTTCATGTGGACCTCTGAAATCTTAACTGAAGCATCTCAAGACTCATATCTACAAACCCTTTAATCCGCATCCTCCGGTTCACATCCTATACAGTACATTTGCCTTCTTCTCATCACTGTTCTTCACTGTTCCTGACTGAGGCTAATTTTCTCAATATCCTCAGCACACTGCTCATCCAATCCTTCTTTTTAATGCAAGATGAGTATGTTGACATCAATGAAAACACTGGTTCACCTCATACTTGCAACAATCTACCCCTTTGTCATTGATGGCAACATATGATGTGAAAAACCATCAAGACAAGAACTTCTCCTTTCTGTCACAACTCCCCCTATCAGCAACATGTCTTCTCCTCATTTACTGCTCCCCCTTTGATCAACAGCCACTTGTTTTTCACATGTCTTCTCTCCCCCTTTGACATCAATGGAAAAGGGCTCATACTTGCAATTCTACATATCAGAATCATACCAGCTGCTCCCTCTTAGTAGCAGCTTCCCATCATCAATCCGGATCACAAGATATGACTGTGATATCCACCAGACTGATGCACATCAGTGCATCCTAGTTCATCACCGGAGGGGCCATGACCCCTAACTTCTCCCAGAGATATTCAAAAGAGTCCTTGGGAAGAGGTTTAGTAAAGATATCTGCAATCTGATCCTTGGAGGGAACATACTCCAACCTGACTTCTTCCTTGTTCACTTGTTCTCTCAAAAAGTGAAACTTGATAGATATGTGCTTAGTCTTAGAGTGCAATACCGGATTCTTAGAAATATTAATTGCACTTGAATTATCACAGAAAATTGTGATAGGCTCCTCATATTCAACTTTAATGTCTCTTAACATCTGCTTCATCCATAAGATTTGAGTGCAACTACCTACTGCTACAATGTATTCTACTTCAGTTGTAGACAGAGATATTGCATCTTGTTTCTTGCTTAGCCAAGAAACCAATCTCTTCCCCAAAAAGAATGCTCCACCACTAGTGTTTTTCCTGTCATCCACATCTCCTGCCTAATCTGCATCTGTGTAAGCATGAAGAGAGAAATTTGGATCTCTAGGGTACCATAGACCATACTCAGCTGTTCCTTTCAAGTACCTAAAAATTCTTTTGATTGCCATAACATGAGATTCTTTAGGATCAGCTTGGAATCTTGCTACAAGACCAATAGCCTGCATTATATCTGGTCTAGTCTGAGTGAGATACAGCAATCCACCAATCATTGATCTATACTTTGTCTGATCTGCCTTTGGGGAGTCATCATCTTTGCTCAACCTACATCCGGTTGCCATGGGAGTGTTCATTGGCTTTGAATCTTCCATACCAAATTTCCTCAACAATTCTTTCACATATTTGGTCTGAGAAATGAAGATCCCTTTCTTTGTTTGAGTAATTTGCAGACCCAAGAAGAAATTCATTTCACCAAGCATAGACATTTCAAGCTCACTTTTCATCTGATTTGCAAAAGTTTTGCACATACTATCTCTTCCTCCAAAAATGATATCATCCACAAACACTTCAACAATCAAAATATTTTCATGATCAATTTTGAAATATAAATTACTGTCAACAGTACCTTTGTTGAATCCAATCTGCACAAGATGCTTATCCAACCTTTCATACCATGCTCTTGGGGCTTGCTTTAATCCATACAATGCTTTCTTCAACTTGCAGACCATATCATCATTATCAGATAATTGAAATCCATCCGGTTGTTCAATGTAAACTTCTTCTTCCAGATTACCATTTAGGAAGGCAGACTTGACATCCATCTAATATACCTTGAAGTCTTTAAAGGCAGCAAATGCAAGAAGTAATCTGACTGCTTCAATTCTTGCCACCAGAGCAAAGGTTTCTTCAAAATCAATTCCTTCTATTTGAGAGTAGCCTTTGTAGACCAATCTAGCTTTGTTTCTGATTACTTCACCAGTTTCATTCAGTTTGTTCCAAAAGACCCATTTGGTTCCAATCACATTCCTGTCTCTAGGTCTGGGAACAAGATCCCAAGTATGATTTTTCTCAATTCGCATCAATTCATCTTCCATTGCTTTGGTCCAGTTTTCATCATTGCAAGCCTCATTTATTGTTTTAGGTTCAATTTTTGAAATCAGACAACATTCATCCTGATTTTGAGCAACATTCCTTCTAGTTTGCACTCCTTTGTTTCTGTCACCTATGATCTGATCTTTAGAGTGGTTCTGTCTTACATACCTTGGAATTTTGGGAGTATCCTGCACTGCTACTTCTTGATCAGGTTCATTCAGACCTATCTCTTCTTCCTGATTTACCGGATCAGGCTGATTCTGACCTACCGGAGAGGATTGAATTCCTTGAACCTGAACACCATCTTGGTCATCTTCATCAAACTCATAAAATCTTGAGGGCTTCTCAATTCCTTCATCAACTTTCACATTAGTGCTTTCTATCATCTTCCTCAGCCTCTTATTGTAGCATCGATATGCTTTGCTTTGAGTGGAGTAACCCAAGAAAATTCCTTCATCACTTCTAGCATCAAACTTTCCTAGATCTTCATCTCTTTTAATATAACACTTGCTACCAAATACTCTGAAATATTTCACAGTAGGAGTGATGCCAAACCAAAGTTCATAGGGGGTCTTACCAGTGTTGTTTCTGATTTGAACTCGATTGAGAGTGTAGACTGCAGTGCTGATAGCTTCTTTCCAAAACATTTGAGGAACATTTGCTTCCAACATCATTGTCCTGGCAGCTTCCTGGATGGTCCAGTTCTTTCTCTCAACTACTCCATTCTGCTGTGGAGTCCTAGGAGCAGACAACTATCTTCTTATACCCTGCTTCTCACAAAAGTCAATGAACTCACCAGATGTAAATTCACCACCTCTATCAGACCTTAGACACTTCAGTTTCAATTCAGTTTGATTCTCTACCATAGTTTTGAAGATTTTGAACTTCTCAAGGGCTTCTGATTTCTCCTTTAGGAAGGTAACCCACATCATTTGGGAATGGTCATCAATTAGTAACATGAAATATCTATCACCTTGCAGACTCTTGATTCTTGTCGGACCACAGAGATTAGTATGTACTAATTCCAACAACCCGGTAGAGGACTGATCTTTGCTTTTGAAGGAGACTCTGCTCTGTTTACCTAGCTGACATTCTTTGCACAAACTATTTGTAGGTTTCATCAATTTTGGAAGATCTCTTACAGCCTGAATATTGCTTATCTTGATGATGTTATCAAAATTTACATGACACATTCTTCTATGCCATAACCAACTCTGATCAACTTGAACAAACAAACAACTTTTATTTGAACCAACCAAATGAAAGATATTACCTTTTGTTTGAGTACCAAATGCAATTTCCGTTCCGGAGCTTGTAAAGATTCTGCATTTTCCATTTTTGAACCAGAGATCATAGCCTTTGTCCACTAACTGACCAACACTGAGAAGATTGTGCTTCAATCCTTCAACATATAGTACATTACCTGTTTTGCTCTTTCCGTCAAAGGAAATAGTTCCCCTACCTCTGATTCTGCCAACAGAATTGTCACCAAATTTTACCATTCCTCTTTCATACCTTTCCAAATCCAAGAACTTATTCTTGTCACCAATCATATGATGAGAACATCCACTGTCAATAACCCAATCATCCTTTTCTTCCACTTGAGCAGCCAAAGCTCTTTCCACAACCTTGTGATTGACAGATTCAGAGGATATTGAATCTTCTTCCTTGATGGCAATAAACACCCATTCATTTCCGGATTTGCTTCCTAGTTCTGATTCATCATCTGTTACTCCTTCATTGTCATCTTCTTCATGAGCATAATAGTAGTTCTTTTGAAACCTTTGTCTGTTAGTATTAGACCTTGCAGATCTTTCTGGACATCTTGAAGCAAAATGACCAATCTTATTGCAGTTGAAGCACTTAAAGGGTAGTTTTCCTTCATACTTACCAGATCCTCTTGGCAGTCTCTTTGCAATGAGGGCTTCAAGTTGAGTTGTTTCTGCTTCTTCTTCTTCCATGTCTCTTCTTGCTTGATCATACCATGACATCTTCCTTGAAGATTTTCACCCGGATCAAATCTATGTTTGCCTTTCACATAGGCACTGGCTTTGAAAGCAGATTTAGTCTTGGGAGGATCATCTCCAAACTCGGTCATTTCAAATGCAGCTAGTTTGCCAGCCAATTGTTCTCTTGTGACAGTTGTGTGAGCTCTGAATTCATCAATGGCAGCAACCTTAATTTTGTAGGCAGTAGGAAGGGATCTAAGGATGTTGCAAACAATCTCATTTTCATCCAGAGTTCCACCAACATTTCTAATTCCACACACCAGCTCATTCACTCGTGGCATAAAAGTAGTGATGTTTTCATCATCTCTCATCTTCAATCTTTCAAATTTCCTTTTCAGACTTTGCAACCTTGCACTCTTGACAAACTCATCTCCTTCATACAGAAGTTCCAGTTTAGTTAGGATCTCATATGCAGTTGGTAGGTCAATAACATTTGAGAGATCTGAGTCATTCAGTGCGCTTAGAAGAGCTTCTTTGGTCTGCAAATTGTTTTCAGCATCTATGATTTCATTCAGAGTTGTCAGACCACCCTATGGAGGTACATATGGTTTTGAGACCATGGCCAAGTATGCTTTTCCCATACATTCCAAGTGACATTTCATGCGACCTTTCCAGAGAGTGAAGTTGGTTCCATCGAACTTCGAACTATCCTTCTTGTATGACGACATCCTGGATCTCCTCAAGCGGTTAAGCTCCTTTCAAAGGAACTTGGCTCTGATACCAATTATTGGATCTAGGGCATACAACTGAGAGGGGGGGTGAATCAGTTGTATGAAAACCTGCTCTTATTTTAAACACTTGATTCTTCTTTGTTAGTTAACAGTATATCAATTAATCATCCATGAAAGCATAATGCACAAACACAAGAGCAGATAAACATCAACACATTAAACACCAAGATTTTGACATGGAAAACCTAGTTAAGGGAAAAACCATGGGGTGATTAACCCAAGGATTATTCTCTATTAGTAGAATAAGAAAAGAATGGCACTTGCCAATTAGGGCTCACTGCCCGAGCACACTGCTTACAAAGAGGCCCACTGCCTACAAGGAGACACACTGTCTACAAAGTGATAAGAATCATAGTCTTGAACTGGAGAATGACATCTCTACCATGTCCGGATCAATTCCATTTAAGCCCAAAACCCCTGCTCTGCCTTTCACACTTTTCTTTGCTACACCACACTCATCCGCATCATCAACTCTCCAAAATGAACTCACAAACCTTTATTTATACAAGACATCGACTTAGGAACAATCATCTAAGTTGGCAATCAACCATAAGAATATCCGCAAGATTAATAACACATCCGGTCGGCCACCACAAGAACATTCGCAGGATGAACAACTCATCCGGTCAGCTAGTCAGAACAAGAACTTCATCCGGAAGAATATCTTCAATTCCGGGCTCTACCATCAATGCGGATCAACAACACAACCTCAACATGATCCAAGGACCTTCACAGGCCTACCTGAATGACCAGGTACATCCGCACTTCCTCTACTTATTGGAATCTCTTCTCTTCCTTATCTGAAACTTCAAGAACATAGTCTGTCACCACTGTCACAATGCAAAAGGTACTTCCGAACATCCAAATCATACACAACTCAAGATGACATATCTCAAAGATATCACAAACATTCCTTCCAATCCGCAAATTAAGATTATACAATTCCGGACCTCACCAGACCTTTCTGTGATCCTCTGTCACCTCTGAACACTTGCTGGAACTGGTTCCACACCGACAGCCACAGCTCCTTCAGATCTTCATGCGGACCTCTGAAATCTTAATTGAAGCATCTCAAGACTCATATCTACAAACCCTTTAATCCGCATCCTCCGGTTCACATCCTATACAGTACATTTGCCTTCTTCTCATCACTATTCTTCACTATTCCTCACTGAGGCTAATTTTCTCAATATCCTCAGCACACTGCTCATCCAATCCTTCTTGTTAATGCAATATGAGTATGTTGACATCAATGACAACACTGGTTCACCTCATAGTTGCAACAGTCCTCTTGGTTGAATAATATCCTCCAGTAGGTTCATCATGGTAGGCTTTCAAAATGTTGTAAACTTCATCTTCATGTACACATATACACAATACATAGATCCACATTTAAATAAAATTCCATTAAACCATTTAAATGTTGCACTACTTTTAACAAGCTTCTTTGTTTGTTTAGTTAAAAATTGGGATGGAAACTCCCTTGTAGCTAAGTAATTGGTTATATCAGCAAACCAAGGTGTGTGAGCAAAAATAACAAAAATTTATTCATCTAGGAAATCATCTTTAACGGGTCCTTATTTATCACCTGCATACTGAATTCTAGAGAAGAAACCAACAACTACATTGAATTTTTATGCTTGCCTATTATGGTCACATTGAATTCTTGCAATAATAATAACCATCTAATTATTGTCCCATTAACCACTAGTTTATTCATCAAATGCTTTATGGTAGAATGATTAGTATAAATGGTTATCTTGTAGCTTGTAATATAATGTCAGAATTTATTAATGGCATGAACTACTGCAAGGAATTCATGTTCTATGGTGGTATAATTTGTTCTATATGGGTTAAAAAAAATTTGATGAAGTATATTGCATACTTTCCTCCTTCCTCATCTTCCTAGCCTAAGACTACTTTGATTGCATCATTTGAGACATCTACAAAGATATAAAATAGAAAGTTCCAATTGGGGCCTTAGGACTAGGGAAATTGTTAGTTTTTCTTTAATCATTTTGAAGGAAACTTGGCATTCTTGCATCCAGGTGAATTCAATGTCTTTCCAAAGGAGGCAAAACATTCATTGTTTTACTGAAGTCTTCTATGAATCTCTAGTAATACCCAACATGACCCAAGAAGCTCCAAACATCAGTTTGAGTTTTGGTGGCTCCAACTATTTAATGACTTCTATTTTATTTAGGCCTACTTTAATACCTTTAGCAGAGATATAATTCCCTAAGACAATCTATTGATCAACCATAATGAGACACTTTTCATGGCTCAAAGATAGTTGGTGTCCTTTACATCACTTTAAAACTCTATCCAAATTCTATAGGGCTTATTCAAAGGTACTACCATGGATAGTAAAATCATCCATATAGACTTCCATACATTCATTTACCAAACCTATAAAAATGGTGAGAACAACTTGTTGAAATGTTGTCGGAGCATTACATAGCCCAAAAGGAAGGACTTTGTAAGTGAAAGCACCCCAAGGATAGGTGAAACATGGTTTTTCTTTGATCCTTCAAAGCTACCTACATCTAGTTATAGCCACTAAATCTATGAAGGAAGGAGAAGTAAGATTTTCCCACTAAATTATCGAGAACTTGATCGATAAATGGTAAGAGAAAGTAATCCCTATAGGTAACTGCCTTGTTCAATTCTCTATAATAAATACAAAATCTCCATTTCCTTCCCTTTTGGGGACAAAAATGAGTGATGACACCCATTTCCTATCAAAAATTGGGTAGATGAATCCTACTTCCAAGATCTTTTTGATTTCAATTTTGACTGTCTCCATTAATGCAGGATTTAGTCTATGTTGAAGCTGCCTCATTGGTCTGACATCCTCAGTGTAGCTATGATGAGTGCAAATATTTGGGTGGATTCCCATCATATTTTTATAGTCCCATGAAAAATATTTGGTATGGTTAATGAGGTTATAAAACAGTTTAAGTTTGTGTTGATCTGTTAACCAACTATTGGTGTTCAAAGTTTTTTCAGGTAAGACTATGATTTGTTTTTTTATAGGATGACTAGAGGAGATATTGTTGGTTTCACTCATAAGTGTATTAAAGGGGAAATAGTGAGGTTACATCATATGAAAAGTTGTTATATATTTTAATAATTTTTCTCCTCTTAGAATTACATTTGTTAAGGGACGTTAGAAAGCCTTGAGAAAGTCCCTTTGGTCATCTTGAACAAATTTCACTATGCTCATCTATAGAATGGATTGAAGGACACTTTCCTCATCAAAATCTATTTTATTACTTGATTACAATGGATAATAAAAGGTGGGGTCATACTCCAATTCTTGTGTGTGTTGTTTTACAATAACCATGGCTAGGGAGGATAATTTATCTTGATTGCCAGTTTGATTAGGTTCATCTATCAAAACACATGTATTCATTATTGCAGAAAGCTTTGAAAGAGGATATAGAGACAAATGTTTAACATTAATTAGCATACACCCAAACCTACAGTCAATCAGGGTAGCCACTATTGCCAGCCATGGCCTTCCAAAAATTAGCATCTCTCTTTTTGCATTTGTGACTAGTTGGTGCAGGAGCACCTTGGCAAATTAAGGTTACCCTAGAAAAATCTTTGAGTTTGATTAAATTTGTATGCTTCAACATTGTAATGAGGTTTATCAAGTCATTTTTATGTGTTTAGGTCATAAGGAGTTTCAAAAATGCAAAATATTGCAAGCCATGTAAAGGTTGTCAATGTAAAATTGGAAAAAAGATGCAAACTTGGAAGGTGAAGAGTCATTTGGCTCTTGGTTCACTCCAAATCAGTTATGAACTAAAGAGACATGTTTTAATGCCTTTAAAAGGCCTTGTAACCATGAAGAATTCATGGGTGGTTGAAGATTTGAACATGGAATGAGAAAAAACAATGTTTTCCTGTATTTTCCTTCAGAAATTTGTTGTCTTTTGCTATTGTACGGCCCTATATGGAATTGAATGGATGCCTAATAGATTTAAAATGTTAGATACTTCAACCACCTTCCATTTTCTTCTTGTCCCATGCATTTTTATTTATTTTTGTGAAAGATATGAGTGTTTTATGGATTGTAATTTTCTAATTTTCCCTGCAACAGTCCTGTTGCAGCATTTGGTACGGTTTTGCATGGATATATAAAGGAGAAAGCCATATATAGTTGGAAATATTATTGATTCTACTTTCCATTTATTTTTGTTTCATCAAATTTCATTAAGATTTGAATAAGTTATGGCATTTTTATTGATGGTAGGTCTGTAGAGTTTAATTTTCTAAAAATACAGTCTAAAAATATGCATGGTATGACTTGGTACAGCCTCACATTGATGAATAAAATAGATGGATGGAAAGATATGTGTTTCTAGTTTACAATTATTTTGATTTGGTATAATTTCATTAAGTTTTGTGAGAGATATTGCAATTTTGGTGAGGGCAGGTCTGAACGCTGCCTAGGGTTTGTAGTTTTGGAAAAAGAGTCATAACTTTCTCCCCTACCATTGGATCTTCATGAAAATTGGAGGAAAAATATGTGTTAATGTTATCTTCAACCTGACCAAAGCAATTGGATTAGTTCTTTGATTTGTTAATATTATTGAGGATAGTTTTGGTCCTCCTACCTCTGCATCACTAGTGTATTAAGAAATCCACTAGGCACTCCCAAGAATCTATCATCACCAAAATATTTTCCATGACCCCCTTTGGGATGGTGACTAATTGGTCAACCATATTCAAATGGTGTTGGTGGGTTGTAGTCCATTCAAGGATAGAATTTCCATAACTTCCACAGTCATGACATTGATAGTAGCTCTGAGGTCAACTAATGCATTGGGAATTTAGAAGCCCTTGATTGACACAGTGATCACAAGGCTACCTGGATCACCATATTTTAGTGGAAGAAGTTTTTTGTAAAGGATGTCTGCCAAGTGACCATCCACTTGGATGGTATTAGTTTATTTTTCTTCCTATCAATGGTTCTGATACAGAGTTGCTTAACCAATTCATTCAACTCCATAATTTCTTTAATCACTTGTAGTAATGGAATCTTAATGTTTAACCTTTTCTATTTCATGAACAAATCCCATCTTAGATAGAGGTGTTGGCACCATAGGGAATTTTGGAGCTATTACTCTAAACCTTTCAAGAAAAGGGACATATGCTTTAGAATAAGTTTAAGATGTGGCTCCAGAATGACTAGAGCCTTTGAATTGTTGTTTGTCCTGGGTTTTAATTATAGAGGAGCTCAGGTGGACAATTTGCATTAGTTCTATAGAATATTTTTGTAGTGACCCTAAGAGAAGACTTTAAAGGGTCTTCAAAGGGATATAATTTAGAAGTACCAAAAGGTAATTTTGAAAATTCTCCAAACAAATAGTCAGAAGGAACTTTCAAAGCTATTTTTGAAGAGTCTCTAGAGGAAGACTTCGAAGGGGTGCTAGAAGAAAACTTTAAGGGTTCTCTAGAGAGATGTTTTGGGGTAGCTTCTAAGATCAATCTTGATAGCTTTCCAAAGAAGTGTCCTGAGACAACTTCAAAAGACATCTTCAATGAATCTCCAAAAAGTTGTTGAGGTTCCAAATCACTAGATTCCATCCTATTTTTAGGAAATGTAGCTTCGTCATTATCTATTATTTCCACTTTGGTGGGATGTGAAAGTTTGGGAAGCATCTTTCTTGACCTAAGCTAGATACTCCCACAATATATAGCACTAATTCCATCCATATTCTTAGATTCTATAGAGTAAATAAGAGCACCAAGTCTATTATTTTGGGGGCTTGATGCAAGTTGTGTTGGCATCTAAAGTTGTGTCACCGTGTTTATTTGAGATTGAGCTAGTGTATTTTATAGAGGGGGTAGCAAACTTTGCTACTAATTTTACATGTGTCGTGGACCTTGATGAAATTGATTGTAAGAAAAGTTCCAATTTAGTATTGGATTTGAAGGATACCATTATTTTGTGGCTAATTAGGCCACTAAGGATTTAGTCATGACTAACTAGGCCACTCCTGGGGTCCCCAAAAATAGGGTCCCCATTGTGGTGGCATTTGATGATTGGGCCATGGCACAAACCAAGGGTTGTTATTCCAATTATTTATGGACACCAAGAGGATTAAATTGAGGATTAGTTATAGGGAAATTTTCTACCCTAATGTTGTCCCATGTAATTTAACTCCTCTTCAATCATCAAGGCCTTTTTAATGGCTTGAAAAAGTCCGCACTGGTCTATGAGATGGTTCTTATCACAAACCTGGCAAATGTCTATCTTGTCCAAAGGGTATTCTCTCAATAGATGCCTATTTTGGCACTTAGGATAGTAGATAGAAAGGGTTTAGTGTTTTTATTTTTATCTTGTATATCATCCAACATAGTATTTATCTCAGGACTAAGATTTTATTTTTCAAGTTGGCAAGCTCTTCCATGAGTTGCCCTATTTTATTTTTCCCTTTTACTAGGCTGGATTTCCTAATTCTCCCTCATGTACATGAGTAGTTTATGCATAGCTCTGAAATGTCTTGGAGGATTAACTTGGTAACGTCCCCTTTTCCCCTAAAGTTGAGGATGCCATAAGATTCTTCCTCTAATCCTCATAAAAATATTATTTTAACCAGTTCATGGTTCAACACATCACCATAGCACTTTAAAACAGAGAGGAACCAATCCAAGTAATCTTCTAGGCTTTCATCCTCTTTTTGTTTCATGCAGAAGAGTTCCTCATTTCTATCACTAAACCAACAATAGTCCTGATATTTGTCTAAAATACTATTTCCATCTCTTCCCATGAATTGATAGGCCCAACAGTTAGTCCCATGAACCACCTCATTGTTAAATCTTTCAAAATTGAAGGAAATAGTTTCAATTTTTGGTTATCTAACTTGTAGTAATAAGTTTGATAAAAGACTTTAAATTCAAATATAAATTGATCTAGGCCATTTGTGACCATACCCCAAAAGGTGGGTAGGATAGACATAAATGTTTTTCATGGGAGCATCTTCATTGAGGTTCAAGTTAATTGGGTAGGTGAATGTTCTTTCCAGCCCTCTATCTTCATGTATGTTATAATTCTCCATGTTTCTTATTGGAATATATTCTCTTGGAATATCATTTTTTGGGACTTGATAAGGAGTTTTAGGTTGATCTTTTTCAAAAATCTAATTACAAGGTTCTCCTAAAACTTCCTTCCCCTAATGTTCAATTATTACTTCTTGGTTTTTGGGGATTTTTGGTTACAAACCTATTGTGTGGATCTATTTTTATGACCATGTAGGTAAAATAACTTTTTACACCAAGGGTACTAGAAGAGACTACCTAATCTTATTCCTAGTGTCACCTATGTGAATCTCTTGAGCAACAATGCCAAAAAATGATGAGGCATCATTGAGCCTCATACTTTAGTTGAAATTACTTTGTCAAACTAGGAATTTCCAAAGGCTATCTACAATAGGGTGATTTGGATTCCTTCCCTAGAAGTCAGTCTACTCTATTTTAAGATGAAATACACACACTTTACTCTACTCAACTAAAATTTAAAGAGTTAACTACTGAATGGAAATGTTGAAATTGAATTGAAAATATTAACTATGAAATTGAAATATGTATATGCTTTTCAAAGTAAAAGATACTGAAAAGTAAATTCTAATTGTGGAATAATAAGAATGAAATTACTACTAACTATAAATCTCTTTTTGGGATTTTATGTAATATAAAGAACATATGAAAACAAATCTTTAATACTCTTTCTACAATTCTAGAGTTTTCATTTTTGATAAAATTGAATATGCACAAATTTCATACGTGATCTCACAACACAATGATAATGATCACATTAAAAATGATAACAGTCACATTAAGCCTATAGGTTAGCACTATATAATGACAACAAAACTCACTTCATGAACACTAGTCTTCCTTCTCCGATGAGTGGCCAACTCTCCAAAGATCGGACTATTCTCAAATCACTATGCTCAACTGGAAAGATAGAGTAAAAGTAAAATGTATTTTTTTGCTTGCAAGAAAAGATAAAAGATTATTATAACAACTGACTCTCATCCTCTTTTATCTATCACTACTTAACTATATGTTTATAAAAGATTCATAAAATATAGCTACATCCTATGCATGCACATGCTATCCAAGTTTTATGAGAAGTCTCCACAATAAAGAGATAAATAAGTCTATTACAAATTAATATAGAGTATGTTTTTAAGCAAAAATTGAGAAAATGTTTGTCGGAGTGAATCCTAATAGGAGTCTCCAATGTGTAAAGGTTTCATCCACACTTAATGAATTGAAGTGGCTAGTATGTGAGGAATCTATGGCACAAAAAATAGATCTTTAGTGGCCAAGGATGTATCATTCTAGAGTTCTTGGTCGATGTTGGTGTCTCCTTCATAGTCTGCTATCTCCATTTGCCTGGAGTTCTTCGCAATGCATAATCCCACCTCAACCTTCTTTTAAGCATAATTTATCTAGATTTGGTGAAGAGGTCTCCAAAGTCCATGGTGTCACCTGAGTATTTCCAAAGTTCAAGCATGTCTCTCCAAAAAGTGGCCAAGGTTTCCTACTAGAACAAAAAATAACATCTTTTGTATAGAATTTGTCAGCATTTTATCTTGAATAAAATCAATAATAAATAAACCACACATGCAATCTATTCTACCCAAGATAATAAATGATTTCTCAAATAAACATAATTAGCATGAATAAATGGGTAAAGAAAGGGAAAAGGGGGTACTTTGGCAAAAAAATATGATGGGGCTAGATTTTGTCTCATCAAGCTTCATATCTTTCTTTATAAATTATTCAAGATGAATGTGTTATTGTTGCATTTGATTAATGGTAAAACAGGTTTTGAAGGGACCCTAAAACCCTATTACAAAATGTTATTTAAAATAGATGACACAACCAACCAATAGCTAACCATTCACTACAACAAACCATCAGCGCAACAAAAACTGTTAAACTAAAACAACAACCGATAGAAAACATAAATAGACATAACTATTGTTGGAAATATGCAGCCATCAAGACTAGAATTCCTCATAACCCAATGAGAGATTAATGTGCAAACAATAACCATAAATCCATATGCAAAATAATAGACAATCATACCATAAATGGTGACACAAGATATACCCTGGGAAAACTCTCAGTGAGGGAAAAACCTAGCCTCCAAAAGCATCCATCTCTCATGTATTATTTAGCAATAAATATTACAATACATAATGAATACCCTGAAGCATCAAGCTCTCTACCTGCACTTCATGTGAACAAGCATGTAACCACACATCAAATTCCATGCTTCAAACCCTCACAAATGCAACCTACAAGAGATGCTCAAACAAGCTAAACCCAGCCAACAACCCAAATAGCCAAACAACCAACCTCAACAACTACTCGTGTGTTTTCTTTTATAAAGATAAGCTCACACAAATACAGCATGTGGTATGGTAAAACCATCTTCCCCAAAACCATGAGTCTACAAAACCATTGACTCCCACACTTAATTATTTGTACTAAGTGTTCCCAATAATTAAATAATTACAAATAAATAAATAATTACTCTATGTGTCCCACACACATAAAATAATTAATCCAATGTTCCATACAACTATTACAAGTGGCACCAAATAAATATCTAATGTGGCTAAACACATCACCCATGATGCACCACAAATAAATATTTATTTTACATAATTAAATAATACCAATGTTATGTAAGGTGTACAACACACCTACTCCAACATTCTCCCACTTGTTGTATACATTGCATAAGGGATCAACAAGCAAACTCAAAACATCAAGGGAAACCATCCATATGCCCAACATGTACCATATAAACATTGATGTGCTTCATGTGCTCTAAGATACCTACAACAATAATCAAGGTGTCCACCATCTCAAATAAGAACCCCCTTATCCTCCATCATGCCAAACCATGAAGGATAAGATCATCCAAATATATGCCACACTAAACTATCACATAGAAGCAAGAAACCTGCATCAACTGATATCCAAAAACAAATACCAAATCCAGTGGTAACAAATAGGCTCGAGTAGCTGACAAGAATCAATCACCATAGTTGAAATAGCAACCACAGCTAGTTGCTAATGCATTAACTAACCATACCTCCAAACCAAGGTATACAAAAGATAACAAGTAGACCTTATGCCATTAACATATCCAACTCAAATCACAATGATAACAAGTCCTTGTATATACTCAATCCTGCATAAAGAAGTCCTCCAAGGTAACAACACAAATCATGTGATAACAAACCTCAAGACCCTCCATATTACAGTATAATGAGAACATCCAACAAAGGAATCATATACCTCCTAGAACTCCCACTGCATGAGTAAATGTCAAACCTGAAAATAAATCAAGGAATCCAAAGATCCACTAATAGCACTCACATAGAAGATGTGGCTAAATCCTCTATCACATAGTGTCAAAGAACACACATGTATAGATATGTAAAATCTATAAACTAAATAGCTACAACATAACTCTCACCTCAAGTCCATATCTCTCCCAAGTCCTCCACATCATAAGAGAAAGAAGTCAAAGAGAATCAAAATCTCCATACACATCTCAACTCCAATGTCATGTGAACACAAACATCTAGGAAGAAGCATAAGAACACCAAGAGAGAACCTACAAATCATAACCATGTCCTTCTATCCACAATAATGTGCTATAGCTGTGAAAAGCATGATCTCCTTTACAACCCCAAAAAAAGAAGCCTCCTCAACATCCAACAAATCAAGATGCAAACCTCTCAAACCAAAAGTAGATCAAACTCATAACCATTCCAAAATAGGATAATCCCAATGTCAGTAACCATCTCCATTACACACAATGATCTCATAACAACTCAGGATCAAACATAAGAAGATAACTTATCATAACCATGCATCTACTCCTCAAAAAAGTCCTCACAACCATAATCCATAGCTCAAGACTCAAGCATGAGAAGATAAGATACAAAGAAAGAATGCATTTGAAAATCGGGTGGGCATACCTATCAATCATTCACTACCAAGTGGACCAAGAGTGGGGTTGAGATTGCTCCTCCAAGATGCACCAAGCCTCAAAGACTCTCTCGAAGAACAATCTCCTCAACATGTCCATGTTGGACTCACATCCAACTAATGTGTAGGCTCCTCGATCTTTCTACTAAAATCCTCATCAAAGAGTAATCATCTCAACACACGTCTCTAATCCCAAGAGAACTCAAGCCTCACCTAAGTCTCCAAGTATCCATGAGCACCTCCATGATCAATCCATGCTAAAATCCAAAAGCAAATGACCAATGTACTCAATACCAAGAGAACCAACAAGATCATAGTCAAAGCTCCAACTACAGAATCAGGAACCTAATCATGACATCATGATCTAATCATCTCCTCAAAGGAAGATCACATGCACTAATGCACACATCCTATTTGAAGAGAACTTGTATCATTCCAACACTCTAATGCACAATCAAGAGTAAACCAAGACACAATACCAACCTCTCTAAACCAAGGAACAACATCTCCAAATCACATGAAGATAACCATATCCTGCCAAAACTCCCACTAAAATGTGATACTGAGCTATACATGGCAACAACATAAACATCAAACCATCATTGTCAAAAGCTCCCACTGAATCATGTAACCAATCTATCCATGACATCATGATAATCATCTCCTAAATGAAGATCATCCATGGCCCCAGCACAATCAAAGAATCCCACTGTAATGACAATAGCTCCCAAAAGGTCGAGTAAACCATAATCTCCAAACCAGGAAGATGAAAAAAACCTATAAACCAAACATCAATCCAACACCACCAAAATTGCACCTCCAAAACAATCATGTCATGCCAATGTCCTAAATAAGAAAGTAACATTCATGACACCATGATCACCACCCATTATACCTACACCAAACTCCCATCAAGTCTCACACAACTATAGCATATAGTCAACAAGCATAGGTCCCATATGATGACTATATCAAGTAATACCATCTCTCTTTATATCTCATAATGACAAGAAAACCAATGCAACATGTGACTAAAATAAGCCACAAATCAAAATCTACATCAACACTGAAATATCTATGGGCATAGACAACCCACATCCAAGTCATATATGCAACCCGTAATCATAAACAACCTACAACACTGCACAACATATAGATCTCACAATGCATCATGCAAACTCAACAATATACTAGTAACCATGTCAAATGACGAAAATTAGAGATAAACATGTAAGTATACAATGACTCAAACACCAAATCACCTCATATTCGATTTTCCATCAACTCATAAAAGCATCACAAGTCAAAGGGACCAAAAATAGCTCAAACTGATACAAACTAAACAACCTCAAAATATCATCTCCAAACTTGCTCCACTGCATAGTTCTCAAAAATAGCTTTCCAACGCCTATAAGAAGTCTAAAATCTGACTTTATATGCACAAATTATGCCTGATCAAAGCTCAAAACACATATATGGCTTACAACTAGCAAAAACGGGTCAAAACAAAAAAACATAAACAAATCTCTAACACCACAACATAGTACGTGGAAAGAGCTTTTCATCAACTATACGAAGTTGAAAATCTGACATCGTGGGACCAAGTTATGCCTCTTGGAAAAACAAAAATCCAACTAGGCTTAAAAATTGGCCCTAGTGGCCCTCTCGTGGCAGGCGAGTGGCTGGCCGATGGCCCGCAACGGCCCCCCAGTTGCAGTGGTACGTCGGTAACACCTAGGCGGCACCTATGAGATGGAATGGTGGTGGATTTGAAACAATGCTTAAAAAGGCTTAAATTTTCTATTTTAGTTCCGGGTTAAACCCCCACAGGGGGCTATGGGTCTGGCCCCACCGGACCAAGGGCTCGTGATCGGGGGCCTAAGACCCACCGGCTAGGGTCCGACAAGGGGCTAACTGGCTTTGTGCTAGTAGTACCCCCTATATACCCTGCTGGTACACAAGCCACCACATGGGGGTGGGTCCGTGCCAATGGTGCCCCCCCTCACATAACTTTTTTTAAAAAATATATTTTTATTTTTAAAAAACATTTGTAGACTTTGTAGAGTTTGTTTTAAAAAATTAAATTAAATTAAAACCATGACTGCACCTGTCACATGCACAGGCATGATGCAGTGTTGGCACCTGCGGAATCTAACATCTACCATGCTGTACGGATTTCGTATAGAATCTTTAACGATTCTTTACAAGATTCCTTAGGGCACAAAATAGGGCAATTTTTTTTGTCCAAACATAGTCGAATTATATGTTTTTCTTTTCCTATGAGACCTCCTGAATCCAATAGCATGGTTTTTTTTCCAAGAGGCTTCTTGCAAAAGCTAACCTCCAAAACTCCCCATAGAAAGCTCAAATCAAAGACCCATTTTCCAAATCTCCATGAAACCCTAGATCTGCAACAACCCAAGTCTGCAAATGGCCTTGTAACTCTAAAAATGCCTTCATTCTTTCCTATAAATCCATGGATTCCACCATACACAAAAATCCACTCATAGCTAGGGTTATCAAATAGGGATTCCTCCCACAACCAAGCAACATAGCTCTGATACCAAATGTTGGAAATATGCAGCCATAAAGACTAATTCCTCATAACCCAATGAGAGATTAGTGTGCAAATAATAACTAGAGATCCATATGCAAAAGAATAGACAATCATACCATCAATGGTGACATAATATATACCCTCGGAAAACCCTCAATGAGGGAAAAACCTAGCCTCCAAAAGCATCCATCTCTCATGTATTATTCAGCAATAAAGATTACAATACATAATGAATACCCTGAAGCATCAAGCTCTCTACCTGCACTCCATATGAATAAGCATGTAACCACACATTAAATGCCATGCTTCAAACCTTCACAAATGCAACCTACAAGAGATGCTCAAACAAGCTAAACCTAGCCAACAGCCCAAACAACCAACCTCAACAACTACCCATGTGTTTTCTTTTATAAAGATAATCTCACACAAATACAACATGTGGTATGGTAAAACCATCTTCCCCAAAACCATGAGTCTACAAAACCATTGACTCCCACACTTAATTATTGGTACTAAGTTTTCCCAATAATTAAATAATTACTCTATGTGTCCCACATACATAAAATAATTAATCCAATGTTACATACAATGATTACAAGTGGCACCAAATAAATATCTAATGTGGCTAAACACATCACCCATGATGCACCACAAATAAATATTTATTTTACATAATTAAATAATACCAATTTTATGCAAGGTGTACAATGTGCCTACTCCAACAACTACAACTGCTTAGTTTTTGCAACTTCCATTTCCTATTTCTTGAATTCTTCATGCAAATTGGCAAAAGAAAAAAGTTCTTTTTTCTCATCTTCAAAGGGTTTCTTCGTGCTAGCTCTAGTGTGGGAACTTGGACCAGCCTATTTAGTTCTTTTACCCTTTTCATTCCCTTGTTTCATATCTTCCTCCCTTATGTCTTTGATCTTCTCAGTGAGAATTTTCAGCCCAAAGGCATTGTTCTTGATTGTGTTGTGATTGACTTTCAGCATATGTTCCAAGTTATCCTTGTAGGCCTTAGACTCATTCTCTAAAACCACAATCCTATCATCCACACTTTGCTTCCACCTATCTATGTTTCCCATGTCCTCCTTTATGTACTCTTGCATATTTAATATATTCTTTTCCAAATCCATAACCTTAGGAATAGCCTCCCAATTCTGTAGAATGTTTACATAATTCTCATCCTAAACCTGATCTTATTTCCCATAGATCATGTGGAGGATGGACAGATTGAGATTAATTCTATTTATTTCTAGGTAAAACCATTTATACATCACATTGTGAGCCCTGATGACTTCCCTAGCAATGCTCAAAGTATCATCAATGTTATTTCTGTTAGTATTGTTTGCCACCTGATCTATGAAATCTTCAGGAATGGGCATCATAGGGTCCAGGATACTGGGGAAAGGAACTCTAATCTCTGGCTCCATCATACACTTACCCTTTCCTTTTACTTTACCATTAGTGTTGAAGTCATCAATCCCATCTTTATTAATCTCCATCTCATCCGCCCTGGCCATATCATGTTCTTCAAAACTTATGGGCTTACCCTTTTGTTTCTTCTACACATTCTTCTTCTCCCTCTATGAGGAGGCTTTAGTTTTCTTTTCATCATCTTTATCACTACCAGTTTCAAAACCCTTCGACCATGAATTGTTAAGTTTACTTTTCCCCTTCTTAGCATGAATTTTAGGGGTATCCACTTGAATTTTTCTCTTTCTCTTGATAGGGGTTTTTGTTTCCTCATTTTCATCATACTCTGGGTCCGAAGAATGGACCAAAATATGAGTAGACTTCCCAGAATCCTCCCCCTGTTCCTCTTCTTCCTTATCTTCTTCCTCCATGGATTTGGTAGCATCAGAATCTGCGTATTCAACCACCTTGGTTTTATTACCCTTCTTAATCTTGGCATTCCTAGAAATTATCTTACTAGGGGTGAGGGTTTTAATATGATTCACAATCAGAAGAATCGATCCTTCATGAATAACAGGGAACTTAGGAGACTTCATAGTATCAGTTATAGATTTTTCCATAGACATCAACATATAGAATGGAAAGGAAACCAATAATTTATGTCGAAAGTGATTCAAAAGAGTGAAATGATAGCCATAAAGAGCTTTGTATCTACCCTCCAATGTCACATACCTCATAATCATCTTCACAACCACCACCTAGACTAGTTTGAGGGATGTGCGCTCATAGCCAGATTGAAGCTTGACCAACCTCTCCCTTTCGTTTTCCTTGAATAAAATCTTCATGGCCTCTTCACCAACTTTTTTGTCCTTATAGATTTTCCTTCCCTCCATGGGTAAGCCCATGACCTGAGCAATTAGATCTTCAATGATACAAGTTTCACTCCTAAACATGGTGACTTTTCTCTTTCACTAGCTCCGAGTGAAAGCTTTTGTCACAACAGGGTCATGCCCTTTCAATTTTTCCATAAAGGGAATAAACCCTCCTTCACCCATTATGTGTGTTTTCATATGTTGGCATTGAGCTTGGTTTTGATTTCTCATGTTGATTTTTTGAGTTGTTACATGTTTGTATATGTATTTTGGGATGGGAGAGTTGTGTTGTGTTAGGCTCTCCTAATTAGATGAGAGAAACCTATGTGGGGTTGAAAGAGGTATGGAACCTCTCTTGGTGAAAATATACACTCCTTGCGAAGGAGTTTTGGTATTGAGTGCCCTATGTGTTTTCATGTGATAATATGTTGGAGGCGTTGTGTTGAGTTTGCTATGATTTTTAGATATGGAAGTGGAATTTTGCTATGGTGTGGCTATGGGAGGAGAATGGGTGATATTGTGGAGGATGTTGGTCATGGAAGGAGAATTTTGTTATGGTATTGATTATGGAAGGAGAGTGGTGACAGGTTGTTGTTAAGTCCTAACACTTTAGTTAAAAATATGTCAGTTATGTCGACCGAGTAGTGTCCAAGGCTATCTGCAATAGGGAATGGATTCAAACATCTAAACTTAGAAAAGATTTTCTGAATTTTTGATAAAACTTGTAACAAAATAAATCTAAACTAGAAAGCAAACAATCTTAATCTATAAAGCATTTGGATTTTAATCTAGAAAGCATATAAATTTTAAACTAGGAATCAACACATCAATGTCTATCTAAGGATTCAAAAGAAACGGGTTAATCTAAGAAAACAAGAAATTTTTTTAAATGTGAACATGCACTATCAACTATAACAAATTTCTGTATTGAGAAGGAGCTCCGAAAATCATAACATAACACATAGAACTTTACAAACTTCAACTTTAAAAGAAATAACTAAAACACAATATCCTGCAAGGACACAACCATACTACTCTACCATAACACCATTCTACAGAAGGTTACACTAATCTGAAATAAAACATTCACGAAACAAAATTTAAACAACAGAACTTCACAACATTAAAATAATTATCTATTCCTATATCCTTCAAGTGGAAAGCTCTCCGGAGATCCTCTACTTGACTCAAATCACATTCATCATTTAACAGCTCAAAAATTCCATTTGTATACTCATTACTCAAGATAAGATTACTCAGAACAGAACTTGATTGTCTTTTTCATAGCATAACAGAACATAATAATCAACTAAACATCCTCTCGCATAGTATATCATAACATAGCATATCATAACACATCTATTTTTAGGAATCATCCCATAATCTATACTACCAAAATCCTAGATTTCAGGTGGCGTCTTAATGCCACTAAAGAAGTCTTCAATAGAAAAAAAATAGACTTTAACTAAACTAGTTGTCTATTAATTTCAACATATTAAAGGCTCCGAGTGGAGCCATGAAATGTCTTAAGTGTTTTCAACAGAAAATAAAAGAAATTGAGAAACTGTTAGTTGGTTGGAGGTAACACAGACTAAAGTCCACGATCATGCATCTCCTATATTTCTGGTGCCCCAGAATGTTGGCGCTGCTGACTCCATTTTCTATCAAGTCTATTCCTTCCACTGGGCTATACTTAAAAACCTGCATAAATACACAGACCTTTACACATGACCACGTCAACATTAGTGGAAAACTTCAATTAATTCAAAAACAAAGATTGTACATCATTCTATCAAAAATAAACAAATATTTCTTATAAAACTAATAAATTGGCATGGTTTGAGTGACTTGGTAACACAAAAAGGGTTATATGGCTCATGATAGAATGAGGTTATTTATACCTCATCAAGTGGATAACATTTGTGAAGGATGTTTTATATTGATACTCAATTGAGTTGTTATATTGGTATTTTTCCCCAAGTTTGGAGAGCATCCCCTCATCTCCCCATATTTCTATGAATCTTATCAAGATTCACATGTGATGTTTAAGTCATTGGGTGTTGTATTTGTTGTATATGGAGCCTAATTAGACTTGGAGGTTAAATTTTCCCCTCTTTTATCGGCACAGTTTCTCCCCAAATCATTTAATGGGGGAATCAGATCGGGGCGGAGCCCCTCTTGCGGGGCCCGAGGGCAGAGCCCACAGTAGGGGTCTGGGGGCAACTCCCCCAGCCGGGGGCTCAAGGGCAACTCCTCTAAAGCAAAAATTGCCTATTATTTTATAAAGGCGTTGAGAGTTATTTTTTCTATTGGCCGACATAAAAAAAAACTCTATTTTTGTAACCGACATAAGTCTTGATAAAACGGATAAGGGTTAGGATTTCCTTTGATATTGTATTGTAGCATTTGTAGCGGTATTGAGTTGCAAGGATTATTGGTTGTAATCAATTCGATTGCTGGATAATAATATTGGACTCTCTGTTGGTGGATGTAGCCCGAGTTTAGGTGAACCACGTTAAAAATTGTCTCTCGTTGTTATTATTTCTGTGTAATTTTCATTCCTCTCTTTAATATTTATTTGCATTTAATTGATATCTTCTGCATGCAATTCTTAACAGTATTTTGTGTATGTATTTCTTTTATTAGTATGTGAAACCCAATTTCTATGAGGACCTCCTAGCTTAGGGGTGGGCTTGTGAGAAAGCCCTATGGTTGGGAGGTGAGCAAACCTCCATTGGCTTGGATGTAAAAATATATATTTGTAGATTTGTGGAAGATTAAAAAGGATGGAAACCTTATGTTAGATAGAGATCATACTTGGTCTTCCGTCTTTTGAGCCAAAGGGTTATTATAAAACCCTCATTGTGAGGATGTGAAATGAATTTCTAATTGTGCATAAATATTACTCTAGATCTTATTTAGAGAAAATAAACTATTGGATGTAATGAATCAATATTTTATTATTGTTGTTACGTTTATTATTATGAGAAAAGAAAAATACATTTTAATGGAAGGATTGTTTTAGTTGTAGTCTAATAACCTTCCATTTGCTATATCATTGAAATAAAATGCACAATATTAAGAATAGTGTGTTTGCATGTATTCTAAGTGTCTTCATAAATATATATTATTCCTTCCATATGTTTCTATTTTAAACAACAAAATAATATACAATTTTCCATGTATTAAGTGTTTCATTCAATTGTGAAATAAATATACATATTCAACAATGTTTTACTTTAAATCTATTTTATTTATTGTTTAAGGAACTAGAAGAATTATTTTGTTATTGAATGTATATATTTGGTTGTATATATACATTAATTTCTAAAAATGTATATATATACATATAAGTTACTATTTTTGAATATATAATTATTTAGAGTTTTGTAAGTGTGATTGCTGGGTTTAAAAAGAAAATATATAGATCTAAATATATATAATCAAACATATATTCAACCCTCTTAATTCATGCTTCATTAATAAGAGTTATTATTTTTAAAATATATATCAATTAAAAAATAATAATAAAAGGAAATGTTCACCATGGAATAGAGGTCAAACAACCTATTTTATATTGGCACAAGGGATTGGAGATCCCACGTAGGGTGGGGACCTATGCCCTGTGAGGGTTGTGGCCCCTATGGTGTCGTGGACCCCCTCAAGGGGTCGCAACACCCCAAGGGGCTAGTCCCTTGGGTGGCGCTGCCCCCAATCATTCCTTTATATATATATATAAAACTATTAATTTTCCTCTTTGCGTAGTTAAAAATATATATCAATTAAACACCTTTTCAATACAATGCAAAAAAATACATTTGATCTAACTTTCATATTGGAGTATTCATAATATTAGAATATAATTTCTTTCATATATATAACAAATAACAAAATACTCAAAGGGGTAAATGATTTAACCCTTGATTGTATACATATTTTTACATGGATATCCTCTATATAAAACCTTGAGGCAAAATAGGCAATATTAAATTAATGTCCTATTCTCGTTGCAACTGCATGCAACGAAAATAAAGGGAAATATGTAAGTTTCCATTGAGGGCTAAGATCTACAAAAAAAAGAAACATGCAACAATAGGAAACCTCTAGATTTACAAAATTAAAACAAGTTTAATCATGGGTTAGGGTTTAAGCAGAGAACAAAAGAAATAAAATAAAATGATTCAATTAATTTTATCCTAAAAATTAAATGGATAGAAAAGAAAATGAGAGAAGTTGGGGGCAAAAAAGGAGAGATTCCAGCCATAAGATCTCATGGCTTCCCTAGGGGAATTCTTCATCTTAAGCTTCCTCTCCAGTCCTACAACAAGAAGGCAAAGAAAAAATGAGCATGTAAATGAGAAGGTGAGGGTAAATGAAATAATTTATATCATTTATTTTAATACATTATTTTAGATCTACCCTAATTTCTAATATTTAAATATTGCTTATAAATAATTTGGTTTGATTTATTTATTGGTACATTAGACTTTAATTGTGATAATTTGGTAATTAAGGTAAATTTGAGGGTTGGGGTTATAATTTAATTTATATAGTCCTTAGTGGGGTGCTTAGGTCCAAATAATTAAGTTGGATAGGAGGTTAATTAAATATTGTCAAAAATATTATTAATTGATAAATAATAATTGTTTTATTTTTTTACTATGGTGGGAAATTAATTTAAATGATTAAATAATCCTTTAACAATTTTAATAAGGGAAGTATAATGCAAGCAATTGGGTACCTTTCATGTCCCTGTTAATAATATTTTTGATAGAAAAATTAATCAATAACTAAAATAGTTATAGCATTTATAGTTGCTTTTGTATCATGATTTAGATTGTGCATGTAAATATTTTTGAGCCATTAATCGTAAATTGTAAAAAGAGATTAGTTGGTAAATTGAGATGTTTCTAATTTGCCTTATGAAATTTGAATACTAGATTTATCTTTATTTGGTAATTAAATAATTAGTTGTTCTAAGTTGTACCATGGAGGCGTGCATAACCACTTCCACCTAGGAACCCAAAGGGGGTCTACCTCATGAAGGTTCTCCCTTGAGGAGTTGCAAGAAGGGAAACCACATATTTAATAAGTTGCCTTCATCTTTTTAGGGTGAATGGAAATAGGTTTTGCATCACCCACTCTCAAATATCCATCATTCATGTAATGTGGCATGCCTTTCATTGCATTGTGTAGACACTTAAAATTGTCCATGTCCTAAACAACACCTAGTCGACACTTTACTAGACATCATATGCCATTTTATCCTAATCCCACTTGCAATTAAATAAATCTTATTTGTACCCCTTTCACATGTCTCGAATAATTCAAATAAAATAATTTGAATTATTCCCTCATCCTTTAGCGCATGCAAACAAGTGTCACATGACTACAACCCTTCACATGCACAACTAATTTAAATAAACTTTTATTTAAATTAGACTTATCCTACAAGTGTCACTTCATAAAATCCCACTTATTCCCACTCTTTTCCTAGGGTTTTGGGGGAAGATATGTAGGATAATAGGTGAATGATGGGGAGATGGAGGTATGTGGAGTTGTGGAATGGAAGGGAACCATGACCAATGGTTGTACACACCGTGTTAAACATTTAAGCTTTAGATTGGAAGGTGGTGTAGGAAGCAATGGAGATGTTTTCTTAGGAGATGGATGATGAACTGCTTTAGGTACCCCCATAGACTTAGTATTTTATGATTTTTGTTTTGTTTGTGGGATTTTGGAATTTGAAACTTTTGAATGGAGTGGGACTTTTGGATGGAAGAGGATGGTTGGGATTTTTGTGATGTGGATGCCTCATTTGATTTTCTTTCTTTTGGCTTAGGTACCCATGCCATTTTAGTTTGACTTTGCTTGGGAAGGTATGGGCTTGGGTAGCCTTTTAGATGGATTTTTTAATGTACTTTTCTTTGACTTTTTGAATTGATGTCCTAAGGCATTAGGACCCTTAGGATTTTTGGATTTATGTGTGGAGGCATCCATTTTTTTATTTTTGAATCCCATGGGATGGGTGGAATGAGTGGAAGCTTCATGTTTATACAATATGTGAATTTGCTAGTCATGATTAGGCATTAGATTTCACATCGGGTTCACCATTTTGTGACTTGCAAATGCATCAAAGGAGTTGGAGCAACATTTGGATCAGTCAAAATAGCAAGTGCAAAAGTGAAAACAATTAGGTGCACAAAATCCATCTCTCATCTCTAAACATTGTTTGCCTTCACATTTCAATTTGGGCTTAAAATCAATCTTGTTTGTTATCACATCATTAAAATTGGGTCTAAAATGAACAAGTGTCTTCCATCACATCTTGATTTGGGATTTAAAAAGAACAAGTGCTTGAACTGTTTGACACACATTTCATTTCTAAGGGTCAATTAACAACTGTGAGCATGAATCAAGTGATAGCTCACTTGGTTTTCTTTTGTTTACCCTATCTTAGGAGGCCTACTTGGAGACACACCACTCCAAGGGACGACCTCAACCAAGGTTGAATCGAAAGACACCCTCATTGGAAGTTGTAAATCTTGTCACTCTTGGCTAGGCCCCAAAGAACTTTATACCTTTGGGAAGTGAAGGTGAAGGGTGGGTTACCCCTTTCTCCCGGTTGTGTGGTGGGATTTCACTTTCAATCATTTTCCCTATTCAACCTTGTGTAACCTAACTTAAGACCTAATTGGCTATACCCACTTGACTAGTTATAGGCTTGTTGATGTGTCTTCCACGTGTGCTTTCTTAATCATCACAACATTTCAATTTCAAATTAAAATTTTCTTGTGTCTTGCATGAGTGAATCATGTGTGTACGTGTGTAATTCATTGTTTGATCATTGCCAAATCAAGCTATAAACACCAAACACATAAACAAGTCATTCTAAGATTTCTTTCCACACAATCATCATTGTCATATCCAATCAAATTTCATCCTAACCCAATCCTAATCATCCCATCATTCCACATCATCATCTTAATCCTAGTCAACACTTGTCAAAATGGTCATAATCCTAAGCAAGCCTAATCCTAATCCAAAGCCCAGGGTCATACTTTGAGGAGCCCTTTGCTTAGTCATGAAGACAATCCTAAACCTTACATACTCCAAGGTGACCCAAAATTTGTTTCTAGTGATGATGAAAACCTTGTAGACTATGATGCATATCTTGAGGAACAAGACGAGATACAAAAACTTCAATCTATGTGTAACTCCATCCCAACACAAGAGCAAAAGATCATATCACAAGAACTCCAAGACCTCATTCAAACACTTCACTAGGTACCCCAACCCCTAGACCAACAAACCATACAAAGATTCCAAGCCCTCATTCAAAAATTTCAACAAAACCAATCACCACAAATACAACAACTCCTAGTTGAAATCCAACAACTCATGCAATATCCATCTCCAAATCTTCCACAACATGAGCATGCTAGTACTGGTCACTCTTCACACCAAGATCAAGAATCCCTAAGCCATCTTAATGATACTCTTGACAAGGGAAGTACCATCTCAAGTTCAGAATCATACACCAATTCATCTACTAGTCCTCCATCATCATCCAAGAGAATGCCTATACCAAAGCCTATTAGTCCTACACCAACACCACCATCAAATTTCCCAAGCTCTAATCCATCAACCAACAAATCCTTGAACGATTTTCTCAAAAAATTCTTTACAAAATCTAAAAGCAAAAGAAAAGCTATGGAGTTATCTAAATCCACTAATCCATTTAATCGCTTTGGCCCTCCATTTAATCAAAGTCCAAGCCCTAAGTCTAATCCATCTAACACCCCTCTTGTCCTTCCACCATGGGATCTATCCACTCCTAGTCCTAATCCACCTAATCCAATTAGTCTTCCACCTAATCCCAATCATGAGCCTTCAGCTTCCATCACCCCTCCACCTACAAAGGATGTGATTTAAGGAGTACTAGCAAGGAATAAACCATCCCCATGTCAAGCACTCATTGATGAGCCTACCAAATAACCTTTGAATGCCATGTCCACTTCTTCAACCCCATCACATGTGGTCCACAACCCCTCGAGCCTATTGAAAATTTTCCTCCCATGAGTTCATTGCCCTCTCATGTTGCTGACCAAGAGCCTACCCAAGAGTCATCCACTTCCATTCAAGCAAACCAAGAGGTATGTCAAGATCACAATCCTAAGCATGTGGAAACATCAAGCCCTAGTCCTAATCAAGATCAAATCACTTTCATCCAACCTATTCATAACCTATCAAGATATTACCTATGAAGAAGCTATCCATGAGCAACTTGATCCTATACCTATCCATGAGCAAGACACCCCTTCCATCCATTCTCCATCTATCCCTAATTCACAAACATCCACTTGTCATGATGAGACATGTGCCTCCCAAGAACACATAAGCAGAGAAGATCAAACAAATACCTTAGATCCTAATGAGCGTGATCAAGATCCTAATGATCCTTCCACATCCATTATCAACCACATTTCAAATCCATCACATCCTATTGGTCTTTCCACCCTCATTCATGAATGTTCCTCCCTAGGAACACAACAACTATTGTCTATCACCTCATCTTCTCCATCCAATAAGGAACTCGTGTCTAATGTTCAAACTACACCTAGTCCCATAGTCCATCGCATACTCCAAAACATGAACTACCAAGGTAAAGGCTTAGGCCTTCATGAACAAGGTATTTTGGATCCAATCCATGTCAAGGTCCATCCACGCTCATATGGCCTTAGATACACACCCCAAGGTAAACATTCTAAAGATGTTGGTACTTCCTCCATCCCTCCTAAGTCCACCACTTTCCACCATACATCCTATCATACCCCTAAAACATATGTTGTCGTTCCACCTCCATCATCTTACAAATGTCAAAAGCATGTGACTATAAACCTTCCACCATCTACTTTACCTCTACTTCTTCCAACTCCTAATATCCCACCATCTACTTTACCACCATTGCTCCCAATGCCTAATCATGACTAGCAAATGTACATATTGTCTAAACATGAATCTTCCACTCATTCCACCCATCCCATGGGATTCAAAAATAAAAAAAATGGATGCCTCCACACATAAAGCCAAAAATCCTAAAGGTCCTAATGCCTTAGGACATCAATTCAAAAAGTCAAAGCAAAGTACATTAAAAAATCCATCTAAAAGGCTACCCAAGCCCATACTTTCCCAAGCAAAGTCTAAAACTAAAATGGTATGGGTACCTAAGCAAAAAGAAAGCAAGTCAAATGAGGCATCCACATCACAAAAATCCCAACCATCTTCTTCCATCCAAAAGTCCCACTCCATTCAAAAGTTTCAAATTCCAAAATTCCACAAACAAAACAAAAATCATAAAAATACTAAGTCTATGTGGGTACCTAAAGCACTTCATCATCCATCTCCTAAGCAAACGTCTCCATTGCTTCCTACGCCATCTTCCAATCTAAAACTTAAATGTTTAACATGGTGTGTGCAACTGTTGGTCATGGTTCCCTTCCATTCCACAACTCCACATACCTCCATCTCCCCATCATTCACCTATTATCCTACATATCTTCCCCATCACCTTCCTATGGTCCATGTTTTTGCATAAACCTTTCATCCATCCTTTTGCATAACTCCTACATAATCCACCTCATAATCCACTATCCTTCCATACATAATCCATATCATAATCCACTATCTACCTTATCCATCTCACTTTCATGCAATCCCTTACCAACATCTATGATCATAATGACTTGACATGGTCCATTCGACGCAATCCATCTCTAATAGGACTATCACCTTTCGTGGAACTAGACACTTGAGTCCCTCCTATCCAAAAATCAAAATAATAATAAAAGTAAAGAGAAATCCCTTCGTCCAACGTTGAAAACTACCCTTGGTGGTGCCTTGGATAAGTACCATGATGAGAACTTGGCAAATAGGTGTCATGTGTAGATTGATCTTCTATGTCACTTACACTTGGGGGAACAATGTCTCATCTATCCAACTAATCATATCATACCATATCCTATCTTGTCTTACCATAATACCCCTATACTTATCATTTTGAGTCCATCCTCCCTTACTCCTTTTGATCTTGATAAAGATTGGGGGCAAAATGTTGACAAACACTTTGGATATCTCTTGATATACCTCATCCTATGCAAACCAATCCTATCATAAGCTTATTCATGTGAAATTCTATCATCCTATTTTCATAAGTTTTGTCATGAAAAATCCTAATTATTCTACCTAGATTGGGGCATGTTATTCCTATGCGACATAGTCCTTGGAGATCACATCCTTGCTCCTTTATGATGCATCTACCCCATTCACTAATGCTTGTCCTTTTATCCATCCCCTTATCATGAGATTTTGCCCACCCTTTTATCCATTCATCCAATCCTACATTATCCTTGCACCTAGACTTGGTTTTCCCTTGTCATTGGTATCTAGCATAAAGGCTATCAAAATTGTCATCCAATGCCATCCCAAAACATATCAAAACCCAAAAAAATCAAAAAAGTCTAAAAAAAAAAATCACAACATTTTTAAAAATACAAAAAAATCAAAACATATCAAAATACAAAAAAAATCAAAACAAACCAAAAATTTTAAAAAATTAAAACATTTCAAAATCCCAAAAAATCAAAACATTAAAAAATCCAAAAAAAATCAAAACATTTCCAAAAATCCAAAAAAAAAAATCAAAACATTTCCAAAAATCCAAAAAAATCAAAACATTTTCAAAATCTAAAAAAATTACAACATTCCAAAAACCTAAGCAATTAAATCTATCCAATCATTCAATAAAATCAATTCTTCCAATCACCAACTTCAAATCAATCATCCTTATCAATTCAATCAATCAAAACAATCTTTATCTGGTGCAGGAGCACCTAGAAAATCATGTTTTGTGTTGTAATAAGGTCTATTTGACCAATGCATTTTCATTTCTGTTGGTCTCTAGGTCTTTTAGGACCTAGAACTCTTTTTCTAAGTCCCAAGTGACTTAGGTCACATTTGTCAAATTGCTAATCTCAAGACGGTTGGTCTCCCAGCCGCTTGGGATCAGTTGATTTTTCTCCCAGACCGCTTGGAATCAGTTGGTTCTCCTCAGGGCGAGTTTATAACCCAAAGGAATGAACCAAATAAGTATTGGTAATCAGATCATAGAGGAGATGAATGTGATTGTGTATTGTGCTAAGGAGAAATAGAATGATTATGTTTCGTCAATTCGATTTCCGTTTCCTATAACTGCAAATTGTATAGCTGTAGATTTCCATTCTTTTTGTGCTTCTGTTGTTGCAATATGTCAATGTGAAGCATTCCACTGGTGAGATTTCTGTTGAAATCAATGGAATGGCTTCATTGTACAAATATCTGTTTTTGTTTTATGTTTTGTTTCATTGTTCGGTGGTGTAGAGGATCCAGACAGTGCGAGTTGCACAGTAGGTTGACCTAGCATCTCCATGTGCTAGGGTTCAGAAGAAGGTAAACTGTGCATCGGTGTATTGGCAAAGCAAACCCTAATGTGGCTGATAGTAATTGTCTCACTGACGAGTGAAGGTTAAAGGTGACATCGGAGTGATCGGTGCATCGACCAAAGATTGCAAGTGTTCGCCGACAGAACAAGACTCACCGAAGGTAAATGCCATCGGCGCATCGGGAGACAAGATAAGAGTTTCGCCGATGGGAAGGGTCTCGCCGATAAGGTCACTTCCAACCAGTGTGGAAGCCGTCACGATTGAGATGAGGAGGAACTTAACCATCATCAGGCATTGGCAGAAGGATGAAAGACTTGGCTGATAGAAGTCTCGCCAAAGATAAAGTGAAGTTGAGCTATCAGGGTGAGTTTGGCCACGGAGAGACTTAGGAAAGTCTTTCCAATGGTGGTTATCTGACCGATGGAGATATATCGGTGGTTCATTTGTTAGTCTAGCTGGCTATGAGTAAATTAGGGCCCGTTCTACGTTTACCGTTGTGTGCTCCCCATCATATTGGTATCAGAGCCTGAAAAGATTTGGGCAGCAAGTCAAATTGAGGATTTGCAGGAGTGTTGGCATTTGGGTGTTGTCTATGAATAGTGTATGTCAGACAGAGAAAGCAAGACAGAGGCGGAGAGGATGCCTCTCAAAAGTATGTCCCAGGATGCCATCAAGACGCTAATCGAGGAGATGCTTGAATCCAAGTTGGGAGAGTTCAAGCAGTCCAAAAGCAAAGATAGGGAAGATGAAAGTGACAGCGATGAAGGCGATACAGAAATTGATGAAACCAATAAGAAGATAGAGGAGATACCAATAGACTAGAGGGCATTTGTAAATGCATTGAAGTCAGTCAATAGGGACACCATAGATGGGTTACCTATGTATAGTGGAAGTATGGAAGCTGAAGAGATGATTGACTGGATTGAGGCATTGAACAATCACTTCGAATACAAAGAAGTCCTTGATGATAAGAGGGTTAAGTTGGCAAAGGCAAGATTGAAGGGATCTACTCTTGCATGGTGGAATTATGATCAAGGAGAGAGAGTCAAGGAGGGGAAGAATATGATAACCTCCTAGGAAAGGATGAAGACCAAAATCAAGGCACAATTCTTACCCCTGGACTATAACGTGCAGATGTATAAGAAATTGCAGAACCTCAGAAAGAGAGACCTTGATGTGAATGCATACACACAAGAGTTTCATAAGCTCAGTCTCAGATCAAAGAGACAAGAAGAAGAGTCAGAGAAGGTGGCCAGGTATTTGAATGGCCTAAGGATGAACATCCAAGATGAGATCAGCATCTTAGCACCAAAAACAGTGAACAAGTGTTTCCAAATGGCCTTAAGGGCTGAAGAGAAGATAAAGAGAAAATGTGAGCAGAATAATAGACGTAGAGGTGGAAGAAATTTCAAAGGCAGAGGCAGTTTTGGAGGAAGAAATCCTAACCAGAGGCCTAGTGGTGAGTCTAGCCAAGAAGAGCAAGTTGGAGACTCCAGTAGCAGAGGAGGCTACTGAGGAAGAAGGCCTAATGGAATAGGTGGGACAAATGGATCAGGTAGAGGATCCAAATTCTCCAATATGAGATGTTATAACTGCAATCAGATAGGGCACCCAGCATACAAGTGTCCAGAGAAGGCCTCAACTTCTCATGGTGGTGAGAAGAAAACCACTTTGATTCAAGAAGATGCAAGGAGTGTGACATCTCCTGAAGTAAATCTAGCATTAGAAATGGGAGAAAATCTGATGATCAAGAGGACGTTGCTCAAGGAACCAGTGCAGACTGAACCATCTCAAAGAAGGGCTTTGTTTAGAATCAACTGCAAGATCCAAGGTAAGGTTTGTAAAGTTATTATTGACTCTGGTTCTACTGATAATATTATATCTTTGGAAGCAGTGAATAAGTTGAATCTAGAAAAGATACCCCATAGCAGTCCATATAAGGTTAGTTGGTTGAATAAGGGGCAGCACATACTCATCAATGAACAGGCATGGGTAGAATTTAGTATTAGGGGGTATAGAGAGAAAATTTTGTGTGACATCCTTCCAATGGATGCTTGTCATCTTTTGTTAGGTAGACCATGGCAGTTTGACAAAAAGGCTCATCATGATGGAGAAAAGAATGCTTACTCATTCCAAAAGGATGGTGTGACTTACAGGATACAGTCATTGGTAGAAGAGGATCCACAACATGTAGGGTCTAGTGTAATGATGGTAGGAGAAAAAGAATTCATGGACACATTAAAGGAAGGTGGTGGAGTAGGTTTTGCTTTGATTGTGAAGCCTAAGGGGGAAAAGAAGGAAATTGTGAGAGAAGTAGGGCCTAAGGAGGTCAGAGATTTGCTTGAGAGTTACAAAGGAGTGATTGCAAAAGATATACCTGACTCCCTACCACCTGTCAGAGACATTAGCCATCAGATAGATCTCATACCCGGAGCAGTACTCCCCAATAAGGTAGCATATAAAATGACCCCTCAGCAGAATGAAGAGATAGAAAACCAGATTCAAGAACTCCTAAACAAAGGGTTGATAAGGAAGAGCCTTAGCCCATGTGCAGTACCTACTGTTTTAGCCCCAAAGAAGGATGGGAAATGGAGACTGTATACTGATTCTAGGGCAATAAATAGGATAACCATTAGGTATAGGTTTCTTATTCCTAGAATAGAAGATCTAATGGATTGTTTGGGAGGGGCTACTTATTTCTCCAAGATAGACTTGAAGAGTGGGTATCACCAGATAAGGATAATAGAGGATGAGTGGAAGACAACTTTCAAAACCAATGAAGGGTTGTATGAGTGGCTTGTGATGCCTTTTGGTCTTTCAAACACCCCTAGCACCTTTATGAGGCTAATGAATGAGGTGTTGCATGAATTCATATGAAAATTTGTGGTAGTCTACCTTGATGATATCTTGGTGTTCAGTAAGAGCAAGGAAGAACACTTAGAACATTTAGAGATAGTCTTGAAGAGGCTACAAGATTAGAAGTTAATGATAAACTTGGAAAAGTGTGACTTCATGAAACAAGAATTGGTTTACCTAGGCTTTGTCATCTCAAAGGGTGATTTGAAAATGGATTCTTCCAAGGTAGAGGCTATTTTGAATTGGCCTACACCTAGGACAGCAGGAGAGGTCAGAAGTTTCCATGGCTTGGCCACATTTTACAAAAAAATTATTAAGAACTACAGTGATATTTGTGCACCTATGTTAGAGACCATCAAGGGTGGAGGAAAGATGAAGTTTGTGTGGACAAAAGAGGCAGACCAGAGTTTTGAAAGTCTGAAGTAGAAAGTTGCCAAGTATCCTGTCTTAGTGTTACCTAATTTCAATAAGGTTTTCACAATTGAATGTGATGCAAGTGGGCTAGCCATAGGCGCAGTGTTGAGCCAAGAAGGCGGACCAGTAGCCTTTTTTAGTGAAAAATTGAATGAATCTAAGAGGAAGTACTCCTCTTATGATTTAGAGTTGTATGCCATGGTACAAGCTCTGAAAAAATGGAGGCACTACTTGCTTCCTAAAGAATTTAATATATACACTGACAATCATGCTCTTAGTTTTTTGAATGGACAGGAAAAGCTCAGCCATAGACACATGAAATGGGTGGAAAGTCTTCAAGCATACACCTTCATCATCAAGCATAAGAAAGGGATAACCAATAAGGTTGCTGATGCTTTAAGCAGAAGGGTGTTGACAGTGTAAGAAGTGCAGCTACAAAGCATGGGTGTTGAGGCACTCAAAGGATTGTATAAAAAGGACCAAGATTTCAAGGAGATTTACAAGGTATGCAGTGAGTTTGCCAATGCTTTCCACAGTGAATTTTTAGATTATACATTGCAGGATGGACTTTTGTTTAAAGGAAGTCAACTATGCATCCCTAAGTGTTCAAAGAGGGATAATATAGTGAAGGAGAAACATAGTGGTGGTTTAGGAGGACATTTTGGGCTCAATAAGACCTTGGATCTTGTAAAAAGATTTTACTTTTGGCCAAGGCTGCAATCTGATATCAGAAGGTTTGTTGAGAGTTGTATGATTTTCCAGAGAGCAAAGGGGGTCTCAACCAATGCAGGACTATACCAACCTTTGCCCATACCAAACAAACCTTGGGAAAGTTTGAGTATGGATTTTGTGATGGGATTTCCCAAGACAAGGACATGTTATGATAGTGTGTTTCTTGTGGTAGACAGGCTCAACAAGATGGCTCAATTTATTCCTTGTAAAACCACCAATGATGCTAGTTACATTGCAGGTTTGTTCTTTAAAGAAATCATCAGGGTTCATGGGTTACCTTTGAGTATTGTATCTGACTGAGACAACAAATTTGTGGGACATTTCTGGAGAACCTTGTGGAAATAATTGGGTACAAATTTGTCTTTTAGTTCAGCCTATCATCCTCAGACTGATGGCCAAACTAAGGTTGTGAAAAGGACATTAGGCAATCTGCTAAGATGTTTGACAAGAGAACATGGCAGTAGTTGGGATGTGGTACTCCCACAAGCATGGTATGCCTATAATGATTCTACAAATAGAAGTACAGGTCTAAGTCCTTTTGAAGTTGTCTATGGTAGTCATCCTAGAGGAATTTTTGAATTGCGAGATGTTCAAGGGATGGACAAAAGGAGTGGACATGCTGATACATTTGCAGAGGCTATGAAAGAGATCCATCAACAAGTCAGAGATACTCTACACCAGAACAGTCAGAAGATCAAGGCTAGAGTGGATCAGAGAAGAAGGGATGTGCAGTACCAAATAGGAGATATCGTCATGGTTCATCTCAACAAGAACATACTACCCACAGGAAAACACAGCAACTTGATGATGCAAAAAATTGGACCTTGTCGAATTCTAGAGAAATATGGTCCTAATGTGGTGCAGGAACTCCACAGTTTTGTGTTGTTGTTCCTAGTTAATTTTCATGTTATTTGTTTACCTCTAAGGCTTTGAAAGCCATTTTTGATGTGTTGAAATAAAAGACTTAGTCATTTGTTTGACTAGTCTAAAATAGAGTGAATTAAGGCCTATTTCATAGGAAGTTCTTTTAGAAACTTGGTTTTATGAAGATAAAACTTATTGTTTTTATTAATTTTGCTTTTTCCTTCAGTTTCCTACCTTTCTTGGGCAGTTGTATAGACTGAGAAGGAAGGGCAACCGGTGGGAAAGTTTCTATAAATATGGAGTTTGTAAACATGCCAAATATATATGAAAGGAGGAGTCTTTTAAGGAGGAAAAACTATTTTTCTGCAATTTTCATTGAAACAGCATCTAGTACGGCCTGGTACGGATCCCCTGTGAAACAAAATGTCAAAAATTTGTTAGATTTGTAAGATAGCTTTCATTGGCATCTATTTGGAGTTCTTGACACTCCTGTAGAAGGTAGAAACAATCTAATTTGTAGAAATTGTTTTGAAACCCTCTTAACTAGGGTTTGTGCACAAAAATGGTGTATTTGCCCTCTATCCTCTGAAAGTTTCGACCATTTTCATAAGGATGGAGGAGATTAGGTTAGGTTTTATTGTTTTCTATGGTTTGCAGGTGGAAGACTCCTTCTCCAGGTGTTTGGCATGATCCAATCTAGTCAAAAACAGTGACTAGTTGGAAGAAATGGTATAAAACAAGGTTTGTCTTGTAAATATCCACATGCACAGTAAAATGGAGTTTAGGCTGTTGTCTTGAAGCAAGGATAGATCACTGAGATGGATTGGTAAGGACTGGAGAAGGCAGATTTAAAGCACTCCCTAACAAAATTTGTTTTAGACCATTTTCTTGAAGAAAAAGACAGTTTCTGATTTCTGTACGTCAGCAGTACACTACGGCAGTATAGTGAAGGAATAATATCTGTCCTCTGTAGGTGTTTGGATGATGCAACAATGGTTGATGATCATTTAGGATTAGGGAGGTTTAATAGTGTGTAAATGATCTCCTTATATACAAAGATAACTTTCCTTTCATTCACTGTTTCCTTGTAGACAGCCAACTGCCGTACTTCCTGTCAGAGCAAATACCATGGTGGGTTGTTAAGTCAGTGGAATCTATGCATGTGATGTTTTGGATCTTTGTTGGAAAGAAGTTGTTGCAGATTGAGTTCCTCAAAGGCTAGAAGAAGAAGTGTCATTCTAAAACTGTCATAGGACAGTCAAACTCCAATTTGCTGTCCTCTGTCTTTAAACACAGTGTGGGCCTGCAGACAAGTAGATGGTTGTTTTGTTTCACATCTAATGGGGAATATGCACTTAGTGTTGATGGTTATTTGAAGCCTCTGGAAGAGTGTTGAAGGCTTAATCCTTGTTTATGCTACAAGGTTAAACACTCTTGACTATTGTTCCTCCATGACAGTCATAAAATAGTCCAAATTCAATTTGTTGTCCTCTAAGGTTGATACATGTAAGTGAGTGGTTGTTGTTCATTGAGTGTCTAGGTATGCAATTGGAGTTGAGGGCCATTTGAGACCTTGAGAGGTTGTTGAACAAACTCCATAAGACCTAAGCCTGCTCTTAAATACTGTCCTAGAACAGTCCCTCTGCTATTACTATCCATATTCCTAGAAATGTAGAAAGTTAGTCTTTTGGTCAGAGACCTCATGATACTTATGTTTCCTTGACAAGTATTTGTTATCAGTTGTGTGAAGAAACTGTTGGTAGAGGTGTGAGTAGTAGATTGTGAGTTCTTGAAAGGGTGCTTTGTGATTATAAGTTGGATGGAGCAATGACTCTCCAAGTTGAGAAGTGGGTAGCCTGTGAGGAGGACACTAGATAGTGGTCCTAGGCTAGGTAAATCTCAGTTATAGTCTTGTGTAGGCTTTATTTTCACAAACACTTTTGTAAACCTTTTAGAAGGAAGCTAAGTTCATTGAGTGAACTATAACCTATCTACCTTCCTCTGCATCATATTGGTATCAGAGCCAATATTCTGATTGAAGAAAGTGTATGTCAAAAGAGGAAATTGAAACAGAGGCTAGTACAATGCCTCCCATGACAATGAGTCAAGATGCCATCAAGAAGTTGGTGGAAGAGATGGTTGAAGCAAGACTTCAAGAAGCAAGATTGCAAGAAGCAAAATTGCAGGAAGAGAAGAAGTCTAAGGGCAAGACCAAAGAAGAGGGAAGTTCTTCAGACACAAATGAAGAAATAGAGGCAGAAGAGGATCCTCAGGAGCAAGATATGTCTGCAGATCAGAAAGCCTTCTTGAATGCACTTAAGGGTGCTCATGGAGACAGTGGTGATCCCAAGATGGAGGTGCCTACCTTCCATGGCAAGTTGGATGGAGATGTCCTCACCGACTGGATAGAAGCTATGTGCAACTTCTTTGATTACAAGGAGTTGAATGACAGCAAAAAGGTCAAATTTGCCAAGACAAGGCTAAGAGGTTCTACACTTGTATGGTGGAACTATATGCAGAGTGAGAGGGAGAAGATTGGGAAGAGTCCCATCACTAAATGGAGCAGAATGGTGGCTATGCTCAGGAGCAAGTTCATGCCACCTGACTATGAGATACAAATCATAAGGAGATTTCAGAATTTGAGACAAAAAGACATGGATGTGGCTGCCTACACAGAAGAATTTCATAGACTCAGTATGAGGACCAATCATAATGAAGATGAAAAAGGGATGTTGGTTAGGTACCTGAATGGACTGAAATACAATCTGCAAGATGAGATAAGTTTGGTGTTACCAAAGACAGTGGATGAATGTTTTATGTTGCCCTCCAGAGCTGAGGAAAAGCTGAGAAGGAAGGGTGACCAAAGTGCCAGAGGTAGAGGTGGCAGAAACCAAAGAGGTAGAGGCAATTTTGGCTGTGGACAGTTCAACAAAACTAAAAATAACAGTTAGCAAGAAACACAATCAACAACAGAACATAGAGGAGGTTTCAGAGGTGGTAGAAATCATAATGGCAGAGGCAGAAATGGTGGAGGTGGTAGAGGACTAGGAGTCTTCACTAGAAGATGTTATGGCTGCAACCAAGTTGGCCATACAATGAACAAATGTCCAGGGAAAGCTAGCAGCTCTCATGACAGTGGGAAGAGAAATTAGTTAGTGAAAGATGATGACTGTGGAAGTGTGAATTCACCAATGGGAAGTGCTGCACTGGTTCTAGATGGAGAGAGTATGATGATAAAAAGGTCTATGTTGAAGATGCCATTGAAGCAAGAGCCTCCTCAGAGAAAGAATCTTTTCAAAACCCAAGGCCTAGCCTATGGGAAACTTTGCAAAATCATAGTGGATTCGGGGTCTACTAAGAATGTGGTATCCACTGAGATGGTTGAGAAGTGCAAGTTGAAGAGGCTGCCTCATATCAGTCCTCACAAGATTTCTTGGTTGAAAAAGAACCAAAGTTTCATGGTGGAGGAACAAGCTTGGGTTGAATTTGCAATTGGTGACTACAAGGACAAAGTGCTATGTGAAATCATCCCTATGGATGCATGTCACCTGCTTCTTGGGCATCCATGGCAGTATGATGTTAAAGCTCAACATGATGGTGAGAAGAACACTTATATCATCACCAAGAATTAAAGGCCATTCAAAATGGATCCTTTGTTGGAGCAGCCCAGGGGAAAGGAAAATAACAGCAGTGTCATGTTGGTGAATGGACATGAGTTCCTAAACATCTTGAAGCAGAATGATAACCAGGGGTATGCCTTGGTCATGAAGCCCAAGAGTGGATCAGATCAGCAAGATCAAAAACAGAAGGAGATTCCATTGGAAGTACAGCAACTTCTGGATAAGTATCAAGACCTTGTGGTAGAGGAAGTTCCCAACTCCTTACCACCCATGAGGGATATTAGTCATCAAATTGACTTAATACCTGGTGTTACATTGCCTAACAAGGCTGCATATAAACTGACACCACAGCAAAATGAAGAGGTGGCAAGGCAAATTCAAGATCTCTTGGAGAAAGGGTTGATTAGGAAGAGTCTAAGTCCCTGTGCAGTTCCAAGTGTACTGGCTCCTAAGAAAGATGGAAAGTGGAGGCTATGCACAAATTCCAGGGCCATAAACAAGATCACCATAAGATACAGATTTCCAATGTCAAGGATTGAAGATCTCTTGGATTACCTGGGAGGATCATGCTATTACTCAAAGATTGATTTGAAATCTGGATATCATCAAATCTAGATCAGACAGGGAGATGAATGGAAGACTGCTTTCAAGACCAATGAAGGTCTTTATGAATGACTTGTTATGCCATTTGGTCTTAGCAATGCGCCAAGTACATTTATGCACCTGATGAATGAGGTATTAGTTGAATTCATTGGTAAATTTGTTATTGTTTATCTTGATGACATACCAATCTTCAGCGGGACAAGGGAAGACCATGTGAAGCATGTTGGTCAGGTGTTGGAGAAGCTACATGAGCACAAGTTGATGATCAACTTAGACAAATGTAAGTTCATGAAAACTAAACTTGTATATCTGGGATTTGTCATTTCTAAGGGCTATTTAAAGATGGATCCCTCTAAGGTTGAGGATATTCTCAAATGGCCTACCCCAAAAATAGTGGGAGATGTGAGAAGTTTCCATGGATTGGTGACTTTCTATAGGAAGTTTATCAGAGGTTTCAGTCACATTAGTGCTCCCATCCTCAACACCATCAAGGGTGGAGTCAAGTGTAGATTCCAGTGGACAAAGGAAGCTGATGTTAGTTTTGAGTTGTTGAAAACAAAGGTGGCTGAGTTACCTACCTTAGTACTCCCTGATTTTGATAAGGTATTTGTTGTTGAGTGTGATGCAAGTCATCAAGCTATTAGTGCTGTTCTTAGCCAGGAAGGACATCCAGTGGCATTCTTTTCAGAAAAGTTAAATGAAGCCAAGCAAAGGTATTCTACCTATGACTTAGAACTCTATGCAATGGTGTAAGCTCTTAAGAAATGGAGACATTATTTGTTGCCCAAGGAATTTATTGTGTTTACTGACAATCATGCTTTAAGCTTTCTTAACAGTCAAGAAAAATTGAACCATAGACATGTTAAATGGATGGAACAACTACAAGTGTATACTTTCACAATTAAGCACAAAAGAGGTGTCTCTAATAAGGTAGCTGATGCATTGAGTAGGAGGTTGCTTCTTGTTCATGAAATTTAGTTAGAAAGCATGGGTATTGACTGTTCAAAAGAGCTGTATAAAGAAGATTCTGATTTCAAAGAGGCTTATGATGTTTGTGTGAACTTGGCTAACACATTCCATGGAGAGTATGCAGATTTTGTTTTTGCAGGAAGGCCTCTTGTTTAAGGGCAATTTGTTGTGCGTCCCTAAGTGCTCTATGTGGGACAACATCATCAAGGAGAAGCATAATGGTTCTTTAGGAGGACATTTTGGCTTGGACAAGACACTAGAACAAGTCACAAGGTTCTATTTTTGGCCAAAGGTGCAATCAGATGTGAGAAAATATGTAGCTAGTTGTGTAATCTGTCAAAGAGCCAAATGTGTGTCTTCAAATGCAGGTCTATACCAGCCCCTTCCCATTCCCAACAGACCTTGGGAAAGTATCAGCATGGATTTTGTGCTTGGGTTACCCAGGACAGCCAGAGGGGTTGATAGTGTGTTTGTTACTGTTGATAGGTTCAACAAGATGGCTCATTTTGTGCCATGTAAATGCACAAATGATGCATCTCATGTTGCAGGTCTATTTTTCAGAGAGGTAGTAAGGATGCATGGTTTACCATTGTCCATTGTGACTGACAGAGATTCTAAGTTTGTAGGTCACTTTTGGAGGACCTTGTGGAAGAAGCTGGGCACACAGTTGTCTTTTTCATCAGCCTACCATCAACAAACTGATGGTCAGACTGAGGTGGTTAACAGGTCTCTTGGAAACCTTCTAAGGTGCCTTACAAAGCAGCATGGTTTGGCATGGGACTTGGTTATCAGTCAGGCTGAATATGCCTACAATGATTCAAGGAATAGGAGCATTGGTAAAAGTCCTTTTGAGATAGTTTATGGTTTTCATCCAAGAGGGCCACTTGAGCTGAAAGATCTCCAAGGTTGGGATAGAAGGAGTGCACTTGGTGAAGAGTTTGCTGCCTCCATGAAAATAGTTCATGATCAAGTCAAGTTGCAACTAGAAAAATCAGTCACAAAGTACAAAGAAAAGGCAGATTTGAAGAAAAGAGAAGTACAGTTCAAAGTTGGTGACTTAGTCATGGCATATCTGAGGAAAGAGAGGTTGCCAAAGGGTCAGCCAATGAAACTCCTGATGAAGAAGATTGGGCCATGCAGGATAGTGCACAAATTCGGTCTAAATGCATATGAGATTGAGCTACCAGATGGCCTGGGTATCTCTCCAATTTTTAATGTTTGTGATCTTTTTCCTTTCCGACCTCCATTGCCTGATGAAAGTGGATTAGATGTGGTGGCTGAAGATACTGATTGGATCAAGGATTTGCCTCCAAGCAAACCTTTACAGTTGGAGTGCATTCTGGAATCCAAAGTTATCAAGAAGACTCAGAGAGGTGTCTATAAGGACTACTTGGTGAAATGGAAGGATCTTCCTAATTCAGAGGCCACCTAGATGACTGAAGCAGATATCTTGAAGCATGGCATAACACTTCAACAGTTGGCAACTCAAGGGACTTGAGTTCTTCCTACAAGGGGAGTATGGTGCAGGAGCTCCACAGTTTTGTGTTGTTGTTCCTAGTTAATTTTCATGTTATTTGTTTACCTCTAAGGCTTTGAAAGCCATTTTTGATGTGTTGAAATAAAAGACTTAGTCATTTGTTTGACTAGTCTAAAATAGAGTGAACTAAGGCCTATTTCATAGGAAGTTCTTTTAGAAACTTGGTTTTATGAAGATAAAACTTATTGTTTTTATTAATTCTGCTTTTTCCTTCAGTTTCCTACCTTTCTTGGGTAGTTGTACGGACTGAGAAGGAAGGGCAACCGGTGGGAAAGTTTCTATAAATATGGAGTTTGTAAACATGCCAAATATATATATGAAAGGAGGAGTCTTTTAAGGAGGAAAAACTATTTTTCTGCAATTTTTTCATTGAAACAGCATCTAGTACGGCCTGGTACGGATCCCCTGTGAAACAAAATGTCAAAAATTTGTTAGATTTGTAAGATATCTTTCATTGGCATCTATTTGGAGTTCTTAACACTCCTGTAGAAGGTAGAAACAATCTAATTTGTAGAAATTGTTTTGAAACCCTCTTAACTAGGGTTTGTGCACAAAAATGGTGTATTTGCCCTCTATCCTCTGAAAGTTTCGACCATTTTCAGAAGGATGGAGGAGATTGGGTTAGGTTTTATTGTTTTCTATGGTTTGCAGGTGGAAGACTCCTTCTCCAGGTGTTTGGCATGATCCAATCTAGTCAAAAACAGTGACTAGTTGGAAGAAATGGTATAAAACAAGGTTTGTCTTGTAAATATCCACATGCACAGTAAAATGGAGTTTAGGCTGTTGTCTTGAAGCAAGGACAGATCACTGAGATGGATTGGTAAGGACTGGAGAAGGTAGATTTAAAGCACTCCCTAACAAAATTGGTTTTAGACCATTTTCTTGAAGAAAAAGACAGTTTCTGATTTCTATACGTCAGCAGTACAGTACGGCAATATAGTGAAGGAATAATATCTATCCTCTGTAGGTGTTTGGATGATGCAACAATGGTTGATGATCATTTAGGATTAGGGAGGTTTAATAGTGTGTAAATGATCTCCTTATATACAAAGATAACTTTCCTTTCATTCACTGTTTCCTTGTAGACAGCCAACTGTCGTACTTCCTGTCAGAGCAAATACCATGGTGGGTTGTTAAGTCAGTGGAATCTATGCATGTGATGTTTTGGATCTTTGTTAGAAAGAAGTTGTTGCAGATTAAGTTCCTCAAAGGCTAGAAGAAGAAGTGTCATTCTAAAACTGTCATAGGACAGTCAACCTCCAATTTGCTGTCCTTTGTCTTTAAACACAGTGTGGGCCTGCAGACAAGTAGATGGTTGTTTTGTTTCACATCTAATGGGGACTATGCACTTAGTGTTGATGGTTATCTGAAGCCTCTGGAAGAGTGTTGAAGGCTTAATCCTTGTTTATGCTACAAGGTTAAACACTCTTGACTGTTGTTCCTCCATGACAGTCATAAAGCAGTCCAAATTCAATTTGTTGTCCTCTAAGGTTGATACATATAAGTGAGTGGTTGTTGTTCATTGAGTGTCTAGGTATGCAATTGGAGTTGAGGGCCATTTGAGACCTTGAGAAGTTGTTAAACAAACTCCATAAGACCTAAGCCTGCTCTTAAATACTGTCCTAGAACAGTCCCTCTGCTGTTACTATCCATATTCCTAGAAATGCAGAAAGTTAGTCTTTTGGTCAGAGACCTCATGATACTTATGTTTCCTTGACAAGTATTTGTTATCAGTTGTGTGAAGACACTGTTGGTAGAGGTGTGAGTAGTAGATTGTGAGTTCTTGAAAGGGTGCTTTGTGATTATAAGTTGGATGGAGCAATGACTCTCCAAGTTGAGAAGTGGGTAGCCTGTGAGGAGGACACTAGATAGTGGTCCTAGGCTAGGTAAATCTCAGTTATAGTCTTGTGTAGGCTTTATTTTCACAAACACTTTTGTAAACCTTTTAGAAGGAAGCTAAGTTCATTGAGTGAACTACAACCTATCTACCTTCCTCTGCATCATAATGCTTACAAAATTGAACTCCCTGATGATATTGTTATTTCACCTATATTCAATGTTGCTGATCTAACATTATATAAGAGTCCTGATACAGGAGAAGGTACAGTAGATTCTGTCCAAGACAATGCAGAGTGGGTGCAGTATTTACCACCTAAGGAACCACCGAAGATGGAGTGCATCTTGGATAGTAGGACAACCAAGAAGACAAGAAATTAGACCTATTTTGAGCACTTAGTCAAATGGCAAGGACTTCCAAACTCAGAGGCCACATGGATGCTGGAAGAAGATATCAAAAAGCAGGGTGGTGATTTGCAACAGTTAGTCTCTAAGAGGACTTGAGACAACTTTCACCCAAGGAGTATGGTGCAGGAGCACCTAGAAAATCATGTTTTGTGTTGTAATAAGGTCTATTTGACCAATGCATTTTCATTTCTGTTGGTCTCTAGGTCTTTTAGGACCTAGAACTCTTTTTCTAAGTCCCAAGTGACTTAGGTCACATTTGTCAAATTGCTAATCTCAAGACGGTTGGTCTCCCAGCCGCTTGGGATCAGTTGATTTTTCTCCCAGACCGCTTGGAATCAGTTGGTTCTCCTCAGGGCGAGTTTATAACCCAAAGGAATGAACCAAATAAGTATTGGTAATCAGATCATAGAGAAGATTAATGTGATTGTGTATTGTGCTAAGGAGAAATAGAATGATTATGTTTCGTCAATTCGATTTCTGTTTCCTATAACTACAAATTGTATAGCTGTAGATTTCCATTCTTTTTGTGCTTCTGTTGTTGCAATATGTCAATGTGAAGCATTCCACTGGTGAGATTTCTGTTGAAATCAATGGAATGGCTTCATTGTACAAATATCTATTTTTGTTTTATGTTTTGTTTCATTGTTCGGCGGTGTAGAGGATCCAGACAGTGCGAGTTGCACAGTAGGTTGACCTAGCATCTCCATGTGCTAGGGTTCAGAAGAAGGTAAACTGTGCATCGGTGTATTGGCAAAGCAAACCCTAATGTGGCTGATAGTAATTGTCTCACCGATGAGTGAAGGTTAAAGGTGACATCAGAGTGATCGGCGCATCGGCCAAAGATTGCAAGTGTGAACAAGACTCACCGAAGGTAAATGCCATCGGCACATCGGGAGACAAGTTAAGAGTTTCACCGACGAGAAGGGTCTCGCCAATAAGGTCACTTCCAACCGGTGTGGAAGCCGTCATGGTTGAGACGAGGAGGAACTTAACTGTCATCGGGCATGGGCAGAAGGATGAAAGACTTGGCTGATAGAAGTAAGTCTCGCTGAAGATAAAGTGAAGTTGAGCTATCAAGGTGAGTTTGGCCACGGAGAGACTTAGGAAAGTCTTTCCAATGGTGGTTATCTGACCGATGGAGATATATCAGCAGTTCATTTGTTAGTCTAGCCAACTGTGAGTAAATTAGGGCTCGTTCTATGTTTCCCGTTGTGCACTCCCCATCATTATCAAATCACTTCTTCTAATCAATTCAATTCATCATCGTTATTCAATCCAATCAAATCATCCAATAATTCCAAGCAATAAACTTAAATGCAAATCATCTTTAATCCATGCCAATCAAGTCAATCAATCCTGCTAAATTATCCAATTGCATCCTTGGTTTTGTTCTGGACTCTTGTTGTAAACCAAATCAATCAATTGTCATCATAATCAATGGGATTTATCATCCCCAATCCTAGTGTTGTTCTCAGGATATATCATTCCCATATCAACAACACAATCCTCGCATTATTCTCGGGATAAATCATTCCCACATCAACAATGTTATCTATCATCAATCAATCAATCAATCATTGGTTTATAGCTTGACATGGGCAATACCTTGTTTGCTTTTGTATCATTTGTGCATGATTGCTTGCTTGCTTGTGTGTGTTATCATTTTTATCTTACATTTGCATCAAATCTGAATTGTTGGGATATGGTGTTGTACACCATTGCATATTTTTGATATATTTTTATAATGTTGTAATTAAATAATTATTTAGTTGTGATGCACCTAGGTGGTGTGGTTAATCACACTATGTAATTATTTGGGTCCACTTTATGTTGTATTGTAACATTGGGATATTATTTGTATTATTTGATTAATTGGAAAAATGTAGTACCAATAGTCAAATGTGGGGTCAAGTGGTTTTGTGTAACCCATGGTTTTGGGGCACATGGTTTTCTCAATGTAATGTGTGAGCTTATATTATAAAAGCAAGCACAAGGTTATTATTTGAGGTTGGTTGGATATTTCATTGTAGGTGAACGGGGGTTTTGTGAGAGGTTGTCATTGTATTGAGCTCTCTCCTGTAAGTGCAGATTGTGAAGCATGGTAGGTGATGTGTGGATTCATGCTTGTACACGTGGAGGCTGCATTGGAGGTGCTTGATGGTTCAGGGGTGTTCATGGAGGCTCATGAAATGTATTGTAATGTTTCATTGCTGAATAATACATGTGAGCATGGATGCCTTTGGAGGCTGGGTTTTTCCCGGCAAAACACCCCTGGAGGCTCATGAAATGTATTGTAATGTTTCATTGCTGAATAATACATGTGAGCATGGATGCCTTTGGAGGCTGGGTTTTTCCCGGCAAAGGGTTTTCCCAGGGTATATATTGTGTTTCCTTGTTGCTTGTTCATTGATCTTTTGCATTATGGTTGTTTCTGCATCTTGTTTCTCCTATTAGGTTATGTGGAATTGGTTTAATAAGACCTGAAAATTTCTAACAGTTGGTATCAGAGCCATGTTTATGGTTGAGGGAGGTGTGAGCTCCTTGGATGTGTATAACCCTTATGTGTGTAGATCAGGTGCAAAATGGAAGCCATGGCAATGCATGGAAGGATTGAAGGCATTACAAGGTTTTGTGCAAGTTGTATTGCAGATTGGGGGTTCTGGGTATTGGAGATTTGCCGTGCATATTGCAGATCTGGTGATTGAAAAATCATGGTTGAAGAGGGTTTCTATGGTTTGGCTTCATGAAGGTTTTGAGGAGGAAATTTCACAAATGACCTCCTGGGACAAAACAGACCTTGCCATTGAGTCCAGGAGGCCTGAGAGATGAAGATTCATATAAAATATGCCCATGTTCGATTATAGGAGCAAAATGCAAAAAAAATTAGCCACCACAAGTACGGTTGTATGGCTGTAGAGGTACACAGAGATTTAAAAAAAATTACTTGCACAATGTTGGATTTTTTCTATAGTTGAGCAAAAAATTTTGATTAAAAAACCAAACTATAGAATGAATTTTTTTAAAAGATATGAAAAAAATTAAAATTAAAATTAAAGGGGGGACGGGGGTCCACAGACCCCCGTACCGTGCAATCTGTGCAGGCCCTACAGAAAGTATCGGCAAGTACCACCGGTCCCCCATCCTCCCGTCATCCATGGCAACCCCTTAACGGGTTTTAGAAAAAAAAAACTTAAATTTTTTTTATTAAACCTTCTTAAAAAAAGGGTCCCCTCACGAGGCATTTAAAAGTTTTTAAAAAAAAAAATTATTAAACTTTTTTTAAAAAAGGTTTTGGGCGGTGGAAGTTTTTTTTTATATGACAGCTATTAAATTTTATATTTTGGACTTTAATAAATTTAAAACCTCCTTATATATGTTTTGGAGTCCGATGGAAATAAGACAAATTGGAAAACTCCTACAAATCCGCTGTCAAAGACAAATGATGCAGTCAACCCAGTCATATGCCACATAAGTGCCACATGTGTTTTTTGCCCAGTCAGCATGATGATGTCAGCAATGACATCATCATGGTACCAAGGGCCCACTAGGGGTCCATATTTAGCCCTAGGAGTGCCTTTTCTTCGGGGGGCATTACTTTCACATACAGTATCAGTTTTCTGACTTCTTATAGGCGTCGGAAAGCTCTCTCTAAGAACTACATAGTGGTATAGGTTTGGTCATCAGATTTTTCTGTTTGTGTCAGAATTTGGTACCTAAATCCTGCTTTGCTCCAGTACAGTTTTATACTCATAACTTTTTCATACAGAATTAGATTTTTGATTTTAGATAGGCGTTGGAGAGCTATTGCTATGTACTATAGTTTGGATCATGTAGATTTTTAGTTTGGTGTGCAGAGAGAGTGTTGTACTTGTTTGATCACTTGTAGGAGCCTAAGATTCAGAGTGTGTTTACGAGTGCATTCAGATGGATTTTTTTGGCACAAACTTGTGGGAGTACTTGTTGTTATGAGACCATCAGCATGGTATAGCAGGTTTTTAGATTTGGTGCTTCCTGATATAGGTTTATAGGTGTTTTCAGAGTTTGGACTTTGATGGAGACATGTACAAGTTATCTTTTGGTTTGAGGATATGGTTGATACTCGTGTGAGGCTTGGAGTCTCGTTTCAGTGGGAGTTGAGTATAGGTACAGTAATGACGATGATTATGGTGTCATGGATATGCATGCACATTTTTGCATTGGCACGACATGATCATGTATGTGATTGACAGGTATGGGCTATGATGTTTGATTCATGATTACAGGTGGTGTTGTGGTGTTGTTTTTAGGGGATTGTTCTTATCTCCTGGATGCTTGATTAGTTCCTTGACTATGGTATTTGTTTGTGGACTTGTTGGCACATCAAATCTAGAGTTGATTTGGTGTTTGAGTCTTGGAGTCTACATGTTATCTTCTTTGATATATCAGTTTGCATGTTACATTTGTTTTGGATCTACGAGTTATGTAGTTTTGTGGATTAGCTACCCCTTGGCTACAATGAGATGACTCAGATATGGACTGTCTATATCCACCAGATTGATTCAGTGTTTATGCAGACTTCATTAGTTGGTCGTGTCTATGGTCATTTGTGCATTGGTATGTTGCATTGGGATAAGAGGATGGATAATTAGAGTGCCTGGATAGTCGGTTGTTGGGACTTGCAGCATGTTTATCATGATGTCATGGAGAGCTTGAATACATGGTTCTATGTTAGCTTTTGACAGTGATGGTTTTATCTTCTTGTTTGGAGATTTTGGTTCACTAGACCTTTTGGGAGCTGTTGATGTTATAGTGGGATTCCTTGATTGGTTTGGGGCCATGGATAATCTTCATTTAGGAGATGGTTACTTTGTTGTCATGGATAGGTCGGTATCACGATTCAGTGGGAGCTTAGGCAGCATGTTGGATTCATCATACATGATGGATGATCTTCTGCAGTGGATGTTGGTGTCATGGAGGAGCTCTTGGTTTTGAGGGTTCTTTGACATTTTTAGTTTAGTTGTCAGTAGATGGTTATCTTCATGTGAGTGGAGATGTCGGCATCTTGGTTTACCATGGAGGACTTCTTTGAGTTTTTGGTCGAGGTGTCAGGTTTATGATTTGTCACTATGACATGCTTATCTTTGATTTAGAGATGTTGATATTGTGTCTTGATTCTTGATACCAGTTTAGAGTTTTGACATGATACAGGTTCTCTTGAGATAGAATGTATGCATCATTGTACGCTTTGTTGCATGTGATCTTCTTACGAGTAGATGGTTAGATCATGATGTCATGATAGGCTTATTGATTATGCAGATATGTAGTAGGAGCATTGATAGTGGTCTTGTTTATTCTCTTGGTATTGAGTACTTTGATCATTTACTTGATTACTTCATGATGGTGCTATGTTGCATTTGGAGTTTGGCATGTATTGGTTAGTTACAGGTGCTCTTGGATACTTGGAGACTTAGGTGAGGCTAGAGTTCTCTTGTGATTAGAGACACTTGTTGAGACAATTATTCTTTAGAGGGTTCAACAGATAGACCAAGGAGCCTTACACTTGTATATGGACGTGAGTTCATTATGGACTTAGAGGAGATTGTTCTTGGAGAGAGTCTATGTGACTTGGTGTATTCTGGAGGAGCATTCTCATTCCCCACTCTTGGTCTACTCGGCGATTTATCATCTATGAGGTATTGCCCCTCCTTTTAGATGCATTTTACTTTATGTTTCATCTTCTCATAGATATGGATCTTGAGCTACAGTTATTGGTTCTGGAGGGTTCATTTGAGGCATGTTAGCATGGTTATCTCCTTGTTCATATAGTTTGATTTATGATGTTCATTATGAGGAGTTTAGGAGATGTGATTGGGCTTATTCCTGGTTATGGAATAATTATGAGTTTGATCTACCTTGATTAGAGAGGCTTACATCCATGTTGGTTACACGTTATATATGTTCATTTGATCTTATGAGATTGAATGGTTGGGTGTTGTTGAGGCTTTTCATTTGGGGTTGTAGAGGAGATCATACTTGACACAGCTTAACACTTTGAGGTGTTTGTAGAAGGACATTATGATTTACAGGTTTCCTCTCTTTGTCTTATGACTATTTCCTAGCGGATCATGTTGATATGGTTGGGCTTGGGAGAATTATGGTGACATGTTGTGAGAGAGTATGCAGTGATTTATCATGCCTGTGTGGATCATTGTGATTGTTCTTGATACTACATTGGCTTGTTGATTAGCCACTCCTTGATTTGAGTGTTGATTGATAGACTTGGTATGCCATGGATCTATTTTCAGATTTAACATTACCCATGCAGTGGGAGTTCCTGGATGTATGTGTTCTTCATTGACAGGTTTTATACATGGAGCTTGTGATTGTAGTATATGGGTTGGATATGTTGTTGGCATGAGTTTATTGATGTTGTTGATACCTATGAGGTATGGATGGTTGGATGTATTAGCATATGTTGTGGGTTCTATTTCTAGTCATGTGGGTTTTTTACCTTTGACAGCAGCTTGGAGCCTTATGATTCACTTGGATTTTATGCTTGTGTTCTTTAGATTGGTGCATCTTCACCTTGGCATGTTCCTTTCCTTCCATAGGTGGCATGTTGGAGGATGGCAGGAGTTCTTACTTGAGATGGTGGTCACTTTGATTTTATTGCAGGTATCTTGATGGAGCACGAGAGTATTCTAGAGATTCATGTGATTTCATGTTTGCTTATGATGATGTATTTCATGTATTGACCCTTATGCAATGTATACAACAAGTGGGAGAATGTTGGGATATGGTATTGTACACCACTGCATATTTTTGATATATTTTTATAATGTTGTAATTAAATAATTATTTAGTTGTGATGCACCTAGGTGGTGTGGTTAATCACACTATGTAATTATTTGGGTCCACTTTATGTTGTATTGTAACATTGGGATATTATTTGTATTATTTGATTAATTGGAAAAATGTAGTACCAATAGTCAAATGTGGGGTCAAGTGGTTTTGTGTAACCCATGGTTTTGGGGCACATGGTTTTCTCAATGTAATGTGTGAGCTTATATTATAAAAGCAAGCACAAGGTTATTATTTGAGGTTGGCTGGATATTTCATTGTAGGTGAACGGGGGTTTTGTGAGAGGTTGTCATTGTATTGAGCTCTCTCCTGTAAGTGCAGATTGTGAAGCATGGCAGGTGATGTGTGGATTCATGCTTGTACACATGGAGGTTGCATTGGAGGTGCTTGATGGTTCAGGGGTGTTCATGGAGGCTCATGAAATGTATTTTAATGTTTCATTACTGAATAATACATGTGAGCATGGATGCTTTTGGAGGCTGGGGTTTTCCCTGCAAAGGGTTTTTCCAGGGTATATCTTATGTTTCCTTGTTGCTTGTTCATTGATCTTTTGCATTATGATTGTTTCTGCATCTTGTTTTTCCTATTGGGTTATGTGGAATTGGTTTAATAAGACCTACAAATTTCTAACACGAATCACTCCCAGCAAATATTCATATCTTGTACCTAGACAAGATTGTATTATGCTGGGGCACAAGACACATCGTCACTTGGCTCCTTATACCTTGGTGCATAACGTCTAGTGTTATATCAAACATCATGGTTGCTCACCGTCATTGCAGCATAATGCATCCTTCCCTTTTTCTTCTATCCATCCCCTTATCTTTCTTCCTTGACCAATCCCTTTCATTTCGAGAGCCTACCCATGTTTGTCCAACTCGCCTATCCTCTCAAGGGGGCATCAGCATCCTATCCTTTCATCTTCTATCCATACCTTTTCTTTTTTGAAATGATGTTACTCAACATAAATCTCATCATCTTGAACATCATCTCAAAGAGGGGCAAAATGTAGGCACTTAAAATTGTCCATGTCCTAAACAACACCTAGTCGACACTTTACTAGACATCATATGCCATTTTGTCCTAATCCCACTTGCAATTAAATAAATCTTATTTGTACCCCTTTCACATGTCTTGAATAATTTAAATAAAATAATTTAGATTATTCCCTCATCCTATACCACATGCAAACAAGTGTCACATGCACAACTAATTTAAATAAACTTTTATTTAAATTAGACTTATCCTATAAGTGTCACTTCATAAAATCCCACTTATTCCCACTCTTCTCCTAATTTTGGCTACTTGTCATAACCCTTTATGGTGCATCATAAGCACTAAGTTTGGCTTTCAATCCTAGCCATTCACTTCACACAATTGACTTTTAATCTTAGCCATTCATTTGATCCCCTTTCCCTCTATAAATCAAACTTCATTTTCCTATCCAAACTCTCACACTTTCTCTACTCACACACTCATACAAATCATTTTCATACAATCATACAATCCTGAGCTCTATTATGTTGCAACTGTGAGCAATCAACAAACCTTTGACATCGTGCATCCTCATGCAAGATAGAGAAGAGCCATGGAGATCAATCAAACATAGCATGGATTTGGTTTGCTTTGCATATCTATTTTTGTTTTCATTCTAGTTTGTCCTTCATGGTGCATAGTTAGGATTTAGTTAGTTCTCTATTTTTTAACACTAAATCTAATTTTCCCTAGCCACACATTGTACATACAATGATGTCAAGTATGCATCAAACACTATTGTGTGTAGTGTGATGATAGCATTTAAGTGTTGTTTATTAAAAAATTATTGCACATGTTGATGTTTATGTCCGTGAGTAATTATGGGCATGAAATTTGCCTTCTAGCTGCTCTCTCCACATTAATATCCCATATATGCACTCATTAAATAGATAAGGATCAGCAAAAAACCTAAGTTTTCTAATTAATGCACCGTGACATTTCCAAGGTTAGTGCCTAGTTTTGACACTAGATCCAAGATTCATTCAAACCTCCAAAGTAAAACCCATATGACCCTTAATTTATTTTATGTGCTCAATATTATTGTCTTCATGAACCCCCCACATGCATTGACTATATCTCCCTAATGTTACATTCAACTCCCTAGGAAAATATTGCTTTATCTAAATAATATTACATTCAACTCCCTGAGGAAATATTGCTTTATCTAAAGTGTGGTGTCCCATTTCAAGATGAACCACAACTTCATATATTATTAAATATTTTGTGCAAGGTGTAAAACACCTTTCCCAATAATTCTAAACTCCATTAATACATCTAGATCCTTCTAAGGGTCTACACTTTGCATAAGGGACTCTGTTCTTCCCTTGCTTGGGTAGAATATTCAATTCCTAGCTTTTCTTTCACCAGTCAAAACTTTTAAGGTCTCTAAACATCTTATCATTCATTGTCCCACTTTTGTGGAAGCTCAAAACCACTTGAGATCACTTTTTTATCTTGGTTGTGATCTCTTAAGGCTTATTTATTGTTTTCCCTACATATGGACAACCCCAAGCATAATTTGTAATTATTTGTATATGTTATGTAATTAAATTACAACCTTCCAAGGCCCTTAACTCATTGTCTTGGAATATTTGCATACTTCTAAGGATTATTTATCATTAACCCCTACACTTCTTAGCCTTGCATAAGCTTAGAGCCCCAAAACAAGAACATTGTTATCATTGCTAGTTGGAGACACTATTATTTAGTTCCTCTATTTTGTCATCCTTCTCACTTTTTAATGTTTTTGTACTTGATTATACATTAGGACAACCTTTAGACAACATCAAAAAATTTCTCAACATTTCTATACATTGAATATACATCTAAAACATCAATTTAGGCATAAAATAAACATTCTTTCATGCTAATTTTATATCAGACCTTATAGGACAACATCATATCAGCTATAGTTTTAATTTCCTTTGAATTCTTTAAACTTTTTTAATCATCACACATAAATTATAAATCATCATTTAGCTACATACAAACATTATAAACACTTAGACTTACATATTAAAGTTTGGTTGCATAATAGAACACATTAAACAAAAGGTGCATTATTGTTATATCATTTTGATAATTAGAATCTCATAATTTTCACTTTATCTTGTTTTATTTAATTTTATTGATTCATTTGAAATTGTACAGGTTAAAACATTACATTTAGTAGAAGATCATACAGGGAAGTCCATTTAGGAAATCTACAATTAGACAATACATTCATACTAGTTGCATTCAAATAGGCATATTTTTCTTTCTTACATATGTAAGCTAGTCTTAACCATTGCATTAGTTAGTAAACATATTAAACTTTAGAAAACACAAAAAATAGAAAAAATAGAAAAACCAAAATGTTAATTAGGTTTGACATTGCATACCCACACATTCATGTGCCTCATGATCTAACTAGACACCATAGGGATGTTACAATAAGAGGGCTTTCTCCCTCTTTCATTTCTAGTTATCCTCCTTGAGAAACTTGTGCTAAAATACAATTGAGAATCAATACAACATCATAGGTACCAAGGCTCACACCTGCACTCCAACATAAATTTAGGTGCTTTGAAATTACATCTCCCAATACTGAGCTATTGTTGCCCCTCAAACAAACATAGCTAATAATCCTATTTTCCATCCTGAAGACCTCCATAGGATACTCTAAGGATTAAGACACATATTGATTTATCCATAGGTCTCTCATTTTGGTTTTTGTTACTTAATTGATGTGTTTATCAAGACCCTTATGATTGACTCTATTTGACCACATGACATGATGTAGCCATTAAACACACTTGTTGAACCCTAACCTTCTTGACAACTAGATAGAATTATTCCATTCAAAAAGATAACATAACTTGGATTGACATGATTCACACTTGGGGTATCTATTATGAGGCTTCTCCTTAATGTGGTCATAAAGCCTTGATTTAGGTTTTCTCTTATGGATTTGTTTCAAGGACATAGCAACTTGCTCTGACATAACCCCAAGAAGTCATGTGGTGTGGTAATTTTTTCAAAATATTTCCTAAACATGTACATTTAGTGAACCCAATGTCAACTAAATAGTCTTTTGAGCATGTTTCCCTTATTTTCTTATAACATGTTTGGGTGTGAGTGCCCTCATTTTCCAATTAGATATCACACTTAGGAAGAGCTTTTAGATAGTTATGCTTGTCAACCTATAAAAAATGAACCTATGCCTTCAAAAATCCACTCTTTTAATATGTTTCATGATGTCAACAAAAATCCTAGTATGTTGATCCCCTACTACTGGAATCAACCACCTTATGTTAGCTAAGACAATCAATATAAATACTTTACTCATGAAACCTAATCATTTAGCACTACTTACAAAAATAAATACAAATGACTCTAGTACTTTAAGAAATGGTTGGATACCCTTAGACTTTAATATGAGTAATGGGATAAAGTACAATACACCTATCCACACCAACCTTATGAATGTGTGACTATTAAATCTTGTCTCCTTGTGCCTTGTCACGTGATTGACTATTCACCTCTTCTCTTTGATCAATTGATAGAACATTGCATAGTATATGGTGATCAATCCTTGGAGAGGGATCTTGGTGTACCACACACCCTCTTGAGTCTACCTAGGAATAGAATGGCGTCGAAGTACCTTTATATGCTTAAAATAGCAAATTGTCAAGAGTAGAGCACTCTTGAAGAATATGATATTCCTAAGGACCCAAATTCCCTTGAAGAACAAAGCTCTCTTATTGACCAACCTCCTTCCTTCCCCAAGATCTTTTGGACCCTTTACTTTGATAGGTTCAAGAGTAGTGTGAGGGAAGGAGTAGTTATCATATTGATTTCTCTTGAGGGGAGGGATTTTCCCTTTGATTTTCAATTAGACATGTACTACATAAAAAATATAGCTGAGTATGAGGCTTCAACCTAAGGAGTCATGATCACTTAATGCATGGGTGTTAAAAACCTTATAGTTTCCAAGGATTCATAGCTTATTGTTAACTAAGTTTTTTGAGCTTATCAAATGATTTTTGAATGTTTACATCCTTATAGTGAAGCTATTCAAGAGATAATTCAATAGTTTAAATTATTTTCATTCAATCTATTCCTAGATAGGAGAACTATATGGTCAACTACATGGCTACTTCTTCAGCCATGTTCCACCCTAATTCTTAATTTTAGGATTCAAAATTCATAGTTGCTATGTGAACCAGACCCTTAGTAGGGGTTATAATTTTCCCATAATTCTACCCTATGCTAATGATAAGTTTGTACCTCTCACTACAGATTTTATTGAAATTTATGAGGATATTTTGGAATATCTACATGCTTACAATGGGCTCCAATGAAATCATCACAAGAAAGAATACTCCTTGATACCTTATCTTGGTGATCATTGTAGGTATGAGATGAATGTTCTAGAAATTAGCCAGGATATTTTAGAATTATCTCAAGCTCCCCTACAATTTTAAGAATGAAACACTTCCTTTATTGAGTTCATTATTGAGATAAACATAAGAACTTTTGTTAAACCAAGAAAAATAAAACTAGGTTTTGATTGTACTCTAGCACTCCGCATAGACATCCACACACTATGCTAGCATCTGAGACAACAAGCTTCATCTTTTGGTGCCAAGTTCTATTATTTATACTATTTACAATTTTGATTCTAATTTCTTGATTATGTATTTTAGTTTCTTATAAATTAGCATTTTCCAACCCAACTCATATTTAATGTAGTATAGAAATTAAAGGAATCACTTTTTCTATATTATAGCAATATCATAAGTGGCCTCCTGAGTCAAAAGTGTTTGAAAATCTTGAATATGTTGTTCTAGATTTTTAATTTGGGAGACAAGGGTCTTAATGGATTCTCAAGATCAAAGTTTGATTCTATGTTTGAAAAGGTCATGGTTGACATAGAAGGTATTGTGGTCAATCTCAGAAGAAGGATTTCCTAAATAGGTAATGTTGTGCTAGTAGGATCATATGAAAATGCAGGGATGTTAATTGTCATTGTGGTCATGGTGGAAAAAGGTTGAGATTTAGACACATTTCTATAGCTTCTTTGCACAATGTTTTTAGAATGAGAATACTAGGTCATAAAGCTCATAACATTCGTGAGAGCCTAAAACACACAGTGTAATATGTTTGGTCAATAAATCAAAAGGTTTTGAAAAGTTGTTTCATGTCAGGTTCACCAAAGATGTGAATGATGGAAAAAGATCTCTAGTCTATTACATTTCACTCTTAATTAAAGTTGATTTATAAATTAGATTAAAACTTCCTATGATTAACCTAAATCTTACAAATACAAATTGAATATGGATGATTTCATAGAAACAAAATTCAAGAAGTAGAATGAAACATGTAACAAAACCTGATACTAAAATCTAGGAGCCTCAGCCAAGGATGTCAGTACGTCGTGTGAATGTCTTCACCTTGCTCTATCATTTGTACGATACAATATGATTAGTAGAGTCAAGTAGTTCTTTATACCTTCCCATTGAGTTTCTATTCTACCTATGTGATTTTGCAATCAACCTAAAAAACAAAAAAGAGGAAAAGACACAAGTGTAATATCAAGATAGACAGATAAACTATAAAAACTATGAATGATAAAATTGATAGGAATGACAAATTAACAACTTGCAAACCTCTGTGCATTTGATTTTCTTTAAAAAACCTACTTCTGAGAGAGAGAACTTTTAGGACTACTAAGGAGCTTGCCAGGAATGGTCAAACCCTTGCTTTGGACTTTTGACCTTTGTTGGCAGGGAACAAGACATGCACTAGAACTTATCGCAAGTGCAGTGCAGAGGTCAGGGCCGACATGAAAGGCAGGAATTAGGTTGTTTTGTAAGGGACACATCCCTATCCCACTGTATATGTAATATATAAGATATAAGTAAGATTAGAGATGTAGAGATAGATGAAGATAAGAGTACAGAGTAGAGACTTAGACTTGCCATTTTGTATATGATAATGATATAAATATATAAGGAGATATAAGGATTCTAGTTAAAGACTTTTGTGCATATGAATGTGAATGACTAAAGTATCTATGTTATAATTCTACCGCTTTATGTGATTACTCACTATTGTTTTTTATTATTCTGTCACTGTCACATTTGGGATATAAATAGACTTAGAAACATGACCTAGGCTCAGATCTCCAGACTATGTCCTTTTAACATTTTCTTGCCAACATTTGGTTATGTTTTTAGGACCCTAGATAGAACAGTGAAGAATAGATAAATAGGAACAGGAAAATGAATCTAGAAGGTGAAAAGAAAAGTGACAGAATTTTTTTTATGATTTGCAGAAAATTCTCTTAGGACCTACCCTTGTGAGAGGGGGGCAGGAACCTAAGTGGATGACAAATTTGGAAGGGGGAAAGGATCTGAACATACCTACAAAAGGATGTAACCATTCAAGTTAAGTCAACCATGGGATACAAAAAAGATTAATGAAAAAACATATCTAAAACACCCATGGTAAAAGGGGATAACAAGAAATTAAGGAAAATTAGTGAAGCAATACAAACCGGAATGGAAATGAGCATGGAAGAAAAGAGACTAAAACAAACTCAGGAGAGGCAAGAAAGATACTGCAAAAGAATGGAAAAGGAGGAGAAATAAGGAAAAGATATACTAAGAAAGTTGCAGAAGAAAAGGGAGAAGATAAGTGCGCCAACGTGGGTGCAGCTGAACAAATAGATACAACAAATTTCATGATAGAAGAAGAGTGTGCCATAAGGGCTATTGCAGAAATAACAGAGATTGATAAAAATGAGAACCTAGAACCCATAACACTACATATTGATAAGGCCAAAGAGATGCTTATAAATCTAGAAGGAAGTATTACTGGTTATGACGATTCCAGAAGGACATGGGAAGAGGACTATACCAAAACTCTAACCCTACCACAATCAGGTAAATCACCAGACATTCACCCTAACCTCACTAATGTCTAGATTAGGATCAATGAACAATGGGAATCAATAATGAACCCCATGAAAAATCTTCAACATTTAAATTTTCATGGGGAATATATGGATTATTTGGTGAATCAGAGTGTGATAAAAATAGGAGAAAGAGGAGTAGATGTGGTACCATATAACATTGATTTAAGTAGTCCAAGATACTCAAGAGAACCGTTATTAAGAACTAACAAAAGGTCACTAACAAACAAAAAGATATCCCCTACAATGAAATGACAATTTGAAAAGAGACAACCCCATGACCAGAAGTCACCCCAAGTGCCCTATAAATCAAGAAGAATTTCCACATAAGAGCAAAACAAAGAGATAGATACACAAAATAAAGTGAAGAAGAAATCAGAAAGACTTGCGAAGAAATATTAGGAAAGGAATACTTTGACATACAATACAAAGAGATAAGGGTAGAGAAGGAAAACCCTTAGCACAAAGAAAAAATAAGAAGCAACAAAACAAAACAAAGCAAACACACCTCAAAGAGGTTAATATATAGAAAACACAAAAGATGGATTCACCAATTAGGCTGCCAGTGTTTGGGAAAGATACCATAGAAGTGCAGCAAAACATATATTTGTATTAGAATCTACGTGGCAAAGGAAGAATGTAACATAGGACTGGACCAAGCTATTTAATTTTGTCAGAACCCTAAGAAATGAAGCATTGAATTGGTATAGAAAGACATGTCCTAACCATGAAAAATCATGGGATGAGATCAAGAAAGCATTCCTAGATAATTTTGACTCACCAGAGATACCTACTAAAGGAGTAAGCAAAATGCGAGACATGATCATGAAAGAGGGAGAATCTATTGAGGACTTTCACAAAAGATTTAAGGAAATCACCCGCAAGCTAGAAGAACCATTGACAGAGAAGCAGAGGATCGAATGGTTTATTTCAGGATTAAGTCCTAACATCAAGACATCTCTAGATGGTAAAGAATTCAACTCATATTTAGAAGCGATGACTCTGGCATGCCACATAGAGTCACAAACCCAGCACAGAAATGATAAAACTAAGGAAAACATGGAGATAGAAAAACTTAAATTAGAATTGGAACAACTTAAACTCGAGCAAGAAATCCTAGCACGAAAAGAGATATTGAACATATGATGCTCCTATTGTATGAAAGGACATCTACGGAATGAATGCTTGATGATAAAATGTGAAAGGAAGGCTACTGCAATGAAGGTAGACATGAAGATAATACCAAAACGGAATAACACACTTTATTGCAGTAAATGTAGAGACTGGGATGACCATGGGACAAAAGACTATCCATCACAACTCTTCATCCTAAGGGAAGATGATGATGATCATGAACCATGGTGCAATGCACACCACAATAATAAAGAAGATAACCACAACATGGCCTATGTAAAGGGAATGGTATAGAGACCCTTATATATCTAGAACCATGGATACAAAGCTCCTAATTGGGCCAATCAGAGGAATGCTAATACATTACATATTACAAGCCCAAATTACATGAACAACTATGAAGATAGAAGCCAATATAATGGATATAGAGGAGGTAGAGGCCACATAAGGAGTAGGAGAAGAAGAACTGATGCAAGTTGTTACAAATGCATAAAACAAGGACATTTTGCAATTGTGTATTGGGGAGATAAGAAGAAACAATGTATATTTTGCGGTGGTGCAAACCATGATTTATTTACCTGTGACAAAGCTCAACAATACTTTATAAATTCACCTACTCAATCAAAGAGTGATGAGCTACAAGGATTTAACTCACAAAAGGGAGCTCAGATAATAAGGAAAATACCTAAAGAAATAGCATAGGCAACCAGAAGGTGCCATAAGAAAAATAAGTATGAATTAGAGAATACAGATGATGAAACATCAGAAGAAGAATATTATGACAATAAACAAACCTACAAACAAAAAAAAATATAAGGAAAAAGAAAAACAAAACCAAATTTGTGGTAGTTACAAGGCAACGAACCAACACCGCAAAGTTAGAAAACAGTGACACTAAGATAGAAGAAGAACAGGAAGAAAATATGTTCTTCCCTAATAAAAACCAACATGACAAAATTATGGAGCAATCAAAACAAATAATATCTAGAGAAAAAAATAAATAAAAACAAACACATTTCTTTTCAGAAGAAGTACTAGCACTCAAACAATTGTCACAATTAACAAAACAACATAACTTGATTGACAAGTTAAAACAATTTTGTAAATATTGGAATAAGGAACAAGGTCAAAAACCACAAATTCAAAAAAAGGGAAAGACTGAAAGGAAATAGAAAACAAGACCATTAATGATAAATGCCCATATAAACCATCATAAGATTAGATAGGTTATGGTGGACTTGGGTGCAAATGTGAATATGCTACCAAAAAGAGTATGGGAAAATTAGGAAGACCAACATTCGTAGAAACACATGGTACAACATTAGCCTAGTAGATGGGACAGCCATGCCTACATTAAGAACCTGGAAGAAGGTAGACATGAACATAATGGGGATAAAACAATTGGTAGACTTTGAGATAGTAGCAATGAAGGAACCATTTGATTCCTTCAACGCACTATTAGGTCTTCAGTGGTTTGTTAATGCAAATGGGATTGTGGACTCAAGAAAAGAAGAAATATCATTCACATACAATAATAAAATAGTACATATACCCTTAGGAAGACACATGGATGAATCATATATAGAGGAACTCAATCAAGAAAACTACACAGATGATTCAAAACAACTATACTCTATCACAAAGCTGCCCAAATATGAATCGATAGAAGAACCAAATTCTAAGGGAGAACTATAGATAGAAAGTGATAATTACAACATAGATAGCGAAGATGTACTAGAGGCCTTGATGCAAAATGAACTGGAGTTGAAAACCTAGAGGGTGGCAGGATTTTGCAGGATATTTATGGTTAAGATTACAGATGAATCCTTGCCGCAAACTACCGCACGAGCAATGTAATTACAACAGAAAACATATGTGGTAGATCAGAACACCACCTAGATAACACATCTCAAAGTTTATAACTCAATCACATAATGAAAGGAATCTCCCACATTAAACTCCCAAAGTTTTTAGGAGTAGGAAACCTAGAAAATTATCGAAAAGAAATGGAAAAGACCTTTACAAAAGAACAAACAAGATTGGATGCATTACAACACACATTAATCTATAATGCTGCTAGTTAGTGGAGTACACATAAAAACAAAATTCACCATTGGCCGATACTAAACATTTTAATAAAAACTAGATACTTGTTAGAAGGAGTATATGACATCATACCATAGAACCAAAAACATATATTGCCGCAAGACCACTTAGAGATGTGCATATTGGTCTAGAAAGAAAGAAATGAGTACAACACAACATTATACATGCAACTATTTTATTGGACACTATCACCAGTGGCACAAACTTGGTATATAAACCAAGAACACATAGTAGAAACAAAAGAATGGAATGAATTACAAATAGATTTTATAAACACATTATCATTCTATAACCCTAACAAACATATCCACACTACATTTCTCAAAATAAAGTAGATAATATTCAAACCAACTGTAGAAGTTGAGGGGGAGCCACCACAACTAAGCATTCCACCGCCAAAGACTGAGGGAATTTGGAAATTAATACAATGGAAGGACAATGAAATTAAATACACTAAACGTAGATGTCTTAGAACACAACAACAAGATAATGAGGAAGAAAAACATAGTTTAGAAATAGAAATAAACTAGGGGGAAAGGGAAATTGAAATACTAACAGGACCTAAAGAAAAATATTATATTGAACCATTTAAACTTTGAGAGGAAAACATAACCAAAGAGGGTGACCCTAAATTGGCCAAGATAAGGGATTATTGGGATGAAAGAGTAGTAGCACAAGTCGTATAAATATTGTCAGAGTTTGAGGACCTATTTCCTAGAACATTCATAGACTTGAAGGGTATAAAAGACGAAGTAGGTGTTATGAAAATACAACTAAAAGAGGGAGCCAAGCCATAGAGGAAAAGGTCATATTGATTAAATCCTAATATGAAGAAAAAGGTAAAAATAGAACTGGACAAAATGATTGCGGCAAGAATCATAAAACCGGTAGAAGATGCAGAATGAGTAAGTCCAATGGTAGTATAGAACTGGTGAAGTGCAAATATGTGTGGACTATAGAGAATTAAACAAAGCATGCATACATGACCCATTCCCAAATATTTTTACTGAGGAGATATTAGAATCAATAGCTAGAAGCGAGATATACTCATTCACTGATGGATTCTCTAGATACCATCAGGTTAAGATAAGGAAAGAAGATCAACCAAAAACTACTTTCACATCAAAATTTAGATCATTTATGTATACAGTCATGCCATTTGGCTTAAAGAATGCACCTGTAGTATTCAGAAAAATAATGATAAATGCATTTAAGGATTTCATTCATGATTTCTTAGAGGTGTATTTAGATGACTGGACGGTTATGGCTTAATGAAAGATCATGTGCAAGCATTACAAATGATTCTTAACAGATGCAAAAGTCTCCAAATATCCTTAAACCTAAAGAAGTGTATGTTTGTGGTACCTTTTGGCACCTTATTGGGACATATCATTTGTAAAGAAGGGCTAATGGTAGACCTTTGAAAGTTACATTGATAATGACATTTCCCCTGCCAAAAACAACACTAGAGGTGAAAACATTTTTGGGATACACTGGATATCACCACAAATTTATCAGAGGATATGCAACTATCGTAACAACATTTGAGGAACTACTAAAGAAGAAATATGGTAAGAATATTGAATGGAATGACCAATGTCAAAATTCTTTTGACATATTGAAGCAAAGGATCGTCGAAGCACCTATACTGATATTTTTGGATTGGAATACACCATTTCATGTACATGTGGATGCATCAGGAATTGCAATAGGGGTAATGTTGGCACAACCTAAAGGTAACAAAGACCACCCTATAGCATTTGCTCTAGTAGGAAGCTATCAAAGGCAGAAAGGAATTTCACAACTATAGAGAGAGGCTTTAGCTATGGTATATGCACTACAAAAGTTCAAGTATTATTTATTATCCATACCATTCACTTTCTATACTGTTCATAAACCCTTGAAGCATCTATTCAACAAACCAATTACTCAAGGAAGGATATGTCGGTGGTTACTCTTATTCCAGGAGTTTGACTTCAAGATAATGGTAAAACCTGGTAAAAACAATCAAGGTCTAGATTACCATCTAGGACTAAAATAGTGGAAGAACTAGATAGTCAGGAGCAAGATTTACCTGGTACAAATCTATTTAGAATAATTGTGGTACCAGAAGAATTACATGACATAGAAATCCTATTATCCATAGGAAAATATCCAAAAGATATGTCACCACAAGAAAAACAAACTCTAATGCGGAGATCTCTTTACCGTACACACTTATAGAAGGGGAACTACATGTTATAGGTAAAGATGATATAATAAGAAGAGTAGTGTACCAACATGAAAGAGAAGACATATTAAGATAGGCACATGAGGTAATATCAAGAGGCCGTAATTCATGGGATATAACCACAAAAAAAGTAAAACTGGCTAGACTATGGTGGCCTACAGTGTTAAGGATGCAAAAACCTATGTTAAACAATGTGACATTTGCCAACGCATAGGAAAACCAACCGCCAAGGATGAAATGTTGCTCATACTGTTGATATGTGCCAGACAACTGAGAGGGGGGGTGAATCAATTGTCACAAAAACTTAAACACTTACTGTAATTAACCATTCATCACTTATCCACAATTACTATGATTTAACAATGAGTGCATGAAATCAGAAACTTAACAACATCAAACACAAGAGACACCAGATTTACATGGAAAACCCCAAGGTGGGGAAAAACCACGGAGAGGATTAACTCTCAATATATATTGCAATCTTGAAATAATGATGTTCAGGCTTGGTCACCCCACGGGCCTAAACATACTGGCTTACTGCCATGAAGAACAACTAGGTCTAGTAGACTCACTGTCTCAACCCTAAACCTAGCAAGATTACAATAAGGGTTGTTAAACCCTGAGGGCTATTAAACCCTACTGGTGGCTTGCTTCTAAATTCACTACCACAATGAACACCTTTCTTTAGTGTGAATAAACAATTCCATAGCTCTACTCTTCCTCTGCTCTGCTCTTCCTCTTCTTTCCTCTGCCTCTTCTTTTCTCTACCTTTGGATCTTTCTTAATATATCATGCCTTAGCTGGGACTCAAACATGATCTTCCATGCCACAACACGCTTCCACAATCTTCTAGAGATCTCTGCAATCACTGGGATCAACCAGGTTGGCCAAGACTGGTCACATGCTATGTTATCTAGGAACAATCTTCACACACCATCTCAATTTCTTAACGCGGACCAAAGTCTAGATAGGAACATGATTAGGAGACATCCACAAGCATGTTATAATCATCAGGAGAAACCACACAAACCTTAACCACTTTATTCATAGGAATCTTCTCACTAAAGTACATGAACTTTAATGTCTTCAATTGTCATAAAACAAAGATAGCTTGCGGACCACCAAACCATGAACCATTGCAACTGTAGGCACTTATCATCATCTCAGACTTCCCTCTAGAACCGTAGAGTAAAAAACTTTATTACGGAGGAACGCAGAGCCAAATACTGTCTTCCTGTCTCAACTGAACTTACAGAAAAAGTAGGCTTCACTCCGGTGAAAACAACTCGCTGAGATCTTCATGCGGATGGCTCAGACCTGAAATGTAGCATCCTCAGATATACCTCTAACTTACTTCCAATCCGCAGACCACAATCTTCAAGAAGGAACAAATGTGGAACAGTTTATCAGACTGTTCTTTAGCATACAACTCACTATTTGTACTGCACTTCTCTGTGGCTTATTTCTTTCAGAGAGGCTAATTTTCTCAATATCCTCAACATACAAGTCTTATAAACAAGTAATGGAATAGGATACATTTGACACCAATGAGAACAAGAATATGTTGACAACAATGACAACACTGATTAGGCACATACTTGCAGCAATCTCCCCCTTTGTCATTGATGGCAACATATGATGTGAAAAACTGTAATAGCCATCAAGACAAGATTCTCCCCCTTTCTCTTTACACACATGCACTCTTTCTTTCTCCAAAGTTCTCCCCCTTTCTCTTACACATCTACACTCTTTCTCTTACAGATCTGTACTCTAAGTTTTTCACATGACTTCTCTCCCCCTTTGACATCAATTGCAAAGGGCACATACTTGCACTTTTCTACTCTGATCTAATCCCTCTTCTAAACTTTTTGACTACTCCCCCTTAGAAGTAGCCCTAAAAAACATCAATTCGGACCTCTGAACACCTCCAGACTGATGCACCATTGTGCATCTTAGTTTAGAGAAGGAGGGGTGATGACCCCTAACTTTTCTTTAAGACACTCAAAAGTATCCTTGGGCAAAGGCTTGGTAAAAATGTCTGTAATCTGATCCTTGGTCAAAACATACTCCAACTTCACTTCATTCTCTATCATTTTTTCTCTCAAAAAATGATACCTAATGGATATGTGCTTGGTTCTTGAATGCATCACTGGGTTCTTTGATATGTTTATGGCACTTGTGTTGTCACAAAGATTGCAATAGGTTCTTCATACACAACTTTGATGTCCTTTAAAGTCTACTTCATCCATAACACTTGAGTGCAATTGCATGTTGTTGCAATGTAGTCTGCCTCCACAGTAGATAGGGATATTGAATCTTGTTTCTTTCTCAACCAAGATCTACTAATCTTTTTCCCAAGAAGAATGCACCTCCACTTGTACTTTTTCTGTCATCCACATCTCCAGCCCAATCTGAATCAGTATATGCACTGAGAACAAAGTCACTATCCCTGGGGTACCACAAACCATAATCTATTATGCCTTTTAAATATATTAGAATTCTCTTGACTGCCATCAAATGTGATTCCTTGGGTTCTACCTGAAATCTTGCCACAAGACACACTGCATGCATTATGTCAGGTCTAGTTTGAGTTAGATAAAGTAACCCTCCAATCATAGATCTATACTTTTTTTGGTTTGCCATGGGTGAGTTATCATCTTTGCTCAACTTACAACCAGTTATCATAGGTGTGCATACTGGTTTAGAGTCTTCCATCCCAAATTTCTTTAACAACTCTTTCACATACCTGGACTGAGAAACGAAGATACCCTTATCTGATTAACTTATTTGCAGACCTAAAAAGAATTTCATCTCCCCAAACATAGACATTTCAAATTCATTTTGCATTTCTCCAGCAAAAACTGAGCACATACCTTCATTGCCTCCAAAAATAATATCATCAACAAAAACTGCAACAATCAGAGTGTGTTCATCATTGATCTTGAAGTAGAGGTTACTGTCTGTCATAGCTTTACTGAACCCTATCTATATCAAGTACCTGTCCAACCATGCATACCATGCCCTAGGAGCTTGCTTCAATCCATACAGTGATTTCTTCAATCTACATACCATGTCCCCTTGCTCTAATGACTGAAATCCTTTCGGTTGTTCAATATAGACTTCCTCTTCCAACTCTCCATTTAAGAAGGTAGACTTCACATCCATTTGATAAACCTTGAAATCTTTGTATGCTGCAAAAGCCAAAAACATCCTTATTGCTTCAATCATTGCTACTGGAGCAAAAGTTTCTTCAAAGTCTATTCATTCAACCTGAGCGTATCCTTTGTGTATCAATCTTGCTTTGTTTCTTACCACTTCACCATTCTCATTCATTTTGTTTCTGAAGACCCACTTTGTACCAATTACATTCTTGTTTGTTGGTTTGGGAACAAGATCCCAAGTCTAATTCTTCTCTATCTGCATCAATTCTTCTTCCATGGCCTTTATCCAATTCTCATCTTTACATGCCTCATCCATAGTTTTAGGTTCAATCTTAGAGATCAGACAGAAATTTACTTGTTCTTCTACAACTTTTCTTCTGGTTAAGATCCCTTTGCTCTTATCTCCTATGATTTGATTTTTAGAATGACCGATTCTTACATATCTTGGAGTTTTGGTAGCACTTGCCAGAGCCTGTTCTTCTTCATCTGTGTTGTCTTCATGTTGCACCACTTCTGAAACATCTAGATCATCTGACTCATATCACTTGGCTCTAAAGACCTTTATTTACACTCATCAACTTTGACATTTGCACTTTCAATGATTCTATTCAGCCTCTTATTATAGCATTGGTAGGCCTTACTCTTGGTGGAGTAACCAAGGAAGATTCCTTCATCACATCTATCATCAAACTTGCCTAAATCTTCTTCTCTTTTGATATAACATCTACTACCAAAGACTTTGAAGTATTTCACAGTAGGAACTCTACTATGCCACAATTCATAGGGAGTTTTTGAACTATTACCTTTCACTTGAACTTTGTTTAGGATATATACTATGGTGTGAATTGCCTCTCTCCAATATGCTTCTAGAAGATGAGCTTCCTTCATCATGGTTCTAGCAGCTTCTTGAATTGTTCTGTTTTTCCTTTCAACAACTCCATTTTGTTGTGGAGTTCTGGGTGCAAATAATTGTCTCTTTATTCCATGCTCTTCACAAAAGAAATTGAATTCATTTGATGTGAACTCTCCTCCTCTATCAAATATCAAACATTTAATTTTCAAATCCATCTCATTTTCAACCATTTCCTTAAATGCCTTGAATTTATCTAGAGCTTCACCTTTCTCTTTTAAGAAGGTGACCCAATTCATTCTAGAATCATCAATGAGCGGCATGAAATACCTATCTCCTTGCAAACTTCTTACTCTGGTAGGTCCACACAAGTTTGTATGCACTAGCTCAAGTAGTCCTCCAATTGATTGATCCTGGCTTTTGAAACTTGTTCTTGTCTGTTTCCCAAATTGGCACTCCTTGCAAACTGGATTAGAAGGCTTCAGAGGCTTAGGCAAATCTCTAACAATCTGTACAGTACTTATCTTCATAATATTATCAAAATTTATATGACACAACCTTCTATGCCATAACCAACTTTCATCAATCCAAGTCAACAATCAATAGTTCTTGGTTCCTTTCAAGTGATAGATATTACCTCTGGTCTTCTTACCAGTTGCAATGACTGTTCTGAAGCTTTCCCTGATCTTGCATCCATTATCCTTGAAGCTTAAGTCATAGCCCTTGTCACACATCTAACCCACACTCAAAAGATTGTGCTTTAATCCTTTCACATACAAGACATCTTCAGTATTATGCTTGCCATCAAAAGAAATAGATCCTTTTCCACAAATCCTACTAGTTGTATCATCTCCAAACCTAACCAGTCCACCATCATATATTTCCAAACTTACAAACTTACTTTTGTCACCAGTCATGTGGTGAGAGAAACCACTGTCAATAATCCATTCATCTTTGTCCTTGATGATCTGAGTAGCCAAAGCACTTTCCATTGGTTTTTCTTCCTTCGTACAACTAGAAGAATTAGTAGACACAAGATCTTCCTTAATAGCAATGAACAAGCATTCATTTATAGAGGAATTAGCATTATCTGGTTCACCATTATCTGATACTCCTTCATCATCATCAAAGTTTTCAACATAATAACACTTCTTTTGGGTCCTAGGCCTATTCTCATAACTTCTTCTATTTCTTTCAATTCTTTGAGGACATCTAGAAGAAAAATGACCTACTTTACCACAGGAAAAACATTTGAAAGGCAATTTGCCTTTATACTTACTGGATCCTCTTTGCAGCCTGTCCACAAAGTTGGCTTCAACTTCATCTATCTCATCATTGGATTCTACCTTATACTTTTCTGATCTGGAAGTACTTCTAGGAGTACTGGCTTTGAAGGCAGTCTCAACTTTTGGCACAGCATCATCTAACTCCCTTATCTCAAAAGCAGTAATCTTACCAAGCAATTGATCCCTATTAACTATTTTTACCTGCATGAATTCTTCAATCGCAGCCACCTTGTGAACTTAGGATTTGGGCATAGATCTAAGTGTTTTCGTGACAATTTCCTTTTCATCGAGAGTTCCACCTATGGCTTTTATCCCTGTAACAAGTTCATCAACTCTTTGCATAAACGCTGATATGTTTTCATCATTGTTCATCTTCAAGCTTTCATATTTCACTTTCAGACTTTGTAACTTGGCTTCCTTCACAGAGTCATCTCCTTCATACAAATTTTTCAACTTTTCCCATACCTTATTTGCAGTTTCAAGATCTACCACTTTCGTCAGTATTGAGTCAGTTAATGAGCTTAGCAAAGCATCCCTTGCCTTGATAGCTATCTCATATTCTTTGATTTTGTCTTCAGTTGTCAGACCATTTTGAGGAATGGTGTATTCTGTTTCTACAACTTTCCAAACTTTGATACCAAGAGAAAGAAGATGGCTTTTCATCTGAGCCTTCCAAAGAACATAATTAGTTCCATCAAAATGCAGCGCTTCCTTCTTGTAAGACATTTTGGATCTTCCTCAAGCTATTAAACTTTCTTCAGAGGAACTTGGCTCTAATACCAATTGTTGATATGCACCAGACAACTGAGAGGGGGAGTGAATCAGTTGTCACACAAAACTTAAACACTTTCTACAATTAAACATTCATCACTTATCCACAATTATTATGATTTAACAATGAGTGCATGAAATTAGAAACTTAACAACATCAAACACAAGAGACACCAGATTTACGTGGAAAACCCCAAGGTGGGGAAAAACTACGGAGAGGATTAACTCTCAATATATATTTCAATCTTGAAATAGTGATGTTTAGGCTTGGTCACCCCACGAGCCTAAACATACTGGCTTACTGCCATGAAGAACAACTAGGTCTAGCAGATTCACTGCCTCAACCCTAAACCTAGCAAGATTACAATAAGGGTTGTTAAACCCTACTGGTGGCTTACTGCCAAATTCACTACCATGATGAACACCTTTCTTTATTGTGAATAAATAATTCCTGAGCTCTGCTCTTCCTCTGCCCTGCTCTTCCTCTTCTTTCCTCTACCTCTTCTTTGCTCTTCCTTTGGACCTTTCTTAATATATTCTCATTTTCACTCAAGGACATCTTTTCCATGACTCAGCTACAAGTTTTTATACACTACATCAACCTTGGAATGATCATCAAGGTCGACATCAACCATTGGAACAATCTCCAAGGTCAGTATTACAAACATTTACAAAATAGGTCCTGACCTATTGCAACATCATGCAAAGGGAATGAAATTTGGATCATGTCATGCCTTAGTTGGGACTCAAACATGATCTTCCATGCCACAACATGCTTCCACAATCTTCTAGAGATCTCCGCAATCACTGGGATCAACCAGGTCGGCCAAGACTGGTTACATGCTATGTTATCTAGGAACAATCTTCACACACCATCTCAATTTCTTAATTCGGACCAAAGTCTAGATAGGAACATGATTAGGAGACATCCACAACCATGCTATAATCATCAGGAGCAACCACATGAAACTTAACCACTTTATTCATAGGAATCTTCTCATTGGAGTACATGAACTTTACTATCTTCAACTGTCATAAAAGAAAGATAGCTTGCGGACCACCAAACCATGAACCATTGCAACTGTAGGCACTCATCATCATCCCAGACTTCCCTCTAGAACTGCAAAGCAAAATACTTTATTGCGAAGGAATGTGGAGCCAAATACTGTCTTCCTATCTCAACTGAACTTACAGAAAAAGCAGGCTTCACTCTGGTGAACACAACTCACTCATATCTTCATGCACATGGCTCAGACCTGAATTGTAGCATCCTCAGACATACCTCTAACTTACTTCCAATCCACAGACCATGATCTTCAAGCAGGAACAAATGCGGAACAGTTTACCGGACCGTTCTTCAGCATACAACTTACTTCTGTACTACACTTCTCTATGGCTTACTTGTTTCTTCTAGAGAGGCTAATTTTCTCAATATCCTCAACATACAAGTCTTCTAAACAAGTAATGGAATAGGATACAGTTGACACTAATGACAATAAGAATATGTTGACATCAATGACAACACCGATTAGGCACATACTTGCAACACAGACCAGTATTAGCTCAAATCCCATTCAAAAAATGTGTAATTGATTTTATTGGACCAATAGACCCACTAGCCAAATACTCCAAAGCCAGATTCATCATATAGGGGTTGAATATTTAACCAAATGGCTGGCAGCTAGTCGCACTAGGGACTATACCACAAAGACTTCCACCAAATTCATATATGAGAATATAATCACATGATTTGGATGTCCACTTAGTATAACAAGTGATCTGGGTCAACATTTTATGAATAACATGATTGCAAAGTTACCACACAACTTCAAGATTACCCATAACAAGAGTTCACCTTATCATCCGCCAGCAAATGGGGCAAGCAAATCTCTAAACAAGATTATTGGAACCACACTAACCAAGATGTGTGACAACAATAGAGAAGATTGGGATTTGAAAGTAAATGTGGTACTATGGGCTTACCTCACATCATATAAAAGAAGTATCAAGTTCACACCATTTGAACTAGTGTATAGAATAGATGAAACATTACCAATAAACTTTATAATTCCAAATCTACGCACCGCACTCACTCTGCAATTGAATGAAGATGACTCCCTAGTAGAAATAATTTAAAAACTAGAGAAATTAGATGAAAATAGAGTATATACAAGAAGTATCCAAAACACAAGAAGTATCCATACAAGGTGATGGAGGTGGATAAAGACGTCATGTTCTCAAGGGTTCTAGCAGACGTAATCTATACAAAGGATGTTTGCAAGTATATACACATGCCCATATCAGAGATTGATCATACTAAATTTGAAAAACTATGCCAGACACTCCTCCAACCTGACCAAACCAACTACTTGCCAAAATACAGTGAGATAGAAAAAGTTGGATGTATGGAAGGATTATCTAGATTTATGTGGAGAGCATGACTGGGTTAGGATCATTCTAATCGGCATACATGATGATTACATATACTTGGACAAACTACACTACATACCAAAGCAAGTGATTCAAGCAGTCACATGTTGAGCGATTCAAGTAGTCCAAGAAGGTAATTAAGAATGAGAAAGTAATGGAGCTAACTGGAGCCACACCAAATGGATGAAGTATGAATGTCAATGAAATTATCAACCTCATGGTAAAATACGCAACCATGGGGATTGCCTACAAAATTTAATATGAAAACCATGAAGGGTCAGCCACTGGGACAGCCATTCATACAACATATTAGATGGTTGTAGATGGGAAAGACTTTGACCTGTGTGAAGTGCTAAGGAAGCAACTGCTAGAAAACCTATAGAAAACAAAGAGCTCAAACTACAATTTTAGGTATGAAACCCTAATCATATGCCTTGCTTTCTATTTCATGAATGCTTTACCAAATTATGGAGGGAAGATATGGCAAATAGACACAACAGTTGCAAAGCAGATTACCCAACACAGTAAAATGTTTAAGGACAAACCCTCATTTACTGCTACATATTAGGGGTTCTTCAAAGCCTTCCAAACAAAAATGCAAGCTAGAGAGAGGATACCATATGAATCGGTAAAACAATATATAAATCACATAACATTCATGGTAGATAAATATTACATCTATATGGAGGTGGCAGAGCCCAGGACATCTTGGATATCCAAACTTCCCTATGAAATTACTAAAGAAGAGATATAGGCATATGCCCAAAATTTGCTGAGTAAATTGAAAGATCCAAATGCGGAGAGATCTAGGACATACAAGGAATTTATGGACAAGCAACAAAAAAAGGATGCGGAAGAGAATACAAAAGAACAAGGAAAATTTACATGAGAAATGGGGCGTTCCTCTACAACCTAGCTCTTCGGCATCACAAACTAGCACAACACTACCGCATGCCAGTACTACAAGCACACTACAAACAAGGAAGTCTATCAGACTACACTCTGCCACTCCTAGCACTCAATCTACGACAGAACTAGCAACTTCATCACAAACCATATCAACACCATGTAAGGCCTACCCTTGTCCAACTGGTGTGTATCCTATTATTCACCTAGCTCTAGATTAAAATGATAAAATGATTAATTATTATATAATATGGTTGCCAGATGGATATAGGTAGTGATTGGTTATACATCCTCATTAATATGTTAAATTTGCTTCAGCTATAATATGTATATGTGGAATTAACTTTGAGATTGAGTGTGCAGGTATTTCTAACAAAACCACAGATACTCGAGATTATTCCACACCTTATGTCGTAATCCCTTGTGAAGCCGATCTAGTTCCACGAGGAACCAAGATCAACTCTATGTTTGGTGCAATGTTGTAATGTTGTAATATTGTCTTGCATGAGGTTGAATGGGTTAGGTCTACCCTTTTGTAAAATTAAATTATGATTTGTGTTGTAAGAATTGTATTTGAATTTCATTTTTTTTAATTTAAATTTTTGAGACCCTTTTCTTGTGTCTTAACTTGACCCTGGGTGTCCTAACTAAGTTTAAATTGACCCTGGGTTATACCCCATGGGTCTAGGGTCACTTTTGACTTGCGTAACCCTTGGTTAACTTCCGTATGGTCACCTTAACTTCACAGTGAAGTTAAGTGACGAATTTGGAGGCATGGGAAGGATAGGATGAGTGGGACCAACACTCAAGCCCATCCTTTCTCCATTTTCAAGGCTTGAAATGACTCCATGGTCCACCAATAATGGAGGGGCTTATCTTCTTGTTCCCTCACTTTTGGTGAAAGTCCCCATGAAGTGGTGTGGTCCTTCATGAGTGGGGTTATTTTTTAATCCCACTTGGGATAGTGGGGATATTTTTTAATTCCACTTGGGATAGTGGGGATATTTTATTAATTCCACTTGGGATAGTGGGTATATTTTATTAATTCCACTTGGGATAGTGGGGTTATTTAAATATTACAATCTTAAAAAAATGAATTTTTAATTCATCCACTATAAATTTAAAATTCACAAATAATGAGAGCCCTTGATCTCAACTTTTGATCCTCGCCCTCCATCATCTTTTCAAAAATCTATAAATAAGACCCTTCTCTAAGCAATTAGAGAAGACTAGATTTTGCAGGGGAACTTGATTCTTGCAGGGGAACTTCATTCTTGCAGGGGGACTTCATTCTTGCATTTTTATCATGCCTAATTTCCTCTAGGAAATCTTCTTCTAGCATCCTCATAATGCCCAATTCCTTCTCTATTCTCCTCTTCATAGCCTCATAATGCCGAAATTATTCTAGCCATCCTATATCCTCCATTCATTATCCCTTGCTTGTGATCATAGAGAGATTGTTTTTTTTTTAGAAGGGAGATTTGGAGAGGAGCCTGGAGAGGAACTCTACATCAACTTCATCCATTAAAGGGCTTTTTAAGGTTGTATTTCAAGGCCTCTCCTTTGCATTTTCTATTTCTTGCATGATAGATTTGTGAAATGAAATTTGATTTGTTGTGTTGTAAATTATGTAATTGTGGGGAAATTTATTTGGGTGTTGACAGAGCTTCTTCCACTTAGGAGAAATGCTCATCAAGTGTGGGGTAGGGGAGGAGTGATCCTCCTCGAGTACATGCCTTATTTCTTTTGAGATGTTGAAAGCCTTGAGGACATTTGTGTGACTTTAGAAAATTGTGTTATTTGGATTGAAAGTCAAAATATGAACTCCTTGGAATCTTTGTTGGCAAGTTGGCTTGAGGCCATGAGAAGGAAACTGTGTTGAAATTTAATTGAAGGGTGACACTCTAGAGCTGAGTGTGTCCACTCTCCTACCCCTCTTTAAACTCACAGTGGATGAGTTTTGTGTTGTGTAAATATCTATGGGTGTATTTGTGTTTTAGTGTGTTATTTTTATTTTGTTGTGAAGTGGTATTGAATTCCCTAGGTGTGTGGATGATCTCCCTAGCTCGGGGGTGACCCTCTTGCGGGTCTACAGTAGGGAGGAGAGTAGCTTGTGTGGTGTTTCTTTCCTTGTGTGTTATGCAGGTATTCTTGGAGCTATTTATGAAGTTTGGAGAAGTTTCTTATGTTGGGAAAATATTTTTATTTTCCTTTACTCTTAAGGCTCTATAAGAGAGCTTCGTGATATTAGTGACTGAATCCTGGTTGATTTGTCAAAAGGAGAAAATTATCTCGCTACGGTTGTACAAATTGTTATTTTTGGAGTTGTGAGGAAATGACTTCCTTATTGTATTGATAGCTGTAGTTTTATTGTTCATTTAGTTTTGCCATTTGGAAAGGAAATAAAATTGGATTAAAGTTGTGTAATTGAGTTAAATAGAAACTAATCTCATATTAAAAGTTTGTCTAATATGAATAGTGAATAGTAACAGAATAGTAAATAGTGAATAGTGAATAGTGAATAGTAAAAGTGGGATTTATTTATGCATATTGTATAATACGAATTGAATAGATGCTTAAACTTAGAGTTGCAATTCGGAAATACAATGTTTATATTTGTAAAAAAAAAAATTTAACTCTTTGCTCTGTTTTTAATGATTTATTGGATAGTAATCTGTTTTAACAAATTATATATATATATATATATATATATATATATATATATTTATTTATTTATTTATTATATATATATTCTATACTTTCTTTACAGTTAAGGAACTTATTAATGAAATTGTGAGTTAAAGTGAACTGAGATAATGGCGGTATATATATATATATAAATTAAATTTTAGAGAAACGAAAGAGAGGGCAAATGATCGTGCTTTGTTGAAAAATGATCTATCACCTAAAACAACTACTGTTCAAATGTAATTCGTGAGTGTAATACCCTGCTAACAACTGCTTTGTTTACTCCTTAAGCTTACGCCACCGAGCGCGCTTACGTGTGCGAGGGGGAAATACAGAGTAGTAAGGGAAAAATTTTGACAGTTCGTATCATGACCACATGTCACATGTGGACATGACATGCGTGTTTGCATGGGAAATGTGGGCATGACACACCGCAACAAACACAGAAAGACCCGAAGGTAGAAGAAATATCAAACGTGTTGATACAGCTAAGTGCGGAGAAGAAAAAGAAAACAACAAAGAAGAAACAAGGTGTAAAAAGGAGTATAATTCAGGAAGCAGGAGGAGTATAAATAGAAGAAGAGGAGGTAGAAGAGATACAACAACCACCACAAAAGAAGAAAGCCAAAATATCAATGGTGGAGATAACAACAAAAGCACAACAAGAACAACAAACACAAGAAGAGGCCACACTGGACTTGAAGGCATTGGTAAATGCCATCAAACACCATGGTATGCTGAAGAATATAGTAGAACTGTATAATGAAGTCTCCAAGGAAAATAAGAAAATAATAGAAAGAGTGGTCATTATCCATGTATAAAAGTTACCAAACACTGGAGGACATAATGGAAGACTTCCCTCAAGAATTGACATAAGCAATGAGGAAAAGAAGGGAACAAGCCCTAGAAATGGAAGAAGGGATGCAACATAAAGCAAAAGAAGAGGTGGATCCAAACATCTCTACTAGGCTAAAAGAAAAATTAATACAAATGCAAGAAAAATAATTAAGGACAAAATAGGGTGGATACCCTAATATGATTATCAAAGGAGGAGAGACAGAAAGTAGAAAAGGAAATCAAGGACATCATAAAGAAAGCATATGAAACAATAAGTGGAGAAGAAGTAAAGGAGCAAGAATAAGTGAAATCACCTCAGTAGAACATACAGGAGATTGAACAAGGAGAAACATCATAGCAAATGGGGAAACAGATACTCTAGAGGCCTCTACCTCTGCCTCCCCTGTACAATCAATCAAAGATTTCTTGGTGCAGCAAAAACAAATACAATTGCTAGTTACTCCATAGCTACTACAACTTCCTTTAATTGGAGCACAAGTCAACCTCTCTGATATCTCACCAATTCAAAAGTTACAAATGGGGGATATCTTTCATGCCACAGTAAGGGAGGAAATTTTACAACAACATGTAGATAGCACAGAACAACTACAAGAGGTGGTAAATATAATTCAGAGTCAGATGCCAAATGCTTAGAGAGATACAACACTGCCACTAACACAACAACTAAACCAATTGGTTAATAGCCTACATGCATAACTAAAATATCAAGAAACTAAGGTGTAACAACAGGTAAGGGATGAAATGAATAAGAAAAGAATGGCAAAGGCTTCCAACAAATGTGCATCAATGCATACACAACTAGAAACACATCAAAAACATCTGGCAATCCATAGGAGAAACAACTATACCATACCAATTTTGTTTGCAGTGGCCTACTACTCTACTAAGAATATAAAGGATCAAATAGATAGTCAAGAAGCCTAGATAGCACAAACTGCAGGAACATATGACCCCCTTAAAGATATGAATGGAGCAATAAGGGCACAAATTGAAACAGTTCACACATAGCTACAACAACTACAAGAGTAGAGGGAACAAATCAAGGCACAAGTTAAGCAGTTGAGGGAAGTTGTAAGCCTTAGATTAGCACATTTAATAAGAATATTAGTAGAGGCTAAGAAAAATGCTCAGAAGATTTAGATTCCTTCTACTATAGGAGATGCAGGAAAGACAGATATTGAGTTAGAGGGCCAGATACAGATGCTACAATAGGCCAACAAATAGTGGGATACTACCCTGGCCCAACTAAAAGTGATCTACAAGAACATCTTACCTGGTAACTAGCACTGCATGTCTTGAGGACAAGACATAGTTCTAAAAGGGGGGAATGATGTTGGCAATGAACATGATAGGCACTAGAACCTACCGTAAGTCACTGCAAGTGCAGTCTGAAGGTCAAGGCCAACATGAAAGACAAGAATTAGGTTGTTTTGTAAGGGACACATCCCTATCCCACTATATATGTAATATATAAGATATAAGTAAGATTAAAGATGTAGAGATAGATGAAGATAAGAATACAAAGCAGAGACTCGGACTTGCCATTTTATATATGATAATGATATAAATATATAAGATATGAGGATTCTAGTTAAAGACTTCTGTGCATATGAATGTGAATGACTACAGTATCTAAGTTATAATTCCACCGTATTATGTGACTACTCACTACTATTCTCTATTATTCTATCATTGTCACGTTTGGGGTATAAATAGACTTAAAAACATGACTTAGGGTCATATCTCCGGACTGTGTCATTTATACATTTTCTTGGCAACATAGAGTTTCTATATATTTATTACGAGATAAATTTTAGATTTGTATAATTGCTTTATAGAATGATGTTAGGGTTAGCCGGCAGAAGATATCAATTAAATGCAAATAAAGATTAAACAAAGAAATGGAAATACACAGAAATAATAATAGCGAGAGACAAGTTTTAACGTGGTTCACCCAAACTTGGGCTACATCCACCAAACAGAGAGTCCAATATTATTATCCAGTAAATCAAACCGATTATAATCAGTAATCCCTGCAACTCAATACGGCTGCAAAATGCTACAATACAATATATCAAAACCCTAACCCTTAGCTGCTTTTTATCAAGCTTTTTGTCAGTTACAAAAATAGGGTTTTCTTATGTCGGTCAATGAAAAAATTAACTCCCGGTGCATTATGAAATAATAAAAAACCGTGTGAGGTTTCGGGGGCGTTGCCCCCGAGCCCCCACGGGGCCGCTGCCCCTCGACCCCGCCCTGTATCGCTATAGGGAACACGCCAGGGGCGCTGCCCTTTGACCCCGTCTTGGGGGTGCTGCCCCCAAACCCCCGCAAGGGGCGTTGCCCCTTGACCCCGTAGGAATTTGGGGGGAAACCGCGCCGATAAAAGTAGGGTAAATATAACCTCCGAGTCTGATTAGGCTCCATATAATAACAATCTCCCACTTGGAGACTGATCAGACTCCACACCATATCATCTCCCACTTGGAGACTGATCATAACACCACTGACCCTGTAGCTCCCACTGGAAATAAGCACCCTAGACTCTATTGTTTTTTTTTTGTTGTGTTCAGTCTAGAAGACCAACCGAAGCTGAAGAGGAGCTCAGCTTCTCCCTTGTCACTGCCTTTGTCAACATATCTGCTGGATTGTCATCTGTATGTATCTTTGCCAGCTGTAACTGTCCATCATCCAACACTGACCGAATGAAGTGATACCTCAACTGTATGTGTTTGGTCTTTGAATGCAAGGCAGAATTCTTTGCAAGATGTATGGCACTCTGGCTGTCCGTAAACAAATAACTGTTAACCTGTTGTGTGCCCAATTCATTCATGAAAGATTGCAGCCATATCATCTCCTTGCTTGCCTCTGTTGCAACTACATATTCTGCCTCTGTGGTGGATAAAGCAACCACCTTTTGTAACCTAGAAATCCAACTCACCGCTGTTCCACCTACAGTAAAGACATAACCTGTAGTACTCCGCCTGGTATCAATATCTCCTGCCAAATCTGAGTCTACATAACCTGCTAAATCAGTATTAGAGCCCCCAAAACATAAGTGTTTATTAGATGTACCTCTCAAATATCTGAGAATCTATTTTACCGCATTCCAATGCTCGAATCCGAGATGACTCATATACCTGCTAACGACTCCTACAGCATGTGCAATATTCGGTCTCGTGCATACCATGGCATACATTAAACTGCCTACAGCTGAAGCATATGGTACCTTGGACATTTTCTCTTCCTCCTCTTGTGTCTTAGGACACATGTCCTTAGTCAATTTCAAATGACCAGGCAAAGGTGTGCTGACAACTTTTGCATTCTCCATGTGGAATCGCTGCAACACCTTTTCAACATAAGCAGCCTGAGATAGAGTCAATTGTCTATTCTTCCTATCTCGACAAATTTTCATACCAAGGATTTGTTTTGCTGCCCCCAAATCCTTCATATCAAATGACTGTGCCAACTGTTGTTTTAACTCTCTTATGTGATCCATGTTAGACCCAGCTACAAGCATGTCATCAACATATAAACATAAAATAATGTAGCTGTCATTATCTAACCTCTTAAAATAAACACAATGGTTAGAATTACACCTGCTGTAGCCTTGCTCAGCCATAAAACTATCAAATTTCAAATACCATTGCCGAGGTGCTTGTTTCAGGCCATACAAACTCTTCTTCAATCTGCACACTAGTTTCTCCTTACCTTTGACCTCAAATCCTTGGGGCTGTTCCATATAGATCTCCTCCTCCAAATCACCATGGAGAAAGGCAGTTTTAACATCTAGCTGTTCCAAATGTAAATCTTCAGCAGCCACAATACTTAAAACAGTACGAATAGAAGTCATCTTGACAACCGGAGAAAATATCTCATCAAAATCAATGCCCTTTTTCTTTGCAAATCTTTTTACAACTAACCTGGCCTTAAATCTTTTCTTACCTCCATCTTCCTCTTTCAGCCTATAAACTCATTTATTTGGTAAAGCCTTTTTACCTGCAGGTAACTTACATAATTCCCAAGTCTGATTTTTCAACAAGGAGTCCATTTCTTCTTTCATTGCAAGCTCCCACTGAACTTGTGTATCCACCTGCATAGCTTCATCATACCCTTCTAGTTCACCAGCATCTATTAACAAAATAGAATACAAAGAGGGAGAAAACCTTTCAGGAGGTCTACTGATCCTTGTTGACCATCTAACATTCACTGGAGTTTGCGGTATTTCTGGTTGCTGTTGTGGAGCATGAGGAACCACTGGAACATCACTATTTGGAGTATCATTCAACACCACATAATCCTTTTCTTTCTTCTTATGCTGCTGCAACTGATCTTTGTACAACACCTTCTCATTGAATATAACATCCCTGCTTCTCACAATTTTCTAATTTTCAAAATCCCAAAGCCTATAACCAAATTCATCAATGCCATATCCAACAAAGGTACATTTTTTTGATTTCGCATCCAGCTTGGTTCAATTTTCAGAATCTATATGTGCAAATGCTTCACAGCCGAAGGTTTTCAGAAAAGAATAACTCACCTTCTTACCTGTCCATGCTTCCTCTAGAATACCACAACCCAAAGGAACTGAAGGACCTCTGTTAATTAAATATATAGCAGTGTTGACAGCCTCTGTCCACATGTTTAAAGGCAGTCCAGCATGCAATCTCATAGTCCTTGCACACTCCATTATTGTCCTATTCATGTGTTCAGCCACTCCATTTTCCTATGGAGTCCCTAGAACCGTTTTCTGCCTACGAATTCCATTAAAGGAACAATAATCTTCAAATTCTTTACTGCAATACTCACCGCCATTATTAGATCTGAGACATTTTAATCTGTTACCTGTCTCATTCTCAACCAAGCTTCTCCATTTTTTAAATGTTTCAAATACATCAGATTTCTGTCTAAGAAAATAAATCCAGACCTTCCTAGTTGCATCATCTATGAATGTAACATAATACCGAGAGCCACCGAGAGAAGATACCTGAGCTGGTCCCCATACATCTGTATGCACAAGCTCTAACTTTTCATTTTTCTTTTGCTTCCCATCCTTGAGAAAACTGACTCTCTTTTGTTTTCCATACACACAACTTTCACAGAAATCCATATTAATACATTTCAGACCTGGTAAAACTTTCTTAGAATGAAGTACCTTCATACCTTTTTCACTCATATGCCCAAGTCTATTATGCCACAGTGTTGTCTCAGAACCTGCAGCAACTATTTCTGAACCTGTTTGTTTTTTCTCTATAACAGCTAAAGTAGAAGGAACAGTATGACTTGTACAAAGATATAAGGTGCCTACTTTCACACCTTTTGCTACTACTAAGGCACCTTTTGAAACCTTCCAATTTTTATCAGTAAATGTAACAGTGCAACCTTGTTTAGTTAGCTGCCCTGCTGAAATTAAATTCCTACTAAGCCTTGGAACATGCCTTACCTCTAGTAGTAGCCAATGATTTCCATTCTGCAACTTAATCTTGATTCTTCCCTTTCCAACAATCTGATAGGGTTCATTATTTCCCAAATAAACCAGCCCAAAATCCCCTTGGACATAATCAAGAAAATAACTTCTATGGGGCGTAGCATGAAATGAGGCCCCTGAATCTAAAACCCATGAATCATCAGCATTATCTAGGGAAAGAATCAAAGCATCATCTTCAGACTTATTGCTTACCATATTTGCTTCCTTATTGCCTTCTTGTTTGTCTCCTTCTTTGTTCTTTCGAGACCAGCAATCTTTCTTCAGATGACCTGGTTTTCCACAGTACCAGCAATCCTTCTGTCCTCTAGTTTGAGATTTTTTGTCCTTTGATTTTCCTCGTGACTTCCCATGACCTCCAGAACCTTTTCCTCTCTCCTTTGATCTGCCCCTGCTTTCTACATTCAAAACACTACCTGATTTGGATCCTCCTGAGCTTTTCTTACGAATTTCCTCACTCAAAATAACACCACCAACATCATCAAATTTTAGGGTATTTGAACCGGAAACAGAGTTACTAACTGCCATTACCAAACTATCCCAGCTTTCAGGTAATGAACATAATATCAAGAGAGCTCTAACTTCTTCATCAAATTTTACATTTACATAAGTCAATTGACTGACAATCGTATTAAATTCATTTAAATGACCTGTCACAGATCCACCTTCAACCATTTTCAAATTAAACAACTGCTTCATGAGAAATACCTTATTTGAGGCTGAAGGTTTTTCATACAATTTTGCCAAAGCTTTCATCAGACCATCTGTTGCCTTCGCTTCCGTTATATTGAATGCCACCGACGGTGCCAGGCACAATCGAATGGTTCCCAGTGCCTTTCTGTCAAGAAGATTCCAATCCTCATCAGACATTTTTGCCGGTTTCTTGGCTACTCCTTCCAACGGCCTCCATAAATCCTTTTGATAGAGGTAGTCCTCCATCTACATCTTCCATAACTGATAGTTCTACCCATTAAATTTATCAACCGTCATTTTACCCTCGTCCGCCATTGCTCCCACTCAACCGTGAGACTTTCCTGCAGATGATAATCAAACACAACCTGCTCGGATACCACTTGTTAGGGTTAGCCGGCAAAAGATATCAATTAAATGCAAATAAAGATTAAACAGAGAAATGGAAATACACAGAAATAATAATAGCGAGAGACAAGTTTTAACGTGGTTCACCCAAACTCGAGCTACATCCACCAAACAGAGAGTCCAATATTATTATCCAGTAAATCAAACTGATTACAATCAACAATCCCTGCAACTCAATACGGCTGCAAAATGCTACAATACAATATATCAAAACCCTAACCCTTAGCCGCTTTTTATCAAGCTTTTTGTCGGTTACAAAAATAGGGTTTTCTTATGTCGGTCAATGAAAAAATTAACTCCCGGTGCATTATGAAATAATAAAAAATTGTGTGAGGTTTCGTCCCCGAGCCCCCACGGGGGCGCTGCCCCTCGACCCCGCCCTGTATCGTGACAGGGAACGCGCCAGGGGCACTGCCCCTGGACCCCGCAAGGGGCACTGCCCCTTGACCCCATCTTGGGGGCGCTGCCCCTTGACCTCGTAGGAATTTGGGGGGAAACCACGCTGATAAAAGTAGGGTAAATATAACCTCCGAGTCTGATTAGGCTCCATATAACAACAAATGACATTATATTTTTATACATAAACAAACGTGTATATAATAGATATATTACCTAAGCCAATTCAATCTCAACCCCCTAATTGGCTTAGGTGTCGTAGTATACATACATACTTTATAGAATGACATTATATTTTTATACATAAACAAACATGTATATAATAGATATATGACCTAAGCTAATTCAATCTCAACCCCTTTATTGGCTTCGGTGTCATAGTATACATACATACATATAAGGGGGTTTGAGATTGACTTGGCTTAGGTCATATATACATACAAATATGTATGTATATATCATATATATATATGTGTGTGTGTGTGTGTGTATCTATCTATCTATCTATATATGTATGTATATGTATATGTATATGTATGTATGTATGTTTACTATAAGGCCTAAGCTAATAAGGGGATTGAGATTGAATCAGCTTGGGTCATATATATATATATATATGGAAACTCTAATAAGGTATTTTCTACTTGTTTTTTAATTGTGTTTGTAGGAGCTATTACAGGTGGCCATGAGAGACTTGCAAGAATGGTGACCAACAAGGAGGTGATGTAAAATTTAGAGGGCGAATATAATTGGAAGGGAAATGGGTGAAAGGATGAGGTATGGTAGCTCTTGGGAGGGCCAAGACCAACTCCAAGGAGAGACGACAACCCCTATGGTGGTGCCCCTTGTGAGTTCCTTTCCATAGAGGGTCACAACCCATTAGGGCATGCACCCTATTTATTAGAGACTATATCTCTCTTTCTTTCTTTTTTTGTTTTGAATATTTATTATATATTTTAATTTTTTCTAAACTTTTGGTAAATGTGATGGGTAGGCATGACACCAAACTTCACAACATTTGCTAGCATCCTTTTAGGAAGTGTCAAAAGGGAGCTTTGGAACATGGTATGGACATCCATTATTTAAGCATGAAGGACAAAGGAATTTCATTAACTATTATAGTTGCAACTACCTTAGTAGACATGAATACAAAATATAGAAGCAAAGACAAGGCACACAAACTATTTGACAAAATACCTCAAAGAAATGTGATCTCACAAAATGCCTTGGTTGCACGATATGTACAAAATGGGTTTTTTCTTTAAGTATTGATATACATACATATATTTTTATTTTCATTATCATTTGAACATAATAGTCTTTTTCCAGTAATAAAGCAAGGAAGTGACCCTCTGTGGCAAGCGGTGTTAGGATTAAGGTCCCATCAACCTTTTAAATCTTATGTATTTAATTAGTCCTGATATTGTTTGTAAATCATTCATAAGGTATGAAGTATTCACCAAGTAGCAATCTTGTTTCAGTCGCATGCTTGATCCCAACACTTGATGGATGATGGTTATCCGAGGGGTGCAGGGGGGTACCCTCTTGCGAGGTCTGGGGTGTCTGGGGACAACGGCCTTAGATGCCACATTTTATATATAAATTTCCATTGTAAATCTGGACCATTCATCATTAGGTCACAGATCTGATGGTAGAAGGCAACCCATTTATGAGGATATTATATTATGACTATGTAAGAGAAGAGTTGAGAGTGGAAAAACATGCGTTGTTGGATTGAAGACTAAAGAGGAGATTGATAGTGTTGTATTGTAAACTCTATTGAAGTTAATACAAACTGGTGCATCTCTTGTTGTGTGGAGTTTTTTCCCAAAGGATTTCTCCACATAAACATTGTGTTATGTGTTTGATCTTCTGTTCCGTTATTTCTTTGTGTTGATTTCATACTATCTCCATTTTGGTTAGATGCACAGTTAAATACCTATATTATAGTTGTAATCAGATTTCTGTTGATAGTTGTTTACCTTCATTTCTAACATTTGGTATCAAATCCTGGCTAGTTCTATGTCTTAGGTGGAAGTGTGAGGGTTTTTTGAGTTGTAGTGGGAGTTCTAGTTGAACTTTTTTTACAGATTTGTGTAGAAGCCATGGCTACATCCTCATCCCAATTGGACATTAAAAAAATTCAATGGAACGAGTTATAAGCTATGGAAGCTAAAAATGGAGGATCTCCTTGAAGAGAGAGAACAATGGTTTGTTGTATAAAGAGAAAAGAAACCTGATGATGTCAGTCAAGATGAGTGGGACAAATTGGACAAAAAAGCAAGAGGAACAATTTGGTTATGCCTTGCAGACTCTGTCCTGTTGAATGTCTCCATTGAGAAGATTGCACATGCTTTATGGAAGTGGTTGGGTGAAATATATCAATCCAAGAGCCTAGTAAATAAATTGTATCTCAAAATAAATTTCTTTTCCCTTAAAATGAAGGAGGGTGATTCAATAGATGAGCACTTGAATACATTTAATTTAATTCTAAGTCAGTTAGCTTCTATGGATGTTAAGATAGATGAGGGAGATAAGTGTATTATGCTTCTTTGTTCTTTGCCTAAGTCTTGGGAGAATTTTATTCTTGCTATCACTGCTAACCTTGAAGATCCAAATATGGTTGCCCTTGTTGCAACTCTGTTGTCACAGGAAATGAAGAAGAAGGCTATGGATAGCTCGGTGAATGCTCTTAATGTCAGGGGGAAGTCTAAGGAAAGAGGACCAAAAGGAGATCAAAAGGGGCCTAAGGAATCAAAAGGCTGATCTAAAACTCCTAGGAAGAAGAATAGACTTAAGTGTTGGAACTGTGTTAAGAGGGGGCATGTGACGAACGAATGCAGAAACCCAGAGAAATAATGGGATTCATCTACCGAAAAGTCCTCAAATGTAGGTGATGAAGTTTTACTTTCTGCATGTAATGTTATGTCTAATGAACAATGGTTGATTGACTCAGGTTGCTCATATCATATGACTCCTTGTGAGGAATGGTTCTCCACATATGAGAAATATGATGGAGGTAATGTTTACCTTGGGGACAACTCTATATATTTGATTATTGACCAAGGAAAGGTACAGTCGTGTTTCAGTGATGGGAGGATTAAAACCCTCCCTTGTGTTTTACATATTCAAGGATTGGCTAGAAATCTTATCTGTGTTTAACAATGTTTGTCGTACCAAGAGAAAAGAAACCTGATGATGTCAGTCAAGATGAGTGGGACAAATTGGAAAAAAAGGCAAGAGGAACAATTTGGTTATGCCTTGCAAACTCTATCCTATTGAATGTCTCTATTGAGAAGACTACACATGCTTTATGGAAGTGGTTGGGTGAAACCTATCAATCAAATAGCTTGGTAAATAAACTGTATCTCAAAAGAAAGTTATTTTCCCTCAAAATGAAGGAGGGTGATTCGTTAGCTGAGCACTTGAATACATTTAATTTGATTCTGAGTCAGTTAGCTTCTGTGGATGTTAAGATAGATGAGCAAGATAAGTGTATTATGCTTCTTTGTTCTTTGCTTGACTCTTGGGAGAATTTTATTCTTGTTATCATTACTAACCTCGAAGATCCAAAGATGGATGCCCTTGTTGTAACTCTGTTATCATATGAAATAAGGAAGAAGTCTATGGATAGCTCAATGAATGCTCTTAATGTTAGGGGGGTCTAAAGAAAGAGAACCAAAAGGAGATCAGAAGGGGCCTAAGGAATAAAAAGGTCAGTCTAAAACTTCTGGGAAGACGAACAGAGTTAAGTGTTGGAATTACGGTAAGAGGAGGCATGTGAAGAAAGAATGCAAAACCCCAAAGAAACATTGGGATTTATCTACTGAAAAGTCCTCAAATGCAGGTGATGAAGTTTTACTTTCTGCATGTAATGTTGTGTCTAATGAATAGTGGTTGATTGAATCAGGTTGCTCTTAACATATGACTCCTCATGAGGAATGGTTCTCCACATATGAGAAATATGATGGAGGTAATGTTTACCTTGGGGACAACTCTACATATCTAATTGTTGGTCAATGAAAGGTACAATTATGTTTCAGTGATGGGAGGATTAAAACCCTCCCTAGTGTTTTACATATTCTTGGATTGGCTTGAAATCTTATTTTTGTTTCTAAGTTGAATGATTTGGGAATGCATGTAACATTTAATAAGCATTGTTGCAAATTGGTGAGAGGAAGCTTGGTGGTAGCTAGGGGAACAAGGATGGGAACTCTGTTTAGGCTTGAGGCCACTATAGTTTGTAGATCCACTAATGTAACTAAAACTGCTGAAAATACATGTATTTTGTGGCACCGCAAATTGGGCCACACAAGTGAAAATGTTTTAAAAACAATTATAAATAATAAGTTGTTTGATGGTTTATCCTATTATGATGAGCACTTTGATTGCTATGAGAATTGTGTGTTTGGTAAACATAACATAAATTATTTTCCTTTAGGAAGCAATAGAGCAAAAGAGAAATTAAAAATTATTCATTCAGATATGTTTGGACCTGTGGATAATGATTCTATTAGAAAATCTCATTATTTCTTTACCTTCATTGATGATGTATCTAGATTCACTATGTTATGTGTTTGATCTTCTATTCTGTTATTTCTTTGTGTTAATTTCATACTATCTCCATTTTGGTTCTACACATTAAATATCTATATTATAGTTGTAATCAGATTTCCGTTGATAGTTGTTTACCTTCATTTCTAACAAGCAGCCCATAAGGGACACCACCATACGGGTTATTGCCTCTACTTGGAGTTGGTCTTGGCCCTCCCAAGTGCTGCCATACCCCATCCTTTCATCCACTGCCCTTCCAATCTTAATGCAAGAATTTAAAATTCAAAAATGGAAAATAAATGAAAATAAGATGCTTCCCATTCTAAACTCATGCAAACCTCATATAGAGCATATAATGGCATTCAAACAATGAAATTTAACCAAAATGCGTTACTAGGCATGAACTCCATTGTTTCAAGTAGATTTTCTCCATGGATTGTGATGTAGTTGCTCCAAATCCTAGCAACATATACTTAGATTTTTTAGATGATTCATTTGCTTGGGATAGTGTGCCAATTTATAGATTTTTAGCAAGGAGGATGGACAATGGAGATTGATGACGAAGATTGATGGTCAAGAATGAATGAGAAGACTTTCCTTGGATCAAGGAGAAAGTGGACAAATTGTTACAAGGATTAAATGAATTTTGTTTCTTCTATTTTTCAAACAATGTAAGTGGGTTATAATGGAGAGATTTACATGGGAATGTGAAGTTGTTAACTACTTGATGAAGTTGTTAACTACTTGATGAAGTAGTTAACTCCTTAATGCAATTAGTTTACTTGTTTTTTAAATGGAGAGAAGATGATAAATGAGGTAGTTAACTATTTTTTGAGGTTGTTAACTTCATTAATTTATTTTATTTAAATAATTTATTTATTAAAAATAGTGAGAGAGAATATGTGAGGTGGAAATAAAATAATAAATTATTTAATTGGGTGTGAGACTAGACTAATTAAATAATATAATTATTTAATTAATTAATGATGATGAAAATGTTAGTATGAAATGGGATTGAGTAAGATGACGTCAATAGAATGTTGTTTGGAGTTATAATGGATAAAATTTAAATGTCTACACAATCATGTCATCCCTCTAAACTTTACATCACCTCCTTATTGGTTATTGTGATGGGTGAAATGTGGGATTAATCAATAATAATAACAAACCCAATACATCAATGAAATATGAAGGAAAAAGGTTTTTTTAGAATAATAACAAGATACTTACAACCTTTAACTTACGCCTTCCATTGCTTGCCTTTTCTTTCTTGATCTCGATGGAGATGAATGTTGGCCCTCAAGAAGCTTGCTTCCTTGCTTTGAAATCCTCAAGATGACAAGGAGAAGTTGGCTAGGATACTTTGTGTGATTGAAGATGAGCTTCAACACACTAATGAAATGGATGATATGAAGTGCTATGGAGATGGGTGCCAATGGCGCGCTATATTTCCTGCAGCATAAGTTTACTCAAATGATGGATGATGAAATGAAGAAGAAGAGGGTTGTATTTATAGAGTTGTGTAGGAGAAGATCAATGGTTGAGAAGAAATGAGAAGATCAACGGAGGAGGATGGTTGAGGAACGTGCAACAAATGGAAGAAGGACATGTGTCATTCAAAAAGAAGCTTAGTTGAGTTAATTCAAAAAGAAGCTTAGTTGAGTTAACTGCTTTGTTGATGAGGATGAGTTTTCATTTTCTTAAATTAGAATTTATTTTTCTAATTTAAGAGCAAAGTTGCTTTAAAATTGCTTTAACTTAGCTTTTGCTTTTGTATGACAAGAAGAGTTTATTTTTAGAAGATATTGAAGATTTTTTAGAAGATGAGAAAGCATAATTAAATAAATGAATTTATTTAATTATTTGTAGATATTTTGGAGGAATAAATAAAATATATAAATATATTTTATTTTGTGGAGATTTAAGATTTTATTTAAATAAAATCGCATTTTATTTAAATTTGGAAGAATAATGGATTTAATTAAATAATTAAAATTATTTAATTTTTAGAAGAATAAAGTTGATGTAGATTAATTAAATAAATGTAATTTATTTAATAAAATGAGAGGAAGTGAATCAAATAAATAAATAAATTTATTTATTTATTGATAGAGGAATATGAAGAAGTAGAGTCATGTCATTTTTAGGTGTATACAGTTATCATTCTTGCAAGTCTCTCATGGCCACCTGCAATAGCTCCTACAAACACAATTCAAAAACAAGTAGAGAATGTCTTATTAGAGTTTCTATATATTTATTATGAGATAAATTTTAGAGTTGTATATTTGCTTAAAATGCTATTAAATGTTATTATATAAAAGAAATTTTTAGGGTTATATAATTGCTTTATAGAATGACATTATATGTTTATACATAAACAAACATGTATATAATAGATATATGACCTAAGCCAATTCAATCTTAACCCCCTTATTGGCTTAGGCGTCATAGTATACAAACACACACACACACACACACACACACACACACACACATATATATATATATATATGTGCATATGTATGAGTGTATGTATGTATGTATGTATGTATGTATATATATGATAAATTTGTTGTATATGTGTGTATAGATATATGTATATACATATACATGCATACATATATCTAGATTTATATACATACATACAATGTATATAGATATATGTATGTATGTATGTATACTATAAGGCCTAAGCTAACAAGGAGATTGAGATTGAATTAGATTAGGTCATATATCTATTATATACATACTTGTTTGTTTATATATAAACATATAATGTCATTCTATGAAGTAATTATATAACCCTAAAAATTTCTTTTATATAATAACATATAATGTCATTTTGTTAAGTAATTATACAGCTCTAAAATTTCTCTGACAATAAAATATATGGAAACTCTAATAAGGTGTTTTCTACTTGTTTTTTAATTGTGTTTGTAGGAGCTATTACAGGTGGCCATGAGAGGCTTGCAAAAATGGTGACCAACAAGGAGGTGATGTAAAGTTTAGAGGGCCAATATAATTGGAATGGAAATGGATGAAAGGATGAGGTATGGTAGCTCTTAGGAGGGCCAAGACCTGTTAGGAATTGCATGCAGAAGATATCAATTAAATGCAAATAAAGATTAAACAGAGGAATGAAAAATACACAGAAATAATAACAGCGAGAGACAATTTTTAACGTGGTTCACCCAAACTCGGGCTACATCCACCAACAAAGAGTCCAATATTATTATCCAGCAAATCAAACTAATTACAACCAATAATCCTTGCAACTCAATACCGATGCAAATGCTACAATACAATATCAACCAAAACCCTAACCCTTGGTCATTTTTATCAAGACTTATGTCGGTTACAAAATAGGGTTTTTTAATGTCGGCCAATAGAAAAAATAACTCCCGACACCTTTATAAAATAATAAAAGTTGTTTGAGGTTTCAGGGGCGCTGTCCCCGAGCCCCCACCCTATATCGCGACAGGGAGTGCACCAAGGGCACTGCCCCTGGACCCCGCAAGGGGCACTGCCCCCAAACCCCCGTTAAATAATTTTGGGGGAAACTGCGCCGATAAAAGTGAGGAAAATTTAACCTCCGAGTCTAATTAGGCTCCATATAACAACAAGACCAACTCCAAGAAGAGGCAACAACCCCTATAGTGGTGCCCCTTGTGAGTTACTTGCCATAGAGGGTCACAACCCATTAGGGCCTACACCCTATTTATTAGAGGAGACTATATCTCTCTTTCTTTCTTTTCATTTTGAATCTTTGTTACATATGTACAAAATTGGTTTTTTCTTTAAGGATTGATATACATACATATATTTTTATTTTTCATTACCATTTGAACATAATAACCTTTTTTCTAGCAATAAAGCATTGAAATTCTACATTTTCATCATACATCTTAAGTTATTTAACTAAAAGAATTTGGTTTGTTTCAATATAGCAATCGCATATACACATGCTTGTTTTCCTTTATCTCAACTTAATTATTACACATCTATATCAACGTCATAGTAAGCTAATTTCTTACTTTCATACCAAATATAGTTGATAAAGTTTAGACACTCATTTATAGTTAAATATCATTAAATTTATAAGGAGAAACCTACATTCTCAAATCCTCATGCATGCACATTCACCTTCCAATTTAATATTTACATGAAATTTTCATAAGTATTACAATTTTTCTACAACAATTTAATCTTTGATCTTCTTCCCAAGTAGAAGAACTTTATGAACCAACACTTTGAGGACAATTCCAATAAGAAGAGTTCTCTCCACCCAACCAATATGGCATCATTAGCCCATATGAGACTTTAGCCATCCCTTGAGCTAGGAGAACCAACTAGGAATGGGTTAAAAATAGGCAAGCAAGCAATCACAAGAATGGGTGCTCAAATAAAAATTAGAATTCACACACACACACACACCCATCCCCCAAATATACACACGAGAAAAATTAACCCTACATGCATTCACATAACCATAGGAGGGATAATCTTGTCTTCAATACTCACACCTACACCAAATGAATGCTTAGATTCACAAATAAAGAAAATGATACTCCAATTGAACACAACATAAGCTCAAATTTCTATTCCTCGCACATATTCTTTTACAAGAACAACACACAAAATAAAAAGAGAAGAGGACCTATCTCTTCCACATGAAAATTGCTTCCATATTCTCAAGACTTTCAATTCCAAGCCTAAAATTGCACTCACATCCTCAAGAAAACCATTCAAAGCATCAACTGCCTCAAAAATGATTTTCAAGAATGAAAGAATTCCCTTCCTAATCCAAAATGAGAGCTTATATGTGAGTACCATGTCACACATCCTCATCCAATAGAATGAGGACACATGACACCCCACATGGCTCTTAGCATTCTCTTACATCACATAAATACAAGATATGACCTTGCATGTGTATTCATATGGGCTCACCAGTACGAAAGCATGGTCAAGGCAAGTGGAGTGTACTCCACCTATACACCTTGCAAAGAAGAAGGGGTTGACCAAGAAATCCCTCCATGCCTATTTATAGCATGTTCTTACCAAGGGTGGAATGAGTACTATACTCGCCTGTATCAACTTACACTTATCCCAAACAACACCCTACTACAAGGTACCTTAGGGGTAAAACAATACATAAAATTATTAAAAATTAACTTTTTGGACAAATTTGAGTTTTACATTTTTGGTTGAAACTTGAGTTTGAAATTTTTAATAAAATAATTACATAAATATCATTCCCACAAGGTTTAATTTTTTTTAAATGACATTCAACAAAGTATAATCACTTAGAAAATCATAAGGCTTACACATAAGGTCTTAATCACTCATGATCAATATAGATAGCTATATTGATTTAACATGTAGGCATATCTTTCTATTTCACCATTTTAAGCAGGACAAGTTAAGGTTTTTGATGGCTCTCCTGTTCTTCTATTGATAATTCTATACACTTGCACACTTATTGCAAACATCAATACATCCATAGTATATATAATTGAAGCAACATAATAGAATTTATACTATTCACCCTCAATAATTAAGGTCAACCACACTCATAACAATATGTATCATCATTATATATCACATCAAAATAATGTCTCGACACAGTTAAATTAGACCAACTTACCCATTTAATCAACCTTATAAATTTGATTCAAGTTTCTGTAAAATTTGTTATTCAAAAAGAAACATAATTTTTACACTCAAATAAATCAATATTGGATTTCAAATTAAACTATGTTATCATCATTTCCTATACATTTACCATCTATTTAAACCACCTTTGACTATGTGAACATCAACAAATTCTCATATGAGAAATAATTTAAAGACTAGGGTTAGGAATAACATATCTTCATATTATTCAATTTAACTTAAATAATTGTATGAAAGTAAACTACATTTATCTAGATATTACACATCTACAACATAACCAAATTCACTTACCAGGGATCCTTTTTGCATCAAGTTAGCATTCTCACTAGTTAGGGTTAGTCAAGTTTACTAAATCATCACATAAACACGTATTGATAACCAACAACCAAGTAGGCCCTAAAAGAGCTAAAGCATTTTCAAGCATCATAGGGTACATCAAAGCATCATTAACCTAATCCTCAACATCATCTCAACCTTGAGTAGGTCATGATCATAATCATAGACATCATCCGCTCTCAAGGTAATCACATAGACATAATTCACATTGGTTAGAAGCAGTAATATTAATGTATATTTTTACCTCATGATTTGTATCCAAATTAATTCTTATTTAAAAGGATTTAAATATATTTCTCCAAAATAAATTTATCAAGCATAAAGAAACTAAGCAACATTATTTGCTAAATTAGAAGAATTTTGAATCAAGCACAAGCATGAAAGTTTGTAGGAGAAAGGATGAGAAAATTTGTATATTGGATTTCAAATTAAACTATTTAGTCATCATTTCCTATACATTTACCATCTATTTAACGACCTTTGACTATGTGAATTGTTGGAAAAAGGGAGAGAGAACAAGGTAAAGTTGTAGCTGTGTAACTTTAAAATGTTTTCAAATATGAAATCAATAGCAAGTGTAAATCTAAAAATTACTTTCAATTTAGATGTTATAGTAATTCTCCAATTTAATCAATGCAGTAGAAGAAAATATCTTGCAAGAAGAAGACAAGTATTTACGTGGCAAAACCCCAAAGGGAAAAAATCCACACCAAAGGTGTTTATGCTTGTATTAAATCTTTTGTGAAAGATTACATTCAATACTGAAATCCTTTTATTCCTTGATGCACTTCAAAAGCTTCTTCAATCTTCAAACCTGTAAAAACTTCAAAAAAGCTTCTTGCTTTTTTCTTCTAAGTCAAAAAATCTTCTTGCTTTGTTCTTCTAAGTCGAAAAAAACTTCTTGCTTTTTTCTTCTAAGTCTTTTACAAAAAACTTCTTGTTTTTTTCTTCTAAGTCTTTTTTCACAATTCAACTCTCTGGAAAATTTATGGGGCTTTTTAATTAATACAAAAGCTTCTTTAATTCAAGAGCTTCTTAATTAGAAAGCTTGGAACTCAAATTACAATAAATTGTAATTGATAACATAGAAACCAATGCTCATGCAAAAACTAAGTGTTCCAAATTGAGAAGACTGAAGTCAAACAAAGTCAAGCCTTCTGTTAACTACTTGTCCTTGATGTGGGCACCCAAGTTCTCCCAAGTTAACTTTGCCAACATCAAATACATTTCCAAATAAAAGCAACAACAAAAAGTCCTCCAATTGGGCATCCATATTTGCCCAATCACTTTCTGTTGATATCAACACACATCAATTTCATGCAAACAACATGCAAGATTGATGTCCCCAAGGCTATTCTGAATTATCTTGTTTTGTACATGCAAGTGACATGCAAACACCGGATTCAACATGCAACTAATACCCATTGCCTGAAACACTGAGATGTACCATCTTGCAAGTTTATGGAGTTGGAGTGTTCTATAAGTAATATCTTAAAATTGACATGCAAGCACATGCAACAACATGCAACTGATACCCGTTACTTGAAACACTGAGATGTACCATCCTGCAAGTTTTTGGAGTTGGAGTGTTCTACAAGCAATATCACAAAATTGAAATGCAACAACATGCAAGGTCATATAATTGACATGCAAAGTCATACAAGTCCATAGGAGTGACATGTAACAACATGCAAGTGGCATGCAATAACATGCAAGGTCATACAAGTCCATAGGACTGACATGCAAGCATATGCAAGTCCAAAGGAGCAGCATGCAACAACATACAAGCATGTGCAAGTAACATGCAACAACATGCAAGTACATGCAAGTAACATGCAATAACATGCAAGTACATACAAGTAACATGCAACAACATTCAAGTCCATGCAAGTTATTATGACCTCATGCAAGCAATATCCAACTCATGCATCTCTAACACTTTAGTTAACTCCAACATTATATATGTGCAAGGTGTCTCAACATTATCCACTCGTGTACATTAAAAATCACAACTCCAAGTCTAAATATAAGACACCTCCAAAAGTGGGCACCCAAGTTAACTTCCACTCACTAGGAGTTGTCAAACTCTCAAAATAGACTTCAAGGAGTTGTCAACAAGTCTTCATGGACCCCACTCCAAAAGTGGATGCCCAAGTTTGATCCTATCAATTAGGAATTGATTGCAAAAGTCAAAGTGATATAATTAATGAGTAATTAATCTCTCAAAGTCCTTATGTGTTGGAGAACACATTCCAAGAACTTTGGCGACACATGAATTGGTTAGGATTGCAAGTTAATGGCAACTTATCCCAACATGAACATCAATAGATTCTTGTGTGAGAAATAATTTAAAGACTAGGGTTAGAAATAACATATCCTAATATTATTAAATTTAATTTAAATAATTGTATGAAGTAAACCACATTTATCTAGATATTACACATCTACAACATAACCAAATTCACTTACTAGGCATCCTCCTTACATCAAGGTTGGTGTTGGCAAGAAAATGTTAAAAGGACACAGTCCGAAGATCTGAGCCTAGGTCATTTTCTAAGTCTGTTTATACCCCAAACATGATAGTGATAGAATAATAGAGAACATCAATGAGTAATCACATAATGCGGTGGGATTATAACATGGATACTTTATTCATGCACATTCATATGCACAAAAGTCTTTAACTAGAATCCTTATATCTCTTTATATATTTATATCATTATCATATACAAAATGGAGGTCTGAGTCTCTACTCTGTATTCTTATCTTCATCTATCTCTACATCTCCAATCTTATTTATATCTTATATATTACATATACAATGGGATAGGGATGCATGTACCTTACAAAATAACCTAATTCCTATCTTTCATGTTGGCCTTGACCTCTGTACTGCACTTGCGGTGACTTGCGGTAGGTTATAGTGATTGTCCTATTCCCTGCCAACATCATCCCCCCTTTTTAGAACTATGTCTTGTCCTCAAGACATGTAGAGCTAGTTACTGAGTAAGATGTTCTTGTAGATCACTTTTAGTTGGGCCAAGGTAGTATCCCACTATTTCTTGGCCTATTGTAGCATCTGTATCTAGCCCTCTAACTCAATATGTGTCTTTTCTACATCTCCTATAGTAGAAGCAATTTGAATCTTTTGAGCATTTTGCTTAGCCTCTACTAATATTCATGTTAAATGTGCTAATCCAAGGCTTACAACTTCCCTCAATTTCTTAACATGTACCTTGATTTGTTCCCTATGCTCTTGTAGTTATTGTAGTTGTGTGTGAACTGTTTCAATTTGTGCCCTTATCACTCTGTTCATATCTTTCAAGGGGTCACATGTTCCTAGAGTTTTTCTATCTAGGCTTCCAGACTATCTATTTGATCCTTTATATTCTTAGTAGTAGTAGGCCACTACAAACAAAATTGGTATAATATAGTGGCTTCTCCTATGGCTTGTTGGATGTTTTTGATGTGTTTCTAGTTGTGTGTGCATTGATACACATTTGTTGGAAGCCTCTACCATTCTTTTCTTATTCATTTCATCCCTTACCTCCTGTTGCACCTTAGTTTCTTGATATTTTAGTTTTACATGTATGTTGTTAAACAATTGCTTTAGTTGTTGTGTTACCAGCAGTGTTGTATCTCTTTGAGCATTTGGCAACTGACTCTAAAGTGTGTTTGCCACCTACTGTAGTTGCTTTGTGTTGTCCACATGTTGTAAAATTTCCTCCCTTGTGGTGGCATGAAAGATATCCCCCAGTTGTAACTTTTGAATTGGTGAGATCCCAGAGAGGTTGACTTGTGCTTCAATCAGAGGAAGTTGTAGCAACTATGGAGTAACTAGTGGTTGTATTTGTTTTTGTACACCAAGAAATATTTGATTGATTGTATAGGGGAGGTGGAGGTAGAAGCCTTTAGAGTATCTGTTTCCCCCATTTACTGTGATGTTTCTCCTTGTTCAATCTCTTGTATGTTTTGCTGAGGTGATTCTACTTGTTCTTGCTCCTTTACTTCTTCTCCCCTTATTGTTTCATATGCTTTATTTGTGATGTCCTCAATTTCCTTTTCTAATTTCTCTCTCTTCTCCTTTGATAAGCTCATTAGGGTATCTACCCTCTGTTTTGTCCTTAATTCTTTTGCTTGCATCTATATTAATTTTTCTTTTTGCCTACTAGAGAGTCTAGATCCACCTCATCTATTGCTTTTTGCCTCATCCCTTCTTCCATTTCTAGGGCTTGTTCCCTTCTTTTCATCTTTGCTTCTATCAATTGTTGAGGAAAGTCTTCCATTATGTCCTCTAGCATTTGGTCACTTTTCCACATATGGATAATGACTGCTCTTTCTATTATTTTCTTATTTTCCTCGGAGACTTCATTATACAATTATATTGTACTCTTCAACATACCATGGTGTTGGATGGCATTTACCAATGCCTTCAAGTCCAGTGTGGCCTCTTCTTGTGTTCGTTTCTCTTGTTGTGCTTTTCTTGTTATCTCCAGCATTGATATTTTGGCTTTCTTCTTTTGCGGTGGTTGTTGTATATCTTCTACCTCCTCTTCTTCTATTTCTACTCCTCCTGCTTCCTGAATTATAATCCTTTTTACACCTTGTTTCTTCTTTGCTATTTTATTTTTCTTCTCTGCACTTAGCTATATCAACATATTTGATATTTCTTCGACCTTCGAGTCTTTCTCTGTTTGTTGCGATGTTGATATGGATTGTGATGAAGTTGTTGGTTCTACCACAGATTGAGTGCTAGGAGTGGCGTAGTGCAGTCTGACAGATCTCCTTGTTTGTGGTGTGCTTGTAGTATTGGCCTATGGTAGTGTTGATCTAGTTTGTGGTGTTGAAAAGCTGGGTTGTGGAGGAATCCCCCATTTTTCATGTAACTTTTCCTTGTTCTTTTCTAATTTCTCTTTCGTATCCCTTTTTTGCTGCTTATCCATAAATTACCTATATGTCCCAAATCTCTCCACATTTGGATCTTTCGGTTTACTCAACAAATTTTGGTCATATGCATGTATCTCTTCTTTAGTAACTTCATAAGGAAGTTTGGGTATCTAGGATGTCCTAGGCTCTATCGCCTCCATATAGGTGTAATCTTTATCTACCATGAATGTTATGTGACTTATATATTGTTTTACCGATTCATATGGTATCCTCTCTCTAGCTTGCATTTTTGTCTAGAAGGCTTTGAAGGACCCCTAATATGCGGTGGTAAACGAGGGTTTGTACTTGAAAATTTTACCGTGTTGGGTAATGTGCTCTACAACTATTGTGTCTGTTTGCCATATCTTCCCTCCATAATTTGATAAATAATTCATGAAATAGAAAGCAAGGCATATGATTAGGTTTACATACCATTGTAGCTTGAGCTCTTTGTTTTCTGTAGGTTTTCTAGCAATTTATCCCTCAACACTTCGCACAGGTCAAAGTCTTTCCCATCTACAATCATCTGATATGTTGTATGAATGGTTGTCCCAGTGGCTAACCCTTCGTGGTTTGCATAGTAAATTTTGTAGGCAATCCCCATGGTTGCGTATCTAACTGTGGGGTTGATAATTTCATTGACATTCAGACTTTGTCCATCTGGTGTGGCCCTGGTTAGCTCCATTACTTTCTAATTCTTAATTGCCTTCTTGAACGACAATTCTCCTATTACGCTCAGTCATGTGACTGCTTGAATCACTTGCTTTGTTATACAATGTGGTTTGTCCAAGTACATGTACTCATGATGTATGCGACTTAGAATGATCCTAACCCAGTCATGCTTTGCATAGAAATCTTGACAATTCTTCCATACATCTAGCTTTTTCTTTTCTATCTCGTTGTATTGTGGCAAGTAGTTGGTTTGGTACGGCTGGAGGAGTATCCGGCATAGTTCTTCAAATGTAGTATGATTAATCTCTGATATGGGCGCGTGTATATACTTGCGAACATTCTCTGTATAGATTACGTCTATTGGAACGCCTGAAAATACACCATCTTTATCCACCTCCATCGCCTTGTATGGATACTTCTTGTATTTTGGCCTAGGTTTCTTAGTGATATCTATTAATATGGGAGTAGCCATTTTTCTTCTTCACAACTACACTAAAGGGTTTATAGTACTCTTCTCTTCTATTCCTTATCTCAAACTACTTAGTGTTGGATGCAATTGTGGCTCATTGCATTAGGAATTAAGGTTTTTATAGACCTAATGTTGTGCATTTATTGCAATTTTCTGTTTATGTTTTGGTGGGCTTTTATATCCGTTAGGTGTTATCTGTGCTTTAGATGCTAATGGTCTTTTTGTGTTTTCTATGTTATGCTATGGTGCATATAATACATATGGTACATATTTTACATCTTTATGAATTTCCTGTGTATTTCTCTTATTCCTTCAGTTGGTGATAATATTTCAATCTCATGCCATTGACATACCATGTTACCACATTTCCATCCATATGTCATAATCTTACCGCTCTTGATTCTACAATGTCATGTATATAATAAGGTCCAAGCTAGCAGACTTTCAATTTTCCTTGCTTTTTGAATTTACTGTCATACAGTAGAACTAGGTCTCCTTCTTTAATGGTTTTCAACCACAGGTTTCTGTCGTGCCATGCCTTCTACCATGTTCGTTCCAAATTTTGATTATATACTGCGATGACTTTGTTTTCATCTAATTTATCTAGTTTTTCAATTCTTTCTACCAAGGAGTCATCTTCATTCAATCGCAGAGTGAATGTGGTGCGTAGATTTGGAATTATAAAGTTCATTGGTAATATTGCATCTGTTCCATACACTAGTTCAAATGGTATGAACTTGGTACTTCTTTTATATGATGTGTGGTAAGCCCATAGTACTGCAGGTACTTTCAAATCCCAATCTTCTCTATTGATGTCACACATCTTGGTTAGTGTGGTTCCAATAATCTTGTTCAGAGCTTCGCTTGCCCCCATTTTCTTGCGGATGATAAGGTGGACTGTTATTATGGGTAATCATGAAACTGTGTAGTAACTCTCCAATCATGTTATTCACAAAACATTTACCCTGATCACTTGTTATATTGAGTGGACATCCAAATTGTGTGATTATATTCTCATATATGAATTTGGCAGAAGTCTTTGTGGTACAGTCCCTAGTGGATTCATCTTCCCCCATTTGGTTAAATATTCAACCCCTATAATGATTAATCTTGCTTTGGAGTGTTTGGCAGGTGGGTCTATTCATCCAATAAAACCAATCACCCATTTTTCGAATGGGATTTTATTGAGTGGACATCCAAATTGTGTGATTATATTCTCATATATGAATTTGGCAGAAGTCTTTGTGGTATAGTCCCTAGTGGATTCATCTTCCCCCATTTGGTTAAATATTCAACCCCTCTAATGATTAATCTTGCTTTGGAGTGTTTGGCAGGTGGGTCTATTCATCCAATAAAACCAATTACCCATTTTTCGAATGGGATTTGATCTAATACTAGTTTGAGCGGCATTTCATCCTCGGCGGTTGGTTTTCGTGTGCGTTGGCAAATGTCACATTATTTGACATAAGTTTTTGTATCCTTGTACAGTGTAGGCCACCATAGTTCGGCCAATTTTACTCTTTTTGCCATTATATCCCCAAAATTATGGCCTCCTAATATTCCCTCATGTGCCTCTCTTAATGTCTTCTCTTTCATGTTGGTACACCACTCTTCTTATTATATCATCTTTACCTATAACATGTAGTTCCCCTTCTATAAGTGTGTAAAGTAATGGTATCCGCATTAGGGTTTGTTTTTTTGGCGGTGACATATCTTCTGGATATTTTCCTGTGGATAATAGGATTGCTATGTCATGTAATTTTTTCGGTACCACAATTATTCTAAATAGATTTGTGCCAAGTAAATCTTCCTCCTAATTGTCTGGTTCTTCCCCTGTTTCAATCCTAGATAGGTAATTCAGGCCTTGATTGTTTTTACCAGGTTTTACCATTATCTTGAAGTCAAACTCCGTGAATAAGAGTAACCACCAACATATCCTTCCTTAAGTAATTGGTTTGTTCAATAGATACTTCAAGGGTTCATGGTCAGTATAGAAAGTGAATGGTGTGGATAAAAAGTAATGCCTAAACTTTTGTAGTGCATATACCATAGCTAAAGCCTCTCTCTCTGTAGTTGTGTAATTCCTTTATGCCTTTGATAGCTTGTTACTAGCAAATGTTATATGGTGGTCTTTGTTACCTTTAGGTTGTGCCAACACTACCCCTATTGCAATTCTTGATGCATCCACATGTACATGAAATGGTGTATTCCAATCTGGAAATATCAGTATAGGTACTTCGGTGATCCTTTGCTTCAACATGTCAAAAGAATTTTGATATTGGTCATTCCATTCAATATTCTTACCGCATTTGTTCTTTAGTAGTTCCTCCAATGGTGTCGCGATGGTCACATATCCTCTGATAAATTTGCGGTGGTATCCAGTGTATCCCAAAAATGTTTTCACCTCTGGTGTTGTTTTTGGTGGGGGAAGTGTCATTATCAATGTAACTTTAAAAGGGTCTACCATTAGCCTTCTTTACAGATGATATGTCCCAATAAGGTGCCAAAAGGTACCACAAACATACACTTCTTCATGCTTAAAGATAATTGGACACTTATGCATCTATTAAGCATCATTCTTAATGCTTGCACATGATCCTTCACCAAGCCATATACCATCTAGTCATCTAAATACATCTCTCAGAAATCATTAATGAAATCCTTAAATGCATTTATCGTTATTTTGTTGAATACCGCAAGTGCATTCTTTAAGCCAAATGGCATAATTGTATATATAAATGATCTAGATTTTGATGTGAAAGTAGTTTTTGGTTGATCTTCTTCTCTTATCTTAGCCTATGGTATCCAGGGAATCCATCAATGAATGAGTATATCTCCCTTCTGACTACTGATTTTAATATCTCCTCGGCAAAAGGAGTTGGGAATGGATCATGTATGCATGCTTTGTTTAGTTCTCCATAGTCCACACATATCCACACTTCACCGGTTTTCTTATTCTGTACTACCATTAGACATACCCATTGCACATCTTCTACTAGTTTTATGATGCATGTCGCAATCATTTTGTCTGGTTCTATTTTTACCTTTTTCTTCATATTGGGATTTAATCGATATGGTATTTTCCTTTGTGGCTTGGCTTCCTCTTTTAATTGTATTTTCATAGCACCTACTTCCTATTTTATACCCTTCGAGTTTGTGAATGGTCTAGGAAACAGGTCCTCAAACTCTAACAATATTTCTACAACTTGTGCTACTTCTCTTTCATCCCAATAATCCCCTATCTTGGCCAATTTAGGGTCACCCTCTTTGGCGATGTTTTCCTCTCTTAGTTTAACTAGTTCATTGTAATTTATTTTTCTTTAGGTCCTCTTAGAATTTCAATTTCCCTTTCCCCCTAATTTATTTCTATTTCTAAATTGTGTTTTTCTTCCTCATTATCTTGTTGTTGTGTTCTGAGACATCTGCGTTCAGTGTATTTAATTTCATTGTCCATCCATTGTATTAATTTCCAAATTCCCTCAGTCTTTGGTGGTGGAATACTTAGTTGTGGTGGCTCCTCCTCAGCTTCTACAGTTGGTTTGAATATTATCTCCTTTATTTTGAGAAGTGTGGTGTGGGTATGTTTGTCAGGGTTATAGAATGAGAATGTGTTTATAAAATCTATTTGTAATTCATTCCATTCTTTTGTTTCTGCTATGTGTTTTTAGTTTATATACCAAATTTGCACCACTGGTGATAGTGTCCAGTAAAATAGTTGGATTTATAATGTTGTGTTATACTCATTTCTTTCTTTCCAGACAATATGCACATCTCTAAGTAGTCTTGCGGTGATAGTTGTCATTGGTACTTTGGTATGATGTCATATTCTCCTTCTTTTGAAAAGTATCTAGTTTTTATTAAAAAAATTAGTACCGTCCAATGGTGAATTTTGTTTTTATGTGTATTCCACCAACTAGCAACATTACAGATCAATGTGTTTTGTAGTGCATCCAATCTTATTTGTTCTTCTGTAAAGGTCTTTTCCATTTCTTTTAGATAATTCTCTAGGTTTCCTACTCTTGAAAACTTTGGGAGTATAATGTGGGAGATTCCTTTCGTTATGTGATTGAGTTCCAAACTTTAGGATGTGTTATCTAGGTGGTGTTTTGAGTTACCGCATATGTTTTCTGGTGTAATTACATTGAGTGCGGTAGTTTACGACAAGGATTCATCTGTAATCTTAACCATACATATCCTGCAGAATCTTGCCACCCTCTAGGTTTTTAGCTCCGGTTCGTTTTGTATCCAGGCCTCCAATACATCTTCATTGTCTGTGTTGTAATTATCACTTTCTATCTGGAGTTCTCCCTCAGAATTTGGTTCTTCTATCGATTCATATTTGGGTAGTTTTGTGATAGAGTATAGTTGTTTTGAATCTTCATCTGTGTAGTTTTCTTGATTGAGTTCCTCTATATATGATTCATCCATGTTTATTCTTAAGGGTATATGTACTATTTTATTGTTGTTTGCGAATGATATTTCTTCTTTCCTTGAGTCCATAATCCCATTTGTGTTAACAAACCACTGAAGACCTAATAGTACGTTGAAGGAATCAAATGGTTCCTTCATTGCTACTATCTTAAAGTCTACCAATTGTTTAATCCCCATTATGTTCACGTCTACCTTCTTCTAGGTTCCTAATGTAGGCATGGTTGTCCCATCCTCCAAGCCAATGTTGTATAGTGTTTCTGCCAATGCTGGTCTTTCCAAAATTTTCCATACTCTTTTTGGTAGCATATTTATATCCGCACCCAAGTCTACCATAACATGTCTAATATTATGATGGTTATATGGGAATTTATCATTAACGGTCTTATTTTCCATTGCCTATCGGTCTTTGCCATTTTTTAAATTTGTGGTTTTTGACCTTGTTCCTTATTCCAATATTTACAGAATTGTTTTAGTTCTTGTCTATCAAGTTATGTTTTTTTTGTAAATTGTGATAATTGTTTGAGTGCTAGTACTTCTTCTGAAAAGAAATGTGTTTGTTTTTGTTGTTTACTTTGTTCTCTAGCTATTATTATTTTTTATTGCTCCACAATTCTGCCATGTTGGTTTTTATTGGGGAAGAACATATTTTCTTCCTCTTCTTCTTCTATCTCAATGTCACTGTTTTCTAGCTTTGCGGTGTTGGTTCCTTGCCTTGTAACTACTGCAGCTTTGGTTTTGTTTTTATTTTTCCTTATGTTTGTTTGTTTGTAGGGTAAAAGCACAAAGCTGTGTCACACTTTTATAAAGGAATCGGCCAACACAAGCAAAAAGTTTCAACTTCGACCGCATAAAAGTGGCATTTATGTTTTGAATTTAAAAATGATGTAAACTAATGAAATGTAGATCTCTTGATGAATTTTATGCTTGTAATTTTTCAAAAAATTTAAAAAATTATTTTAACATTTTTTTATAAATTTAAGAGCAAATTTTGAATTGCTGAAAATTTCAAGAAAAAGTGACTTTGAGTCCACGTCACAAAAAAAAAGAGCAAACAATCTTATTTTTCCCTAATTGTTTTTTTCCCAAATAGATGAGTTCAATATCTAGTGCATGGAGAAAAAAAATTAGTTTTCAATGCATATTTTCTTCGTAATATCGTTTTAAAGTCAAACTTCACATAATCTGATAGTTTTCATTCCATGTCAACTTTTGTATAATTTTTTTTATCATTTTCACAAAACGAATTATACCCTTTTGGAGAGGACTCTTTCCTCTAGTATACAATATAATTTTGAAAAAAATTGGATGTGTTTTGATATTTTTTTTAATTTCTAATCAATATGATCTATGATTTTAACAACCTACTTGCAATAATTTAAAAAAAACATTAAAACTCATCAAAATATTAAAAAAAATTATTTTTGGATTCTAGACTTAGAGCTCTACAAAAAGGTATTTTTTTTATTTTTGAAATAATCCATTCTGATTGAAGAAATATTCAGTTTAAGTTGAGAATTTCAGAAAACCTTAGAAAATGAGGAAGTGGCTACCAACTGGAATGCTACATAGACAGTTTTGGGCGAATTGAACTCGCCCGAGTTCGACTCACCCGGATCAAATTCGGGCGAGATCGACTCACCCGAAATCATATAATTCTGACGACCACCACCGATCGGTGGTTTGTTTTTTTATTTTTTTAAAAAACTTAATTATATATATATGGCTTTATTTTTTGTGTTTTTTCTCAATTCAAGCATCAAGGAGAAAATAAAAGAAGCTGAATTTTTCGCAATAGAGGCTAAAAGTTATTTTTAAAATTTTTTTCAATTCAAGCATTTGGAGAAACCACACAAAAGGAGTTTTTTTGGCAAGAGAGGCTACAAATTTTTAGGTATGTAACATGATTCCCAACTTATTTACACATTTTACCATGTAGAAATTGAACTTCATGAGTTATTTATTAGGATGTATATGTATGTGTGGGTGAATTAAAACAAGCAATTTGTGATGGGGAATAAAAGAACTAGATCAAGGTTGTATGACCGAAAAAGAGATGAAAAAACCCTAGGAACATCTAGTCAAGAACAACCCATTGAAATTATTGATGAACAAGTTGAAGGGCATGTTAATGAACAAGTACAAGATGAAATTGGTAGTAGTGATAGAATTTTTTTGCATGGAATGAAAAAATTTATGGAGATGGATGAGGATGCTCTTTTTAAAAATATTTCACCTGAACGTATGTTACCTGAAAGCACAATAAAATTGCACTCTAAAAGAATTTGGGATGAATTTTTTGAAGATAAATCTCTAATTGGAAGAGCACAATTATGTGCAAAGTTATTTAGGCGAAAAGAAATGACCCATGTTTTGGAGTTGTTAGGAGTTGATAACAAGAAAAAATCTTCAAATTTAGTAAATCAGACAGTAATTGAAAAATTGCAAACAGCATTAGATTGTATTCAAACCAAGAGTCGAAGTTTTGATTTAAGTGTTGCACCTAGAGCATTGATGACTATAATTTCTAGTAAGAAATTATCACATAGAAGACAAATTAAAGCAATTGCCCAATTAGTAAATGTATCTAAGAGAACTGTTCAAAGATATATCAAGAAGAGAAATAGATTAGATGAAAACATTGAAAATAATTGGGTAAATATTTGTCGAGTCCCTCGAAGAGATAGAATTTCAGAAGATGTAAAACAAAAGGTAATTGGATATTGGACCAAGCACTCCCGTGTTTCTTCCAATAGAAGGGACACTATACAAATAAAAGACAGATGGTAAAAAAATTTCTTATCCAAAGCATTCTATAGATACAACACAAAGTGAATTTTTTGAAGCATTCAAGCAAGAATTTTCACAGGTGAAGATTTCTCAAAGGATGTTTGAGAATTTACGACCATGTTTTGTACGTATAAATAAAGTACGTGAAACTTGTTGCTGTCGAAATCATGTTGAATTTCATCTACACCTACAGTCATATAAAAAACTTAGGGCAATAGTTAATCCAAATGTAGCCATCCCTGGAAGTACAACACAATTTGTGAAGTCTATCTTATGTGAAAAATCAGAAAATTCAAATGAATTCAATATACAATGTATAAGAAATATATGTGTAGATTGTGGAAATTTGATGAAATTTTTACCATTTGAGAATATTGATCATTCAATGTCAGTTGTTTGGAAGAGATTTGAATATGAGAAATACTCAACAAAGTCAGGAGTTGAATCAAAAAAAAAGTTTTGAGAGAGAGTGAATTACCCTGCAACGAGTTTATGAACAAATTTCATAACATTGTATACTCACATATCCAACATTCTCATGGCGCAAGATGGCAGGCTAAGCAATTTCGTGAATCAAAGAATTATTTTCCACCGGATTGTATTCTCTCTATTGTAGATTTTTTTGAAAATTATACATTTAGTCCTCAAACTGAGATTCAAAGTCAATATTATCATTCAGAGCAAGTCACAATCTTTGTACAAGTTTGCTATAGACATGCTAAGTTATTTGTAAATGAGGTTGAGAGTATTGAAGATGAACGAATTATCATCAAAGAGGTTCACTTTTATATCCGCGATGATACGAGTCATGATAGAAGCTATGTAGCACATTGCTTTCGAATGTTTTTTTAAGATTTGAGACAATGTGCCATTACTGCATTACAACACTGGATTTGGTCTGATGGATGTGCTAGTAAGTGTTGATTTTATTATTATTTTTTAATTTTTAATTTAAAAACTTATAAAATTTTAAGACTTGAATTTTTAACTAATTTTTGGTTTTCAAATCGTTGTTTATATATAACTATTTATACAAGACAATTTAATTCTGCAAAAGCATTTAATTGGTTAATGCAACAACATGCTAGATTTGGCATAAAGTTTTTGTGGAATTTTTTTGAAAGTGGACATGGAAAAGGAGAGCATGATGGAGCAGGAGCATGTGTAAAGCATGCACTTCACCAATATGAACTTGTAGGTAATGTACTAGATACGGAATTTACAAAATTTAAAATTGTTGAATACTTCTACAATGATTTATGTAATTGATCTACATGTATTGTAATAGTTGGATGTACATGTGAACTTTTTTAAATGCTTACCTCTTACCTGGGCACGTCACCAACATGAAATTGTAGGTAACACCATACGAAATGCAAATCAAATTGTTGAATGGTGCAAAAGCCATTTTGGTGCCCATGACTCAATATACAACAAACGCTATTTTTGGGAAGTTAAAGGTATGTTAATTGAATTTATGTTATTTGAAAACTTTAATAGTTAAATTTAAGTACACATGTGATTTAATTGAATTTTAGTTTTAATTGAGATGCTCAAGAATTTGTTCATACGTGCAGATATTGATCGATCGAATCCATATAATTGTCAAGCAATTAATGGTGTTAGAAGTTTGTATCAAGTCATGACTACAAGACATAGCAAGCCTCTTGCTATTCAAGTGAGAGAAAAATCCTATTTTTGTGTTGATTGCATTGAGAACAATGCAAACATTCTACAATGTCCAAATGTAAGGGATGGATATGTTTCACAATGGGAAATGAAACAAATAGTATCAATGCCTCCTTTTGAAGATAGTGACATTGTATATGTATATGATCCTATATATTCAGCTGATTACAAACGTGTATCAGATTTAGTTGTTATAGATAAGTACAGAATTGATTTATATTCTAGATTGTAATAAAGTTTTGAACATTTAATTTACATTGTTCAACTCAAATGTACAAACATGTTTACTTGTGGTGTGTACAAGAGATATTTTTGCTGTGGTTGCAGATCCTAACAATACAAAAGGTGTAGATTACTATCTACTAAGATGCACACAAGCAAAATCAAAATTGTTAGAATCAATGACAGATGGTGATGGACAATCATATCCCATTGGATCAGTTGTTGTTGAAGGCACCTATTATCAACAAGTAAAGATAGGTAAAAATGGTATTATATTTATTGATTATATGCCAGGACAAAAGGTTCTACAGTACAGTCACTTAGTTATAGCAACAAGATTAAGTTTAAAAACTTTACGAAAAAGAGGACGTGGCCAACAAAAGTGGAGGTTGTCTATTGAAGAACACGAAAAGATTTTAGAGATAATAAAAGATAGAGAAGATCCAGATTATATGTACCAAGAGCTCTAACTACATTATTGAAGAGCGAGTTGAACCAATCGATACATGGTATGAAGGTATATGCACTTGAATTATCTATTGATCTATTGATTTATTTTAAAATGTACATGATTCTTGATAGTTCTAAATCCTTTCAAATTTTAATTTCAATAGTTCTTAGTTCAAATTTTATTATAATCAAACATGATCAAGCTACAAATGAGCTATAAATTTATTTACATAGATTTTTGTTTTTGCAATTATGTAGGCCTATGCCTATAAGGATTTCAAGTTCTAAAATTGAACTTCATGTTGTGCAGGTATGATCTCTAAACTATATATAAATAGTCTTAGATGTCTTAGGTGTCTAGAGGTGTCTTAGGTCTTACAGTTTCTTAGGTGTTTTAGGTCTTAGGTGTTTTAGGTGTCTTAAATGTGTCTTAAATATTTGTGTGTGTATATATAGAATTTGAAAATTTTATGGTGTTTTTAGGTGTTTTAGGTCTTAGGTGTCTAGGTGTCTTAAATGTGTCTTAAATATGTCTTCTAGACGTATCTTAGGTCTTACGTGTCTTAGATATATGTCTTAAGTGTCTTAAAGGTAGATTAGGCATCTTAGACCTTTCTTAGGTGTTTTAGGTGTCTTAGGTGTCTAGGTGTCTTAAATGTGTCAAGTAGATATGTGAAGTAAGTGTCTTAAAGGTCTTAGGTGTCTTACTGTATGTCTTAAGTTTCTTAGGTGTCTTAGATATGTCTTAATTCTTAGGTGTTTTAGAGGTGTATGGTGTCTTATAGGTCTTTGGTTTCTTAGGTGTTTTAAGACTTAGGTTTCTAGGTGTCTTAAATGTGTCAAGTAGGTATGTCTTCTAAGTGTCTTAAAGGTCTTAGGTGTCTTAGTGTATGTCTTAAGTGTCTTAAAAGTATTAGGTGTCTTAATGTATGTCTTAATTGTCTTAAAGGTGTCTTCTAGGTCTTAGTTGTGTTCTAGGTCTTAAGTCTTAGGTTTTAGGTGTGTTAGGTCTTAGGTGAGGCCACTGAGCTTCCACCTTCACATGGTTGGCCTTGTCAGTACATAATAAATATTTCTCGAAGCTAAGGGAAGCTCTTTTTTTTGTATCCTTATCATGTAGGGGTCTCAAACTTAACAAACCTACATTAGATAGATCTATCTAGTTCATAATTTACATGTTCAAAGATGATGTGCTTATGAGTTCTCTTCTAAGAGTTCTTTTGTATTTTGGATTTTAACATGATGATTGTTATTTTAACTGAAGTTTAGGTAGATCTTTAATGGTATTTATATGCTCTAGCTTTTTAAAATATGTACAAATTTCTTTAATATTTGATTACAATTCATTTATTACTCCAAATATTTAAGCATTGAGATATCTTCATTTGCTATGTACTACTTCAAAATATTTATATGTACTACTTCATTTTGCTTAGATATCTTCCTATATTCATTTTCTATTTCCCAACTTAATCTTATTTTAGATTAGGAATATAGCCTAATTAGGACACATTTAGAAATTTAGATAAAAGGAAAAATAACACTAACTTATTGGGTAGAGTAGTTACTTATGTTTGCTTTAACTAAATAAAACTCTCTTTATGTTATATTTATAGTGGAACATTAGGGTAGGTAATTGAAAATAATTTACCACATAAAAATAGGTACTTTACCTTTTCCCATTCACACAAACATTATGCATCATTTATGTAAATATAAAGCATGTGACTCATAATAAGAACATCTCTAAGATATAAAACATAAGTGTATATAATGTCCAAATATAAAACATGTGACTCATAATGACAACGTCTAGATATAAAAGTTCATGTGACTCAAAAACGTCTAGATAAAATATAATAACATGTAACTCATAATGTCCAAATGTACAAATATAAAACATCTGAATCATAATAACAACTCATAAATGTCTTGCTCTACGAGTGGATTGAGCCTCACTCTATCTCGAGCTGTGTCCTAATCCCTGATTGGAGCCCTCGACTGATCCGTGACCCGAGTGCTGTGCTGAGTTGTGGGTCGGGGTCTACACATGAACCACCATAAAATTTTCAAATTCTATATATATACACACAAATATAATTTGTTTTGATTTTAAATAAATAAATAATACTTGACAAATCTAAATTACCTGACATACACGGTCTGCATCATGTAGAGGAGTCTCGATAGAAGCATGACTTGATCCTACAACGTATATATGACATGTGTTCATACAATATATAAGCATATGTGTATTTAGTTAGAAAACTTGTACACTTGATGTCTGTATGTAGAAAGTTAACTTGATATATGTGTACACTTAAATCAAACTTATATGTACATGTGATATATAGACCTGGTTTTTAAATACCTCATGATGATGACTAGGATCGCCAGCATGATGCAAATCTCCATATCTAGGTTGTAAAATAGTAGGTTGTGTCTAATACACATGTACATTTAAGATTGCAATCAAGAGTCAGAGCTTCAATGTATGTGATTTAATTTAAAATTGAACTTATAATTTTTAAATATATAATTTATAAATTTAGATTATAATTTTTAAATAAATTGTACCTCAACCGCACCAGCAAAGGCCCTCCCAATCCCACTGAGGTCAAAATCATGGAGAGACAATGATACATGTGTAGATGGTGCAGTCTCAGTGCCAAAAAGAAGCTTACTATACTCACCTCCCATAACATCATGTGCAGTAACCTCAACCTTAGGACCAACTGGAACATGTGGAGGGGCAGAGCCTATAGGACCAACTGGAACATCTTGATGTCCCCCTAAACTCTGTGAACCTGACTCACCGTGGCTCCTCTATCTACCAAAATATCACTCGAGATGTGAGGATATAGCATCAAGTGGGATCCCAAACTCATCGTTGATGAACTGGTATGAATCTAATAAATCACTGGCCAGGCATCGTAAAGCACTCTCTCCACTAATTTGTGCCACATCATGTGGTGATGGTATATCAGCATGAATGTAACGATCTGAACAGTTGGTCGATGTGGCCTCAGTGGATGGAATGTCAATCCTCGGGCATAACAAATATCTGCCAACACGATTGGATGACAACTGATCAACTTCAGTGGCAATAATCGTCATGCTCTCAAAAATTGTGCATCTCGAGGGAGTCAATGCTGGTCAGGCGGCATTTGCTAGTTCCACACATTTTGGAAGAACCAAAACGTGTGGGCCAACTAAGGACCTCTTGTTCTCAAGAGGTGGTGCATATGGTCTTCTATACTCAGGTCTCTTTGCAAACCTCCCTTTCCCCTAACCAGCATGTTTAGGGAAAGATGTATAATCGATAGATAAATGTAAATGGAACTCTGCATATAATTGTTTGCAAAAATATAATGGCAACTCATCATTGTTTGGCCATTTGTGATGAGCTACCAAAAACCTAGGATAGATGAAAGGACTGACAACTGCATCCACACACTTGGTGGGAGAATAGCCTCTCACTCTCTCTTTTCCCCTATAAGAAGGCAACATGCTAAGAACATTATCTAATGAAACCACCCTAGAAATAGATGGCCATTTCTCCTAGCCGACAACACTCTGAGAAAGTGATGCATAGAACTTGTCAACACTAATCTCATCATAGGGATTGTATGATCGAACAACTTTGATCATACATGTTATCTTATCTCTAATCCTAACCAACCTGTCTCTATTTGACAGGTTCAGTGTATTGTGTATTGTACTGTTGAGTTCATCCAAAGCTTTTTCAAACCTCTGAATGGTCTCAGCATAGAATGTAGAATTATCACAATTGTCAGGTTGACCTGACTGATGTGACTGATGTGAAGATTGGTCATCCATGTGTCTAAATTTATCTGCAGCATGATAATTAAATTTTCTGTCAAACATATTGTATGTCATGATGTAAATAAACCTGCATATAAATTTTCCAACTACTACATACATCTTTAAAAATCCATGATATAAATGCACACGTGCTTCTCAAATAAACCTGCACCTTACATGCTTACAAATACATAAATAATAGGCCTATCAACCAAATCTGAATCAACCATAAAACACAGAACTAGGAATGCATAGAAACTCCAAATTTGAAGTCACATGTAGCATGTAGCATGTTGACATGACAACCATAGGAATTTATATAAATCATATTTTATCACAATTCAAAGCCATTGGAGTAGAGCGAAAAGCAACTTTCCTTTTGAGTCATATCAATGTCCTCCAACCCAAAGGATTCAAGATAATGAAGTTACTATCAAAGAGAATGCATCAATTCATCATAATATAGTTTTTATTGCCCATCATGTTGAAGCAACAAAAATTACAGTTGGACAGAAAGAAACAGAAAAGTCATCTATCTTGGAGCAATATATGGTACATGAGAAATTTTAGCGACAAACATCACAACTTCAGTTTGTAAAATTGAAAAAACTAATAGAAATGGTATATTAGCTCTCCATCAATGAAGAATCATATGTTCAAGTTAAGTTTTCTCAAGAAATTTCACAAACTATGCAAGTTGAGGGAAGTCAAATCCAATCAATCATAGTACAAATAAATTTGAAGGCTATATAATATAGACAAGATGCAATTCTTGCACCAAGAGATTTAGGCTCGCATTTGTAGCTTCAAATTATGAAGCATCGAAAAAAGCACTAACAATTGGAATTAACACAGTTGTAGATCAAGTGCAATTGTCACAACCATCAAGCAATGATGATGATTAAAAAGGAACAGAAGCATCTCAACATGAAGATTAGCAACTTAAAAATAAACAAGTAATGATTTGATAAGAAAATAGGAATAGATCTAATTTACACGATAGATTCTCTCATCCATTTGTGTGATACTACTAAAGCACTCATCCATTCTTTGCCATGTAATTGGACAAGTCGATGAAGGTTACATCATTCCAACAGCAATCCAATCTGGTTTTCATGTTGAAGATAAGTGGCCTCCAGATAGAGAGAGATTTTTGATAGAAGGCTAAGGAATCAAGTTCTTACTGAATATTTGGTGCAATGGAAAGATCTTCTTGTAGATGATTATTTGGAATGAAATTATGCTATTTTACACTTAATTGAAGAATGGCTATCTTCAAAATTGAAAATGGCTAACCTGTGAGCTTGGGCCATTTTCATTGTTGGTTGTAATTAGATCAGAATTTAAATGCCCTCATTCTGCCATAAAAACATATTCTATTTTGAATACCAAAAATAATATCTTAGTTTTTTAGATACATTTTCATTTCTAGAACTGTAAGTTTCAAAATTTTAGAATCTAATTTAACTCATAACAATCATGCTTTTGACAAATTGGCACATAAACCCAACAATGCACCCAGTTTTGGCACCACCTAACTCACAACTACCATTTGAGTTGGAAACTGATGCAAGAGATTATGCTATGTGGATTGTTCTATTGCAAGGAGCTCAGTTGGATTGCTATCATTTTGAACCTTTTCCATGGAGTAGATTTGATGTATCTTACATATAATAAAGAATTGCACTCACTAGTTCAAGTAATTTATATATAGAATCACTATATGATGGGTACATAAACCTTTGTTCACACAGATCATCAACCTCTTCAATACCTCCAAACACAATCAAAGATGTAGCAAGCAAATTATTACAAATGGATGGTTTTTAAGGAAAATTCCATTTTACTAACAAGGAGGTTGATATGTTGTCTAGATCATCTTTTGATTTCAGCTTTGGGAACAATAACTTATCTTGAACTATTTATCCATGAAGCATATGATGAGGAGTATGCACAAGTTGAATATTTTCAAGAGATAAATAAGCTCTTGCAAGGGGGAAAACTGTATTTTTTTACAAAAAAGACATCTCAAAGATGAGGTAGCCTATAGTAGTTGGAGTCATAAGAAGGTATATTTCCAATCTAGAAAAAAAGCATTCGACAATCTAGAAAAGGCAGACTCTATTTAACATTCTAGAGTATTATATATGTATATATATCTAGTGTATGTTGTTTCCTTCTTTAACCATGTTATTCCCTAGCATTTGATGGGCAAATTTGAATGGATAACCTTACAAGGGATAAAAGCGCATGTCCTGCATTGCTGTAGCACTTGATTTGATCTGTTTTATGTGTGAACTAACTCCCACCTAGCAGCCATCAACCACTTGCTACTTTTGATCACCACAACCTTTCCAATAACTTATGCACAAATTCTTTCTTGAATGGTTTCAAATTGTGATTAATTTTCCATCACCACGACCTTGATAAAAACTTATGCACAAAATTCAATAAAGAAGAATTTATGCACAAATTTTCTCTGGAATGATTTCAAATTTTGATATATATTTTAGCTTATATTGTGTGGATGAAATTTGATGTTCCTTGTAGTTTCCTATTGTGTCATGGTATAGGGTAGGTGTGGCTCTATTAACTTCCTCATAACCATTCAGATTCATAGATGTATTGATGGATATGAGGGAGGATGCTGGCAAAGGTTGTGGAATTTGGCTTTACACCAGCCAATTGCATTTGCTTTAAAATTTCTAAAGACTTTTCAACAAATCCATTTTGTGCATATCCTGCAATCATTGCAGTCTGTGAGACCACATTTTGTGCATATCTTGTGGGTTTTTGTCAGATGTATCAGTTGCAAGCACCTTGGCAGACCTGTATAAAAAATGCGAAAGCATAGACATGATGCCTAAACTCTTTTGTGCATATCCTGCAGTTTTTTGAGGTATTTTGTCAAACAGTTCACATGCCTTCTCTACGCTTCCACATTTTGCATACATGTCTAGCAAGGTTGTTGCAACTACAACATCTATCAAAATTCCTCTCTTTTATGCTTTGATTTTTAGTGTATATTTAGTTAGTTCTTGTTTCTACTGTGCAGGTGGCAAGGTGTACCAAGATAATAAACCCAAATACCGAGGATGCAAAATATGTTATCAATGTTAAACAAATTGCCAAGGTGACTTATATTTACTTTTACTTCCACATTATACTGCCTCTATTGTTGTAGATGCATCAAATGGTTGTAATTACATGTTGTTGTATGGGTATTGTTGTAATTACATATCATTGTTTGTTTATGATCTCTTTTTGCTTTTTTTTTTTCAGGTTGTATGACCAGTTTGAAGGAAAATAGCAATAGTTGGAGCATTTATAAAGGCAGTTTGAGCAGAAAGATGACATATACACATACACAGTTTTAATACAAATTTTGTACCCATTCACAAATTTTAAACAAAATTTACCCATTTTGCACATTGAAATCAAAGACATACAAACCCATTTTACTTGCATACAATCATATAAGGTGCAGGTTTATTTCAAACACTTCTATATATCATGCCATACAAAATGTTTGATAGAAAATGCCAAGGTGAAGATGGCATACCTGGTTCAAGGTGACGAGACTATTGCAAAAGGTGGTGGGGACGCCCTTCGCGTGAAAAACTTTCAAACCCTACCACTGTCGCTGTCAGAAAACGGCCACCGTGAAATGTGGCAATTTCATTTTTTTGTTTCTAACTACATGATTTCAAGCGAAACCATCTTGCCCAATATCATCTCGCCTGAAAATATCTTGCCACATATGCGCCATGCAACAGCCACGTGTTTTCGGGCGAAATTGGCTCGGGCGAGTCAAACTCGCACTAAAATCACGCGAAAATGATTCACTCTGAATTGTTTTGTTGGCCCAAAGTGTGACACAGCTTTGTGCTTTTACCCTGTAGGTTTGTTTATTGTCATAATATTCTTCTTCTGATGTTTCATCATCTATATTATCTGATTCATACTTATTTTCCTTAAGACACCTTCTAGTTGCCTGTGTTGTTTCTTTAGGTATTTTGCTTATTATTCGAGCTCCCTTATGTGAGTTAAGTCCTTGTAGCTCATCGCTCTTTGATTTAGTAGGTGCATTTCTAAAGTATTATTGAGCTTTATCATAGGTAAATAAATCATGGTCCATGCCACCGCAAAATGTAATTGTTTCTTCTTATTTCCCCAACACTCATTTGTAAAATGTCCTTGTTTTCCACATTTGTAACAACTTGTGTCATTTCTTCTTCTCCTACTCCTTACGTGGTCTCTACCTCCTCTATGTCCATTGTACTAGCTTCTATATTTGTAGTTGTTCATGTAATTTATTTTTTATTTTGCAATGTATTAGCATTCCTTTGATTGGCCCAATTATGAGCTTTGTATCCATGGTTCTGGATATATAAGGGTCTCTCTACCAATCCCTTTACATAGGCCATGTTGTGGTTATCTTCTTTATTATTGCGGTGTGTGTTGCACCATGGTTCATGATCATGTCATAATATTCCCTTAGCTTGAAGAGTTGTGATGGACAGTCTTTTGTCTCATGGTCATCCCAGTCTTCACATATATCGCAATAAAGTGTATTATTCTATTTTGGTATTGTCTTCAGGTCTACCTTCATTGCGGTGGCCTTCCTTTCACCTTTTATCATCGGGCATTCATTCTGTAGATGTCCTTCTTTCGTACAATAGGAGTTCCATATATTCAGTCTTTGCATTTGTGGACTTACCTTTTTCCATGCTAGGATTTCTTGCTTGAGTTTAAGTTGTTCCAATTCTAGTTTAAGTTTTTTTATCTCCATGTTTTCCTTAGTTTTATCATTTTTGTGCCATGTTTGTGACTCTATGTGGCATGCCAAAGTTACCACTTATGAATATGAGTTGAATTCTTTACCATCTAGAGATGTCCTGATGTCAGGGCTTAATCCTGAAATAAACTATTCAATCCTCTGCTTCTCTTTCAATGGTTCTTCTAGTTTGCAGGTGATTTCCTTGAATCTTTTATCAAAGTCCTTAATTGATTCTCCCTCTTTCATGACCATGTCTTGGATTTTGCTTACTCCTACAGTAGATACCTCTGGTGAGTCAAAATTGTCTACTTGAGTACTTTCTTGATCTCATCCCATGATTTATCATGGTTACAACATGTCTTTCTATACCAATTCAATGCTTCATTTCTTAGGGTTCTAACAAAATCAAATAGCTTGGTCTGGTCCTATGTTACATTCTTCCTTTGCCATGTAGATTCTAATACAAATACATGTTCTGTTGCTTATGTGGTATCTTTCCCAAACACTGGTAGCTTGATTGGTGAATTCATCTTTTGTGTTTTCTATATATTAACCTCTTTGCGGTGTGTTTTCTTTGTTTTGTTTTGTTTCTTCTTAGTTTTTCTTTGTGGTAAGGGTTTTCCTTCTCTACCCTTATCTCTTTGTAATTATATGTCAAAGTATTCCTTTCCTAATATTTATTCACAAGTCTTTTTGATTTCTTCTTCACTTTCTGTTTGTGTATATATCTCTTTGTTTTGCTCTTCTGTGGAAATACTTCTTGATTTATAGGACACTTGGGGTGACTCCTAGTCAGAGGGTTGTATCTTTTCAAATTATCATTTCATAGTAGGGGATGTCTTTTTGTTTGTTAGTGACATTTCGTTAGTTCTTAATAACATTTCTCTTGAGTATATTGGACTACTAAAATCAATGTTATTCGGTACCACATGTACTCCTCTTTCTCCTATTTTCAACACACTCTGATTCACCAAATAATCTAGATATTCCCTATGAAAATTTAAATGCTAAAGATTTTTCATGGGGTTCATTATTAATTCCCATTGTTCATTGATTGTGATCTAGACATTAGTAAGGTTAGGGTGAATATCTGGTGATTTACCTAATTATGGTAGGGTTAGGGTTTTGGTATAGTCCTCTTCCCATGTCCTTATGGAAGCGTCATAAGTAGTAATACTTCCTTCTAGATTTCTAAGCATTTCTTTGGCCTTATCAATGTGTATTGTTATTGGTTCCAGATTTTTATTTTTGTCAGTTTCTATTATCTCTACGACAACCCCTATGGCACTCTCTTCTTCTATCATGAAATTTGTTGCATCTATTTGTTCGATTGCACCCACCTTGGCATGCTCAGCAGCACCCATATTGGTGTGCTCATCTTCTCCCTTTTCTTCTGCAACTTTCCTAGTATGTTTTTTCCTTATTTCTCCTACTTTTTCCATTCTTTTGCGGTATCTTTCTTGCCTCTTCTGAGTTTTTTAGTCTCTTTTCTTCCATGCTCATTTCCATTTCAGTTTGTATTGCTTCACTAATTTCCCTTAATTTATTGTTATCCCCTTTTGCCATGGGTGTTTTAGATAGGGTTTTTCATTAATCCTTTTTGTATCCCATGGTCGGCTTTGTTGAAGTTGTGAACCCAACCTCACAAATCCCAATGAACACCTGCAAAACCTAAGAAACCTTCCACAAGAGAAAAAAAGCAAAGAGAACAATTTGCACAAAAAGGATGCTATTAATGAAATTGATTTAAGAATTACATGAGAGCACTTACTTTTATATTTGCAAGTTAGAAAACCCTAATGAGATATTCCTAAGTTTATCTTAAGTGAAATAAAGTAAAGGTGACTTAATTAATTAATCAATATGATTAAATTAATTAAGTAAAGAACCTATTACTCTAACAGGCTTAACTTGAATGGTTACATCCTTTTGTAGGTATGTTCAGATCCTTCCCCCTTTCCATTTGTCATCCCCTTAGGTGCCTGCCCCATATCACAAGGGTAGGTCCTGAGAGAATTTTCCACAAATCATAAAAAAAATTGTCACTTTTCTTTTCACCTTCTAGATTCTTTTTCCTATTCCGCACCTTTCTTTTTCTTGTTCCTATTTATCTATTCTTTATTGTTCTGTCTAGGGTCTTGGCAACAGAACCAAATGTTGGCAAGAAAATGTTAAAAGGACACAGTCCAAAGATTTGAGCCTAGGTCATGTTTCTAAATATTTTTATACCCCAGACGTGATAATGACAAAATAATAGAGAACAATAGTGAGTAATCACATAATGCGATGGAATTATAACATAGATACTTTAGTCATTCACATTCATATGCACAAAAGTCTTTAACTAGAATCCTTATATCTATATTTATGTCATTATCATATGCAAAATGGCAAGTCTGAGTCTCTGCTCTGTATTCTTATCTTCATCTATCTCTACGTCTCTAATCTTACTTATATATTATATATTACATATATAGTGGGATAGGGATGTGTCCCTTACAAAACAACCTAATTCTTGTCTTTCATGTCGACCCTAACCTCCGCACTATACTTGCGGTGACTTGCAGTAGGTTCTAGTGCCTGTCCTGTTCCTTGCCAATAGTTAACATTGTCAATAGTTAGGGTTAGTCAAGTTTAATAAATAACCAACAAACAAGTAGGTCCCAAAAGAGCCAAAGTATTTTAAAGCATCATATGATACATCAAGATATCATTAACTTGATCCTCAACATTCATCTCAATCTCAAGTAGGTCATGACCATAATCATAGACATAATCCACTCTCAAGGTAATCACATAGACATAATTCACATTGGTTAGAAGTAGTAATATTAACATATATCTTTACCTCGTGATTTGCATCCAAATTAACTCTCATTCAAAAGGGAGTTAAATTTATTTCTCCAAAATAAATTTACAAGAATAAGGAAACTAATCAACATTAATTACTAAATTAGAAGAAGTTTGGATTAAGCATGAGTAGGAAAGTTTACAGGAGAAAGGATGAGAAAATTTGTTGTAGACCGGGTGAGAAAGGTTGCAAGAAGCATTTTTTGGCAAGGTTTGTTGGGATTCTCTTGGGGATGGTGTAGTGGGGGGTAGGGTTGAAGCCCCATGTGGGTCATCCCCTATTTCCATAAGGAGTTCTAGAAAAAATAGGTTTTCTAGGCTCCTTGTCCCCCAAATCGTGTGTAGGTCTTCTTCATGAAACCTTCCATTTCCAGTTCAACCATCTTGTATGCAACATGAGTGAAGGCAAAGAGGGGATGTTGCTTCAAGTTCCTAATCAAGTCATTGACATATTATTGGAGAAACTAGGTTGTGCTTTGGTTGGAATTATTAAGGGATTAGACCAAATATCAACATGGTTTGAATATGGATGACTAAAATATGGAAGGTCAAGGGACATCTAGATGTTATTGCACTCCCTAAATGTCTATTCCTTTTCTCCTTCTTTTGTAAAGAAGATGTTATGAAGGTCTTTAGATGATGGTCTATGGTTCTTGGGAAAAGTGAGGCTTTCCCTTAGCAAATGGAAACATAGATTTGACCCCTCTAATGATCTTTGCAAGATGGCTCCTATATGTGTTCATTTGCTTGGTATACCTCTCAAATATTGGGAAGAAATGGTCTTCAAGGGCACAACAAACTCATTTAGCCAATTTCTAGCTATGGATAATATCACCAGCTTTAGGAAATGTCTCATGTTTACTCATTTGTGTGTTAATGTGGAAATTAATAATGAACTACCTTATGTTGTGACTCTATCACCTAAATTTGGTAAATGGTCCCAGCAACTAATCTATGAGAATGAAACTCCTTATTGTTAATCCTACAAGAAGTATGGTCACCTAATCGCAAATTGTTTAGTGAAATCGAAGGAGCCTAGCTCTAAAAAGGAAACTTCTCATGCTACTAATATCTTTGGCACTAAGGTTACCTCCAAAGAAATGGAGCTTTAACCCTCTTCTATGAGGATACAGACCGCCCCTCCTCCCAAGGCTTATGTTGATGCTAGGTCTGTTGAGAATACTGATAGTAGGATTTCCAACAAGATGACCTCACCATCCTGTTTAAAAAACTAGTGAGGCAGTCCATTTTGAAAAAGTTGTAGAGAAAGCTCTCGTAGCTAAGGGTGACAAACTTTTGGAAGATATTGTTCAGTCACCTCCAAGAAAAACTTCCAATAATGGAAAATTTCTATTTACTCTGGAAGAAATTAAGGAAGAGCTCCTCTTTCAAGCCTATATTTTCTAGTAATAATATCAAGGGTGTTCTCAAATCCCCAACTTCAATGAGGTCTAATTTGGATTAGTTGGCTCCTTTCAACTCTCCCTTCCATAAAATGGCCTCAACTCCAAAGGTCCCTTTGAATACAACCTCAACTTTGGATGAGTTTATCTAAACAAGACAACCTTTATTTTGTGATCCTTATCTCTTGATAACTATTCTTCCCCTCCCTTATCTATGCAGGGAAAATAAGTCCAAAGTTCAAATTGAAAGACAAATGATGTGGGCAGTGAAGCTAGAAAAGGGTGACTTAGTACCAAAGGTACTAGATCAAAGGAAACAAATAAGGAAGTTGTGAATAGGTGACAAAATATTTGAGTAGATTAGCTCCAGAAGACACAAAAATGAAGATTTTATCTTGGAATATCAGAGAGCTCAATATCCCTCATAAATATAGTATAGTCAAGTCTTGTTTAATAAAAAACCATCCACAAATTTTGTTGCTTAAAGAAGTGAAAATTTCTAAGACATCTTTTTTGATATTAGTAGATCTATCTAGCTTCATGTAAATTTTGTTATTGTTAGCTCTAATGGTGCTTCAAGCGAGATCAACACTTTGTAGGACCCACATTTTTTTAAGGATAGGTTATAAGGAAAGTTAAACACCATATCGGTATTATATTTCATAATAAATCCAACAAAGATTCTTGGATGCTTTCAAACATGTATGTTTCAAACACTGGAGGCAACAATAAACATCTATAGAAAGATTTGCTTGCCTTTAAGAAAGATTTCAAAGATATGAAATGAATGCTAGTGGGTGATTTCAATACCCCTCTACTCTCCCTAGACAAAGCTGGTGGCATTGAAGGCTTTATGAATAGCATGACAGACCTTGATGAGTTTATGGATGATGTATAATGCCCACCCTAGTTTGTTCTTGGTGTGCTTTTTGATTCATGTGGTATATATTGTTCTGAGTGTTTATTAGTGTATTATGTGATTATTATGCTTTGATGCATTGCACCAAACTTTCTGATGAGGTCTATGGTGCCATCGATGGGGTCTGAGGGGTATTCTGCATGACCATCAAGGTGTTTCCGATGGGGTTGTGCTTTGTTATTTGGTTTCCAACTATGCATTATGGGATGCATACATTGTGATTGTGCATGTTAGATTATTCCAGTGCTTCAACTTTATTGTTTTCACTATACTTGTTATAAATGTGATTGTCATATTATTCTCGCATTGTGAAATATTTCCATTTATGCATCATGTTCCTGGATCATGCTAGTCGTAGATGATTATAGTGGATGTGATTATTTTATATCATGTGATTATACCACATTGGAGTGGATTATGTTGCTTCGGCTATTATATGTGGAGTAGGTACGCCTGATGGTTGACTTGAGTGTGCAGGTAATTACAAGTGTTAACTAATGTGGGAAATGTGGAGAAGGTTGACATGGGACGCTAAGCCATCTCACCCTTATCCTTGTGTTGTGGAAGCTTGTGATGTGTGTTTGGAATTATTTCCGAGTGTTTCCTTAGCATTCTTGCAATTTATTTTAAAATGGTTCAAAAAGCACGTTTTCCTTGTTTTCAGATTAAATTAATGATTTTAATTTGGAAATTGCTATTTCTAATTTAGCGAAAATGTTTGTTGCATCATTATATGCTTGTGGAACAAATTTGAGTGATTTCAATTTAATTATGAAATTTGATATTTTTTCATAAAAAGGTAGAAATTGCATTAAATGAAAAATTTGAATGCCTAGTATGACGTGTTTGTACTTTTCAGAATGAGACTAAGTTATATGGCAATAACCTATTTGGAATAGTTGAGATTGTTTGACTAACTCTTTCCCTATTGCTTTGAGTGAATTAATTAGACTTTTTTTAGTGAAATGGAATTATTAATGTGTTATTTTATATGCCTATTTGATTTGCAAAAGAGACATTCAATTATTTAATTGTTGAATTAAATGAATTAAATAGTTTAATTATGCAAATTCTATAATTTTGAATTGATTGATTAAATCACTTAAAGGATTATTTTATTATAAAAAAAGGAATAGTGTCTTTGGAGGAATAAAAGGAAAAAGACATGTATTTTGCATTATTCTTTTTCTCTCCAAAATTTGCTCTCTCCTTTATTTGAAACCCTCTTGCTTGAAAAATGGATATCTAATTGCTTAAAAGGGAGTTTTTCTTGGAGTTTGGATTGGATTCAATAGCTTGGAGTTTGGATTGGATTCAGGAGCTTGGTGTTTGCTTGTTGTGTGTGGATTGAAACTAACATTCAACCTCATTCTTCTCCTTGGATTTTGCTTGTATTGGAAGATAAGTTTCTCCAATCTTCTCATTTAAATTGTTTTATTCTATTTCCTTCACGCCACACCATATAGAATGGTTGAAGATGGCTTTTCTTAGTTGTAGGAAACTTAGAAAATTTATTTCAGCTAGTTATTTATTTCTTTCATGTATTTTCAATTTTGGAAACATAGAAATACAGACAAAACCCTGGAAAATTTTCTATGGAAATCCCCAACTCATTTTTATTGCATATATTGGTTGTTGGGCATGTTATCTATGATGGGTAGTTGTCAGATCATCCATAGCTATTGAAAAACAAAAGTTAGAAAATTGGTCAAACTTTGGTCAAGGTGCCAAAGAGAGCTCCAGTGGAGTTTTTAGAGCCTTATGGTTATTTTGCACTTTTAGAATACATGAAAACTAAATTCTATGCATTTACTTTATGATTTGCTTTGATGGATGAGTTGACTCCTTCATATTATGTGATTCTACATCTTGTGAGACTATGTCGTGTTTTGGGATATTTTGGTGCATTGAAATCTGTGCCACTTATTTCTCCATTTTTTAAAACCTGAAAAATTGCTTTGTATGCATTTCCTTGATGTTTTAGTTTGTGGGATAAGTTGTCTCCTAATTAGAATGGTATTTTGCATCTTTTGAGAATATGTTGTGTTTTTGTCACCTTGAAATCTGTGTCATGCCCAATTGGTCAAATTGGTGCTATGGGTGTTTAGGAAGAGGTCTAGGGGTAGGAAAGGAGTTGCTTCCATTGTGCACCATAGCCCAAAGAGGTCGTTGGAATTTAGCGAATGGAAGTTTTAATCAAGAATAACATTTAAACACATTGGGTAATAAAATTTAATAATGAGATCATCTACACCAAACTGCATGTCCTAGTGAAGTGTCCGACTTTCTTGGGTTTGGGTGTAAAGAGCAATATTTGTTGTAGTGTCCGGTTGCTATGAGGAGGTTATGCCCTCATGTTCTACCGCGAGGTGAGTATTACCCTCATTTGACACTCCTTGTCCTAACTACCTAGGTCTCTCTTCCTTCTTCCACCGTCGGAGTTTGACTCGACGTGTGATGTTTACCATGTGATTGCATGTGGATTGTGTTGATGAGTGTGTAGGTCAATGTCCTAAGTCTAGCGAATCCATCTTTGTACTCTGAGCAGTAGGGTATGGGAAGGCTAGGTTCATGTTCAGGGTACCAGTCATGTAGGATCAGTAGTTGGGGCAATTCATTAGGGCCGTGATCAATCCATATGCAAGTTGTCTTACCCAAATCACCATAATCAAATTGATAACTTTCAAAACCAAACGAGAAGAGGGAAGATACAACCTGATTTGTAGTTCCATCAATTAGAGATGTGAATTCATCACCCTGTTGCATCGTGCCACCAAATATCTTCTCATCTTCAGGAGGTCTCAACCCATGTTTAGCCATGTCCTGCTCATCAAATACCTCTGGAGCACTGAATGTTGTAGCAACTTCCCAAGCGAACAAAAAGTCTGGACAATCTTTCTTAGAATGTGGATCATGTGGATGAATTCTGCATGAAGTGGCTAAAGGAAAATCTAACATGTGTGGTGAATTCCCATGTAGTAACATATCCTTACTCATTGTTGACACCAACTCAATGATGTGATCAAGTGATTGACATGAAAAATCTTCCAAGCCATCACTCTGCATGACTGTTTGATTTCTATTCTTAGATTGTAGACTTATACTTTCATTTCTTATCATTTGATCAGCATCAATCATGTGGAGACCTTCTTCAATGCAAGTATAAACAGGATCAACTTGATGAACATATGAGGTACTTCAATTTACTTCATCAGAATCAGTCATATGTTCTGAAAAAACTTTATCTGCATCAATCAACAACCTTCCTATTTCAGCTGGTATTTGATATTGGACTACAAGTCCATAGTCTATAGCAGCAATAAAGTCTCTTGCATCCTCTATGACTAGATCCTTAATGTCAATGTCACCTTCTAATGATGTATCATCCAAATTTTGTCCATTTGACTTAGCTGAAAACTCTATGGGAGTAACTGCAGCAAATGCATTGGGCTGATATGACTAATCTTTGAGATGCATTATGCTGATATACTCAAGAGCTTGATCACTTTTCATCAAACAATCTAATTGCGGCTCAAGTGTGTAAACTGGAACAATTTTCTGCATCATTGTCCATGACTGTTCTTCATCTAGAGGATTGATTTCTTCTTGTTCTTGCATATTTCTAATCTGAACAACCTATTGTTCTAACTTTGAATTATCAGCAGTCTGAAATGGACTACTGTTCTCCACCTCTGCAGTAGCAATTTAGTCTTAGAACTTGATATTTTTGAAGCATATGATTGTTGATCTGCATCCTTAACATGACTGCTCATCAAGTCTGATTTATCATTTATCTTGTCAATATTCTTAGCAGCAGAAATTTGATCTTGTGCATTGCTCTATTCATTGTCCTGTGACTGAGAACTAGGCTTCAACCATGCTGAGACTATATTTTCAAAGTCCAATAAATGAAAATTGGGTTTTAACCAATCAGGGACTGTATACTCCTTAGTTGGGTGGCCTACAGACCACAAGCATTGACTACCATCATCATCTAGATATGTACTTTGATGAACAACTTGAATTTTTTTCCATATGTAGACTGCCCTCTTTACTATGATCAACTATGAATGGTGGATTTATAGCCTCTGCAACCTCAGCTCTTTGTATGTTCTTAACTGAGACATGATCACATGCACATGCATCCATCCATTTCGCAACTCCTTGTGAGGTCTTACTCTGAATATGTCTGTCATACCCACATCTTGCTTCAGGCTTGTAAACTTCAAGAATAGGAAGCAATCCCTTCAAATGTAGATCCAATCTTTGGAGAAAAGTTAAACAGTCAATTTTGTCATGCAGCTCTCCAGGATGTACAGTGTAGACCTGAGGTGAACTAAAATTGAGCAGTGTTAGTGGATGATACTTCACTCTGATCTGCCTATCTAACACTTCTTTGAAAAGTGGGATATCAACTTGGAAGTTCTCTTCATGATATGACTGCTGAGATGGTCCTCTGAAGAATGAAGGGATTTCATGACTGAAACCCTTATGTGTACCCATTAGAATTGAATCTCCTGAATAGTCAATTCATTTCAGCATGTGCAATGAACCAACAAAACTGAAAGCCTGCATAAAATCTTGGTTCAGCCCTCCTTCTAGCGCCAATTTTGTTGATGAGTGTTTTAGCACATAGCAACGCAGGTGTGATTGCTAGTTTCACACCTCTCTTGAAAAGTATCCTACCCTAGGTAAGACTACTCCTAGGTTTCTACAACTAGGTCTTAGCTTGCTTGGAATGACTCAGTGGTATGTCTAGTTGTGCCAACAAGGGGTCTTGCATGAAATGCAGAGTTTATGAAAGATGGCAGCAAAGTATATACATAAACCCTAGGTGGTTCAGACTATGAAGTCTGGAATTTTCCAGCAGAAAATCAATGTAATGTTGCTCAAATCCTAAATCTACCAAACTTTATGTAAAGAAAATGCAAAAGGAAAGGGAGAGAGAAAAGGGATAAGAGATCCTAAGTGACAGTCACAACGAGGTAAAATGTTGCAGATAGACAAATACTTTCAATAAACCATTCCCTGTTTCATCAGGATAGGAAACCCACAATGTTGCAATAAATGATGCAATCTTCAAAGGATCCTTATGATTTTCAAATTGCATTCACTCATTAAACACCCGGACAATGGTGCAGCTTAACTAGTGGAAAGCAACTGAACTGCATTCAATGACAGCCAAGCTAACTATACATAGCAACTTACCATCGGCAAGCACTAATAGTATGGACCAAAGCATTCATCAGATATCTTAACATTTACCCATCATTGCAAAAGCACAACTAATTAAATTTAGATTGATATGAACCATGAAAACCAAAATGAGAGAACACATAAACACAAATTCCCAGCAACCTGCAAAACTTGCTTTGTATTGATCACAATTTGGCAGAGTCTCAGCAATTCAGTATCAAATCTTACTTCAAATGAGAGAAAAGGATGGCCCTTTTATAAGCAAGGCACCATACTGAGTTTTTCAATAGACGGTGGAGATTAACTCAACACCAACGGTCTAGATTACATGGCATTTAATGAAGTACAACAGTTAGTTACATTTTTATATTTGAATTTGTCCTTTAGGAAAAAGACAAAATACAGCTTGCAAATACATTAAATCTAGACAAAATAGATAACCATTTGGTTGTACATGATGAAAAGTTAATTATCAAGGCCTAATAAAGCCAAAATAGAGTCATGTGACACTAGAAAACTTGAGCTAATGTGGATTCATGGGATTCCAAGTGTTGAATGGACCAAGAGGAGTATGTGACATTTTATTAGTGAAGATATATCCAACTGGATGCTTGTTGGACCAACATTGCATGACTGGATGACTGGGACAACTCTGAACAAGTCTTGGACATTAGACTGGATCTACAGGAATAACGATGATTTGGCATGATCTTCTACGTCTTTCAGCTCCTAAGACTCATCTTTATCATTCTAGACATTATACTAATCTTCTCTTATAGGTGTAGCAGCAATTTGGTTGATAAAATGTCAGTTTTGCATTTCTGGGTCAGCAGGATACTGTTGTATGCTCATCCTTCCAAGATAGCTCCAACAAGGTCATATATCTTCCAAGACCTGCAATTCACAATGCAAAGCATCAATTTCATCTTAAACAACCATTTTCCATCAATTTGGATCAAGATATGTCCATTTGCAATCATGGATTAGTCGAAAACAACCCATTGTCAATGTCACTTTCTCTATGAACAACCTCTTAAATCCAGTGATTTTTACATGATTTTCTGCATTTTTTACCGTTTTCAAGTACCTGTTTGGCCAATATATTGATCTAGGAAGTTTTTGCAGTTATTAAGATCCATTTGCATACTTTCATTTCATATTTTTCTAGCCTTTTCTGTAAAAAGCAAGATTTTTGGGGGGCACCGACCTTTTATGTGCAATGGCATTAATTATCGTAAAACATGCCAAAAATCCACACAAACTTGGTAAAATGTTCATCATGATGTGAAAAATAGATATGCAATTCAAATCCATCAAGAAAATCCAATTTGCTCCTTAAAAAACTCAAATTTCAGGCCAAAATACCAAAAAACGTTGATTTTGGGTCCAACTGACCTAGCGGGGATTTTAGCTTCATCCGACCTTGCGCGGATTTGGGTTTCATCCGACCTTGCATGGATTTGGGCTTCATCTAACCTTGTGCGGATTTGGGTCCGACCGACTAAAATGATGCTTCATGCGGTCAGTTGGTTCACTTTTTAGTGCAGGTCTGTTGGGTCTGTTTTTAGCGCAAAGTGTGTTGGCGGGGATTTTCGTGCCGACCGACTTAGTGGTAGTGTGGAAGGAAGTTGGTCGGAGGTAATTTTGGTGCTAAGGTTGATGGATGATGATTTTTGCGCAGAAGTCCGTGAGCGAGGTTTTTAGCGCTAGAAGTCGATAGCGACTGTTTTTAGCGCAAAGTCAGTGGATTGAATTTTAGCGCTAAGGTCGGTAAGGGCTGTTTTTGGCGCAAAGTGCAGTTGGGGTCATTTTTAGCATCAGATTTTGAACTTCCCAGTGTGAAAGTATATTTAAAAATATATTTAAGTATAAGTCAGATATTGAATTTCTTATACTTTAAATATTTTTAAATATATTTTCAGGATGTTTGAAATGGGTTCTAGATCCATAGGATTTCACATGTAGATTCTAGAATTTTGAGGTTCCACTAGATTTTAGACTTAGCCATTTTTCAGGATTTTTAGGGTTTCAGACTTAGCCAAATCAGGGCTCCAGGACCATGTGACAGAATGAAAGTACATGAACCCCTTAGTGAAATCTTGCATAATTTGACATGATTTTGCAAATGTAAGATCTAAAAACTAAGAATTTCAACATGACACATCCTGCAAAAGCAATCTCAAGGGCAATATCCAGTGACATGAGATTTTGGAGCAAAATGCGGTAACACCCAATTTCAGTGCAGAAGGCAACAAATGGCTATTTTTTAAGCACCAGATCACTCAAGACACTTCCAAATCAATCATGCATGACATAAAATCACTTCAAACATGCCAAAAACTCAAATTTGAAGCAAATCCTGCATTCTAAGCACAATTTTACTTTCTCATCATCATAAGGTAGAAAGGCTGAGACTTCAAGCCAAAGCAAAAGAGGGGGTCTCCATTTGGCAAAATGGGGCGTGTGTGCAAGGCACAACACATTGTGATGCCTGATTCATGCTTGTATGTGTTTATGATGAACTATGATTTATGCCTCGTTTGGTGTGCATTGAAGGTGTGATTATTTCCCTTATGCTTGAATGTTGTGATGCCATTCTACAATGCTTTGGCAAGTGTGCCATATGTTACTTGAATGCAATTGGATGGTAATTGTACCATGTGTTGTTTATATGCATTGTATTGGCAATTTGCCATATGTGGTGTGTGAATTAATTGGTGTGTATGCCATATGTTTCTTGTATACCCTGGATGTGTGATATGCTCTTAGCGGGTTAGCCATGATCACCTTCTCCGTAGCTCAGGGATTACCTAGATTTGCATAGACAGCTATTGCGCTCGACGATGGCAATATGGTTGGGAGGTGAGCAACATTTCCCCATTGGTTCTTCATGATGATCTTCAAGTGTTGGATGGTTTCCTTTGTTGAACATAATGAATACTGAAAGGGGGGTGAATCAGTATTCTACAAAACCACTTCTTCCCATGATCTATAATCCAATTACCAAATTCAATAACATGAAAGCATATTAAACATAAGAACATCAACCATAAAGTCATAACACATAGACATCATGATTTTTACGTGGAAAACCCAAAAAGGGAAAAACCATGGTGAGTGCTAGCTCACAATATATTATGATAATAATACTGAATTGCATGAAGGCTCACTGTCCAGGAAGTGCTCACTGCAAAAGGGCTCACTGACAAGAAGATAGAAGAATGATTGGCTCACTGCCAAGAGATGACTGCTATAAATGCTCTACAGAATGTTGAGGTGCAGTTTTATTTCTAGCTCAGTATACAGACTCAAATGTCTTCATAATGTCTGCTGTAATTCACATATGCTCTTCTTTTCTGCCCTTTCTATCTTTTTCTGGTCATAAGACTGTCTTAGATTGCACACACATTGAATTCGCGCACTTCTCACACACCACACTCCATATAATGTCGAAATACATTGAGTATATATATTCACATCAAGAATTATCTCACAATCAGGTTGGTAAGGCAAACATGAAACGTGTATACAAATGTTATACCTTGTCGGCTTGAACTTGTGCACAAACAACATTGTGGACCCAAACAAACATACAAAAGTCTTCATATAGGTTAGGACCAATCATTCCATCACTTAGATTGATTGTTCAAACAATATACTTTTTTTGCATATAGATCCAACATACTTGTCGGCTTATCCCTTAAGTACCCACTTGACCAATTCAACTGTCACATTATAACTTCCACTGTGGACCATATGAGACTCCAAAAATCATATCCAACATTCATCATTGACCTCTTAACATACCTTCAGAACCATAGGACATAATAGTCCTTTATAGCAAAATGCGGATCTTGGAACTGTTGCTCTGTCACAGTGGAATACTGTCAAACTGGAAGCCAATACCAGAGAACTTGTAGAATGTGATATGTTGAGCTTCAGAAGCTATAACTCTGGATTTAGGTAGTCATGGTATGTATCTTTGCTTCCTTAGAACTACAAGACAAAATATGCCATAGCGGAGTAATGTGGACCCTTTTACTCTAGTATGGTGCATTGTTCCTTAACTCTATTCACCCAAACTTAGATATTTCACCATATCACTTTCAGAGGAGGTCAGGACTTGAACATTGGAACATGTGATCACTACGTAGCTATGAACAACATACCTGAACTACATACAAATGTCTTTAACTACGGAGGCATACCATCTCAAACACTGTCACTTACTTTGTACAATGTATACTACCCATACTTAGTCATTTATTCTTCTGGAGTAAAGTCTCTTTGCCATGCTGGTAGAAACCCTTTGCCTCGTTGCCATCAATGACAACATTCAACATTCATCAGAGTAGTGTCTCTTTCCAATAATCTCCCCCTTTGGTATTGATGGCAACACTTAGTGAAAAATGCTTATCTGCTTCCCCATAATATATACACTTTATTTTTCTTCTCCCCCTTAGGTGTTTGCTCATTTTTCACTGGTTTTCTTCTCCCCCTTTGACATCAATGGCAAAGGTGTATGTACAGAAGTCAAAATTGTGTCAAAACTACAAAAATTGTCATACTTTGCCGCATATGTACAGGTGAAATCTTCAACTTAATTTGTTGGAGGTTGTAGGATGTCTTGGAAAATGATCTCGATTTGAGCTAGTTCTCCATCCCAACTCTTCTTTGCATTTTCCAAGATTTGAATATGGTCGTTTGTTAGGAAGACCAATTTTTCTACCTTTTGTATATCAGATGGTGTGTCAATTAGTACATTTACCTGCAGTGCTTCTACTACAAGATTTGACATTGAATCAAGCTTAGTACTTATTAGTCCTCTCAACTGACACATTCTATTTTTCATTTGATCCCTCTTATTTATTAGGCTACTTATGTTATTATCAATACTAATGACTTGTATCTCTTTGCTACTTGTTGACTTTGCTGCCGGGTCAAATGACTTAGAGATATTTACCAGCTGCAATTCCTGATCCTTGATCTTTTCTGCTAACTCTTTTGTGGCTTTCGGTCATGATACATAAAATTTGTACAAGTCACAAGCTTCTTTAATGGTACTCTGTATACCTCTTATTCCATTGTCTAATAGAGTTTTGCCATTTGCTAACATGGTCTTCAATTCAATTAATCTCATCTCATCAAACTCTTTTCTGACTTTTGTTTCTGCAGATTTTTCAAAAGATTCAAAATGATTGCTGATTGAATTTATCATACATTTAAGTTGATTAGTTGATGATAATGATGTATCTTTCTGGTATTCAGGCATCAACTTCTCCAACACATTAGATGTTGCAGCAATGAGCTCATTGTCCTGTATATGTGTTTTCATCATCTCTTCTTGTGCCTTTGCTTGGACAATTAACACTAGTTTGAATTTTTGTATAGGAAACATTGAGTCCAAATTTATTGGTCCCTGCAAAAATTCAGGCTCATCCAAGACTTGTTTTTTCTCTTTCCAAGAATTCCTTGACAGACTCCACAGTGTCTCTTTCTATACCAGAGACTTCTTCTTGGTTTTGTTCTGGCGGATCTAAATCCATGGCTTCATTTGCATCATCCTTTTGTTTCAATACAGAGTTCTCCTCAGCTTGTTCCTTTTCTTGATCATCATCTTTGTTTTACTTCTCAGTCTTCTCCTTGTCTGTTTGGTCATCAGTTTGTTGTTCTGGAGGAAGACTCATCTCATATTAATCCTTAACAGTAGTATTCAAACTAGTAGCAGGGACTGGATCTTCTTTCTCCTTTGGCTCTTCATCACTTTTGTCTAGTCCTTGATCCATGCTGACTTCGAGAATAGTTGTGTCATCTCCAACACCTATTTCTTCATTATCATATATTGTTGGAAGATGAAATTCTTTCAACGCTTTCAAAGTGATTTCCTTAGTCTCCTTGACTACTTTCTCAATGTCATCTGACATGAGAGTGTTCATCCTCTTTTTTGTTCTAAATTATTTATGCAGCACTTTAGAGACTTTTGCTTTTTCTTCCAGTGTGATCTCCAGACATAACTTTATCAGTGTCTGCTCTCTGAGTTCAACATCCTTAGCCATAGCAGCTTCCTTTCTTGCAGACATTACACTTCCCAAACTATTTGGGAGATCAGTAAATATATCAATGAGAGCTTTATTATATATATATCCAAGTATTTGATAACAACATTCTCAATGATCCTTTTATTTGCATCATTATAATCATCATACAATTGGGCAATAGGCTTTAGATTACCATCAATTGTAATGGCCTTCAAGACTTCTTCTAGACTTATTGTGGCCTATACTTTCATAGGCACTTCAGTATTTTCTTTCTTTCTCCCTTTACCCTTATCATAGGTCTTCTCCTTTGTGGCATCGGAGGGTTTGCCTTGCTGAGAACTGGAAGGTGATGCATTATGTGCCTTCATCTTCTTGACCTCTTCATCGGTCTCAGTTTCCTGATCATAAACTATATCAACACTAACATACACTCTATGACCTTTGGTCTTCTTCCTTTTGCATGTTTGCATTTCTGCAATTATTGTGGAGGGAAAACCATAACTTGAACCTCTTATTCTTTATTTTGGTGCAGCAGGTGCCTCTTGTTGCACATCATGAACTTCCGGAGCTTTATTAGCTTCCTTCAATTTTTTAGTTGTTCTTGCCCTTGTTTTGGCAACTTCTTCTTTTGTAATCCCTATGCTCTGGGCATATTCTTCCACCAATTTCCTCACCTTTTTCTGGGTTTCTGGTTTCATTAGTTCAACATGGACTTTTACATATAATTCTTCATAAGTGCCAAATCTTGGCTCAGAGGTATCCCTAGGTTTGCTTAACATGAGCTTGGCATAACCATCTAACACATCTACATGCACTTCATACCCCATTGGCATAATCCAAACTGTTCTAGGCTCAATAGCTTCCATCATGCATTGATCTTTATTTGCAATAAAATAGATGTCATTTTTGTATTTTTCAACAATTATCTTAGGGATTCTTTCCCTAGATTGCATTACCCTTTGGAAGTTCTTGAAATAGCCCCATAGGGCTATAGTTTATGCATCATAACTTCCAATACTATTTAAATGATTTCTAATTTGCACTGCAATAGGTTTGTCTCCAGTCTAGAATAGATTTTTCATGCCAAGTAACTATTGCATAAAGTAGAAGAACAAGCACATAATTAACATACCGAACTTGAAGGGATATTTGCTTTCTTTTGTCTTCTTCAGGTTCTCCATTAATTGTTGTTGGAGCAGTTCACACAAGTCATACTCTGCATTTTCCTTAACCATTTGATAGGTAATATATATGGCAGTATCAGAGACAAAGTTCTCACGGTTTGTGAAGTAGACCTTGTAGCCAATCACCATGGATGCAAACCTAACTACATGATCTTCAATATCACTGATTGTTAATGCCCTTTTATCAAATTTTGCTCTAGTAGCTTTCATCACTGTATCATTTTTTACAGCCTTTAATATAGGCACTGTACTGGTAGAGTTTAGTCTTGTGACCGCCCTTATGGCATCTTTGGTGATCTTGAATGTAGAGTTAAGCCACATAAACTCATCATGAATTTGACTTAAGACATACCAAACCCATTCATCTTCTGCAAAAACTAGAAAATCTATATACTGAATGAGTTTCTTTTCCTCCAATGCCTTGTATTCTTCTTTCATGTCAAATGTATCACCACTTAGATGTTTTAGATATAGGTCTGTGAGTTGACTACCCTCATGTTACTCTAGGGCAACATGAATATAAATCCTAACATCTTTTGCATTCATCACACTAAACGAAATCTCTGAAAATGCACCATTTGGATCGACCTTTGTTGATTTGAATGGATGCTTCTTGAATTTTGGTCGGGCTCTCTCAGTTATATCAATCACTTGTGGTGTTGTCATTTTTGCAAAGATTCAAATAAATTCATAGTAGGGTTTCGAATCTTAAAATACCTCTTTTGTCGAGTTAGGGTTTTGCTTGATCTTGCCTTGAATTACTTTTGAAATCACTGTAGTTGCTTGGAATTTCGCTATAGTTTACCTTAGACACTTGAGAGCTTAAATGTAAAATGAATTGTCCATCGAATGAACCCCCTTTTAACCCTTTGTTTGTCTTGACATAATCGTCATAAATGCTATCTTTTAAAAAGTTGTCAAACCCTTCTCTGTTTAGTATAGTTGATTAGGATTGCTCCGCAATGTTTCACATTTGTTCCTTTTCTTCCAAAATTTCCTTTAAAAGATTTGTCATATGAATCTTCACATCATATCTTCATGCTGAATCCTAGCACTAACTATCTGGCTAGGGGATTAGGATTTTCAATGTAGCTCCCCCTGAGCCAGAGCTACCAATTTACTTCCCGGAGGAAGTATCAGCACCAGAGGCTGGTGTGGGTTCATTCTTGACTTCAATCACATCTTTCTTTATCTAGATTTTTCCCATCTCTTTCTTAGTTTCAACTGGATCAACCTTTTCCTTTCCCTTATCATTCCTTTGTTCTGTATTTTTCCCTTTTTGAGAGTTGTTCCTTTTCACATTTTTTCTTATGCAGAATTTTGCTATATGTCCAGGTCTATTGCAGTTATAACAAACAATGTTCCTCTGTCCTTGACTCCTTTCATTGAATGGATTCATCCCTGATCTGCATTGGTTAGCCATATGTCCAAATCTATTGCATGCAAAGCATTTTCCATTGAAAGACTAAGTATTTCTTGTATTGTTAAAACCATTCCTTACCACGCTTCTGCATTCATTTGATTTATGACCAATTTTCTTGCAATTGAAGCATTGACCGAAGAATGATGGAGTATTCTAATTCATTCTACTCCTACACTGAGTAGCCTTATGACCAAACTTATTGCAATTAAAACAATGACCATTGAAAGATGGGTACCTTTAAGCATTTGGTTTCCTAGCCGGAGGTCTTCTAGGTTTTCTTCTCTGATTCTGGAACTGGTTGCCTTTCTTTTGCTTAAACTCAATGTTTGCTTGGCCTGATTTTGAACTTTCTCCTTTTTCAAATCCCAAGCCTTGCTTGTCATCTAGACTCTTTTGACTTTCAATCAATTCTTCAAGATTTGCAGAGCTTATTTTGAATGTTTCTTTATAGCTATTGGTTGCTTCCAAATCATACTTCAAAAGTAGCACCTCTTTTCCCAGTTTTTCACATTCTTGAGACTTATCCTTCACAACTTGATTCAAATGTTCTTCAACCTTTTTTTTTTCTTCAACTAGCATAGATAGACTATCTATGCATTCATTTGTTGTTTTTAATTGTTCACTTAGCTCTTTCCTTCTATCCCGAGACTTCTTGACTTGCTCCTTTAGTTTTAGAATACTATCATCAACTTCTTTGATATTTTCCACCAAATCTTTGATATCTACCTCAAACTTGTCAAGATCATCAAGAGCAGCTTGTAGTTGTTCATCAATGCTACTTGGATAACTTGTTTCTGAAGAAGCGGGATATCTTCTTGCTACCATGCGTTCACCTTTCCAAATCTTCGTCAAGTTGTTAAGCTTCTTCCAAGGAACCTTGCTCTAATACCAATTATTGAACACAATGAATACTGAGAGGGGGTGAATCAGTATTCTACAAAACCACTTCTTCCCATGATCTATAATCCAATTACCAAATTCAATAACATGCAAGCAGAATAAACATAAGAACAACAACCATAAAGTCATAACACATAGACAGCAGGATTTTTACATGGAAAACCCCAAAAGGGAAAAACCACGGTGAGTGTTAGCTCAGCATATATATTATGATAATAATACTAAATTACATGAAGGCTCACTGCCCGAGAACTCACTGTCTAGGAAGTGCTCACTACAAAAGGGCTCACTGCCAAGAAGATAGAAGAATGATTGGCTCACTGCCAAGAGATGACTGCTATAAATGCATCTATAGAATGCTGAGATGCAGTTTCATTTCTAGCTCAGTATACAGACTCAAATGTCTTCACAATGTCTGCTCTACTTCACATATGCTCTGCTTTTCTGCCCTTTCTATCTTTTTCTGGTCATAAGACTATCTTAGATTGCACACGCATTGAATTCGCACACTTCTCACACACCACACTCCATCTAATGCTGAAATACATCGAGTATATATATTTGCATCAAGAATTATCTCACAATCAGGTCAGCAAGCCAAACATGAAACATGTATACAAATGTGATACCTTATCAGCTTGAACTTGTGCACAAACAACAATGTTGACCCAAATAAACATACAAAAGTCTTCATATATGTTACGACCAATCATTTTGTCACTTAGATTGATTGTTCAAACAATATATCTTTTTTGCATATAGATCCAACATACTTATCGGCTTATCCCTTAAGTACCCACTCAACCAATTCAACTGTCACATCATAACTTCCACTGCGGACCATATGAGACTCTAAAAATCATATCCAACATTCATCATTGACCTTTTAACATACCTTTAGAACCACAGGATATAATAGTCCTTTATAGCAAAATATGGATCTTGGAACTGTTTCTCTATCACAGTGGAATACTGTCAAACTAGAAGCAGATACTAGAGAACTTGTAGAATGTGATTTGTTGAGCTTCAGAAGCTATAACTTTGGATTTAGGTAGTCATGGTACGTATCTTTGCTACCTCTGAACTGCAAGACAAAATATGCCACAGTGGAGTAATGTAGACCCTTTTACTCTGGTACTGTGCACTTTTCCTTAACTTTGTTCACCCGGACTTAGATATTTCACCATATGACTTCCGGAGGAGGTCAGGACTTGAACATTGGAACATGTGATCACTAGGTAGCTATGAACAACATACCTGAACTACATACAAATGTCTTTAACTACAGAGGCATACCATCTCAAACACTGTCACTTGCTTTGTATAATGTATACTACCCATACTTAGTCATTTATTCTTCCAGAGTAAAGTCTCTTTGCCATGCCGGTAGAAACCCTTTGCCTTGTTGCCATCAATGACAACATTTATCATAACAGTGTCTCTTTCCAACATCCTTATCTTCTTGTAGGTTGATTATGTTATGCTTCGTGTCTTGTTGCACTTTGGAGAGCGTGTTGGTTTTTGGGTGGTTTATGCACTTGTATATTATCATTATTGATTATTGTAACCTTTGTAATGTAGGTATTTTGAGACCCTTGTAATAGGATTTAATTAATTCTTTGAGTTGATTTATGATTTTGGCTATGATTCATCTATGTTTAGGATGAAGCCCTTCGATATTATAATTATTGGATATCGTCTTGTATTTTTTCACGCCTCGGTTTGTGAGGATGTTGGCATGTTTTGATAGATTTTACATGTTAGAATCTAACTATGTTAGCATGTTTAGACTCAGTTATTTGATGATGTATTTGATGTTTATGGATATGCTTGTGTTGGATCATATTCATCCCACATAGGTGGTGAGGATCCTATCTTTGATTTTGGCATGTGTCGACGTTGGTGTTGAACATGTGTAGCCTTTGTATCGCTTTTGTCCTTTTTGGCATGTGGACATTTTTGATTCAACACCTTAATGTTTTTGGTTAAAATGAATCCTCTTTGATGTTGATTAATGTTTTTTGGTCCCGTAGGTGGTTTGGTGTCATTTTCATGATGTGATATGCACTCTTGGATTATTCCCTCTTTTGCTTTCAGAAGCGTGCCTTTGCACGAGTTTGACTAGTGACCATTCTAGTTGGTTGAGGAATCATACCTCCTAGTTGGACTATCCCATGGGTGAGCGTTACCCTTGTGTTTGGGATATCTTGTGTAGTCATGGAATGGACTAAGGTGGATATCACCCTTGTCCTACTCCATGTGTTCATGAGGGAGCATGGTCATGGACATGTATCTGATCCTCATCATGGAGTGAGCTCCACCTCTCACTTGGTCATTGTGGTGAGTTGTCACATGATGGGTGAAGTCTTTCGCTTGTGCCACCTTGCATTGTGCAATGGTGATGTCATTTTAGGTGTTGTTGTGCTTGTTACGACACCTTGTGTGTGCGTGAGTGCAATGCGACATGTAAATGTCGCACTTGCAAATGTGAAAAATTTGTTGGTTTGGTGCTTGTTCAGCTAATGCTTTGGGTGAAAACTTGGGGCATTACATGATAGTAGATTAATGGATATAGAGATAAGAGGATCTCCTTTTAATTGGTCTAATAGAAGGATGGGCTCTAATCTTATCCATGTCAAACTTGACATATTTATGATCTCATCTAATTAGACCATCCCAACTAATAGTTATCTTTGAGCTCTACTAAGAATCAACTTTGACCATAACCCTCTTCTATTAAGTATGGAGCAAGACCGTAGGATAGGTAATTATCCTTTCAAATTTGAAATCATGTGGATCTCCCACCTTGATCTTAAATATAACATCAAATGATGGTGGAATATTGAAACTAAAGGAACTACTATGCATGGAGTGACAGTGAAATTGAAAAGTGTGAAAAATAAATCGAGGGTTTAGAACAAAAACTCCTTTGGAAATATATTTTCCTAGAAGAATTTAGTCACAACAGAACTAGAATCCCTTCAAAAATAAATTCAAACTAAAGGCATGGATCAGGACACTCTATAAAAATAAAAGGAGCTCCTTTCTCAGTTACACAACTTGCTTGAGAAACAATAAGTTTTTTGGAAACAAAGATCCAGAGTCCTAGGGCTCTCAGTTGGGGACAAGAATTCTAGATTCTTTCATCAGTCTACTATGAAACATAGAAGAGGGAACAAAATCGCATAGTTAATTAGTGAATATCACAACATCATTCAAGAAGAAGATAATATAAAAAAGGAATCTATAAATAATTTCAAATCCTTGCTTTTAGGAATACCATAACAAAATCACCACTATTAATAAGATTTATTGGATGTTATCCTCAATATCCTTTTAAAGGAAGATAATGGTGGAATTTGTGCAAATTGTACTATAGAAGAGGTTAGAGGAGTTGTTGTCTCTTTTGATCCCTTCAAAGCTCCAGTTCTTGACAACTTTCCCCCACCCTTCTTTTGATCTTTTTGGGAAATCATTGGGCTTAACATTATTGAGGTTTTCTAGAATTCTTTGTCTCTAGGAAAATTTTGAGAGAACTAAACAATACTTTCTTGGTTCTTGTCCCTAAAATGCTAGAAGCTAATGTTTTAATGAGTTTTGCTCGATTAGCTTATGTAACACTATGTATAGAATTTTGTCTAAAATTTTGGTCACATGAACTCAACCCCTCCTTGCTAAGCACATTTCTAGCAACCAAAGTGGATTTGTGGCATGCAAACAAACCCTTGATGCAATCATAGCTATGCATGAAGTTCTTCATTCCATGGATAAAAACAAGAAAGGAGTGATTCTCAAACTAGATATTAGTAAAGCTTGTGACCAGTTTAAGTGGCCTTTCCTTTTTAAAGTGTTGGCAAAATTTTGATTCCAAGGAAAACTCTTATCTCTTCTATAAGCATGCATTACTACTCCAATGTTTTCGATGCTCATCAATGGATGTCCTACTATCTTCTTTGCTATTAATGTGGTCTTTGTCAAGGTGACCCTTAATCCCCCTATGTTTTCATCTTATTGTTTGAAGTTCAAGGCAAAAGCATTGGGAAGGCTATCTTTGAGGGATCTCTCAAGGGTTCTATCCCCTCTTCATCTTCTAGGCCTTCCTCTCACCACCAATTTGTTGATGACATGATTCTTATTGGGACACCCTCCATATCTAAAGATAAAAAATAGAAATATATACTCAATAAGTATGCTAACATATTAGGACCAAAAAAACTTGTACATATAAGTGCTCTCTTATTATTTAACATGACCCAAGATTACCAAAACTGGATTGCTCAAATTCTAAACTATTTTATCATGCAGCTCCCCTTGATGTATCTGAAAATACCTCTTTTTTCAGAAGAATGAAAGGAACCATGTGGAACTCCCTTCTAGAAAGATTCTAGATGAAGCTTGTAGGTTGAAAAGGGTGTCTCTCAAGCCAAGTGGGGAAGATCAAACTCCTCAAAATCTCTCTTCAAATAATTTTGGTTTATCTTTTGTCTCTATTCAAAATCCCTTCTTATGTGGTAGACAAAATTGAACAAATTCAAAGAAAGTTCTTGTGGGTGGGAACAAAGGATAAACAAAGAATATCCCATGTGGCTTGGGAAAAGGTTTGTTTTCCTAAACCTCGAGGAGGTTTGGGATTAATGAGAATCAAACTCATTAATAAAGCTTTTCTTGTGAAATTTGGATGGAGACTTACGAAAGAAGACAATGAATGGACCAACATTATTAAGGCTATGTACTTTAGTGGGTTGCCTACATCCAAATTCCTTAAATTTGAAGTTTCTCCTTGGGGATCAATTATTTGGAACAATGTTTACAAATGTAGACAAATGATTAGAAAAGGAATCAAGTGGAAAGTGGAAAATAATAGAGAAGTTAATTTTTGGGATGACATTTGGCTAGAAAAGACCCCACTTAATGAATGTGAACCTGGCTCCTCAATCAAGCTAGATTTTGTTAAACAATTTTATCTCAAAGTGGCTACTTGGAATACTACATGAGTGGAAAAAATTGGAAAGATTTTCTCCTTCCACCATATTCAATTAGATCAGTTACCTATTAAAGACCTTATCAAGAGAACCAAAGGATTCCAGATTAGCCAATTTGAAAAGGTAGATGAAATGGTTTGGATGGTCTCTTATATAGTGATGCTTCAAGGTATCATTCACTGCCTGACTTGGCCTTAGATGAATTTCAATGGCACTTGATTTGGAATCACTCTTTACTCCTAAAGGTGAATTTCTTCTAGTGAGTGGCTTGCCAAAACAAAATCCTAATCGTGGATAATTTGATGAAGAGAGGTTTTATGATTCCCAACAAGTGTTTCCTTTCTGGGAAGGATTTCAAATTAGTACATGCCACTCAAATTTATAATAGGCTTATATGGATGTTTGAATTAAGTTGGTGTACGCCTAGTTCAATTCTTGATCTTGCTCTTTTCCAGTCAACTCCCTTTCACCATCCTCTTATCAAAGAAATTTAGACTCAAGCTCTACCACATTTTTACTAGAGATTTTGGTTGGAAAGAAATGCCACAATATTTTAAAACAAGACTAGGAATTAGAAGTTGATGTATCAAATAATTTGTCACTCCATTATGGAAAATGTTTCAATCACCAAACCAAAGGAGGCTAAAGTCCAACCACATGATATTGAACTAAAAATTACCATCAATCGGGGATCCTCTATCACTACTATAGTCTCTAAGAGGGAGAAGAGGAAATATGTCAAATAGAAATGACCAAACTTTGAATGGATAAAGCTAAACTACGATGGAGTTGTTAAGAGTAATACTAAACTTGCTAGTGGTGGTGCAATCTCAAAGGACAATAATGGACACTTAGTTGAAGCCTATGCTGGAGCCCTTAGCTTTTAATCTAATCAAATGGTTGAGGCTATGGCTACTTTTTGGGGAATTGTGATTGCTCAGAAACTTGGCATACCTCAACTGGTCTTTGAAGGAGATTCTTTCCTTATCACTAATTGCTTGATAACAATATACCACCCACCTTGGAATATCCCTAGTTAATTATAGACTTTTGGCTCTTCGTTATTAATCATACGAAAATGTGATATATTAAGGGCTATGGTATTGTTATTAAGGTAATATATTTAATGCTATTGTCGTAAAAGCTTTGGCAATACACTATACTTCTAAAGTTGTGTATAGAGAAGTAGATAGGGAGGCTTGACTAACTATATGCAATACATAATCAAATGGTTCAGTGAAGGTACTTTTATGGTTCTAAGAAATCCACATCAACCATTATCTACTACCCTCATTTAAGGGTAGGGCCACTCACACATTAGGAGAAGTGCAGGGGATTGCTAAGTTTATGGTTGGAGGAAAAGTGCTCGGATGATGCTCTCCCTCCTGACCATTGACTAATGCAGATCACTTACTCATGTGATGTATATGTTTGTTTGTAATGATTTATTACACACCTATATGTAAACATGTGGCTAATTGATTCCACAAATGGTTGTAACATGTTTTGTTGCATCCACTAAAAAATGGAACATATATATGTAACGAATTATGATTATTGATGCTTATTGAAAATATGTTTGATGAAATTGTTGTTAAATTAATATGTGAATATTGTTGTTTATCAAATAGTGTGAAATGACATTGGAACTAATGGTGTGATATCAATGTATCCTTGTAAAACTCTTTTGGGGGTTAAAATGACTTTCTTGTAGTGGTTTTGTTATGACAAGGCAAATGAGTTGATTAAGTTAGTATTATGATGGTTGTTCATTTAATTTATTTAGTATTCTTCTATAAGATCCTAGGAGGGATCTTACAAAAAGCTTAAAATGCTGGAAGGAAATTAATTCCCTTCCACTAGAAATCAAGGAAGGCATTAATAAAAACAAAATGAAAGTCACTAATGATATGACTACTCCTCATTATATAACCTTAATTGTTCCCATAGGGAAAAGACTAAAGCAATACTTTGCTAGATTTGCAATGATAAGTAGGCACTTAGACAACTCTTTCTTTTGTAGCTAGATGTTCACATTTTCTTATGCACCACACCCTTTCATAATCACCAAAAGCCTCTGTTGCACCTACAAAGTTCTAGATAAATCTCTTGTTTCATTTTGGTGGAATTCTTCTTCTATGCTTTTCCTCAGCATCCAAGAATGAAAGGATAACTTTTTTAGGATATTTTCCATGGGAGGAGACTAGCTTTGTATTAAGCCCTCATCCCGTGAAGAGGTTAGGAGGAAAACCACCATTTGGAACATCTTGCACAAGGGTGGGTTTACTCCCTTCATAGAATGTATCAACAATTATGATCCAATTGTTTCCAATGAGTTTGCAAAGTCATGGAAGGCTAGGATGGTCTCAATGAGAGGGACCAATTTGAAAGTAATTGAAGAAGGCATTGTAGTGGCCACTAGCCTGGTTGTGGAGGGGTTGAAAATCCACAAGGTTAGTAAATCCAAAAACATATAATGCATAGATGCATTTCTTAGAGGCAAGAATAAACTTGTGAAATTCCAAGTTGGAGACCTTAGTGAGGCCCTTTCCAACTTTGTGGGTTGAGGTATGTATCACCCCGATAAAATACTTTATCCTCGAAGGGCAATACAAATGCATTTTTTCATACCAATTCTCTCTCCTTAATCATTTAAGACACCAAAGGTTTGTCAACTTGCCTTTCTACCTCCTCACATCTCTTGAACAATCTATGCATGATGTCTTGCTTGGGAAAGCCAACCTACCCCTTCACCAAAGCCTTATTTATAGGCTTTTTGAAGTCAAGAAAGCTAAAATCACCTCACCTAGACCCATGAAGTGGGTTTGAATCATTGAGAAAGACAAGCCCGATAGGGTAAATTTAGGCCCTAATCCAGTATCAACCAATCCTTCCTTGAAATCTATTCTCATGCCCAAAGTTGTGAAAATCAAAATCCTTGTGGTCAATCCCTTGAACTTCGACTCTACAAAAATTGCCACTTCTTATGGCCACCCTACTTCTAGCCCTAAACCCTCTAACCCTAATCTTATGGATTTCCCCTCAAAGTGTCAACGAGTCCTATAAAATGATTAAAGGTAAGTCCTTGGTGGAAGAGATGCACCTTGGTGAATGTTGTCTTCCTAAAAACTAAACTAGAGAATGTAAAATTGAAGGAAGCTAAATAGGACAACATAGACCAGGAAAGGAAGGATAAGATTACATGTAGCAATTGTGAAGGCTTGGAGGCAAAAATCATGAACTTGGAGAATAATTTTGACTTGCGCCAACATCTCGAGATGGTTTAAGAATGCAAATTAAAGATTAATGGAAATAACTTCTATCCTTCACAAATAGATCAAAGGCAAGGAACCTGAAGTTGACATTAGCATTAAATTCTTGTTGAAGGAAAGGGAAAATGTTCATAAAAAACTCTAGCCCCATGCTCGTAAACATCACACGCCTCAAGAAGAGAATGGAGTAGATGGAGAGGAAGAATGCGACATTGTTATCTTCCCTAGAGAATGTTGTGTATATTAGTGGGACCACAATTAAGAACTCTATAGCAAGCATCATGACACTGCATGATTGTATGCTCAAGAGGTAGAATCAGATGGTTGGTGAGGGCCCAAGCAAAATAACTTGTTCCAAAACAATTTATACTAAAAGAGAAGTGATCAATGTGGATAGTGAGGTAATGGAGGAATACCCAGGGGCTTCCTTGGGGATAAATGAAATGCTATACAAAGTTTAAAATTTAAGTCCTTTAGCTAATTTTCTCTACTATCAAGTTTGGTTCTTGCTATTGGTTAATTATGTGGTATTCTACTTCTCATGGAATCCCATTTCTTATTAGTTTCATGTTTAGGACTTGCTATGCTTTTGTGTCCCATTTGTAAAAGGGTTTGGTCCCTTTCAAAAACCCACTTTTAACCCTAATACCCCCAAAAAATTATTAAATCAAATAACCACATATTATAAATCCAACACTATAAGATGATCAAAGTAAAATTCACAAATCAAATGTTAAAAAGGTCACACACTTAGTTTCATAATTATTTGGAATTAATAGAGTCATTGAGCATAAGGAGTGCAAAAAGGTTCACAAAATGATTAGGCCCTTACACCTCATAAAAAGCCCTACAATTTGGAAGAAATAAGGACCTTTAATAAAGACCCCATCATGATTAGAATCATTAGCAAAAATTACAATGAAATATCCTTTAGCACATGAATGAATCTCATATTCTCCATTAGTTTTCTAGTTCCTTCTTGCCTAGGAATACAAATTTTCTAAAGGAAATTGGGCACCAAGGAATCTACAAATCAAATTCCTACCATGCAAGGATGGGATATTTGTATAGAATTCCAAAACAATGAGATTGATAATTGGTGATTCTTCTTTAGATGGAAAAGGGAGACTTAGCCTAAAAGGTTAAACTAGATCAAACCCTCTTCTATCAACATTGGAACACAAACTGAGTTTAGGTTCTACCTTGTGAGGAGAGCCAAACTACAGGGGTTTTGTCCCTTTGTTGTATAAAGGAGTGTCAACCAAATTCAACCAACCAAACTAGGGCAAAGCATGAAACCCTAATTGAGCAAGATCGGTGAATAGCAGATGAACGAAAACAGATATAGGAAATCTAATACCACAACAGAGATCAAGGAACAAAGGAGAACCAGGATATGAGTTCAAGAGCAAAGAGGTATCAGGGCACTAGGTGCCCTAGACCCAAATTAGTGTTTTACAGGATCTCCGGATCTGGGTACCTTCGCCTGCTTGTCTTCCTGTCTCCTATCACTTGTTATCTTCAGATTCCTGCGGATGCAACCTGCACACAAACAAGAAGGAAAAAGAGTTGGTACTATTTAGGAGCTTGCCTAAGTCAAGCTCTGTGAATGGTGTTTCCACCTCCACAATAGCAATGATGAGAGATCAAATAGTATGTGCTGTAGGAGGATAGAGGGAAATCTAAAGTAGAATGGAATGTTGTAATAAAGCATGAAGGAAAGAAGTCACCATGAGCATGGAAACCCTAGCTTGCTTGATATGGCATCACAACGTGGCTCAAGAAATTGGTGTATCCCAAAGAAGTAGAGAAATCTTCACAAGACCTGCAAGAAGTTAGTACAACAACAATAATCCACCATAGAGAGCATTAGAGAAGAATAGAGAGCATGAAAGAGAGAGAAAGAGAGTGCAAGTGTGCCTAGATTGCTTAGATGTTCAAATGAATAAACTAACTTGCTTATATATGCATTCCTGCTCACCAACAATGAATAAAACCAAATGGGACCAACATGTATAAGCCAAGGAGGTGTTCTAAGTTGACACCACAAAAATAGGGTCAGGGCTGACATTTGGGACCAGGGCGCTAGGTGCCCTGGTCCTTTAGCCCCACAAACTCTGGAGAGTACCAATTAAGGTGGGCTTAGACATGTCCTAAGTTTATTTTGTCGGGTTTATTCATCGGGATCGACAATTGATTGTTTATTGCTCTAATAGGTGTCAAAATAGGCCCTGATTAGCAAGGGTACACATTTTACTCTATAACACCTCCATGACAAGCGTGCATGAATGTGATTCATTTTCCATTCAACCAAGCCTTTTTGTTTTTCCCATTGCCATGACTACATTAATTTCCTTCTCCCTCGAGGAAGAATCTAATCCTTCCAACATATTATTGAAAGATCTACGAGGAGGGGGGTATAACCCACTCGACCTTGACCTATAGGATAAAACAAGTAAACAAATGGATTCAAAGATAAAAACATATTCAAAGATAAAAACATAGTGGAAATCCAACCAAATTAGAGAAGCAAGAAAGCCCTAGAAAAGCTCATTACCATCTCATTATTGAGCGAAAATATTTAATTTACATATTGATTGCTTATTTTACATTGACATGCATATGCCTAGTAGTTTGCATGCACATCAAAGTGGGGGAAAAATGTAATGGCGAGAATTGCATACCCATGCCCCTTTCCCTTATGTTTTGGGCCCACTTTAATTAGAGTGTCACAAATGCAATAATTGTCTTACAAGTGGCATAATTGTGCAGGAAATTGACTCATGAAATTCCACATCCTCATTCCCTTAATCATTGATTCCCTAGTTTGCATTCATGATTCCTAATCCTATTTTTCACCACCCTAGATTAGATGCCCCAATGTGGAATTGACTTGAGCCACTTCCATGGTCATGAATTTAAACCCCATACTTTTAAATTTGAATTTCATAAAATTGGTTTATGTTTTCCTTCTTCACTAGTCATTGTGAGCCAACTTAGTGTTGATTGTGTGCTTGGTTATTATATTTAAGGACATTCACTCACTCATTTAGAATCAACCTAGGACTTGTTGAGTAGGCCTGGATTTCAATTTGTGAAGGTGGATAAAAGGAATACACATAATTAGAGATCACTTCATTTGAGGCCCACAACATGATTACTTACTATCCTCGATCTTTTTGCTTAGAGTAGTATAATGAACCTTTTTAGGGGTTTGACCTAGAAGAATATGAACTTTGTGATTTGACAAATTCCCTAAAGGTATTTATAAACACCACAATTCTTATGCACACTTAGACATTAGGAATCCAAGGTAAGCAAAATTTAGTAGTCTACAAATTACCAAAGCATTCTCATGGGCACATGTTTAATTCCGTGGGCACAATTCATTTTCACACTTGCATATATGATATAACCAAAATTTGAGAATGATCTAATTCTTATTTCATCATTATTCTTCCAACACATGTAAAAAGTCATGATTTTAAATTACAATCCCAAGCCAATAAAAAAGTAAAATGGTTAGTATCTTTTAACGAAGCTTCTTGACATCCTCCAAGCTTTTGTTTGACACCACGAGCAAGTTTTTACTGCCTAAGAAGATACTCTTAATTAGAATATTGCTTGAGGCCAGTTAAAATTTTGATTATCCAACTAGGACCATGAGACATACCGAACAATTATTGATGCCATTACTCCCCACATGGTTCACAAAATTGGGGTTAGGACTTTCAAGTCATGGTGGAAAGATTGGAAATGGTATCTTGATACACCATTTCACAATTATAGACCCCATAAGGATTATTTGTGGCTTACAACACATCTCCCCATGGTGGCATAGTTAAATATTTGTCGACACCTCCAGTCCTCTCTAGGCACTTGGCATCCTATTTAGTCTATTATTCTTGAAGCCAAGCTTGCTCATTTTGCTTGGTGTATTATCTATCAAGGCCTTTCACTTGGATCCAGATTGTCTCATCTAGGGGTTCTTAATCCCTATTGTCTATTTTGTGGACAACTTAAGACTCTTAAGCACCTTTTTTGGTTCTACACTAAAGCCTATAAAGCCTAGACTTGTATTCACAACTTCTTCAAGCTGTTCAAGCTTGACCCATTTTCATGGCATATGGTTTTGTTGGGAGATTGGCCTTGCCTCCCTTTTAAATTCACCCAGATTTGGCATGTTTTCAAGGTGGAGATTCCTTTTAGCATTTGGAAAGATAAAATTTTTGCTATTTTTATTGGTTGTGTTGTTGACATTCATTTTTTGCTTTATACTAAAGTTATGATTTGCTCTAATGTGCTCATGCAGATTTAGATACAAGCAAACAAAGTTGTACTTGAAGTTGCTCATCTACAGATACAAGCAAACAAAGTTGTACTTGAAGTTGCTCATCTACAGATGCTTTAGATAATGCCTCTTGTATGGTTGCTAGAGTGTCGTCTCCTTCCGCCTCCCACTACGATCAACCTCTCCATGTGGGTGTAGACGTGGACACAACCAACCTTCTAGAGGAGATCATGGCTCCCAGTCACATGGTTCTCAACCTCTTTCCAGATGAGCTAGGGGATGTGTTGCTCGAGGGTGGTCTCAGCCTTCTTGCCCTCCTTCAACCTCTTCACATGGGTGTGGTGCTTCTAGCTAGCCAGATTTTAGCAAGTTTCCTTGCCTAGATTTGGCAATTTCTCCTATTAGTGTTCAACAACCCGTAGATGAAGATCAAGAAGAGGAGGGTGCACTTACTGGTTGGGAATCGATTGCTAACGATTCCATGCTCACTGATGTACGGGGAAAACCAAATGACCATGATCCCTCCTAATGGTGCAGCTCTCGTCACTTAGTGGCTTTGTTGGTTCTTGTTGTTTAGGCTTAGCCCACTAGACTTTGTTTTGTTTCATTTTGTTGTTTGAGCTTGTCCTTGTATAGACTTTAAGAGTGTGCCGTCTACTACATGCGCCTTTTTTATAACTCGTGTATTAATCTTTTTCTAATTTATAAAAAATAATATTACTAACATTCAGAAAAAATTACAATTTAAAAATTATGATTAAAACAATAGATAACTATCTATCAACTATTAAATTCAGTGAAATGTGTAATTTAATTTATTTTTGTTTTAATTTCTAATTCTATTAGATAATTTATCATATCTCTAAATAAATTGCCTACTGGTAGGTTATCGAAGATTCCTGGAGAATACAGTCCTTATTTCCACGTGGCAGCGCCCTCGGCCAATTTCTCATTCGCACGATTTTAAAACCTGGAAAAAGAGCAGCACTTAAAAAAGCATGGGGGAAGAAGTTTCTGGAGCTACCTAATGTATTTTCCCCCTTGGGCGGTCTGACTATATCAATGCTGTAATCCCTTGCAGCCATTTTTACCCTTCGATTCAACTAGAATATTGGTGGCTTATTGTCGTCTGTGCGGTTTGTCAAGCAATTTTATTGATCTGCAAAGCCTTTGAATTCCAGAGGGAAGAATATTATTATTATCATTTTAATTAGGTTATTTTGATCGAGAGCATGGAGGGGCAGGTAGTAGAAGAGCAGAATAAATCAAAATCATCTTACAGGTATTGGGTAAGGGAAACTACTGTGGAGGCGGCGCCGCTTCCTGTTCCAAAGAAACTTTCTGCCCACGATTTGGCCACGCAGCCGCAGTCAGCGCCTTTGGGATCCCTCTGGAATAAGGTACACTTTTTCTAATCAACCTTTTCAAAGTTTTTAAATTCTATGTAGCATCCTCAAGGCCAAGTACTCCCAGTTCTGTGGGTTAAAAAAAAAAAGAAAAGAAGATTTTACATATTATATTCGGTGACTGTGACTTAAGTAGGGATAACGGAACTGACAATTATCTCTCATTTTTAGTAATTTGGCAAGTTCCCCTTGTGGGGTGATCTCCTGCATAGATGCAATGGTGACCTTCTGCTTAGTTGCAATGATATATGGGTTTCCCTTCTGTAAACTTGACCCTGGGGAGTTGCATCAAAGCTTGTCTATTGGCTAGTTGGATGCAGTATGTTACGGCTGTTCTTAAATGTCATCCATTTTAACACTCAAAGGTTAATTTTGACCAAAAGGTTAATTTTGACCAATAAAAATAGGACAAATATTTACCACTTTTTGTTGTGAATGAGGTGTAAAATTGCTAATAAAAATAAGACAAATATTTACCACTTTTTGTTGTGAATGAGGTGTAAAATTGCTATTGACTGTTTGACCATTGAAGTGGATGATATTTAAGTAGAGTGGTATTTTACCAACTTTGACACTTTATGATATGAATTGGGATTTTGGGAGTTTGAACATCGGGTACTTAGATGCAATGTTGACCTTCCGGTTAGATGCAACAACCCTGGTAGTGGTGACGTTCTGTTTAGTTGCAATGATCTAGGGGCATCCCTTCTGTGAACTTCACCCTGGCGATTTGCATCTAACCTTGCTTATTGGCTAGTTGGATGCACTTTATCATATCAATTGGGAATAGGTGCTTTTATCACCTGCTCTCAAGCGTTTACCATAAGGCCTTATATTCTTACCACTTGACCTCATTTCATTCACATGATAATCTTTATTTTAAATGGCTAATAGTTTTGGGAAATATTACAGGAATAGCCAGAGGGAAAATATTGGCCACTAACATTATCCCCAGAACTAATAAACAGGGAAACCTTAATTGTTGATGGATTTTCTTACGTTGATTAAGTAGTGTTTGCTGGGATTTATGTTGTATTCTGTTGTTTGTGATAAGGGGTTGCTCGGTCAATAAGATAATTTCTGCTTGTTTGAGGATTACTTCATTAAAGTTTTGAGGTTTTTTGCACAGTATTCTATGATGGCTTTCTAAGCTTGAACACTGGATGCCATATCCTTGGGGAGTTTGATTGAAATTGGATTGGAGAAGAAAGAAACATGGATCTTTTTGTGTTTGAATATTTGAGGTCCAAGGTCGAAACTCTCACATTTTGCATTTATCTCTTTCTAATGGTCTTGGAGTGTGATGCTTTCTTTTTTCTATCTACTTTAAGCCTTCCTTATTCGTTGAGATAGCAAATATGCTACCCCAAGCACTAGACACAAGAAGTTGGGAACCTTAGAATGTGGATGGTTAGCGTCAACCTTCACTAAAGAATTCAAGGATATATCTTTTTAAAAAACATTAGGATATATCTCTATAAAAAATATTGTCCAAGGACATATCTCTTAAAAACATCAAGATATATCTCTATAAAAAATATTGTCCAACACTCTATGTAAAACTCAAAACATTTTAATGATAAACTCGTAAATATTACCTTAAAACACGTACGTGCCATTTTTAGTTACTCATTTATGGGGAATGGTCCAGGTAGGGTTTACCTATTCTGATAGGGTTTATGGGACTTGATGTAACCCCATTCATAAGAATCAAATTTTGGGCCACATAGTTTAACACATAGTAGCATCAATTGAAATTGGGATGGACTTGCTAAACCAAAAGTATAATTGTATTTCGATTAATTAGGAAATTATAAAATGCTGTAAAATTCATAAAAAAGGGCTATTTTTTAATTTCATGCCAAATAAATTGCATATTAACAGAAAGTGAAACAAAATAAGAGTGTAAGACATGAAATATGGAGTTTGTTCTTTAATTTTGAGGTTGCTAATTACAATGCATAGAACATAGTCATACTTTGGCTCCAAGTTAGTTGCGGACTACAATGCATAGAACATAGTCATACTTTGTCCCGAAGTTCAAATTGTGAACCTAGAAATCAGTAATTTCAAAATACAAAGTAACAAGATAGAGCGGGAGTCTACGAGCTACAATCCACTAGGAGGCTACAAATTGTGATGTTGATCCAACATCTTGGCTTGCATGCACTTGATTGCTGTAACATTCATTCAATGCCTCCTCCAAGATGACTAGGTCCTCATCATCAAACAAGGGCTTCTCATTGTTTGTGATCCAATATGAGTCTAGATCAATCTTGTCAAGGTCAATTGGCTGTTTATCCTTGACACTCCTTGACAGTATTAAATTCAAGGCATAAGTTTGTGACTTATTCAAAAAAGTATGGATATTAATGATTTTGCAACAAATTTAAGTTTATTTCAAATTTGAAAGTTGCAACAATAATTAGAATTTAATAGTTTTACTAGTTAATTGTATTTGACTTTGAATTTTATTGAGTTGAAGGCAAAGGTTTTGGTAAATAAACACCAAAATTTTCATCCAGTTTCAGGTCAAACAATTATGTTTTTTTGAGTGTATGTGTTCAAACACACTCCAAGAACAATCACAAGTGACACAATTGCAGCGTTGGCTCAATATGCACATCACCATCCATCATAGGGATTTGGCTTCCTTGTCAAAAAGATCCCACTATTGCCTTGAAAAATCCAAAATTTATCAATATTCTGTGATCCATTTAATATCTATAATGTATTTCAAAGTTTGAAACTTCAAACTTCAAACTTTTGAAGAGAAAAAGCCAAAAGTTGATTGCAAATACTTGGTTTCAAGGTTGTGTTGGGGTTTACAACACATACATTGGAGAAAATCCCTTTGCTTGCTGGTATGGGGCAACTTTGCAATAGTTGCTCGTTGCTTCTCTTAATGCATTTGAAGAGGCCCTTTGCCATCTTTGCATTATCTTTGAATGATTCACTATAAAACAATGTTGGATTTAGAGAGTATCCAACAACATGGATGTAATGTCCCCCATTTAGCTCACCACATTAGAGGATTAGGATTAGCCTATTTCTCGACTTCCGTAGGCTAATGGGGATGTTTAGGAAGTCTTTCCAGGGATTTACTATTTATAGTAAGTTGTGAGTCAGGCAGTTACTATTTTTGGCAGGGTAGTCGGAGATGTCCCTTGGCACATATCCCATGAATCGGAAATATCGAGAGCTCTAATAGACATAATATAAGTTAAATTAAAGATTTAACTTATATCTTTATGTAATATGTTATGACTTTACATTATGTTATAAAGTCACTTTTCATATATTTAAGTCATAACTTAAAAGTGACTTCCTAGGGATGAACGCCCCTCCATGGTGAGATAAGGGGTCAAAAATGAATTAAAAATTAAAAGAATTCCCTCTTCTTGGGCGTTGAGGTGTGAAGGAAATAAAAAGAGGAAAAAAGCTCTCATTTGTATGCTATGGTGAATGAATATTGCTCTTCTTTGAGTTGCCCGTGCATAGGGTTTAATGCTTGGCTTTGTGGTTGGAAGAACAAATTGCAGAGATGAAAACCTTTGCAGATTCGCCTTTCCTTGTGCATGAAAGAGTGCGTTAGGAGGGGGTTTGGAAGGCTACACTCAGGAGTCTCATTTATGCATTCAAGAATCACATTTCGAAGTTGTTTGAGCATTGATTTGAAGATATTTTGAGGATTTGTGTTTGCAGCCAGAATACAGTGGTTAACGGACAGAATCAAGGTGTATGAGGCTGAGTTGCTGATTGGAAAAGGTATACATTGCTGGCTGTACAACTTCTGTGCAGGGCGTACTTGCCTTGGGAATCATGCCATTCATTGTGGGCAGATTTAGCTATTTTCTGAAGTGGTTTCAGTTGGAGAGGGGTCGCCTAGGGTGAAGAAGAACATCAGATATAAAACAGAATCCTTTCTTGCTGTTGTTGAGGAGTTTGCAGCTGATACTTGGAGTCCTAGAGGCCGTACACTGCTGGAGGTGGATGAGGGTCTTCAAGCAGATGTTCTTGTACCTTCTGGAGTTGCAAATCTCTGCATTTTGGGAGCTGAAATACATTTAAACAGTCCAGAACTTGTAGTGCTGAGGATTCCTTGTAATATGTATGAAGATTGATGCATTTGTTTGGCCATGTATGCTGGTGCAATTTCTGAAGTGAAGTCAAGTTGAAGTTTTCCAAGTGGGTATTGCATTTTAATTAGTTTTATAGCATTTTATGATCTGGGGTGTCTTTCGTTTATGTAAAATCATTGTATATTTTCTGGGTTTGTTCATATACTTCATATATCACACATGCATTGCAAAAATCACACATGCAAAACAATCCATAAACCCTAAACAGCAGAAAAACAAAAAAATACAAAAAAATCAGTCAGTGCAGAACATGTACAGATGGGTGTATGTTATAGTGGTATCAGAGTAGAAAATCTTGCCACCCTGTGAGGTTCATATGACATGAAGTTGATAAAAATGAGACGTGGCCTACTGACAGATATGATTTTAGACCTAGACCGGGAACACGAAACTCACAGAGGACACAGGGAAGAGAAATACCACAGTTAGAAGAACCTGAGCAACCAGTACCTACAGTAGATCCATTTGAGGAAGAGATGGTGGTTGCAGCTACTGACGAAGATTCCTTAGTTTCACGTACAGACTTGTTTTCAAGAGAGTTACCACCAGTTCCAGAACCTACAGAAGAAATGGGTGACAGGGAGGTTGAGGAGCCTAGCTTACGAGAAATCCTGAATGTGCTCACCAGGAGCTCGGTGGCTTTAGAAAGAGAGTTGAGGGATTCTCGACGGGAGATGATGGAGACACACGTTGAGATAGGACATACCCTCACATAGTTGCGAGATGGGTTGAATATCAGGGATAATCGCCGTGACAGTAACAGGTATAATGGAGGAGATGGGAATAGAAACAATGACAGTGACAAACCTAGAAACAATGGCGGTGACAGGAACAAAAACAATGACAGAGATAGAAACCGACATAATGTGGGTTATAGACATAATGGTGATAGGAACCAGGGAGACATGAATAATGGGGACAGGAACCAGGGTGATAGATACAGGTTCAGAGATGATGAGGAAGAGGCCTTAGTGACTTATAGGAGGGCTTCACAGCTTACAGTAGGTGACCGACCTGGTATCCCTACATTTGCTCCCAGGAACCCAGTTCCTGAGCAGGTTCCCACACAGGCGGAGTTTCAGGAGGAGATTCTGAGGGATTGGAGAGCTTCTAGTGCAGAGTTCAGGGCAGAGATGACCTTTGCAGAGTACTCTGATGTTAGGATGAAGAATAGACCTTGCAGAGGAGGTAGACCTCAGAACCAAGAGTTACAGAAAAAGGTGAGTAAGATGACACTTCCCTATTTTGATGGATCGGGAAAGACCACTGCTAGAGCTTGGGTTCAGAAACTAGACAGCTACCTGCAGATCAGTCCTATGTCTGAGGAGGATGCCATTACCTATGCAGCTTTGCATTTGGAGGGGGTAGCACATAAGTGGTGGAGTAATGGGACGGTTACACTGGGTCATGATCAGATTACCTCATACGTGGAGTTCACAGCTAGATTGATTGATAGATTTGATAAGAAAGACCTAGAGTTACAGTTTAAGGAGTTAGCACAGCTGAGGCAGAGTGGTTCAGTTGACTCCTACATTTCTGAGTTTCAGGACCTATCTGTTAGGGTCCCAGACATATCTGAGCGCAGATTGGTGATTCTCTTCATTGATGGATTATTAGACCCACTTCGTGGTTGGGTTAAGGGTTTTGACCCTGCTACACTCCAGGAGGCCATGAAAAAGGCTCGAGACATGGAGTCATCAGTGTGGAGGAGTAAATTTCAGTCTAAGGGGTTTCCACACAGGAGGGACAAGGAGAAGGAAAAGAAACCCTTTCACAGAGATATTGAGCAGCACAAGGATAGGTCAAACAGGTTGACTGATGATCAGCTCAATGAGTACAGGAGGAAAAAGCTTTGCTTCCAGTGCAAAGAACCATGGGATCCCTCACATAAGTGTCCACATAAGGCGAAGGCCAAATTGATTGAGTACTATTCAGTTGAGGAGACTCAATCCGAGGCATCCGATTCAGATTCTGATCAGCCTTCCGATCAGGGAGATAATGGGGATGAGAGAGCTTCACAGCACAGTACTGGCAGTAGAGGCATTATTGCTCAACTATCTAGTTTCCAGAAGGTTGGTTCTTTCAGGGTGCGTGGTGTACCTAGTGGATAGCGCATTATTACCCTCATTGATACAAGAGCTACTCATAATTTTATTAACGAAGGGTTAGTGGCTTGCAGGGGGTTAAAAACGGAGGAATTGGAAGGCTTCAAGGTGATGGTAGCTGACGGATTCAAAATGCAATGCAGTCGAAAGATATCAGGACTGGAAATCATCATGGGTGATTATGAGCTAGTCAATGACTTCTATGTGGTTGGTATTGGGGATACAGATGTGGTACTTGGCATGCATTGGATGAGCTAGTTGGAGGAGTTCACCATGAATGTTAAGAAGATGGAGATAAGATTCGAGTATAATGGGAGGAAAATATGCCTTAGGGGTATTTCAGATGGTGGACCTCGAGTAGTATCACTGAAGAGAATGGAGAGGCTTTTGAGACACGATCAGGTTGAGTGGGCAGCAGAGTGCCTAATTATGCCAGAGTCCACACCACGACAAAAGGGTAGCTATCACCCTGACATTTAGAAGTTGCTATCCAAACACAATAAGGTGTTTGGGGATATACCACCAGGAGTGCCTCCTGATAGAGGCATAGAGCATGTGATCGAGTTAGAGGATGGGACCAAGCCTATCATGATCACTCCTTATCGTCATTCGAAGAGGCTTAAGGCTGAAATTGAGAAAACCATCAAAGAGCTTCTGGAGATGGGACATATTCGGCCCAACAAGAGCCCATTCGCTCTTGCAGTTGTACTTGTCAAAAAGAAGGATGGGACTATCAAGATGTGTATAGATTATAGGGCCTTAAATAAGAAGACCATCAAAAACAGGTATCCAATTCCGAGGATAGATGAGTTGATAGATGAGTTACATGGTGCCTGTTGTTTTTCTAAAATTGACTTGAGATCCGGGTATCACCAAATCCACATGAGGGCCGAGGACATAGAAAAAACGACTTTCAGATGTCATTAGGGTCACTTCGAGTTCCTAGTGACGCCCTTTGGTTTGACCAATGCACTTGCGACTTTCTAGAGTTGTATGAACCAGATTTTCAGACAGTAGCTCAGGAAGTTTGTTTTGATTTTCTTTGACGACATATTGATTTTCAGCAGGACTTGGGAGGACCATCTGAGGCACCTTGAGGAGGTGCTAAGTATTCTGGAGAGCAATTCACTTTACCACAAGGAGTCAAAATGTGATTTCGGTATGACAAAGTTACTCTACCTTGGCCATATTATCAGTGCTGATGGGGTTAGAGTGGATCTTGAGAAGATAAAGGCAATTGTTAATTGGCCTCCACCCACAAACCTCACACAGCGTAAGGGGTTTTTTGGGCTTTGTGGATTCTACAGATGGTTTGTGAAAGGTTTCTCTCATATAGCTGCACCGTTGACATATTTAACAAAGAAAGGAGCCTTTGAATGGAATGACAGGACTCAGAGGTGCTTTGATCACTTCAATCACTTGATGTCTACATGCCCAGTGCTTGCTATCCCTGATTTCACCAAACCGTTTGAGTTACAGTGTGATGCTTTTGGAGAGGGGATAGGAGCTGTTCTCATGCAGGAGAAGCACCCGATAGCTTTTGAGAGTAGGAAGCTTCGAGGTGTGGAGAGGAGTTACTCGGTTTATGACCGAGAGATGTTGGCCATTATGCATGCATTGGCCAAATTCAGACAATATATGGTTGGGGGCAAATTCATAATCAAGACAAATCATAACAGCATTAAATATTTCATGAACCAGAAGGACCTGAATGACAGACAACAAAAGTGGGTCAGCAGATTACAGGTATATGATTTTGACATAGACTATGTCAAAGGGAAGAAGAACATAGTTGTAGATGCCTTGTCACGATGACCTCACTTGTGTTTAGTTGGGGAGATCTCTATTGATTGGAAAGAGATGATTATAGTAGAGTATGTTAAGGACTCTTGGGCAGCAGGAGTCATTGAGGGCACAATCAGAGATGAGAGATATTCTGTGGTGAGTGATTTGATCATGTACAAAGACAAGATATTTTTGGTGCCCAACTCACAGTTTAAGCATATAAGGTAATCAAAACTTTTCATGACACACCAATGGCTGGCCATCCTGGATTCTTTAAGACATACAAACAGATTCGGGAGAGGTTCACATGGAAAGGACTGAAGGATGAAGTGCAGAAGTATGTTCGTGAATGTCCCATTTGCCAACAGAACAAGCATGAGCATACCTTTCCTACAGGTTTACTACAGCCATTACCCATTCCCAATCAAAAGTGGGAGTGTATCTCCATGGACTTTATCACAGGGTTGCCTAAGGTGCAGGGTAAGGACTGTATCTATGTGGTGGTTGACAGACTCACCAAATTTGCACACTTTGCAATTTCAGCAACCTTTACAGCTGTTTAGGTGGCTGATTTGTTTTTTCGGGAGATATTCAGGTTGCATGGGGTACCTACGAGCATTGTCAGCGACAGGGACAGCAAGTTCGTGAGTTTATTTTGGCAGGAGTTGTTTAGATTGTGTGGTACAGAGTTAACTACTAGCACCAGCTGCCACCCGCAGACAGATGGGCAAACAGAGGTGGTGAATAAATGGTTAGAAGGGTACCTGCGTAATTATGTGTCAGGGCAGCAGAAGGCCTGGATCGGATGGTTGCACCTAGGGGAGTATTGTTACAATACTACACACCATATGTTGATTCAAATGACTCCTTTCAGGGCACTGTATGGTTATGATGCCCCGTGCTTTACAGATCTCTTGATTGGTGATAGTCGAGTGCCTAAGGCTAAGGATCTTTTACAGGATAGCCAGGACATTCTCAGGGAGCTTAAGGAGAATATACAGCAGGCACAAAATCAGCAAAAGTTGTATGCTGATCAACATCGAGTGGAGAGGTGTTTTGAGGTTGGAGATATCGTGTATTTGAGACTCCAACTCTACAGGCAGTCCACTCTCAAGAAGAGTGGAGCAGAGAAGTTGAAACCCAGATTTTATGGTCCTTTCAGGATAATTAGACGAGTGGGTGAGGTGGCTTATGAGCTTGAGCTATCCATCAGATAGCAGGGTGCATAATGTGTTCCATGTTTTCAGGCTGAAGAAAGCTCTTGGCCACAATATAGTTCTTTCTGCAAAGCTTCCACCATTGGACGAGGAGGGTAAGTTGATCCTAGTACCTGAGGCTATCATTGACACCCGGGAGAGACACTTGAGGAAACGGGTCATCAGAGAGTACTTGGTCAAGTGGAAGAATTTACCAGTGGAGGATGCTACCTAGGAGAGTGAGCAGATATTGCAGCACCCTGAGTTGAGGTTGCTTGAGGACAATCTTGGGGAGGGCGGATTGTAATGCCCCCCATTTAGCTCACCGTATCAGAGGATTAGGATTAGCCTATTACTCGACTTCCGTAGGCTAATGGGGATGTTTAGGAAGTTTTTCCAGGGATTTACTATTTATAGTAAGTCGCGAGTCAGGCAATTACTATTTTTGGTAGGGCAGTCGGAGATGTCCCTTGGCACATATCCCATGAATCAGAAATATCGAGAGCTCTAATAGACATAATATAAGTTAAATTAAAGACTTAACTTATATCTTTATGTAATATGTTATGACTTTACATTATGTTATAAAGTCACTTTTCATATATTTAAGTCATAACTTAAAAGTGACTTCCTAGGGATGAATGCCCCTCCATGGTGAGACAAGGGGTCAAAAATGAATTAAAAATTAAAAGAATTCCCTCTTCTTGGGCGTTGAGGTGTGAAGGAAATAAAAAGAGGAAAAAAGCTCTCATTTGCATATGCTATGGTGAATGAATATTGCTCTTCTTTGAGTTTCCCGTGCATAGGGTTTAATGCTTGGCTTTGTGGTTGGAAGAACGAATTGCAGAGACGAAAACCTTTGCAGATTCGCGTTTCCTTGTGTATGAAAGAGTGCATTAGTAGGGGGTTTGGGAGGCTACACTCAGGGGTCTCATTTATGCATTCAGGAATCACATTTCGAAGTTGTTTGAGCATTGATTTGAAGATATTTTGAGGATTTGTGTTTGCAGCCAGAATACAGTGGTTAAAGGACAGAATCGAGGTGTATGAGGCTGAGTTGCTGATTGGAAAAGGTATACATTGCTGGCTGTACAACTTCTGTGCAGGGCGTACTTGCCTTGGGAATCATGCCATTCATTGTGGGCAGATTTAGCTATTTTCTGAAGTGGTTTCAGTTGGAGAGGGGTTGCCTAGGGTGAAGAAGAACATCAGCTATAAAACAGAATCCTTTCTTGCTGTTGTTGAGGAGTTTGCAGCTGATACTTGCAGTCCTAGAGGCCGTACACTGCTGGAGGTGGACGTGGGTCTTCAAGCAGATGTTCTTGTACCTTTTGGAGTTGCAAATCTCTGCATTTTGGGAGCTGAAATACCTTTAAACAGTCCAGAACTTGTAGTGCTGAGGATTCCTTGTAATATGTATGAAGATTGATGCATTTGTTTGGCCATGGATGATGGTGCAATTTTGACAATGAAGTCAAGTTGAAGTTTTCCAAGTGGGTATTGCATTTTAATTAGTTTTATAACATTTTATGATCTGGGGTGTCTTTCGTTTATGTAAAATCATTGTATATTTTCTGGGTTTGTTCATATACTTCATATATCACACATGCATTGCAAAAATCACACATGCAAAACAACCCATAAACCCTCAACAACAGAAAAACAAAAAAATACAAAAAAGAGTCAGTGTAGAACATATACAGAGGGGTGCATGTTACAATGGAGATAGTAATGCATTTGTCGAATCCCATTTGTCATCAATGATCTTCCATATCAACATGTATTTCTCCACATCATTGTGCACACCCATCTTAAAAGCCTCCTTGGCCCTATCCATAGCCTCATAGAAATAGCCCATGGGTAATTTTCTCCCATCAACTAGTTTGAAAACTCTAACCAAAGGTTTTGAAATTTGCACAATCTATCGTGTATCCAGCCAAAAACTTATAAAAAACATGTGGTGACGGTCTTGCCATCCAAATGACTAGCAAAGCTATCTTTAATGCACTTAGTTGCAAAATGAATTTTGTGCATAGAGGGTTTGCAATGCAAGGAAGTGGGTAGCGAATGTCGTCAACCTTGGGCAAAGATGTTCATTGCTATTTGTGGAAGTGCACTTCATATTTAGAATCTTGGTGTGATCAGAGAAAAAATTGGTAATGGTTTGCCCCCTTTATTATAGATTTAAACTATGGAAGCTTTTACCAATAACTTCCTAGGTTAAATTGAGACAATGTGCCTCACATTGGCTGTAAAAAGATGTGAGATACTTCCCCATCAAAAGTCCCATAGCGACCAGACAACTAGTAGGATTGTCTATGATAAATTAGCGATAGGGTTGTAGGATATGTCGTCTCCCCTTCACAGGCATGCGTACCAGAGTACCCAATACGGATTCGGGTACAGTACGGTGCAAATATAACTCGGATTTGTAGGGAGTCGGCATTTAAAAAAATCGCCTCAAATTTGTGAAAAATATTCAAAACGCGATTCTTTTGAGCGATTTTTTCCCCATTGTATCTGTATTTGAGTGGTTTTTTGGGGTTTGGATTGTATATGTAACATTCAAAGGTATTGGTTTGGATTGTAAATGTAACATCCAAATATATGGTTTGAATATTGTATTTGAGCAATTTTTTTGGGTTCGGATTACTAGAAGGAGAAACGGGAATAGAAGAGGCAAAAACCAAAATAGATGATGCAATCCAAAGTTTTGTATGTAGTTAATGATGAGGAGGAGATATTGTACTTTTTGTGGCAACCAACTTTAGCTTTGGGGTCCCGTGAATTGTATTCGAAGCACTAGTAGCCTAAGGAACTTTACTATCTTCTTTTGCTTGATCCTTTAGTGTTGCCATCTACTCTAGATATGAGTCTCATGTGTAAAGAAAAAGAAGGTGCACCTTTGTTCTAAAGGTGTTGTTATGAACCTTCTAAATATTGCCCTTTTTAATATATAATAAAATAATAAATTATAATACATTATATAATAAAATATTTTTTGATTCATATTTATTATATATATTATATATACCCTAAAGTTAGTCGAGTACCTTATTTCGAATAGTAGCAAACCGGTCGATGTAAGCCTATTATTGGGGTGGCCTGGGCTTTTTTTTTTTTTTGTTCTCTGTCTGGAGATAGATATATAGGCCGGTTGAGTGGCGAAGAATAATGGTTCAAAATAACAAATATGAATTACAAATATTTTATTATATATTTTTTAATATTGAGGCTCTTGTGGCTCTTGTTGAGGATACTACAACCATACGATCAACTTCCAAGGCACCCACACAACGACAACAAACTTTTCTAAGTTCTAGTCACAAAAGAAATTTATGATTTGTAATTTTTGTTGATATTGAAACTTTGAAGTTTGAACTCAGTTTTTGGTATATGAAGTGTATTGAACTTTAATTTTGATCTATATATGAAGGAAACCAGTAATATGGTTCATAAATTCAATAATATGCATGTTTTTAAAGCATATTTTTAATAATTAATGTATTTTTAATGTTCGATAACTTTGTCGAGTTATTGTTGAGTTTTTGCCAAGTCCCGAGTTTTTGAAATTTTTGGGTCCGCCGATTTATTGTTGAGTCCAAGTTTTTAAACTATGATATATATATAATCTATGAATGATTGTCGTATCTAGCAGTATCCATATTAGGGGGTCTTGAAAATAGCTATATCCGTATTGGATACCATATCCGTGTCCATGCAACATTGATTGTACAACATATTATGGCCCTACCTCAATTGCTATCTCATCAGATAGAAAGAAAAGTGCACGTGCTGATTTGGTCTTATTTGATGCATCCATAGATTTGAGGAAAACCACATGAATGTCTAACATACCAAGGAAATCAATGAGAGTATGGTTTCTCCTATCTATACACCCATTTAGCATGATTATGCACCTTGTTTTAGCCCAATCCTTGTGATTTTTGATAAGGACATAGCTCACATTCTACACTGCATCTCTCAAAATAGCATTCTTTGAACTCTAATATGAGGGAGCTTTGAAGCTAGGAACCACAATTGCAATTGCATCCACCATTTCTTGCCAATTTGGATACCTAGCAATGTTGAATGGCATGGTATAGTATTAGAACTTAGCAATAGCCATTTTAGCATGCTCGTGGACATTATTCGTCCACCCTGTGCTCTTTAAAGATGGTTGCACTTTAGGTGCAGTACAAGGTGCAAAGAAGGCATCAATGTTGATCCCAATTGTATTAATGTTTTTGAATGTACAAGGTGTAGATGAATCTGCAATAGGCTACTATGATTGTGAGGGTTCACCCTTGTCTAAAGGATCAACTTTTGCCCCAGAAGATTTTCTGCATAAGTCTCAACAGCCAAAAAAGCTTGTTGGGTGACCTTTTTGGGGCATTGTTTGTAAGGCTTACATCATGCCCTAGTACCTTTGCCAAATACCATTTGAAGTGGTAAATGGCCCCACAACATTCAACACCACAAAATTGCATTTGACATTGTTTGAATTAAGGATGAGTTTGCAATAGGTCCATGCAAAATCCCATTTGCATGGCATGACGACCTGAAATTAGTAATAAAAGCAAAAGAGTCATTGAGCTTACTTGAAAAAACAAAAAAATATAAACCCTGATGCTAGACAAAAAAAAAATTAAAAAAATCACTTAGTGGCTTAGAGTCGGTAAAAACCCTAACCCTAAACTGAAAAATGATAGGTTTTAGGATTAGGGTTAGTACATAAAATAAAAAAACCCTATTTGGGTTTAGGGTTAGGGATAATGCAAACTTCTAATTTTTTTCCTAACTCGAAGACTAAACCAAAACGACTAGTCAAGGAATATGGTTAGTAAAATAAAACACCCTAACCCTATCCCTAAACTAAATATAATTTAAGGTTTGGATTTAGCGTTTAGAGTTCAACTTTAAAGGTTAATGTTAAATAATAAAAGGTAAAATCTTAATGGTTAGGGTTTAACAATATAAGCCCTCACCATTAGGGTTTAAACTATAAAATAAAAAAAAAGCTCTAAGAAATTGAAAAAAAGCCCTTAGGGCCTTTACTTGTAGGAAAATGTCTCAATGGAAAGGATATTCACTGAGCTACTAAAGAATGAATGTGCCCTAATTGATCCAATATGAGTAAATCCCAGTCTTAAGAGTGCTACTTCATCGAAGTCCAAATCTGCACTAAAAAATGAGGAACAGACTGATAAAATGATTGTTTTATAGAAAAAGGACAGCACCAAATAAATTGTGATCAAATCATGATTTTCCAGAAAATCATGAAGATTTTCATGGTGATTTATTTGCCTGGAAATTTGTACTGCTGGGTTGGGAAAAAAATTGGCGATCCAATTCATAAACTCTAGAAACAAAAATAAAAACCTCAAAAGGAAAAAATCTCGTAGGGCCTTATCCGAATGAAAATAACTCAATGAAAAGGATATTGGCTGAGTTGCTGAAGAATGAATGAGTGTCCCCTAATTGATCCAATGTGAGTTAATCTTGGTCTTAAGTAATCCTATTTCATCAAAGTCCTAATCTGCACTGTAAAAATGAGGGACAGGCTGAAAAAATGATTGTTTTATAGAAAAGGGACAGTGCTGAATAGATTGTGATTAAATCACAATTTGCCAGAAAATTATGAAGATTTACTTGGCATTTTATTTGCCTTGAAATTTGTGCTGTTGGGTCGGAAAATAATTGGCGAGCCAATTCAGATTGGATTTCCAACAGTGGCGAGTGGTGATTAATTGTGATTTTTTGCAAAGGACTGCTACTATGGTTTACCAATTATTCATGTGGGGTATGGTGGCATTTTTTATGCAAAATTATTTTTTATTAATTTACAAGCGATTTCATTAATGGATAAATGGTAGGACATGAAACTATTTACTAGTAATTGTTTTATCTTCCAAGTACAAATTTGATTTGATAATGATAAGATAGGGTGGTCTCATTTATGCCTTCCACAAGTCTGCCACACGAGGTTTGGATGTTAATATTTTGCCACATGATGATGACTCTAGACACTAAAATCTCTATAATACTCTAGTCATGACAATGAGAAACAAGTGACATGTGGGTCAGGCCTTGTGTCTATAGGAAACTCTAGGATCTTCTTCGATGTTACATGAATCAAATTTCAAGTTTCCAGCATCTTGTTCACCACATTGAAATTTTTAGAGAAGTCCTAGAATGCGTTGGGCATTCTCTAACTGACTGTTTTAAGTTTTACTCTCTGCAGAACAAGTTTGGGAGCTCAAATATGTTCAATCTTATTAGTTTGTTGTACATGTGTAGAAATCTACAAGCACCTAACTACCACGCGATCAAGCAAGGTGTCAAGCAATAGTGCTTAACAAAGTTGCTATCTTTATCACTGTTAAAGATAAGCATCTTTTTACCACATGACTTGGAGGTTATTCTTAGTTTAAACCTCATGATTTTGTCTTTTTATAAACACATTGTGTAAAGGTTTTGATTTTATTAAAGGATACAAGTAAAGAATAATATCTGAACATTCTTGTATTGCCTTTCTTAATGCACTATGGGTTAACTGGTATATACTTTATTTAAGTTCCTTGAGTGCCACATTTCTGAATGGGTTGGGTAATCCATGCCTTCATATGGTTGTAACTGTAGGGCAAGCTGGGTTTTCACAAAAACCTTGTTATTCAATATGACCTCAAATGGACTTTTTATTGGGTTTTATTGTGATGTATTCTTTATTGCAACCTTTAGTGGCGATATGTTCTTATCATATAGTGGTCTCCTCACAAATTTTTTGGTTAGAAAAAACTAAACGTGGGGGAACTCAATCCTGAACAATATCACTCTGTCTGGTTAGTAATAGTATTTATTGCTCAATTGTTTTGTCTGAATTGAAACCATGTATTTGTTTGTCTTGTTAGCTAAAATATTTATAGATGTTGGGGGTTTGGATTGGACTTATTAACAATATTGACATGGATTTGGCTGGTGAGCGACACCTCATATTTGTCCAAAGCCATATTATTTGGTTTCATCCTTTTTAATTGAAGGTTTCTGAAGCTCAATCCTGATCTTTTTAATTTGCAGAGGTTACTCACACTGTTCACTGTGTTTGTCAGAAGGAGTTTCCTTCTTTTTCTTTTGATTGATTTGTCTTTGAAGGTAAATCAAATAAACTAAACTGCTAAAGGGTCAAGATCTCTTAGAATATTTCTGTGCCGAGTGAATTTGTAGTGCAGAAAAACAGAATATAGCCCTCTATAACAGATATGTATTCAGGGAAATAGCATTCAATAATCTTAGATCTGGAACAGGAGTAAACAGAATATGTTCAGAAGCTCCGAGTCATGAACCGAACACTTTATGCTTGAAAACTGCAAACAACTGAATTACACCGAATCGACAAAAGAATGAAGTAAACTTTCTATGAAGTGATAGATGCCAATACATACCGATCCCAAAAGCAGTATGGATGCTTCTGTGCTTGAGCAGACACCTTTTCGCATAGACTACCTGTACACAACAATCACCTCCAAAACTTCTCCACCTTAATACCTAAGAGTCTATTCATGTCTAGTATTCTTAATTTAGCTCTCTTGTTTTTTGCATGTGGAGTAACTATACTTTTACATAAAATCTGTCAACTAATATAATGTTCAATCTAATATTCATTAACTAGCAGAACAAATAAATGACTATCAAAATTTTGAATGACCCACAGAAAGGACCATTGACTAAAATTGAAGTGGATTGTCATTTGACATCGTAAGTTGTAACAACTGCCTTGTCTCTCCCTTGTTATCTTGCTTTGCTGGGAAGCAATTTTAGTGTTGGATATCACATAGCATCCTCAAGGCCTTTCTGCATAGTATCCTTAAATGATGAATCCTGCCACAAAATGAGTTGGTTTGATTGTACTGTAGTCCTCAATTCTTATCTTGAGATGCCAAAATGCACTCTAGGTTCAGGACATGTCCTCTATCATTAAGGGAGGTGATATATTTGAAATTCAATCTTTTTCCCTACAATCTTCTCCCAAACACGAGATTTGAAATGTATTATGCACTTGTGACCTTGTTGGCTGTCACTAGTACATGCAAGTTGTCCCACTGCTAGAACCTTACAAAGCCCTAGTTTTTTCAGTCTTTGTAAGGTTGAAGTCTTAGGAAGATCCAATATTCAACTTCAAGTTTTTGTCCAGTTGTTGTTGATACCATTTATGCATCAAATTATCCTGAAACATTTTGAGATTCTCCTTCAGCCTATTCAATTTCTGTTGGCTCTTCTATACAAGATCTTAAACTGCTGATACTTGTGTCTTCAACCATCCATTGAATCCATGAGGGCCACTACTGTAATTGTAATGTACCTGTTTTAGTGAATATATAGTAATTGTGTTATTGCATGGTTTTGTCAAATGCACCTATTGTGACTAAAGTTTGCTCATTTACAATGTAGTTTGTTAAATTAACACTTAGCACTCTGGATATTTATTTACTATTCCTAGTATTTAATGATAATTTTTAATTTGTCTCACTAACAAAATTCCTTTGGAAGCTTGTGTATGCTTTAAATGTTGCACGAACAACTCAGCAATTTGTGAATCCTAATTAGTGAAATCCATGAAAATTAAACATGTACACCTCATGAAATCCATGCTCTTGAACTTCCTTTTTTGATTGGGAAGCAGTGAATGAAGACCTGAAACTATACCATTGGTAAATCTCACTTGAGGAAACAGAATCTTTTACTTATTTTTAGAGCTCATTCCAAAGCATGTTACTCCAAATGCTATATCATGCTTTAAAGAAGCTATTTTGATACACAACAAATAAGGAATAGCACTTAGCCAAGACAAGCAACTCAGATAGCCAAGATATTTGCAGATACGTTAGTTATACTCTTTTATTGAATTTCAAAGTCCAAACCTTGTAACTTGCTAAATCACTTTGCTTCTTGGTCAGCCAACAAGCTTTATAATTGAAAATATCTACGCTTTGGTGGCTTGTTTGGAATATAAGCTGTTGACCCAATGATGAATGCTTGGACTTCTTTACAACATGCATAGAGCCCATAAGATGCATAATGAATTCTCCATTACATTGATTTCATGCTTTCAAAGCAGTTGGCCATTAAGTTTGCATGATAATATATCTTATACCAATATTTGATGAGTCACTTTACATTATTAATAGGTGTGGGAAATCTAAAAGTGCAACTACATGGATGGAAGTCATTATCATTTCCATTTGCTGAAAGGTAACCTTTGCTGCCTCTACTCATTTGAATTTGTTTATCACTTTATCTTTGTATGATCAGTGAAGGCTACTGTCAAATCTGCAAAACCTTCGTAATCTTTCCCAGAAACTGCTTACCCCATTAAATCCTCTCAGCTAATGCATGTCTTTGAGAGTTGACCAGTCAAGGATGACATGAATCTCAGGTGGATCAGCTTTGGCTCCCTCCTGGATTAAAAGTACACAATCTTGCTCTCTGCAAAATCATGATTTGATTCTTCTGCAAAATGACAATTCAATTCATTTTCTAAAATGTTTACAGCCATAAAGCTTGGAACACAAGTCTTAAATGGTAAAAATGATGTTCCCTAGTTTGTCTAGAAAGAAGAAATCAATCAAATCTATAATATCTTCTTCAAACATATCGCTAACTTTGAGTCTCTGAAATTATTAGTGTTGCCTTAATCAATCAGTGTCACTACCATGTTTCTTTTCACTTGCTATCCTCAAAGTTCGATATTGAATGAAATTTGCTTGAAAGTTATGGTGGAATGTGGTCACAAATTTTGTGGGAAGTAGTTATTACTGTCTCTTCTCTCCCTAGTTTGTCTAGAAACAAGAAACTATCAATGAACTAACATAACTTTCTCAAACATATCACTAACTTCCAGTCCCTGAAATTATTAGTGTTGCCTTAATCAATTAGGGTAATTACCACATCTCTCTTCATTTCCCTTGTATCTTCAATGATTGATATTGAATGAAATTAGTTTCAAGGCTATGGTGGAATGCAGTCACAAATTTCTACCAAGTACCTATTTCCATCCCATTACTCTTCTGCTTTGTTCGGTTATCTGCCACTAAGCAAACACTGGACCTTTAGAATGTGCCAACTATTTTTTTTTTTTTGACAATTCTCCACAGGTTTCAATCCAGAGAGAAGTAGAATTTGCTTATCAAATCCCTCAGATTTATAAGGATTCTCAGGAACTCTATTGCTGCAATATATGCAATTTCTTTTCTGGTCGTCTTGTTTGCCTTGTCTGCCAGCGTTTCCTGCACTTATATAAATGTTCCCCACGAAAGGGTTGTCCAAGGAGGTAAAGGAGCATGTGGGAAAACAAGGTAGAGAGTCTATCTTTTGTTTCAGTTGCAAGAGAAGAGGGCATATTGAACAAGATTGCAGTTTGCTTGTTCCTTGCACTAGTTATGGAAGAAGTAACCATTGTAGAATGACTTGCAAAGCAAATAGCACTAAGGAGCATAGGTTCCATAGCAAGGATGGAAGAAGAAGCAGCCACTCACCAAGACAAAGGGAAGAGAAATATTAAGACACTTAAAGAAGGTAACAAATGAGTTGATTTGAGGATGTGCAAAGCTAACTATTGCTTTCATTGCAAGGTTGAAGGACACTGGGATGGGAAGTGTTGGAAGCTCCATCTGGAGCTTCACCCAAAAAATGGCAAAACCAAGAGTGAGCAACCACAAGGGGAAGAGAAGCACACCAAACACCAAGTTCATAGAGAGAGCAACTCCAGAGTGGGTCTACACCACCATTGAATGGTAAGGGTATGCTATTTGCAAAGGACATAAGGGTTAGTTGCTTTCATTTGTGTGGGCATACAGATAGCACTCCAAGTTTTTCCTATAAATTGAGTTGTGTTCAAGTTGCTAAACTCCACTTGTAGAGCAAGCAAGGAGCATGTTTCAGTCACTAATGGTTGAGAAGCATGGCCACTTGAAGGTCAAGAAGGGACGAGGAAAAAGAAAGGATGGAAGAGGTAGTGTGATTTGTGCATCCACTTGGTGTAGAGCAAGCAAGCAATATATTGCATTCACTATGGGCGAGTATGATAAATCATAAACAAAGTCTATTTGGGAAACAAGCAAGTACAAGCAAGAGGAAAGTGTCTGAGGTAATGGATAAATTTCAGCCTTCACATTTCTTGCAAATTGTTTAAAAAATGTCCCACCAAGAAAGGGTAGTGTGATGTTTGTTGCATGAGGCTTTGGGCTTCTGGCAATATAAGCAAAATGGGCAACATGGACAGCTTGTAGGAAACATTCTTCAAAGTTCTAGACATGTACTTGTTTGGCAAAAATTGTTGCAAAAGTGCAGTTTTGTTCTATTTGTATGAGCAAGTAGGGATAAAGCGTGGTATAACATGAAATTGGTAACATGGGCAGCACTATGACATGTTTATGAGTGTTGTAAACAGTAAAACATGTATGCTTCCTTTGACTAATAATGAGCGGCACTATGAAGTGTATTTGGGTGTTGTAGGCATGTAAACTTTCATTGATTGCATGAGGACAAGAGACTTTTAGCAAGATCGACAATTTTGAGGAGCATGGACAGCACTGCGAGTGTTAGCGGAAGAGGGGGCACGGACCAAAGATCTGGGCTTATGCTCTCCAAAGTGTAGTTTATACCCCGGTGTAAAGGGGTAACAGGAAGATTGGAATCAGTGTAGTGGAGTACAGATTAGTGCAGTAGGTCACAGCATAGTGCAGCAGATTCCCACATATATCAAATAAAATAAACATATATTAGTTCACCATTTATACATATATCTTTAACATATATATATATGGAAAGTGTGAGAAAGGCATGGAATAGATATGTGTGAGAGATAAAGGACATGGATGAGTAAGAGGAAGATATATGAGAGAACGAGAAGGGAATATATATACGAGTAAGAGATATATAAGAAATATGAGTAAGAGGAAGATATATGAGAGAACGAGAAGGGAATATATATACAAGTAAGAGATATATAAGAAATATAACGAGAAGGGAATATATATACGAGTAAGAGATATATAAGAAATATAAGAGATATATAAGAAATATGAGTAAGAGGAAGATATATGAGAGAACGAGAAGGGAATATATATACAAGTAAGAGATATATAAGAAATATAACGAGAAGGGAATATATATACGAGTAAGAGATATATAAGAAATATATTTCTTATATATCTCTTACTCGTATATATATTCCCTTCTCGTTATATTTCTTATATCTTCCTCTTACTCATCCATGTCCTTTATCTCTCACTCATATCTATTCCATGCCTTTCTCTCACTTTCCATTCCTTATATAACCTCTTAATGTCTTTTCATCTTGCCTTTTCCTTATAACCTTTCATAAATATTCTTAATTATCCTTTTCCCATGAATTCACCTTTCCCTTAATGATATTTAACTATGTTACCGGATTCGCCCTAAACCTTGCTGGATCCGGGTCTGATTCGAACCCGGTCCAGATTTGGAACCGATCTGTGGACTGGTCTGTCTAAGGTTCAGAAAAATCTCTTTCGGTTCGTCCGGGACAAACCTGACTGAACCTGTGACAAATTTGGAGAGTATTTCAGGTTGCGGCGATGAATCCAATTTTTAAATTTTTGTCTTGTCACTGGAGAGAAAACGAAAATAGTCGCGGGGGTTAAATATTTATGTTTTGTGACTATAGAATATTAGATACATTCCTAAATATTAGACAAATATTTAATTTTCTAATATTATGTTTCGTGACTGTGTTTTGTGATTTGCAAATTTTAGACTTCAACACATGAAGATATACACGGATACATGGATTCTATATATTATTATATTTATATATTATAATATAATAATTATATTATTAATATTTATATATTAAATTATATATTATTATTATCAATATTTATATATTATAATATTAATATATATTTATATTTATTAATATATATTTTTTTTATATCTCAGATATCTAATCTTATTATAATAGCTTATTTAGGGATATTTAGGTGTGTTTAAGGCTATTTCAGGGTTATATTCCTCTGCTGAGTGTCTAATGCTGATATGTTGTACTGCAAGGCCTCTAATGCTCATATGTGGTACCACAAGGCCCCCAGTGTAGTGTGTGGTATTGCACCACCTTCTTCTGTGTCTCTGTTCTTGTAAGGTATCACAAACCCTTTGCACCATAGGATAATATGATAGAAGGTTGTATAATGCTATTTGCAGTAACACTACCACCTGCCAACAATGAGCATGGTGTTGAGTGTTTTAAGCCTGCATATTTCCATTTCATGGCAAAGTAAAAATTGTAGCATTTAACATGTCTCACTTGTTGTTTGATATGACAAGAACAGGAAACCATTCTCTGTTTGTATGGGCAAGTAAGGTACTTTGCTTATCATAGATGAGCACAAGGACAGCCAAGAGCTTAACAATGATGGGTTTTCATTATTGTATTGTGCACAGAAGCTTGTCACAACTTATATGTGCATAGTCGTAGGGCGAGGAGTCATTTTCAAATTTATTGTAAACATTGTATGGTCTTCATTGTACATAGATGCAACAAGAAGGAACACTTTGTAATGTCTTTCATGGTATTGTAAAATGACCTTCAACTGCAGGGAAGATCACTCATGGCAGCAGGTTATGTTGTAGCATGGTTCAAAACGATCACTATAGCATAATTGTATGCAGTGCAAGGGTTTGAAGAAGTGGCCACCATAGAAGTTGTTCATGGGAAGGACACAAATTTTGGGTTTCAACTCAAGATAGAGCATCACTACCTTCTACCTTGTTACATAATTTGTGTTGAGCATCACTTTGGAGACGCGAGGGGTTTTTGGTCCAATCAGGCACAAGAGGCCCATATACACATAGAGCACTGCTACCTTCTACATTGGGGCACTTGAGTGCTAAGTATCACTTGGTTTCCACTAGGAGCATGTGAGGGCGTCTTGTTCAAATCAGTTTTGGACAGAGGTTTTAGAGGTGGAGAAATTCTTCCAATTTCATATGTAGAACTTTTGTGGGACCAAAAATTCTCCAAGAGGGGAAGTGTGATACATATTGGATCTGGGAGAAAAACTCATCCTCAAAGGAAGAAACTTAAGCAGAAACAAGGCAAAGAAAACACCCCTAGAACTCGGTTTTTGAAATTGCCAGTTTCCCGTGGGGGTAGTTTTGTTACTACTGCCTGATGAAAGGGGTGGTTTTGTTCTAGTGGTATTTGTATGCACTTGAGGAGTCTTACTGCTCTCTATAAGAAGTAATTGACAGCCCAAAGCAAAGGGGAGGAGGAGAATTAAAGGATTGTATCTCTTAGAAGTAGAAAGCTAAAGTAGTGAAAGACTTGACAAAGGTTGTAATATACTTTTGTACTTGCCTAAATGAGCAATACACTCCAATAGAGAGTAATTGCCTCTACCAACTGTTTTTTCACCTTTCAAAGGGTTTTTTCAAGATAATTTTTTTTTTCTAATGTATTGTTACATTTCAGCACTTCATTTCTTTGATAGCATCTCTTTAATTCCTTCCAATTATTTTCACTGTCATTTGGATATCCAAGTATAACAGTACATTAGGTGTTTGATTCCTTATTTTCTAACTGATTTTGGTAGAAATTATGGATTGATATCAGACATTTATATGAACCTAAGATGGTAAATAGTGTTGAACTTGGCCATGTTCTCCTTCCAATGTCTCAATTATATATAAGATACTGCATATTATGGCTATGAAAATTGGCCTGAATTAAACCTGTGGAAAAACAAATTAAAAGCTCAACAAACCAGATTATATGTACGTAAGGACTTGCCTCAAAAGATCCATAAACTGGCCACAAGAAAGAATTTTGGCCATATGCCATAAAAGAAAAGGCAAATCATTGTTAGTTAAATGGCAAGGGATGAAATCATTTGAACTATTTGACCTTTTTATACAGGGATCTTTTTCCTAGTTTGTGTATTTTATTTGATCTTAAGTATGTTATTTGCAATAATAGTACCATCCTGATGGTTGACGTAATTGCCTTAAAATGCTAATATTTGATCCATGGATATTGTCTCCTGTTAGCTGCAATTACTGCTAATTGGTTCTTTGAAAAATCCCCAACTGTTTATTAACTTATTTGTACTATATTTATGTGTATTTGATTTCTACAGAATTATTTTATCTTCAATTAAAGTCTCAATTGTTTTGAAAAAAATAATATTGGAGGGTTGTTTGTTTTGCTGACCTAGTCTTGGTGTCCTGTCCACATGGGTCATGATGACTTCTTAATTGATTGACATTGATGACCTTTAACCGAGTCCAGGTCATGTGATTCTCATGTGCATTAGTTAATTTAAAGATTGATCTGCATGGAAGTTATGTTTTTCTTTTATAAGAATGTGAATGTATATAACTTCTAATTTCTATTTAGATAAGACATTTTTATGACACCTAACTATTGGACATTATTTCTGACAGAACTGTACCCCTTACAGCAACTACACTAACTATTTTATTTGAGGTCTGGTCTTTGCTAGTACACCATTATTTTTGCTTTTCCAGACATAATAAGGCTAAGGATGACCTGAAAATTTCCTGTATATTGGATAAGGTTTATACTTTATCCCCCTACTGCATGATACATTACTATCGTCTTTGCAGGGCCAATGCTGTTGTTGTATTGCGTGGTTGTACACCTAGGTCATAGTGCTTGATTGTTCCCTGTGCCTGTAACAACCTCTCAGCCCTGCTAACTTATTCATTTATAGTAAGGGCATTTTTAACATATGTAATTTACTTAATAAATTAATTAAATTATTTAGACGACAGATTTAATCTAGTTTTTCTTCTCTCTGGTTTAATGGGTTATGATTTCTTTTTCTTTTACTTTTTACCTTGTTATTCTGAAAGTACTTTTTAGAAGTATCATAAACCATTTAAGAAATTAGAGGGTAATACAGAGTTTAGTGTGAGAAAGCAATTCAACCTGGATTCCCAACTTTTTGTCAAAAGATTGGAAAGGCATAAATATACTTGTGAAGTTACTGAGTTGGTGAGAGAAAGTAATACAACTTGGATGCCCAATTTTTTGTCAAAACACTGGAAAGGCATAAATATATACTCATGAAGTTTTAAGTTGGTTCCCTTATGCGCAATTGTTGCAGTAATAGTGCTGGATTTGTCTGCTGTTGGGATACTCTTCTCTTGTCATAAGACTGGAAATTCATATACCTATTGCATGAAGTTATAAGTCGGTTCTTTCTGGCATAATCAATACAATGACTGTGCATGATTAAGCTGATGTTGGCATATTTATTTCCTAGGTTTGAGAATTTATTTCTATTTTTAATAATACAAATAAATCTGGATTATTAATAACAGGCAGGAACTTGGGAGGAAAAGAATTTGAGCACGTGGGCAAGCAATAGGATAAAGGTGTGTAAATACAGCATTTAAAGTTCCATATTCCTTATCATGTATGCTACTAAATGCAAATAGATATTGTTAAACTGTCTTTAAGTAAATTCTTATTGATTTCTATGTTACCCATATCATGTATCATGAATATCAGGAACTGCTTAATTGTTTAGACACTCAAGAATTAGAGTTTGCAAGTGGAAATGCTAAAATTTTGGAGGTATCAAGCTGCACAGGCGAGGTAAGGCTTCGACTTCATAATCTGTTCGAAATAATATGGTCTGTTTGGATGTTTTGCCAAGCCTCGCAGTCGTTCTTGTATCTTGTGGGGATTGCTGGTTTTCAATTCATAAGTAGTTACAAACATAAATGCATGGTTACGTCAGTTACTTTTTCATTACTTCTATACATAGACTACATCATGATGCTATACTGTAAGTACAACCAAGAACAAATTTTATATATGTAGTGAAGTTAACCTTTATGTTTTCTAATTATCTATCTTTTAGTCCTTTGAAGTTGTATTTTAGCATGGGATCTTCTGCGGTAATTATTAAGACCAAGAAGTTGATATCCTGAATTAACTCAAAACATTCATATAGGCTTCCATGGTGACGGTGCGCAATAAGAAGCGTGTTGGCTATTCTTATGAAATTTCGTTGAAATTTCAAGGTTAGCTCCTTTAAAATGCTTTGACATGCCATGACTTGTATTTTGGATGTTTGCTAATGTTTTTCCTATTCCCTTCCTAACAGCTGTGGGAAGAATTTTATTGTCTGATTCATATTCTGGTTTGGGACAGGAAAGTGGTTGATCCAGGAAGGAATGAAGGAATTAAAGGGCAGTCTAAGAATTCCAGAAGCCTCATTTGGTGATTTGGAAGATATGCAGGTGTGGCTTTGAAATATTTGAAATCCTATAATAATTCCACGGATTAGAATGTGTATCAGTTCATGCACTGAAATTGCAAGGTGTAGCTTTGAAATGTTTGAAATTGTTAAATGCTATGATAATTCCACATATTAGAATGTACGATCATATGATGGTTCAAAGACTGGAATTTCTACTGGTGTTATTTCAAGGTTCTAGAGGCAATGCAGCTAACTTATGTGTCTATGAATATGGAAATGTTTCAATTACATTAGATAATGTCTTAACCGAGGTGACTTCAAATAATTAAGATTATGTTGCATCCCTTTGCTTCTCTAGTGTGGCTTTGAACTATTTGAAATTATGAAACTTGCACTGGAATTTTCTCTGGTGCTTTTTCAAGGTTCTAGAGGCAATGGAGCTAACTTATGTGCTTATTAATATGGAAATGTTATGTACTGTCTTGACCGAGGTGACTTCAAACTATTTTGTATCCCTTTGCTTCTCTAGTTTGTTTTATTCAGATTTTTACTTCCAGTCTGCAAGTGACAGATGATTGGAAAATCATACGCCTTTTCTCCTTTTGTTTAAGCAAGCATATTTTTTCACATTATGTTGTTTTATTAGGGCTCAACTGTGTACTTTTTGAGTCAAACTCATTAACCCATATTTCATGAGTAGTGGCTCAAACGAACCCATCTCTCATGAGCATGAATGTTCCTCTTAGCACTCATTGCACCAAGGTGATGCTGACAAGGATGAAGCATTGGAACTTCCTGGGAGCTCACCCATCCCATACTCTGACTCAAGTGTGCTTAACCATGGAGATTCCCCCAAGTTCAAGCCCACTTTGCTTGCTACCCCATTTGCAAAACTTTCAGCAAGTGTTGTGCCTTATGAACCATTCATTATAGAGCCCTTTTAGCTCATTGAAGTAGGAGGTATTTTTTGAAGTGTATCAAATTATGTTGTTTAATAATGATTTATGTTATGATCCTAGTATGCTATATTCCTAATTATAATAAGGATAAGCACTTGTAGGATGTTTAACCTTAATAGTTTCATTTATTAGTCCTAGTTATTCCTTAAGATGACTTAGTTAGGATGAAGGGGTGCATCCCTACATAGTTATGCATATAAATAAGGAAGAAAGAGACTATTATTTTTTGATTATTGGAGGTCACCCCCTCGTAGGGGTCTGTTATTTTATTGATTTTTATATTTATTTCCAAGAAATATCATAACAATTTAACTACGTAGTTTTTGAGTCAAACTCATAGATCCATATTTCATGAGTAGTGGTTCACACAAAGCCATCTCTCATGAGCATGAATGGCCTACTTAGCACTCATTGCATCTAGGTGATGCTCATGCGAAGCATCGAGACTTCTTGGGAGGTCATCAATCCTAGTACTATTTCAATTCAAGCGTGCTTAACCATGGAATTTCCCTCAAGATCAAGCCCACTTAGCTTGCTATACCATTTGCAAAACCTTTAGCAAGTGTTGTGCCTTACAAACCATTCATTATAGAGCCCCTTTAGCTCATCTAAGGACAAGTACATGGTATTTTTTAGCAGTGTATCAAATAATGTTGTTTTATTAGGATTCAGTTTGAGTCAAACTCATTGATCCATATTTCGTGAGTAGTGGTTCACATGAACCCATCTCACATGATCATGGACGGTCCACTTAGCACTCATTGCATCTAGGTGATGTTCATAGGGGCGAAGCATTGGGACTTTCTAGGAGGTCACCCATCCGAGTACTACTCCGATTTAAGTGCACTTAACCATGGATTTTCAGCTGAATGTTTTGCAAATGGGGCAGCAAAATCCAAGTGGGCTTGATCTTGGGGGAAACTCCATGGTTAAGAGCGCTTGAGTTAGAGTAGTATTGGGTTTGGTCACCCTGGAAGTCCTTGCTTCACCTCTATGAGCTTCACCTAGATGCAATGAGTGCTAAGTGGACCATTTGTGCTCATTTGAGATGGGTTTGTGTGAACCACTACTCATGAAATATGGGTCAATGAGTTTGACTCAAAAACTACTTAGTTGAATCCTAATAACACAACATAATGCTTTTGTTTTGTTGTAGCCTCCGGTTGGCTGATGGTTGGCTTTCATCTTTTTGCTAGCTTGTTTTTGTAATGGGTTTCGGGGCCCCCTTTTAATACCTGTTTGACCTTTAATCAAAAACACAACATAATTTGATGCACTGCAAAAATACTTCCTACATGTTATTTCACATTTTTATTGAGTACTCTGCAAGTAGTGAAATGTCTACAGCCTTCTTTTATGATCACTTAGTCTTATCTTTTTGGAATGCAAACAAGATCGTAGGTTTTATAGGCTTGGCTCTTGAAGGGACAGGCACTTGTAGTTGTAGGAAACCTGGTGCAAAGGAATTTTGTATGCTTGAAAACATGGTTTGTAATCTATTAGTATGACAGCATGGAAAATATGTAAACATCAAAAACTCCAAGGGATTTTACAACACATTTCCAATTGTAGCCATGTTTTGAATGTTATTGACAGCTTGAAAAGTATGTGTGTTAACATCACAAACTCCAAGGGATTTTATGACACATTTCCAATTGTAGCCATGTTTTGAATGATCAATTAATAATTATGATGGATAGAATTCATTTCCGAGATGATAAAATTAAGGGGCACTGGGAATCCATTTCACACATCAATTGTTTCACTTTCATCATTGACAATGAAGACATCTATTATAGTTAGGAATTTGGCCATTCTTATATCCTTACATAAGAGTGTAGAAATAAATAAATCAAAAGAAGACAGCTGAAAAAGTTGTGAAGGTAGCTACAAATAAATTAAAAATAATTGACAGTTAAGAACGTCTATAAAGAATAGATTGCAATAAATTAAAAGTAGATGGACACGTGGAATGGCTGTTAAGGGTAGATAGAAATAAATATAAAACTAGGTAGAACTAGACAGCTTCTTTTATGTAAATGGAAGCTTAGAAACACACTCAACAATATAGTCATCAATTGGTATCAGTCCAATTGGTATGATGACTAGGCCTCTTCTGCATTTTTGAGATTTTTTGGGCAGTCTTTTCATTCATTCTGATTATTGGCTCTGACCTCTAGCCTCTAATACACTTATTGTTCATTAGGCACCTAGGTCTTTTCTTGTCCAGATTTTGATGTCTAATATCTATTGTTAAATTGCTGATTCCTTGTTTTCTGCCAATATTCCAACTGTCAACTTTTTGTTGAATATTTTTCGTTGTAAAATTCTTGCTCCCAATTTTATAATGTATAAATTTTGATTGTCATTTCTATTTGTGTTATTTTGTTGCTGTTTATAGATTGTTGATCACAATAGTGATAATTTTTATTTCTATCATTTTTCTTCATAGCATTTCATTGGTAGATAGTTCAACTAGTTCCCCATTGTATCATTTTGCTTTGTAGCATGTCATTGGTAGATAGTTCAACTGGTTCCCCAAGCTACCCCGGAAATCCTGATTCCATGCAGTTGTTCTCTCAATAGATACACAACCGGAAGCAACAGCATGTTCTTGTTGTTGATCAGATCTCCCATAGAACAAAACAATATCTTAGTATTGGTTCTGCCCACCTAGTAACTTAGGCTTTATCTGCACAAACAAGATTGTCAGTTTCATTTCTTATGGTTGCCAAGAAAATGGATGACTGTCCTTCACCACCATTTCTACAAGATTTTGGCAATCCTAATTATGATGCACATTTCACTCAGATGGTTGACCACAGGGTCCTGCTGTGAGCAAGGTTTTGACAACTACCTTGCCATCTTGCTCTCCAGTGGTTGCATTCATAGACATGGTGATCAACACTAGGTCAATTTTGCTCCTATTTCTAGAACTATAGTATACACATCTTCATTGGGTCAATTTGAAATTGAACAAACCAATGATAAACTCCATGTTACTCATTCCCTTTCTCAATTGTCAGTGACACCTGATATTGAGTGAGCTTCCTCAAAGCTCTAAGATGGACATTGGTGTTTTAATTCCTCATGTTCAACATTTGGATTATATTCATTTGGGTACTCCCTTGTCGGTGTTTGGGGTTTACATGAACTTCATGCCTCACTAGATTCCATTTTCCCCAGGCTTATCTTTGTGGATACAAGGTGGTTTTGATTTATTCAGTGAAAGTGGAGACAATCCTCTTTAGGGGGGGAATTGAGGAAGATATCTATTGTAGTTAGTAATTTTGATATTGTTATATCCATATAAAAGAAGGTAGATAGAAATAAAGGAGACAATCCTCTTTAGGGGAGGAATTGATGAAGACATCTATTATGGTTAGTAATTTTGATATTGTTATATCAATATAAAAGAGGGTAGATAAATACATCAAAAGGTGGACAGTCAGAAGAGCTGTAAATGCATTTAGAAATAGATCACAAGTTGTTGACAATTGAAACATCTGTAAATGATAGATAGCAAGGAATTAAAATTAGATAGACAGCTAGAATGGCTGTAAAGGAAGATAGAAAGAAATAGAAATAAGCAGATTGCTAGGAACATAAGATTTTGTTTCAATATTTGTAACCTTATATATACAGTAACTGTATATATACAGACTTCTCTAATGTAAATGGAAACTCAGAAACAAACTCAAATATACACTAGGAAACTCATTAGCAATATGGTCATATCAATTGATGAATTGTACGTTTGATAGATGAATATGTGCTAAAATTAGTTATGGGAGATCCAGTTACCTGAGGAGTAGGGAGTGTGCTTGGAGTGTTTCTGTGAGGGATATCACTGTCTTTGGGACATTCATCTAGTTTGTTGCTTTTGTTGGACCAGCCTTGTCCTATTTATTGTATTCTTTTTCGATCTTTCCATGGTGGATACTTTACATTTATTTTTAAAGCTCTTATATTAGCTGGCGAATGTTCTTGTTCTTCATTGTTAAGTTGTTTGTAGGTTACAGGTAGTTAATGGTTGAGGGCGGTTGCAACCTCTGGTGTTAAAACCCTGTACCAAGGATCAGAACAGGTTTAAATTTTGGTAGGCATAGACATAAAAATGGAATGAGTAGAATCTGTGGTGCTTACAACATCAAGGTCGTTGTTATAGAAGGGTGGATTTATAGGGACAATGTGACATGGGTATGTTTGCTTGACAAGTTTATATTTTCATTATGATTAGATTTCTTCCCTGAACACTTACATTAAGTGAACCTGAAGACTGTAGTAAACCTGAAGGCTGTAGTTCACACAAGAAAGTACAATGATTCTGTAGCAACTTAGCCTGAGCAAAAAACTATACTTTCTCACTAAGAACAGCTTTTGTGGATCAAGTTCTAGTGACGAATTTTTATATTTTAATTCTTAAGTTATACATCATTGATTTTGAATTACTTATGCTAGGTTCAAACTCAGAAAAATATCTCATATAGAGCAAATATATGACATTTCAACTCGTTATCTAATTGTACATATTCATGATGTCTGCATTAATTTAAATACTGAATAAATTATTATTTACTTTGTAGCGGCATTCTTGATATGGGACAGTTTGTCCGTATTTAGGTGCTTGCATTGACTGATAGAGATGTTCATTCATTGAATTCACCCTGATTAGCTGGCCACTTTGGATGGCATTTTCCAAAACAAATATATGATAATGGAAGGATAATACCCTCTACAGTTGAGGCTCAATGCATCAAAATCTGAAGAGTTTATAAGGATTGAAAATACATGATTGGAACGCTTTAAACATGATGTTGAGTTACCTCAAAATAGTTTGCTTCCTAACACAAATGTGCCGATTTTGGACAATCTATGTGTTGATAAAATATACTCACAGACGGTGCCCTTATATTTCTTCCTGTTTATATTGTTCTTATCTAAATTAAATTTTCACTTGCTTGCTAGGGTTTTTAGGCTTTTTCAGGAAACATCTATTTAATTTTAGTTGCCAATAAACGAATGAAAGTTTGAATTTGAAAGTTTTGATCACAAGATATCCTAACAACGATATAATGTTTTTCTTTGTTGCGTATAGTTGGAGGTGACTTTGGAGGACAGGGATATTCCAGATTCTGAAAAAAGTAAAATTATAAAGGATCTGAAATCCTTCTTATCCCCGATTCAGGCTAAATTGCTGAAATTTGAAGAAGAGCTTAAAGATAGATGATTGTTTAAATTTTTTTGTAATAGTTCAAGGAAAATGGTGCTGGGCTATTCTCACTGTCTTATGTATCATTGTTTTTAATTTAATGAACATCTCTCAGTTCTATTAAAGATTTGGAGATGTATTTAATGGTGTTGAAAAATAGCCTTTATTTTCTAGCATTGGCTAAAAGTTTAAAACTATGCAAACTGTATCATTTCAGTTATCACATAAGAATATATACATTGTTCATTGTGCTTAGATGTGAAGCTTACTCAAAATGCATTTGGTTCTGTTTCTGTTGTTTTAATTAGCTATGTATAAAATGCGGGTTGCATGCTTTTCTTACTTTGGAATTCAAGCTTATTCCAAATGCAAATAGCCTCATTTTTGCTTGATCTGTTTTAGTGGTTTGTATATGCCAATCGATTTGCTTATGTTGATTTACATGTCAACTGACATTTATCTTATATGATTTAACTCCTACTGATATTTATCTTATATGATTCTGTAGGGGTCCACAGCCAAGATTTTAAGCAATTACATAGAAGGTTTAAAGCCGACAAGATTGACATTCATGCCATCGAAGTATAGGAAAAAGCCTAGAAGAAGACACATGAAAAACAAAAAGGACGATCATAAATCATTTCAAATCTCCACCATTCTCGATAATTTTCACACCTATTTTAACAGTCTTTTCGAATTACCCCCACAACTGTTAGTGTAATATTGCACCTATTAATAAGTTTATTTAAAATATTAAGAATTTTTAATTATTTTCACCTCGGTAGCTAATAATAACGTGTTTACCTTGATTTTAGGTGCCACTTTTGTCTTTGTCAAATTGAGTTAATTGATCCATTGACTGGCAGTTAACTCTTGATCTCTTAGATCGAGTGAACCCACCTTTTGATTGGAAGTGATTGAGAGTTGAACTCACAATCTTTTGGACATGTTATCTCCTTGATTCATGTACTTAGAGGCCTATACATTTGTGTACAGTTCTTTGTATTATATTTTTTCACATTCTTGTAATTGAAATATAGTTGATACTTGCATTTTGCATAATTTGTTGTTTGTATCTAGTTTGCACAACTTGTCTTCATTCATCTAGACCTTGGCTTGTGTATTTTTTTGGCTTTTTGTTGTTTCTTTGTAAGCACCTTGCATAAAAATAAACATATCTTCTTCCTCGATTGTCATATTTTTGATTTCTTATAGGCATCATAAAGCTCTCTTCGAGCTTTATAATTTGATGTAAATTGTTTTAAGAGATTTTGATCAGGATGATTGTAATTTTACTATAAAACTCTTGTATATGCATTATAATTGCATTGTGATGAAGTGCCAAAACTTTGGAAGTGTTTGGGGGTTTTAGGCATTGGGTATTTTGTACTCCATGAATTGATATAAAGTTCATTATTGGAAGGGGGAGCGAGGGGGAGGGCATGTTTAAGACGAGATGATTGGGGATGCTATTTTTTGCTTTTCTTTTGTTGGTTTGGTTTAGTGTGGTGACCAAGTTGAGGAACAAATAGTGTATTAAAACACATCTAACTATTATCAAATTGGATAGGCAAAACAAGTAGTTTTGGTGAGATGAACTCTTGAAGGATTTCTGATGGGTCATTTTAATTTTTTCTTTATGGATTGGTGCTTAAACCTCTTTTTTGCATAAGTTTGTATGGAGGGATTAGACTGAACGTGTTTTAGGATTAATTTTGTGCAATGTTGATATCAATACCATGATGGCCACAACTCAATGAATGCCTTTGTGACCTTCGAACAAAAATTTGAGTGATGTATGGAGACTTTGATGAATCTCTATTCCTAGATGATCTTGTCATGGATAGTCTTAGATCCTTTGATAAGTTGCAACCGTATCATCATGATACAATTGCGGTGTTCGGTGAATGGGAAGATCTTAAATGTTGATGATTGTTCAACACCAGTGTCGATAAATTGGATTGATAGATTGATGGATGAACAATGCAATCCAATGATGTGCACTGCGATTCCATCACCATCATCTTTTTCTTTCGTCTAGTTTAGGGTTGTTTTTGATGGGGCTCCCAGTGATTTAGGACAGCGAGACCATCATTGTCTTATAGAGGCAATTGATTAGGATAGAGTACCTATTTTGTGAGTCCTACCTTGTAGATTTAGAGGACACCATCCAGGGTTTGATCTTTCTCTTTAATGATAGTTTTATAATAGTTGTCTTTTTATTTGTGGCCTTTGATCTACAAAAGTTTCCATAGTGCTTTGAGTTGTTACTATCATTAGTTAGGCTTGGGACACTTGATTTGATCTTGGCACCTCTATCATTGATTTGGGGAGATGCATAATTCGAGGTCTATATTTTGTATTTTTTCACACATTCCTTTTTGAAATGGGAAGATCTTCGACATTCACTTTTGGATTTCTTTCTTTTTGATGGAGAATTGTTCAATGAACATGGATTATCTTCAATATTAAGTGTCAAGTGATCACCATTTTTGCATGTGGCATCACATTTGTAGGGGAGACTTAGTTTCTCTCTTTATTCTCTCTTTGTGGAGTTTATCATTGTGCGTGACTATTTAACATGGCTTGTTTTGTTGGGATTTGTTTTTCATTTCACTTTTCTTTTTAAGTTGAACTTGGGGGGGGGGGGGGGGGGGAGAGGGGGTTGATGTAATATTGCACTTATTAATAAGTTAGTGTTGGAATGTTTGTCATTGATGTCAAAGGTGAGAAGACATTGTCTTTGATGTCAAAGGAAGAATGAAGAGATTGTCAAAGATTGTCATTGATATCGAAAGTGCATACACATGTTGTCATTGAGATTAAGAAGATAGTCATGAGCAGACACGAATATAAGAATATGTTCATTGATGCCAAATGTGCAAGGAGGAAATTGTTTATTGATTGAAAACTACGTTGGTTATCATTCCATTTTGGTTGTAACCGTCAATCCATGTTCTCATTTTGAAGAGATGAGAAGATATATATATATATATATATATATATATATATATATATATATATATATATATATATATATATATATATATATATGAATACGTACTTGTGAAAGATTTAAAAGACTAGTATTGAAAAAGACAATGCTAAGAAAGCATTCAATGAATATTATGTGAATAAGAAGCAGATCCAAAAGAGCAAAATGAAGAGTAATTCACATTTATATTGAATATATGAAGAAGAGTCAAATCATTTGAATTAAATTTGAGGAAGGGAAGTATACATATGTGAAACTGATTTGTAAGAGAGTTATATCATTCAGAATTAGAGATAGTGATCAGATTTGTGAAAAGAAAGAGTACATGATTTGGATGAGATTTATGGAAGGATAGAGTATATGATTTGGATCAGATTTGAAATTGGATTAGACTTGTGATTTATGATCAGATTTGGAAGAAGGATATTGTGTGAGTTGTAATCAGTTCGTGAGAGGAAGATCTTGTGAAGAAGGATATTGTGTGAGTTGTAATCAGATTCGTGAGAGGAAGATCTTGTGAAGAAGGATATTGTGTGAGTTGTAATCAGATTCGTGAGAGGAAGATCTTGTGAAGAAGCATACTATATCAGCCATTGAAGGATTAATAGGTTGGAGCCTATCGAATAGAGGTTGGAGTCTCTTGTTGGGTTGGAGCTTTCAATAGGTTGGTGCCTATAATTTTGTAAAGTGGAGATTGGTGTGTCTTGTGAGTTGGAGCTCACTATTTGTATGTGAAGTAGGTTGGAGCCTACAAGAAGAAGAAAGGATATATAATATAAAGCAATATTGTGTTGTGGTTTTCTCCTGAAAGGGTTTCCACAAATCATGTGTTCTCATTGTGTACTTAATCGCTAGATTTTGCATGTGTAGTTAATGTAATTAAGTTTGAAAAGTAAAAGATTGTTAGATACTGATTCACCCCCCTCTCAGTATCACTGTGTGCTCATCAGTTAGGATATTCATTTCTCATTTTACTTTTCTCTATAGTTGAACATATTGTGGGGGCATAGTGTTGTTGTAATATTGCACCTATTAATAAGTTTACTTACGATATTATAAATGCTTAGTTATTCTCACATAGGTAGCTAATAATGATATGCGTTCACTTTGACTTGATGTACACAAGTGTCATTATTATTTCATCAATTTTTGCTTGATGGGTGCCACGTTTGTTCAATCATGTCATTATTTGATTTGTGCATTTAAAGACATATTTGTGTACAATCCTATTCATTCTATTTTTTTCACAACCTCAACATTTAAATATAGTTGATATTTGCTATACATATAATTTATTGTTTGCATGCAGCTTGTGTAACTTGCTTTCATTCATTCAAACTTAGGCTTGTGTTTGAATTCTTATTAAATTTTACACCACCAACTCCCTATAAGATCAAGAGTAGTGTAAATATGCTAGAAGTTTTCAAAATTCTCCCTCAAAATAACCTAAAGGTTATCTATGTACAAAGCAAGGTCCAAACAAAAATTCCTACGGCTTCAATACACTAAGTATTATATCTTCTAGATTAAAGTGAGGTGATACAATAGGGAATTCAAGGTTTACATGCTAAGAATTAGAGAATGAAGGTGCATTGTAGACATTAGTCTAAAACTACACTCCTATACGTTACATAATGAAAATTTGAACCTCTCGGTATGGTGCATATAAGCTTAGAGCCTCCCAAAACAATCCTTGCACATAAATAATGACTCCACACCATAAGGAAAGACCAAAGCACTCATTTAAAGGATTGAGGGCACGCGTTCCACATTTAACCATTTACCTCTTGCATATAAATTCAAGATGGCCAAAGCAACAATTAATATCAATTATTTTATAGGGAGCAAAAATTGGGAGAAGGTTGTGGATGAAGATGTTGCATATCTTGTTCAATGATGGCAACATTACTCCATTGTGAGGGATCAATGCTTACCTTAGCAGAAAAAGGAAACGGGGAACACCCATTTTAGCCAAATAATCAGCTACACTATTATTCACATGATAGCAATTTGTAAATGTCATCTCTTTAAAGTTGGTGTTGATATACTTCACCAATTATACTCTTGAGCAACCAATGTTGCAAACACCTTTTAATACAACCATTAATAATTTCTTGTGCGTCTCCTTCCTCTTCTAGTTAGTGATATTTCATTGAACATGCAAGTTTTAGGCCTTCTAGGAGAGCTAATGCTTTTGTTTCATTACATGTCTTTGATCCCAAGAGGAAAGAACCTCTCTTTACAAAACACATTATTCTTTTTGTCAATTACCACGTTAATGAGGGAGTAAAACATATTATTACAATGGACTTCACCGATCTAATATATTGTAAAAAATTCTTTTATTATTTCCAACACATGACATATTTGCTGGAATAATCTAAAATATGATTTTAATTTTTGTTTGCAAAGAATCTAGTCTAAACCTTCCAATTATTTATCATAGTCATTGTCACAACATGTTTTTCTTGCTTTTCTCTTATTTGTTTAATGTTTTAATTTGTCTTTTTCAAGACAACTCAAAAAAATAGTACGTGAGATAAAACCTCTTTTCAAATTGCAAGGGGAAGCTCCTTGAGATCTTTTTAAACTTTAAACACTAAGTTATAAACAAAATATATAATATTTCTTGGGTTTTTGCAATAATAAAATAACTAAGTACTTCTTACCTCAGGTATGATCACAAAACTAACAACTTTTGTCTCACAAGAGAGGTTTTATAGATTTTGAATAAAACAACTAATTTGAATGCACAAATGACAATGCCTTCCTACTGGCTAAGGCAGAGATCAACAAACTAATGCAAACAAGAATTTGAAAAGGAATAACAACTCAATAGATGATATGTCGTTCCATGGACTTAGTTGCATTCCACTTAGATGAACAAACCACAAAAATATACAATACATGATGCTATTATTTAATTTTGATTTAATTAATGAAATAACACAAACACAATAATAACAAATGGAATGATATTTTAGTAGTAGAAGCGTAACATTACCTATCATTCTTAATGTCTTGTGTTCAAACCACTTATTTATATGTTACAACATGACTAATTTTTAGGATAGTTATTATTAAATATACCAACAATCTATTTCTAAACCAAACATGCTTAAAAGATCTAAAAATGAGGAAATAAATAATTGTAAAGAAAAAACTAATCTAAAACTATCTTTAAAAAATAGGTCCTAACCCTCTATCCAAAAATAAGACCTTCAAAATAGTAATTGTTATAAATAGTTGGGGTAAAAAATAGCAATTTGATGTGTGGACACTTTATGAGACTTTGATGCAACTATTACTTTGAAACATTGTGAATTCTTTGATGAATTCTAAAACCATAATCACCATGAGACTTCACCAAACAATATTAGTGACTTGAATCTAATGTCCTTTGTGGAACAAAATAAATTGGATGTTTTGAACCCTAAGCTTGCCAAAGACGAACAATACTAAAAACTAAGTGCAAATTGCTATGACAACCCTTAGAAAGAGATTGAAGGCTATTTTTGGGTCAATGAAACCCCAAGGCCCAATCCACAAATTGGCAATACAAGTTAGAAACCCTAAGTTTTCTTTGATTTGACAATGTGAAATGACAACATTGAAAACCCTAAATTTTATCAACAAATGAACACCATAGCATTCAAAATTGTAGGTGACTAGGAAAACTATATACCATAGTATGGAAAACACACAAACCCTAGGCTGGCAAGGACAAGTTGATATTTTTTGCTATTCTAAATTATTGATATATATGGTTGAAAATAGGGGTATGATGAAGTAAGAAACACCACCATCACAAGTACATGGATAATTGTAGTTATAGGTGATTAAAAACCCTATTTTTATTGCTCATAGAGATTGGAAACCCATTGATACATCTATGAACACTGTATATTTCTACTTGCGCCACTTGACTTGTGTTATCTCCCTCTTTAGATGCCGTTTTTACCCTCTTATGTTATTCAAATCTGCTAATGATTGCTAGAAGCCTCTATTATTGATATTTGTCACTAAACTTGGTTCCTTATTAGACTTGAGCACCTATTTTACCTACTTTCTATTGAAATAGCCAAGGATTCTCTGCAACACTTGATATTCACTCTCACAATATGGAAATCGACAAATAGAGATAAGAAATCAATGATATTGATGAACCTAATTCGAGCATAAACATATATTAATCTCACTTGATAATTTATATAGGGATGCCTTATTATATAGGCATGGATGAGGCAATCCACCTTGTATGTGGATTGACAAGTGCCCCATGATGTGGCACATACAAGTAGAGAAGTGTTCTATAGGTGTCAACCTTTGGATCACTTGGAATGTGCAAACTAACAACCTTTGGTGACAAGTGTTGGATGACTGCAAAGTGCCTTTTGAGGTGAGATGAAAAGTATGCCAACCTCAAAAGGTATGCACATGAGGTTTACCAAACAAGTAGGTAACCTCTAAAGGCCTAAAGGTTGCACATTTAGTTAGACAAGATGTTGTCTACCCTCATCAACCTAAGTACACTTAAGTTATAGTGAATAGATAAATTATTCACTCTAACACCCCCCCTTAAGTGATACTTGGGGAGATCACAAAAGTGCAAGAGATACATAAATATGGTCCAGGCTATTAGGCCATGTTAGGTACCTATGTACAAAGTTTCTCATAAAGTGGAATAAAGGAGGAAACCTTGTGGGAACAAAACTCCTCTCCAAAAGGAGAAACAAAATGCATAAAAAGAAAACAAGTCAAGAAGGACTTATATTATGACCCCTTAGGAGAACTTCTATCACATGTGTACAATAAATTTCCCCAAAATAGGAGATACAACGAGAGACTTGGAAGCCCCCCATAAGATATGTTATAGTGCTCGTAGATGCTCGATGAAGTATGATGAAGTTGCTCCGTGAATGTTGAACAATGTTTCTTCCCTTAGGAAGAAAGAAAACTACAAATAGGTGCAATGAATCTTCCCATGGAAGAAGAAGATGATAAGTCTTTGGATGTTGCACAAAATCCAAAGATAAGTATGAAGCCTTCACAAAATGATGATGGGCCTCTATGATAGGATTGAAATCCTCTGAAACATGCTCTATAAGAACTGATGCCAAGGATGAAGATGGATGCACAATAGCATCGAGTGGCTGTCATCAAGAGTGTCTACCAAATATGCATGTGAGAATCTTCAAACAAATATGAAATGTCTGTCAAGTACTCATCCCAAAAAATGGGTGCTGGAAGACTGATGGAAGTAGTATGCTGATGGAAGTCGGTGGGAACCAAAGATGTGGGTTCACAAGGAGATGTGATCTCAGGAAGAACCGATGTGGAGGAAACAACTCCAAGGTTCAAATATCCAAATTGAATCTCCTTATCCAAGTGTAATGGATGAAGATCATCATGCAAGTTTGCAATATGTGAAGAACCAAAGCAATAGAAAGAGTATAAGCAAGACCCATGATCTACTTTTCCCATTGCAACAATGTCTCTACTTCGCAACTCCCTTATAATCACTGAATTAGTTGTGAATTCAACTGTTTTCCCTATCCCACTATGAGTGATTTGATAAATGGAAAGGATATTATTGGATAAAGAAGTGACATACAAAACATCATTGACTGTGCCTTCGCCAATTTCTATAGTTCCTTTTCCAAGTGTTATCATGTAGGCATTGTTTCCCACGAGAATAGGTGGATATGAACCTGGTTCATAGGTGGAAAACATATCTTTTGAATTTTCCATGTGATGAGAAGCCCTTGAATCTAGAAGCCACTTAGGTGATGCAGTATTAGTAGAGGAAACCAATGCCATTCCTTTGTTCTTATTCACATTTGAAGATGATGGAGAGGAAGAGCCACTTGAGGAGTTGATTTGATTCTTTTTAGTAAGAAGTTCTAACTCAACTATTTGGAGTTTGAGGTTATCTCTTTCCTTTTCAAAACAACGGTGCTCTTCATGCCCAAGTTTGTTACAATAACTACACGTGGGCCTTTCCTTAGATTTTTCCCTTTGGATGGGGTAGTTTCTTCAATTTGAGGTTTTGATTTTGATCCTTTAGATAGGTCCTTGTTTTCTTTCTTCACCTTAGGAGTTGAATCCTTTTCACCACTAGCAACAAGAGCATCAATTGATGAAGACTTTAGTGTGCCCATTTGAATTAATTTATCTTGTTCTTGTGTTAGAGAAACAACAAACTCAACAAGTGAAGGCATAGTGAAGTGACTTCCTAATGAGCATTGTGTGGCATAAAAAGTTGAAACAAACACTGAATAATCCGGGCCTAACTTTAATAAGACACTAAGGATCAATTGATCATCTTCTTTGTCAATCTTACATATCTTCAATTGTGACCTTAATGAGTTTAACTTGGTGAAGAGATCTTGAATTGTCACAAAATATCTAGGATTGAGACTTATTAATTCATTCTCCAAATGTTGACCCCTCATTCTATCTTGCTTGCCAAACAATGTTTCTAATGTTGTCAAGACTTCATTAGGTGTTTAACATAATTGATATGAAATAATAGGTCTAGAGAAATGGCCATACAAATAGTACCATAGGCTTCATCAAGTATATTAAACCACTTCCTCTTTTCAGAAGCCATGGTAGGTTCAGGTTCCAATCCTATAGCTGCTCTATGTAAACCCTTTTGCTTAAGTTGTAAATCCATTGCATGTTTCCATGAATGCTAATTAAAAGGAGTTAATAGGTTAGCCATTGCAAGAAAGAAGACAACCCCCCTGAAACTATGAAATCTGTCCTCCTAATTTTGGCACTTTATAACTTAGTGCATTTTACAATGCGAAGAGGTCCAATGCATGGGAAATGTGAAAATATTAACTTTTACAAAAAATGGTGCACAATTTCGAGCAACCGAGAAAAAGTTATAACACAAACAAGGTCCCATAAATGGCCTATTTTAATACATTTGCACTAAAACAAAAAAAAAATGCCTATGGGAAGAGAAAGTCTAGCTGTCCAATGACTCGTTGGAATCAGAAAAGAAAGTACAATACAATGGTTTTACTTGAGAGGGGATATTGACCTCCTGCTAAACCAAACCTCTCCCTTCGTCTTTGACAAGCGAAAATACAAAGGTTTATTACAAACTAGAATTCCTTAAAAACAATTTTACCCCAATTTAAATACCCCCGATTTGTAAAAACATAATTTTAAATACTGTTGCATGCCTATTTTGTTTAAAACATAAGTTTAAATGCACGATAAAACAAATTAGGGCAAATTTACAAAGAGGTTGAAGGTAGAAGTGTAAGGCAAAATGTCCAAATAGATGTGCAAGGGTGGCCAATCCAATGGTGGGGGCACAGAGGTTTGAAGACCAAGTTTGGTAGACTTTTGTTGTCTTTTACAGAGCTATCAATGACCAATGAAGACTTCTGACTACTCACACCCAGCTTCTTGTCTTCTTCAACGACCCACACACCTTGTGAAGAGGTTGTGGTCTTTCTTGAGGTGAAGAGGTTGTGGTCTTTCTTGAGGGGCTGCATGGTTGAATCAAATGCCTTAGACCCACTTTTGGGCAGAATGGATGCCAAGTGTGCAGGTGAGGAGCTAGATTCCCAAAACAACAACCCCTTCAATCTTAAAAGACCTCTACAAATAAGGGCGCTAAGGGATGGCAGGTCATGCCTCAATAACCTCCTTCAACAACCCTCAAAAAATAGGTCGATATCCTTGCCTCACTCGCCCTCTGCTCAAGCAGATCGTGGGCCTTAAGATTACACCCAAAATGAGATGGTTGGACTGAGATGGGAGCCTGAAAGGGACTGTAAACTAGAGGATGTCGAATGAGCAGAGGTTGAATAGGCCACAACTCTGCTGGAAAAGCCACCAAGAAACTAAAAAATACCATAAGCAATAATCAAAACCCTTTATTTTCTTAAAAAAAGAGTTGAATGCCAGATAAAAACCTTGAATCGACCAATAACGCCCAGATAAAAGCCAAAAATCCTACAAAATGTTGATTTTGCAAAAAAACTTGTATTTTCAACAAAAAATTTTCACAAAATTATACAACAAAATCAAATTTGCTAAAAAAATTTACTTTTTCGATTTTGCTCATGAGATCGGTTTCACTCCAAGACGCACTGACTTTCACGTCACCTCTTGATCCCCTCAAAATAGAGAGCATGTCTGCAACATGGCTCTGATACCATGTTGAAATAGCCAAGGATTCTTTGCAACACTTGATATTCATTCTCACAATATGGAAATCGACAAATAAAGATAAGAAATCATATTGATGAACCTAATTTGAGCACAAACATATATTAATCTCACTTGATAATTACATAGGGATGCCTTATTACATAGGCATGGATGGGACAATCCACCTTGCATGTGGATTGGCAAGTGCCCCATGATGTGGCACATACAAGTAGACAAGTGTCCTATATGTGTCAACCTTTGGATCACTTGGAATGTGCAAACCCACAACCTTTGGTGACAAGTGTTGGATGCTTACAAAGTGCCTTTTGAGGTGAGATGGAAAGTCTTCCAACCTCAAAAGGTATGCACATGAGGTTTGTACCAAACAACTAGGTAACCTCTAATGGCCTAAAAGGTTGCACATTTAGTTAGACAAGATGTTGTCTAACCTCATCAACCTAAGTACACTTAAGCTATAGTGAATATATAAATGATTCATTTTAACACTTTCTACCACTTAAAGGATTGGCTTCTATCTTGAGGCATGCTTTTCTTTGTCTTGTCACTAAAACTTTGGCATTCATCTTGCAAGCACGCTTGGTAGTTGCCTTTTACACTTAAACATTGCTTCATTGATCCAAGTGCCTATAATTTTTAGCCCTATCATTGGTTCACTGATCCATGCACCTATATTCTTCAACCCTACCACTTAACAAATTGTTAGGCTCTTCCTATTCGTGTATTTTACAAAAATGGTGCACCTAGTGTCCACCCATATCACTTGAATGCTTCCTAATTACTCTAGGTGTGCTTTGTTAGATTTTGTTGTGGAAATCACAACCCAAAATCTAGAAAGCTAAAGGCAAGCACAAAGAGAAGATTGGAATGAAGGATGCAAAGAGATAAAAAATGAAGTTGCAACAAAATATGCATTGCAATATTATAACCATAATGGAATATCAAATACAAATTAGGTAGTGAGTTTATATAGACCAGGGAGAGGGGTGGAGGTGGCAAAACTGACCAATAGGGAGAGATCACCAAACAGTCTAAACATAGTAAATGCAACTCCCTCATAGGACGATGACACCTCAAATGATCCACTCACCTAATTAAACTCAATTTATTAACCTAAGCAACCTTAATAATATGTGTAGGAAAATCCTTATGAAAAGGAATAAAAAACCTACACTAACACACCCTTTTAAGCGTAGTTTAAGTGGGTGAAAAGATGGGTCCTGAAAAATGAAGCCTGATGAGGTACCTATGTACAAAGATCTCCCCCACAAAAGAGAAGAAGCCCCCCCACAAATAGAGAGAGAACACCCCCAGAATAGAGAGAGTAAGTGAAGGACTAAGGAGCCCCCCTGAAAGTAAGCAGCTATGCCAATGGTTGATGCTCAAAATTGAATGTAGAAGATGGTCAATGATCGCCAAACAACATTCCTCCCCTTGGGAAGAAACAAAACCAAAGGTGTATGTAGAATGTCTTCCCATTCCTGAAAGGAATATGAGGAAAGAAAGCTCAAGATGTATGATATCTCTAAAAACTGCTCATGTGTCTCCATATCGATTCTGAAGGATGCCACAAGCAAATCAAGAGTCTCAAGCCTAACTGAAGAAAGTGACAAACTAGAACCAAGTGGAAATTGAAATAGAACATGATCCAAAGAAGAAGATATCTCCTCTGAAGACAAGGACGCCTCCTCCAAACGTTGTTCAATGATTTCTAAGCCAATGTCAAACTATGACAAATGATGATATGATGGATCAGGTACCATAGAAGATGATGGTACTTCTGTAGAGGATGTCAAAATGAATGATGACTAAGTTGGATATGTGGGCTCATGAGTATCTATAGAAACTGTCACTGTAGAAGCAAATGTAGGCAAAGAAGGAACAAGAGGGTCTGAATGTGTCCTCATATCTATTGGAGTATAATCAACACTGAGAGGGGGGGGGGTGAATTAGTGTTGTATCAAAAACAAACTATTTAGTCCTTATCAACCTTGAAAAGAGATGAATAGATAATCAATCATGACAATTTGCATTAACATATGAAGAAGACAAAGACACAAAAGGTTTTACGAGTGGAAAACCTTCCCGGGGTAGAAAAACCACTCAAAACTGCCTCACTATCTTAACTTTGAAAATCAACATATATAAGGCCTCACTGGCTGATGAATGTCTCACTAAAAAAATAAGATCTCACTGACCTATACAATCAATTTGAATACAAAGAAAAGCACTTTAGGGGATGACCCTGATTTTCTTTTACACAAAACCTTATCTCTCCTTTAATTTTCACTTGACAAACTTTCTTCAATTTCTCATTTGTCAAAATAACAATCTTTGAAACACCATATACTGCAAATATTATGCAATAACCTTCAAAACTTCATACAGATCCTCTGCAAACAATTTCTTGATACACTGAGATTCTCCTTGCAAATTGAGATTCAATAGATAGCTTTCAAGAATTAATCTCTGCATAATGTTCTTCAACCAATTTTTGTTCTGGACAAACTTATCAGTTTCATTGTTATCCTGCAGAAAGAAATAATCATCTCACAATTTCAAACTCACAACTCAGTCTTCAATTTCCTCATACTGATCTTTGTATATACATACTTCTGGCAAGATTCAACAACCTTCACACTCTATCAACATATTAAAACCTTTATCAAATCGTTAAAAACTCATATAGAAAGAAAGATACATTGTATTGCTTCAAAAACCTTCGAACAAAATGTTCTAAAACAAAACTTCTTGTTTTTGTTAAATTTTAGTGGCCCTCATGCACACAAAAAGTAGAGAAAAACCATTCTTTTTGGATTTTATAACAAGGCACTCGTCAAATTTAGAAAGGTTAAGCGTTTGTTGGCATTCAAATGCCTTTTGAACTGTCCATTTGATTTAATCTTCGCGCCACCCATATTTTGTTTTAGATCATTTGATTTGATCTCCCGCTTAAGTCTTTAAAACAACTTTGAATAACCTTTTCTCACTGGTGACCCTAGGTGATCGGGGCCAGTCACCACATGGGGCTGGTACCCATACATTATAACTTAAGTTATCCGTTTACCTTCTAAGCCAGTCAACACCAAAAAAGAAATAAAGTGCTTGACGGGTGAACCAAGGTTATAAGATATTGTGTCTTAGGCATTACTTAGGTTCTTTTAGGGTTTATATCTCTAAGAACCACTTGTTTACAAACCCTGATCTACATTAATAAGGATCTCTACATGCTAAACTTTCAAAAGAAATATCTCATGACCTTGTAGAGGTCTCTGTGACACCAAAGAAAATATGATGAAGGCAGGACATTTAGAATTTATTCAGGAGATCTTAAATAAAATATAAGGCTCAAAAGGTCAATAGGTACTACACCTATTAGATTACCAAACTCAACATGAAACTTTACTGTCTTTCATATCAATAGTTAATCACTGTACCTTCATCATGATTACCTAACTAATATAGAGAACACCAAGACATATTTTCTGATGATAAAGGCAATCATCAACTCTTCTGAAGGTAAGAACAATCATTAACTCAATTGTCAAGCAAAGGTTGCCAAAGTCAAATCTGATTACATACCAACATGAAGCAACTTGATCTTTGAAAACTTTGATCTTTAGAAACTCCTATAAACCTTCTCACCTTCTCCTCTCTTGATGACATGCAAGACAACTCACTCAAACTATCATCATAAACATTGAATGAACATTGAGCCAATGAACATCAAAACCTCCAACATCATGAATGAAGACCATCTTCAACACCTTTGACACAATTTGCTACACCTATTTGAGAGAAGACTACAACATCTAAACCAACATGATGAAGTCCTTAAAACCATTACTTTCTCTGCAAGAATCACTTGTTAATCATGAAGATAAGAATGAACACCCATGAACAACATGACCTCATTGCATCTCAAGATCACCTATTTTGACATCAATGACAAGACAACCAAGATGCTAGACATAACAAACTCCCCCTTTGTCTTTGGCATTAATGCCAAAACCATATCACCTTTTCATTTTTCTCCCCCTTTTTTACAATCAATGACAACGATTGCTCTTCAATACAGTCACAAAAAAATGACATCATATCTCTTTTGTTGACAACATACTGCTGCACCAAACCCCTTTGACCTCTGTTCTTCAATTGTATACATGAAATTTCTATTTGCTGATAAAGAATGCTGTTAAGAAGTGTTGATAGAAAGAATTATAAGGACTGATATAATGTTCACTAATACATAGTCATCACCACCTTCAACTGAAACACACAATCACAATATAAACTGTCATAACAAGATAAACCATCATAAAAAGTTCAAAACTGATCATACATCATTGTTCATACAAAATTGTCCTCTGCTGCATATAAGATACCATAACAAACCATGAATAACTGCTGCCCTTGCTATTCCAAACTCCAATATAAAGAGATACAGCCCTGCAACTTAAAAACCATAAAAAAATGTTGCCCCATGAAGAAATGTTCATGCAGATCATAAAGAAATGCTGCCCCTGCCGATCCAAACTTTAATATAAAATGATACTGCCCTACAACTTATCATGGCTTCCCTACAACTTTATGAAAACTTTGAAAATAAAAAAATAACTTTGATTGGATTTCAGGACTACAAAAAGAAACATACAATTACTCCCCCTGAATCCAATATCATGAAGAACTCATTGAAGAGAAGAAAATGATAAAACTCCAAGCCTCTATCTCAGGGATTCAAACACTTCTTTTGGCAAAGGCTTTGTAAAGATATCAACAATTTGATCAGAGGTATGAACATAATCCAACACCACCTCATTTGCAAGGAGTTTTTCCCTTAGAAAATGATATCTAATGACAATGTGTTTGGTTCTAGAATGCATGATTGGATTCTTGGACATATTAATAGAACTAGTATTGTCACAAAGAATAGATACAGGTTTAGATACCTCCACTTTTATGTCTTGGAGTGACTGAACCATCCAAAGAATCTGAATACAACAAGAAGATGCTACAATATATTCAGCTTCAGCAGTAGATAATGAGACACAATCTTTCTTTTTACTATGCCAAGAAACTATTCTACCACAAAGAAAGAAGGCTGCTCCACTTGTACTCTTCCTGTCATCAGGACATCCTGCCCAATCAATATCTGTATATGCAAGAAGAGTGAAGTCATTGTGTCTAGGATACCGCAACCCAAACTCAAGAGTACCCTTAACATATCTAAAAATCCTCTTAACAACATTTAAATGAGATTGTTTAGGACATGCTTGAAATCTTTCTACTAAGCAAACTGCCTGCATAATATCAGGCCTAGAAATAGTTAGATACAAGAGGCTACCAATCATGGATCTATACAAGGACTGTTCCACCTCAAGTGAATCATCATTTTTGCTTAGTTTGTACCCTATTTCCATAGGAGTACCTAGTGGTTTACATTCATCCATTTGAAACCTCTTAAGCATTTCTTTAGCATACGTGGTTTGTGAGATGAAAATCCCTTTTTCAAGTTGAGACACCTATAAACCAAGGAAGAAATACAATTCTCCCAACATAGACATTTCAAATTCTAATTTCATGGTGTTAGGAAATGAATGGCTCATTTCATCATTATTACTTCCAAAAATGATATCATCAACATAAACCAGTACAACCAAGATATCCTCACCTTTGGCAATATAGTACAAATTGCTATCCACACCTTCTTTAGTAAATCCTTGCTCTTGCAAGTACTTATCTAACTTATAGTACCATGCTCTTGGGGCTTGTTTCAAGCCATACAAGGCCTTTTTCAACCTATATACATAATCTGATTTGTATTTGCATTCAAAACCTTTAGGCTGCTCCATGTAAACTTCTTTTTCAAGATCACCATTTAGAAAGGTTGATTTGACATCTATTTGGAACACCTTGAAATTCTTATAAACTAAAAAAGCTAAGAACATTCTTATTGCCTCTAATCTAGCCACAAGTGTAAAAGTTTCATCAAAATCAATCCCCTAAATTTTAGAGTAACCTTTACAAACAAATCTAGCTTTATTTCTAACCACTTTGCCCTTATCATCAAGTTTGTTTCTAAATACCCACTTTGCACCAATAACATTTTTACCTTCAGGTCTTGGCACAATTTCCCATGTCTTGTTCTTCTCTATTTGACTCAATTCCTTTTCCATAGCGTTAATCCAAGCTTCATCCTTGCTAGCTTCTGCATAGGTTTTTGGCTCCATTTCTGATATCAACCAAACATGTGCTTGATTATTTGCAGCAGCAAGTCTTCTTCTTGTTAACACACCAGCATCTTTTTCTCCTATTGTCAGTGCTTTTGGATGATCTCTTTGTAATGTTCTTGAAGGGGTTTTGCCTTTGATTTCAATGGACTTTTCAGGAGTCTCTTCTTCCACTTGAACCTCCTCTTCCTTTTCTGAATGATGTTCTTCTTCTTTGTTTTCAATTAGCTGCACACATGGCTGCAAAATTCTCATCCACCTTTACATTAGTGCTTTCTATCACCTTTTTGAGTCTCTTGTTGAAACATTTGTAGGCTTTACTATGTGTAGAATAGCCTAGAAAAATTCCCTCATCACACCTAGACTCAAAACTTCCTAAGTTATCACCATCTCTCTTGATAAAGCATTTACTACCAAAAATTTTAAAGTAACCAACATTAGCTGTCCTACCATACCATAATTCATAAGGAGTATGGTTACTTTTTACCCTCAGTTGAACTCTCTTTAGAGTGTATACCACTGTATAGACATCTTCCTTCCAATAAGTATTGGGCAAATTAGCATCATGAAGTAATGTCCTTGCCATCTCCTTCATAGTCCTATTTTTTCTTTCAGCTACTCCATTCTGTTGTGGAGTTCTAGGGGCAAAAAATTGTCTTTTGATCCCATGTTTCTCACAATACTCTATGAACTCCTTGGATGTATACTCTCCACCATTGTTTCATCTTAGACATTTGAGTTTGAAATCAGATTCCTTCTCTACCATCTTCTTAAAGACCTTAAATCTGTCAAAGGCTTTTGATTTGTGTCTCAAAAATGTCACCCATGTCATTCTAGAAAAGTAATTAATAAAGAGCATAAAGTATTTTTCACCACCTAAAGCCTTAGTCCTTGTAGGACCACACAAGTCTGAATGAACAAGTTGTAGAGGCTTAGAAGAAGTATACTCTTTAGATTTGAAGTTAACCTTAGTTTGCTTACCAAATTGGCATTCTTTGCAAGTAGTATTATTTGGTTTGGAGATGTAAGGCATATTTCTTACATTTTGATTTTTGTTGATTCTCTCAAGAGTATCAAAATTTACATGGCCAAGTCTCCTATGCCATAGCCAATTCTCCTCAATTTGACCAATGAAGCAAATGTGTCCATCTGCACTTCTATTTTCAGTCTCATGTAGATTATATGTCTCCACTTGTTCTTAATCCCGCTGCCACAACTTTTCCTGATTTCTTTTTGATTTCACAACCATGAGCATTAAATACAACACTGAATCCATTATCACATATTTGACTAACATCATGTAAAGGAGTCTCATCATCTAAAAGAATAATACCTTTTCCTTTGATTAAAATGCAATCATTGTTGCCAAACATGATTGATCCTTCAGTAAGGTCTTCAAACTCGATGAATTTGCCTTTATCTCTTGTCATATGATTAGAACAACCACTGTCTATAACCCACTGATCCTTCTTTTTGGAATGAAAAGCAGCTTGAACAATCATAGATTCAATTTTCTTACTCACTATCTTAGGCTTCCAAACAAGCATTTTCTTATCAGCATTTGAAGAGTACCTTTTTAAAAGAATATTCATCCTAGTTTGCTGCACTTGCAGATTAGGGCTACAGAATTTGCCTATATGCCCAAAATTTTTGCAATTAAAGCATCTTAATCCTTTTAAGAACTTAAAAGGATTTCTTCTCAAAAGATTTTCTCTTCTTCTAAAATTAAACCCGCACTCATTTGCTTTGTGCCCATACTTGTTACAACTAAAACAGTAACCAAGGAAATGCATATACTACCTGAAAGTATTACTTCTTTTGAAGTTTGTTGCTGTCATAATACTTTTGTGGTTGATATAAGCATGTTGAGGATTATTGGTGTATGAGCATTGTCCTTCCTCAAACCCTAGACCTGATTTGTCTTTGAAACCTTTTTGTTTTTCCAATAGGTCTTCAAGTTTATCACTGTTGCTGTGTAACGCCCTGCCAAGGAACTCCTTAGAGAAAAACACAATTATGCTATACAAACAGGACAATTTTTTTTTAGATGATAGAAATAACAAAGTAATGTTTAACATATCTATACATATCATTAAACTAAGCATTATCCTCTAGGGTTCCATGGCTGCATTACTAACCAACTATTAACAAGATCTAGTCATACATCATGAAATTACCAACAACAATAATTCATCCTAAATCTATTGTATCAAATGAATGAACACATACATTTCCATGTAATAACATCGAATAAGTAATCATCAAGATCATGTAACTAGAACTACAAGTACATTTACAATTTCCCTTATATGAGGGTACATCATTTCATTATTCACACTACCACTTTCTTGATTACATTGGAATACATACATTATGTTTTAACTGATAAAAAAGGCTAGTACATGAGCATAATAACTGTCTCCTCAAACTGGTACAAGATCTAGAATCTATCACACGAGATACATCTTTCTCGCACACGAACAATGGCAAGGAAAAAAAAACTAATGGAGAATAAGCACATCCACCTGACCATGTGGAACCCTAAGGTCCACTCCCCGTGCTAGGAGATAACATAAGGTCCCACTACAACAAATAGTCAAGTAGATAGTAGACTATAAGGAATAAGGACTACACATGACTCCAACAACATAGGTCAATAACACAAGCAACTCAATAGTTCTTCCAGAGGCAATCGCACAACGAATGGGGAGATCACAACTAGGGAATGCTATGCTACAGTAGGGAGAGTGTCATCACATGGCCCTAACATGGGTTACCCTGACAGTCTCTCACTAGACGTCAGTCCCCATCGATGGTTACCCTAACAGTCTTTCTCTAGACACCGACCCCATAGGGTGACACATGCGGAACCAACATTCCTTTTGTAAGGACAAGGAAGTTGATTTTTCCAACCAGGCCTTCTCATTCCATCCTTAGTATAAACAAGCACTACAGACATGGGTGAGGAATCCAATTATCTTGTTTAATGTGAAATCTACCCTTTTCCCCCTAATTCATTTTAGGTTATCACTTGGTTACCAACTTTCAATGGGTTACCCTGGCTAGCCACTTTGGGCCCCGGCCCCACATTGAAAGCCACTCCCCTACCTACATCTAGAAAACCCTACCCATCAAGCAAGACATTTATCATCATAACAACAAGTATACATGAACAATGCAAGGTATTAATCTTCTTGCATACAAACTTAATCACAAGGACAATTTCACAATACATTGCCCTTAGCTTCCAAGTGAAGCAATCCATAAACAACATTTTCCTTTTACGATTACTGGTGTCTCCAACACAATATTTTATTACATGTTCAATACAAATGATGAACCATACCATCCTTGTAGGACTTTATTACCACATCATAATATATTTTCAACATAGTATATACATGAAATCAAGACATAACAACCTATGCCTCTGGAAACTAAACCTCGACGACTTACACATAACCCTATTACGACCACTAAACCATCTTACACAAGTTCCACTTACATTATTCAATTCCACTCACAATCAACCAATTTTCTAAAAGCAAAACGTATAAATCAAATCTTAAATACATTGTTTACAAACCTAATTCCAAACCTACTTATCAAATTCCAACTTAATAAACCATTATAAATAAATCGTAATAAAATTGATGCAACACTTAAATTAAATTTATCGACATTAAATACATATACATCAGATACAATACAATCAAAATAATTAGATTTCTTACTCATTTTCCCGTTCAGTAAATAGTTCAATAATCGAATACTCTAATCTATTAAATTTCAATAACTTATTCTAAATGAATCATTTATCTTAACTATAATGTTTGATTTAAATTAATAATCAAATACCAAATATATATATATATATATCTATATAAATATACTCCCATCAAAACAATTATAACTCATTATCCTAATAAATTACCTTACCCGATGATTTTACCATTCCAAGAAAAGAATTACAATTATCAATAACATTGAATAATAACATTATTCTAAATTTTGATTTGATCACTTGAAATGAATGGAGATGGCAACAACGTGCGTGGGAGAGCAGGCTAGGGTACCCGAGCCCTAGCTTGCAGGATCAAGCTTTCTCTGTGTGCAGGGGATTTGCATGTTAGCGGGGGAGTCAAGAGGACCGGGTCTACTTCACCATTTCTTTTTTTGGTTCTGGGTTTAGCTAGTTGTGAGGCATCCTTTGGTGCGGGTGGTAGTGTGCAGGGTTCAAGGGTTTCCACCTCTAGATTTTCTTTTATTGTGTGCCCTCTGGTTCGTGTTTACTGTACGTTGGGGGGGTTTTTTCTTCATTTGAGGTGTTGTCTCTTGTGGCGGTGTGCCTGTTTGGAGCCATTGCTTTGGATTTGGCATGGTGTGGAGGGCATTTTGGGCCCTCACTCGTTTGGTATAAATAGCTTTGAATGTGCCTTTGGATATGGTAGGTCATGCTTCTTCTATGGTTGGGGAGGATGCTAGAATACCCATTCAGTCTTCTTCTGGATCGGATGTGGTCTGAAATGGTTCCCTTAAATTGCCAAAGGTGAATGGATGCTTGGAGAGGGCCCAGGAGCAGCCGATTTTAGTGATACAATCAGAGTCGGTAGCTGAGGATATTAATTACTACTGCAATCATGTTTTGATTTGTAAGTTCATGGGGATGAGGGTTTCTCCCCCATTTCTTGATACATGGATTCATAAGACATGGAACTTGGAAGGAGATTTTGATATTTTAATGGTTGCAAACAACTTCTTTATGGTGGATTTCTCATATGTCTCGGATTGGAACAAGGCCTTTGAAGGGGGTCCATATTTTTATATCAGGTGGGTCTCTTCATCAAACCATGGCATGCTGGTTTTCACTAAGCGGAGGAGTTACCTTCTAGAATCCCAGTTTGGGTTCGTCTTCCTTGGTTGCTGCTTGAATGCTAGAGAAGTGATATATTGCAGTCGATTGCGCTGTTGCTGGGAAAACCTATTGGTCCTTCTTAGCAAACTCTGAATAAGAGAATTTTTTCTTATGCTAGGGTTTGTGTTGAAATTGATTTGAGCCAACCACTTCCAGACTCTATTGATATGACCATTGGGTCTTGCTCCTAGACTTAGCTGTTAGATTACGAGACATTACCTTTTAGGTGTTGGCTATGTCATGAATATGGTAATCTTCAGCGAAGGTGTCCCCGAGATTCTGGTGTAGCTAGTTCAAGTAATGCTCCTACTTAGCCTGATTTGAAAGTAGACAAGGGTAAAGCCCCCATGCAGGGAGGGGGAGCTGATAAAGAAGGTTTTATTCTAGTTAAGTCTCGTAATCATGGTCGAGGCCTGAAGAGATCCCTCAGGGATAGGCAGGAGGAGGAAACCTTCAACCGATTTGAGACGTTGGAGGATTTGGTCTAGGAGGAAGGGTTTCAGGTAGACTTGCAGGCAACAGTTGGATCTTTTACTGAGGTTGTTCCTAGGGATCAACCTAATGTGTTTCCTAGTTCATATCAGCTTGGTGAGCAGGGTACTCAGATGGACACTGAATTGGATCCCCTGGCTCCTGTTCAGGGTGCGTTAGATTTGGTGCTAGAGGCTTCTGGTGGCTCTCCTAGTGCTGGTGGTGTTCTATCTGAAGTGCGGGGTGCTCTAGACTTAGGAAAAAGTAAGGCTCCTTCCCTAGCCTTGGGTTTGCAACCAAAAACCCTCAAAAAAGGGGCTCCTGAGAAACCTCTTAAGGTTGGTAGAAAAAAGGACCTAGAAAAGGTAAAGCTAGCTGGTGAGACATTGGTTGAGTTGGGTTTGGTGAAGACTATTGATGCTCACTTCTCCCAACCCCAATGATGATTGTGCTCTCTTGGAATGTGAGGGGTATGAATAGCATCCCTAGATAAAAGGCTATACAGGATTTGGTTCGTATTCATTCTCTTGATGTGGTTTTCCTTCAGGAAACTAAGTTATCAGTTGATAGTATGATGAGTGTGGATTCAAAGATTTAGAGTCGCGGTCAGTGTCAATGTGTTGGAGTACTTGGTAGCTCTGGTGGGTTGTATGCTTATGGGATCCATGTAGAGTCAAGCCAATTTGGTGGTACTCTTGTAGAGGTTTGATTTCTTGTGTTGCTTCTCATCTTGAGTTTGGAGAGAGAGTACTCTTTTCTAACATCTATGCTTCAGCTGACCTTCATGGCAAGGTAAAGTTGTGGGGTTTTGTCAGATATGTGAGGACTTTGGATCCTTATCTCCCATAGATTTTAGCCAGGGATTTTAATGCCGTTGTTTCTCTGGAAGAGAAGAGGGGAGGCATTGCTCGCTTGGAGCCTTCTTTTGATCTCTTGTAGGTTAATGTGGCTCTCTTGAATTTGGTTGACATCAAGCCTGTTAATGGGGTCTTTACTTGGAATAATAAGAGATGTGGGGAAGCTGCTATTTCTGAACGCCTGGATAGATTCTTGGTGTCCAGTTTCTGGTTGGGGGACAGGTGGTTGACTAGCTCTGAGACTTTGGATGGGTGGGGTTCTAATCATTGGCCGATCAAACTTAGTGCTGAGCTACCCCGGTGTTGTGTAAAGCAGTCTTTTAAGTTTCAACTCATGTGGTTTAGAGATGACTCCCTCCATGATCTTCTTCCTGGTTGGTGGAATTTGGGGAAGCCGTCACATGGGACCGCTATGTACTCCTTCTCCAAGAGGCTCCAATATGTGAAATATAGGTTGAAACGGTGGAATATGCAACACTTTGGTAATGTTTTCCATGCAAAGTAGTCTGCTCAAGTTCATTTGGACTCAATCACTAGGTAGATTTGTGATCGGGGCCTCATTGAGGATCTGGGTTAGCTGGAAGCTGCTATTGTGAAGGAAGTTGAGGAATGGGAATTACGTGAGGAAATTTTTTAGAAATAAAAGTCCCGAATCGAGTGGCCTCAGGTGGGAGACAGGAATACTTCTTTCTTCCACAATTCGGTAAAAGATAGAAGACAAGGTAATGTCATTTCTTCTCTTAGGTCTTCGAATGGGGAGATTCTCTCCTCCTCTGCTTCTATTTCTGTTGAGGCTGTTCGCTTCTTTTCTATTCTACTATCTGAGGATTCCCTTCCTGCGGAGGAGGATGAAGCTGATATTTTGAATAGGATTCTACCCTTAGTCACCAGTGAAATGAATGCTTCTTTGCTTAATCCTATTTCTTTGTTAGAGCTTGAAACTGTTGTGTTCCAGATGAAAAAGGGAAAAGCTCCAGGGCCTGATGGTTTCTTGGTTGAGTTCTACCAGGAGTTCTGGGAAGTGATTAAGTTGGATTTGTTGGTCATTCAGGAATCTTTCATGAATAAACAAATGCTAAAATTCATGAATGCTACCTTCCTTTCTCTCATTCCAAAGAAGGATGGGGCTAATTCTCTGGATCTTTTTAGGGCCATTGCCTTATGTAATGTGGTTTACAAGATTATTACTAAGTTGATTGCTGAGCGACTGAAACCTTGGATAAGTAGGTTAATTTCTAAAGAGCAAGGGGGTTTTGTGGCTGGTAGGGAGATTATGGATGGTGTCATCATTGCAGCTGAGATGATTCATTCTATGGATCATTCTAAGGAGAAAGCTATGTTTATTAAGTTGGATATGGCTAAAGATTATGATTTGGTTAAATGGGCCTTCTTATTTAAGATTCTGGGAGTGTTTAGTTTTGCTGGTGAATGGATTGAGTGGGTCAAGAGCTATGTTACTTCTCCTTCCTTTTCGGTGCTGATTAATGGTGAGCCGACGGAGTTGTTTTGTGCTTCTAGGGGGCTTAGACAAAGGGACCCTTTATCCCCCTATCTGTTCATCTTATTGACGGAGGGCTTGGGGAGGTTTATTATATCCCAGGTGGAGACTGGTTTGATTTAGAGTTGGAGTTTTGGAAACAATATTTCCCCTCAGTTATATTTGCAGTTTGTTGATGACACGGCTCTGATGGGTAGAGCCAAGGTTGAGGAGGCTTTCGGTTGGCGTAGGATTTTGGATTGTTATTTGGCTACGTTACGTCAGAAAATTAATGAGGGGAAGTATTTTATCTACTTCTTTCATACTCCACAGGCTATTCAGAGGAGAATTGCTGGTGTCCTTTGTTTCCAAATTGGCACTCTCCCTTTTGTGTATTTTCGTATTCCGCTTGTTATTCGTTCGCTTCCTAAATTATTTTGGCTGGAGATTATGGATAAGTTTAGAAATCTAGTTAGTCATTGGACTAATAGGTGGCTCTCTTTTGCGGGTAGGGTGACTTTTCTTAAGTCAGTAGTGCAGGCTCTTCCTTTGTACAGATGTTTTGTTCTCTTTGCACCTTCTGACTTTATCAAAGACTTTGAGAGTTTGTCTCGGTAGTTCCTTTGGTCTGGCAACCTCCTTCACAATAAGTGGAGCTTGGTTAAGTGGGAAGCTATTTGTAGGCCGAAGCAGGCTGGTGGTCTGGGTCTATGTAAGACTGATTTGAATGGACAAGATTTAGCAGCTAAGTTGTATTAGTGGCGGTGTTTGCAGCAGCATCAATTGTGGGCAAAAATTCTTACTTCAAAGTATCTGGGTGTAGTTGAGAGTGTGGATGTTGCTTGCTTTAGTTTGGAGGGGAAGGGTTCTATGATTTGGAGTACCCTCAAAAGGGGTGCCAAGTTGGTCAAGCAGGGGCTATTTTGGATTTGCAATGGGGGGCAAGATGCTCTCTTCTGGCATGATTCTTGGAATGGTTATCCTCCCATTTTGTCTACTCACCCCCACCTATAGATTTTGAGTAGGCATTTTATTGATGCTGGGTGGTGCCATGTTGCTGATTTTAAAACTTTTCAGAATTTGGGACAAGTTAGTGTGTATAGATGGAAGGATCCGTAGGAGTGGCCTCCTGGTGGGGCGGTTGGGGATTATCAGGAGCTTGTTGGGATTCTGTCGAGGCGTGTCTGCACTTCTCTTCCTGGGAGAGATGTGTTGGCTTGGGGTCCTGATCTAAAAGGTAAATTTTCTGTTGCCTCAAGGTATCAAGTTCTTGATAAGCAAATGTTTGGGAGCTCAGAGGTCTCATGGTGGAAACAGGTTTAGAATAAGTTTTCTTGGCCTAAGTGTAACTTCTTCTCATGTTTAGTTGTACGAGGGAGGTGCCTTACTTGGGAGAACCTCTGGAAACGTGGGTTTCAGGGGCCCTCTATGTGTGTTCTGTGTGGTGGGCATGAGGAGTGCATCCCCCATCTCTTCTTTCAGTGTTCCTTTATGAAAGTTATTTGGCATTTCTGTTGGAATCTCTGGCATATACCATGTAGAGATGCTTCTTCTTTAGAGGACTTTTGGAGGAGTCTGGGGTCTCCCCCTGTAAAGACCTTTTTTCTACTCATTGCTTGGATCATTGGCCCTAGTTTGATAATTTGGCATATTTGGTTGGAGCGCAACCGTAGAATTTTCTTGGACAAGAAGCTACTTATTGGTTAGCTCTGGTTGAGGATTTTGGGGGTCTGCAGGAAACTTTGGCTGCTACGTGTGATCTGTCTGTCCCTGTTGTTTCTGGTGACTATGATGTTGTTAAAGCCCTGGGTCTCTCTAGGGGTGGACAGAAAAATTTGAGGACGGTTCAACATGGGCGTGGGAGAGCGAGGGTCTATCATATTGGTCGTTGGTGTCCTCCTGCCATGGGGGAGATGAAAATCAATACTGATGGATCTTCTAGAGGGACTCCTGGCCATGCTAGAGTTGGTGGCATTGGCAGGGATAGTTCGGGGGTGGTAATTTTTTTCTTCTCTATATACAGAGGTCAACATACAAATAATCTCATGGAGGATCTTTCTATTCTTTTGGCTTTAGAGCATGCTTGTACCCTTGGTTGGAGCCAGATTAGTAGTGAATCTAATTCTCAGGTGGTCATTGATATGCTGAATAAGAGACATTTTGAGGAGGTGAACTGGCAACTTGCAGTGGTGGCCAAACAAATTGTTTCTCTAAGCAATACTTTAGATTCTATTATTTTTTGTCATGTGCCATAGGAGTGGAATAAGGTGGCGGATGGTTTGGCAAGGTGGGCGTCTGAGAAGATGGAGACTTGGAATGTGGATGATTGGGGCAACCTCCCTGGCGATTTGGCCCTTGCTCTTGAAGATTGGGTTATGGAGGATATGAGGAGCTTTTTGGGTGTTACTTAATTCTTGATTTTGGCTGTGCCCCTTATGGGTGTTTCTTTCTACTTTGTAATGATTTTCTAATTCAATAAAGTTTTTAGCACTTTTTATTTAAAAAAAACATTATTTTAAATTTCTAATTTATTTGGGCATTTAACTAATCAACTATCGTCTAAGGCAGGGTGACCCCCTATCCTCATACCTCTTCATTCTTGTGGCTGAATCTTTGTGTAGGGGGTTTACTTCTTTGCTTCACTCCAAAATCATCAAAGGGGTTAAACCTGCTTCAATAGTTGATCTGGTGGTCATCCAACAATTTTTTGATGACACTATCCTTTTCAGTGCTGCTTCTGTGGTGGAAGCCAGGAATTGGAAAAAAGTTCTGCAAGAGTACGCCATTTCAGCTGGCCAATGCATCAACTTTGACAAGAGCCATATCTACTTCTTCAACACCCTGATGGATTTACAACAAAAAATCATGAGTATCCTAGGTTGTACAGCGGGTTCTTTCCCCATAATTTATCTTGGTTTACCTTTCACTATCAGAGATGCCTCTCCAGAGTATTGGAACTCCATTATGGAAAGGACACAGAGAAAACTCATAGGATGGAAAGGCAAACTGCTGAGTCAAGCTGGTAAGTATCAATTTCTCAAAGCCTTTTTACAAGGAATTCTAGTGTACTTCCTAACTCTTTTCAAAATGCCTAAATACCTAACTGAGAGACTTGAAAAGATACAAAGAACTTTTCTTTGGACTGGAATGGAAGAAAACAAGAGACTTGCATTGGTTGCTTGGGATAAGGTTTGTAAACCTAAAGCGCAGGGAGGTTTAGGCCTAAGAAAATTGAATCTACTCAATAAAGCGCTCATAACTAAAGTTGGCTGGAAACTTATTGTTGGGGGAAAGGACTGGGGCAGAATCATGAAAGCTAAGTATATGGGGAATTCAACCCCAGAAGACATCCTTCTTTCCCCTGATTTCCCAAGAGGCTTAGTCATATGGAATAATGTTATGAAACGCAGGAACTTGCTCCTGAAAGGCAACAAATGGAAATTGGGGGATGGGGAAACTATAAGATTTTGGGAGGATAGTTGGATTGAGGGTGGACCCCTAAACAAATGCCAAAACATTCAGGAATTGATGAATCTGGCTGTTAACCACTTTGGTACCAAAGTGAAGGATTACTTCCAGCTGGGCTATGTTTGGGTTAGGTTGTCAGAGTGATGTCAAAGTAAAGGTGAACTGTGTAATGCTACTGAAGAGATTCAACTGCTCCTAAAAAGTTGCAAAATCCCCCTCTTTCTGCAAGATGATAGATTGGTTTGGCAGGAAGACAAGACATGAAGGTTCACGGTGAAATCTGCTTATAAATTGACTATCCCTCATGACAGTGACAACTTATGGAAGAATGTCTAGAACCATAACCTTGTGCCAAAAATGAATCACTTTTGGTGGGTGGCTGTCCAAAATAGAACCCTTACCATTGATAACTTCCAATTAAAGGGATTCCAAATCCCAAATAGATGTATTCTTTGCATGAAAGAGGAGGAGTCTACTTCTCATATTTTCCTACATTGTGAGTTTCCTTGGGAGGTCTGGAGTATGGTTATGAACCTCCTTGACATCCCTTGGTGCAGTAATGGTAACCTTGAGGACCTGGTTAGAGGATGGATCCCCCCTTTGCTAATCCGGTGTGCCGTGAAGTTTGGAAGCAGACCCCCCCAATTTTATCCTAGTGCATATGGAAGGAAAGAAATAATAGACTTTTCAGAGAAAAATTTAGAAGTCCTAAAGATGTGTTTGAGTCAGCTGTTAGACTACTGCAAGACAATGTTAGTAACAGCTCTATAAAAGTTGCTGAAAACCCCCCCAATGCTAGAGAAATCAACATTATCAAATGATGGAACATACCCGCAAGCATCTGTAGAGTGGATGACGAAAAGAGAAAGGCCAGACCCAACACCTTTTGGAATCCTCCTCCTAGTGACTGGTCAAAACTCAACTTTGATGGTGTTGCCAAAGGCAACCCAAGGTTAGCTAGTAGTGGTGGGGTTATAAGATTAGAGAAAGGCTCTCTGATTGCTAGTTTCACTGGGAGCATTGGAGAAAACACTAATAATACTGCTGAAGCTATGGCCCTGGTATGCAGGCTAAAGATTGCCTTGGCTATAGGTGTTAAAAATTTAATTGTGGAGGGTGACTCAATGATGATTTTAGAAGTTGTCAAAGGGAAAGGAAGTGTTGGTTCGTAGTTAGAGGATGTCATTAAGGATATAAAGAGCCTTCTTCTAAAGTTTGAAAACAAAGTCCTAATGCACACCTACAGGGAAGGAAATAAAGCTACAGATCTTATGGCTAACTTAGGGATCAATATTCATCCCCTAAGATGCTGGAGGAGATTAAGTAACTTGCCGAATAACATTATCGATTGTATACAAAGAGAGACCCCAATTTCTCATGATAGGCAAAATGATGATTCTGGGTGACAGAGGCAGTGTTGTGGTGGGCTTCCCCATCATTTTGAGAAGACGTGGCACAAAGGATAGAGGTGGAGAGCCAACACACTCTTCAACTATGATGTGGCATAATGATTTTTTTGTGTTCATTGAAACAATGAATGCGAATTGTGGGTGGCAGACGAATATGTCTTGTCATCGTGCCTGCAAGGGACAGAAGTAGAGCAGCTTGCACGAACTAAGACCTGGCTGCATTTATGATTCGAATGCCATTGAAACTTGGAAAGATGTACATTTATGGTTAAAGAAACTTAAGTTTCTTTTTTTCAACACTTTTGGATTTTTCTTGAGCTTCCGCCATATCCTCTATAACTCTTTTCACAGAAAGTGTATTGTGTTTGTCAGTGGTGATCTTCTTTGCTTGGTGACCGTGAAAGTGAAAATTATGGGGGATGACAAGGTGAGGACAGAACCCATGAACTACAATGAGTTCAAGGAATATCGGCAAGTGTGGAGCATTGCCTATGAAGGAGGTATCATGACGTTCATGGAGTCACTGAATGGATATGATGAGAATTTGTCGACCCAGTTTGCCGAGTCATGGGATGGATAGCGCACAGTGGAAATTGGTGGTGTTAGTTTTGTTGTGTCGGAGGCCTCAATTGTGACTACTACTGGATTGCTATGTTTGGGTAATAGGCTCAAAAAACAAAATCGCGTCCCATACATGAAGGCTTGAAGTTGTTCTACAAGGAGGGGGAGAAACAAGTCAAGCTGCATGGTGGTTTCGAGAGAGAGAGCTTGGTTGCGCCCTGGAACTGGGTATGTTTCCTAATCATGAAGTATTTTACCCTTGAGGGGAGGTATAGGGTGTTTTATTATTACCAATTTTCTTTTTTAAACCACTTTCGACACAAAACCCTAGTGAATTTCCCTTCTTTTCTATTGTTGAGCCTTGAAACCTTTGTCCTGCATTTCAAGAAAGTCTGGGAGGAAGACCCTGCGGCCCTTCCCCTTCATCAAGGTCTTATCTTTCGCCTATACCATTATCACCTTGCTCTGAATCTTGCTAAAACCCTTGCTTCCAAACCTGTGGAGGAAAGCTTAAATGATGATTCTGCGGACAGAGTTCCTTTGAGCACTAGATTGGCTAAGAAGGCTTCCCTAAAGGTTTCCCAGCCCGCTTCCCTATCCAACCAACCCTTAAGTGGGCCCTCGGGACCTCTGTCTAGCCCGCCTATTTCTAAAACAACTTCCTTAGCCATGTCGGGTGGTCGCAGTCGAACCCAGCCCCTAGAAACCCCCAATGATAAGTCTTAAGCTGGTGTTGTTGAAGGCCTTTGTAATCTAAAAGGCAAGCTCCTAGCGTAGGAAAGTAAGAAGCGCAAAGGTGGTAACCCTGCTAAAACCTCAACTGTTAAAAAGAGACGCAGTGTGGAAGATGATAAGAAAGAAATTGAAGAGCTGGGTAAAAATCAGGGGACCTCGGGGAAAGACGATATTGTTATTGTCAAAGGGGTGGCTTTGGGCAATGATGGTAAGCCCAGAAGGCCTTCATTGCGGAGGTCATCGTGGTTGGCTGCCGGTCCTCATCAGGGAATAAAGTTAGTGGAGTACTCTACATCGTCTGAAGGGGAAGAAACTAGGCAGGAGGGAGAAATGAAAGAGAAGGTCACCCCCGAGAAAGAGTAGGAGGGTGCGAGTCATTTTACATCTATGAATAATTCCTTCTATGAAAATAACGAAAAGGACACTGAAGTGCAGGAGACTCCAGACAAAGAAGTTATGAGTGCCAGGAGAGACATGGATTGCAGGAAGTTGGAAGCGGAGCTAGTTGATGTTAAATCTCGATTGACTATCATGGAAGACAGGGTGAAGAAGATGATCCAGTTGATGCTGAAAACCTCTTTGAATGCTGCTAATGCCTTCACTGCTCTGTAGGTGGACAGGACCAATAATGTGGATGTGCTGATGAAGGACCAGAAAAACCTCTTTAATTTGTTAACTGATGACTGGAAGGCCTTGTTTAGTTAGTTGGTTTTTTGTTTATGCTTTATACTTTCAGACTTGTTTAAAAAGACTTGATATATGTTTTGTTAATAGTTTTTGGTTAAACTATTAGTCGGCTATTTGTTGGATGTTGCTGGCCCTGTGCCTTTATTTCTACCTCTTGGCTTTGTTATCAGGTTCTGCTCCTGGGTTAGCAGCTTATCTTAATAAAAAACTAATCAACTATTACATTTTGAAATAATAATAATAATAATAATGATAATAATAATAATAATAATAAATACCACGGATCCTTGGATAGCAAATATTTTTCATCCAATAAGAAGTAAATATGTACCGTTACTTTACCTTCTGTTGGCATGTGGCGACTGATCATGCAAGTACTGTACACTCGTCATGTATCCTCATCGGGGTTCAGGGGCACAGCCCCCAAAATTTTTTTTTACCTCATTTTTGCTCATTCGGAGTCAGTTGTTAATTTTTGTTAACTGATAAAAGAAAAATGACATTGTAAAACCCTAATTCTAGAAGCTTCTAAAAGGATTGTTATAAGTGGTTGGGATGCATGTTGTGGGTGGGATTTCGATATTGTATTGTAGCATTTGCAGTGGTATTGAGTTGCAAGGATTGCTGGTTGCAATGGGTTTGATTTACTGGATAATAATATTAGACTCTCTGTTGGTGGATGTAGCTCGGGTTTGGGTGAACCACATTAAAACTTGTCTCTAACTATTATTATTTCTGTGTATTTCCATTCCTCTGTTTAACCTTTATTTGCATTTAGTTGATATCTTCTGCTGGCTAACCCTAACACCTTCTAAGCTGCAGGATTACTATTACTACATGAATTTTCTGTCAAATTTAATAACTTCCTGCAGTAGTGTTTGGAAATGTTATTATCTGACAAATCTAATTTTTTTGAACATTTTATTTGAGGCTATTCAATTGAAAGTGAAAATTAATCAAGTTAGTTACACTGTATATATAACAATACTCTTGTGTTGGGATTGTGGATTGGAAGGGGAGGTTACATGTGCATGAGAAGTAGACATGACAATGGTAAGGCTGGGGGTGCATAAATTTATGAAGGTATTTTAATTTAAATTGATTAAATTTTAGATATTAGTGTCCATTGATTACAAGAAATATAATTTATTAGGGCATTAAGGCACCTCAACTTATTCTCAAATGAAAGTGCATAAACAGAATGCCATCTTCATTACAGTCATGAGAAGTTTTGAGAATATGGATTATGATAGATGCATGGCATGAATGATGAACGAAAAAGTGGAAGAATTTGTTTAGACACTGACAAGCTTCATTACCTAAGCAAGGAAAGTCGTAATAATTGCAGGCTACACACAAAATGGATTTGTTGAAAAGGCTTTAGAAACTTTCAAGCAAATGTGATTATGAAAGCATAGACAGGGCATGCAAACTGTTAGATAGAATCCTCAAAGAGATGTCATCCCATAGAATGCAATGATTGCAGCATACGCCAAAATGGAATTATTAAAAAAAACTTTAAAAAACTTTCAAGCAATTGCGATTGCCAGGAGTAAAGATCTGTCGGCTTGCTAGCATCCTTCCTACACCAAAATGGGAGATTTGGAACTGGGTAAGAACATCCAACAATGCATGTAGGAAAGAGGAATTCATCAGATGTTATGTTTGCAACTGTACTGATAAACATGTATGCAAAATGTGAACTGTTTGATAGGATGCCTCAGAGAGATATCATCCATGAAATGCAATGATTGCCGGATGTGGCCAAAATGGATTTGTTTAAAAGACTTAAAAAAAAAAAACTGTCAAGCAATGGCAATTGGCAGGTTAAAACCAGACTCTGCAACCTTTGCCACATCTTCCTAGCCTAAGCGTGATGCCATGGAGATTTAGTAGACGAGAGCTGAACATACTTCGATCACATTTGTTACCCTTATTGCAATGTACCTATAGTATATCAGGACGTGTGCATGGTTGACCTTCTTGCTCACACTGTCTACCTTAAGGAAGCCCTAACCTTTACCATTAGGATACCAGTTAAGTATGCAAATGAGATTGAAAGTTAAAACCTCTGGCAAAATGTATTGAATTCCCGGATGCATAGTTTAGGGTATGCAAACTGTTTGGTTAACGCCTCAAAGATGAGATCTCATGGGATGAAATAACTATAGAGTGTGAATAAAAAAGGATTTGCAAGGAAACTTTCAAAGTCCTCGAATTAATGAAGTGATCTGGGACACATCCGAACATTGTAAGTTTTGCTTGTTGCTAGGCGCATGTAGCCATGCAGATTTAGTGGACGAGAGCTGTTTATACTTAGCTACATCTACAACCCTCATTACAAAACACCTAAAGTCGATCATTTTGTGTGAAGGTTGATCTACTTGCCCGTGCTAGGCTATCTTGAAGACACCCTAACTTTGCATTAAAATGCCATTTAAACCTCCAACAACTATGTGGATGATTAAACCTGTAGTGATTATGAGATCTATAGACAAACGCCTCAAGGAGACACCTTTTCCTGGATCACAAAGTTTGCAGGATCTACACAAAATGGAATCGCTGAGGCTATGAAGATTTTAAGCAAATGCAAGTAGCTGGTGTAAAGTTAAATTCCACAACCTTTGGCTGCACACTTCTTGTGCATGCCTAAATGGAAGCTTTGGAACAGGGAAAGGATGTCTCTTAATCTAATTGCAAACATAAAGGATTTCATGTTTCCTCCAAGTCGATCAAAGATTTCATATGTTGAGCAAATAAAGGATAGAGGAATTTTGTCAATGTATTTAATTGCCTTGATAGACATGCATGCAGAACTAGATCACTGACAAAATGGAAGAACATAAAATCGCATTCATAGACAAAATGCAAAATAAATCAGAGGTAAAAATTAATGGAACCTGGATACAACGTTTAACTGGGCTGAGATTCGAAGCCGGATTCAAATGCTGCAGCTCCAACCTCCTCCAAAAGCCTCTTCCATTTTTTTCCAGATCCATCCTTCCAAAAACCGATCCCCCTTAAGAGAGAGCAATCTCCCCATTTCTTCTAGATCCTTCCTCCACCTTTTTAGGAGGCTCCACACAAATTCCCATTCTCGTGAATGACAATAATTTCCTATTTTATTAAATTTATAACCATACAAACTATATTCTCCTTTATAACCATACAATGCAATTTTTATTTTTATTTATTGAAATATTTAGTATATATATATTTTATAACAAATTGTAATTATTAATAAATTTATTTTTATAGCCACTTAACAAAACATAAGCTTGTTTTACATATTTATTTTCATATTAATTTTATTAATTATATTCCAATTAAGTTATTTATTTTTTAATAAACAACTTCATAATTCCACCTCATGATATTAATTTATCTCCTTATTATTACCATATATTTAACTTTAATTTTGCATTTAAATTTATTTTAATGTAGGAATAAACTAGAACATAAATCAAATGCTCCTAATTTAAATAACTCCAAATTACCAAACAATACCTGACCACTATGCATAATTGCAAGGCATGACTACGACAATAGGGACTGACTATCACGCCCATACATATAACACTAACTGGATACCAAAACCAGATACTCATCCTTTTCAAGGATGATGGCTAACTAGGGAACCTTACGTTAACTCAATTCAACAAATTTCTATTGGTTAAGGCACTCTCATACCTGTTAATTCAGGTGGAGTCGATACCTGATACCTGCAACTTGCAGTAAACAACACAGTCGAGCATGTAGATATATAATCACACAATCATACACACCGTGAAAGGAAATCACAGTGTAGCAGGGTACTCAGGCATGAGTAATGTGACACTGTTCCTTTCACATAACACATCATGCACAACATTTAGTTGCTTAACAAACAAGATAGAACAATCAGTTACATAACGATCAAATACGAGTAATCACTAATAATAGCATCACAACCATGATCAGATAACACATAAAGCTCAAAATTAATCCACAACATCTAGTATGTCCATAAAACTGTCAAAACATAAAACACCAGTAATTAAAGCATCATCAAATGTCATCATAGCAGTAGGTCTATCATCAACTAGGTACCACCAGCTAACATCATAACCGTGAGTCTACCATCAACAACATGTCATAATGTCTAGTCCTAGTAGAATAGCTATCAGTTTGACAGAAAGCAAAATGAGGGGCACTACATCCCCCCTAGAATCAGGCTTACTCCTGGAATCCTGCAAACAAGTATGGATATAACTCTCGCATCCAAAATGCATCCTCCCAGGTAGCTAAAGCCTCATCATTAGGATACCACTGGACCCTTACCTGCTCCACGTCTCTGCTAGCTACCCATCCTCTACCTGTAAAGCATTCTAGCCAAGAACATGAGAAATATTTGGGTAATATGGCTTGAGAACAGAAACATGAAATACATCATGGATGCGCGATAAACTGGGCAGGAAAGCAAGACAGTACGTAACAGGACCAATCCTCTCCAAACCTTGAATGGGCCAACAAAGCGCAGTACGAGCTTAGAGACTTTTCCATAATGGATCAGACTCTTTCGTGGATGCACCTGCAAGAACACCCGGTCTCCAACTAAGAACTAACAATCAACCCTATGGGCATCTGCATATTTCTTCTGCCTATCCTGCGATGCCACCAAATGCTCTCTAATACGATCAACCTGTTGCTCCATCTCCTGAAGCATCTCTGGTCCTAGGAGAACTCTGTCCTCAAGGTGATCCCAACTCAGTGGGGTCTGACAAGGATGGCCATACAAATCCTAAAACAGAGACATACCAATAGAACTGTGATACCCATTATTGTACGCAAACTCCACCAAGTACAAATAATCCTCCCAACAAGTCTATTGATCCATGACATACATCTTGAGCATATCCTTGAGGACCTGATTAACTCTCTCAGTTTTCCCATCAGTCTCTAGATGGTACGCTGAACTAAAGTTCAATTGAGTCCCTAATGCATGCTGTAAGGATGTCCATAGAGCTGAAGTGAACACTGGATCCCTATCAGAGATGATCTTAAGAGGAATCCCATGCAATCTAACTATATCCTCCATGAAAATTCTAGCCATAGAAGAAGCATTATATGAAGACTGAATAGGAGAGAAGTGTGCTACTTTAGTCAACCTGTCCACAATGACAATAATGGTGTCATGATGACAAGAGGACACAAGCAAACCAACTATAAAGTCCATTGAAATGATGTCCCATTTCCATTCTGGAACAAGATGCAGCTGAAGAAGACCTGCGGGGTGTTGATGTTCTTCCTTCACCCTCTGACACTTTAGACACCTCGAGACAAAATCAGTAATATCCCTCTTCATTCTGACCGAAAAATACAACTGATGGAGGTCTGCATGCATCTTTTTGACACCCGGATGTGTTGAGGAGGGTGCCCGATGTGCCTCCAACATAATTAGGGTACGAAGACCCTCTGAAAGAGGAACATAGATGTGACCCAAGTGCCGCAAGAGACCATCTGACTCAAGAGAGTAACTGGTAAATCTACCCTCCAAGGGTCTGCCTGACTCAACCTCTGACTTCACTTCTTGATACCAGCTATCGGTGGGAAATGCTGCAAGAATCTGACCCCTCAAATCCACTCCAAGAGTGACTGTTGAAAGCTCATGTCTTTGCCGACTAAGGGCATCTGCCACAACATTCTCCTTACCCTAGATATATTTCACCTCAAAATTGTACTCACAGGAATTCCATCCACCACCTCTGCCTAGCATTCAGGTTTGGTTGCGTGAATATGTACTGTAAACTGTGGTGATCACTATGCAGCTCAAACTGATGCCCTAGTAGAAAATGTCTCCATCTCACCAAGGCATGCACAATGATGGCTAACTCCAGATCATGCATGGGATAGTTCAATTCGTGATCCTTGAGTTTGCAAGACTCATAGGCTATCACGCGACCATCCTGCATCAAAATTGCTCCTAGACCCTCCAAAGATGCATCAGTACACACTACAAAATCTCTGGTAGGGTTGGGAACTACCAAAATGGGTGCACTAGTCAACCACTCCTAGAGAGTCTAAAAGGCTGCTTGACACTACTTTGACCAAACAAACTTCTTCCCTTTCCTCTGAAGGGAAGTAATAGGGTGAGCTATCCTTGGAAAACCCTGTACAAACCATCGATAATAGCCTGCTAAACCCATAAAATTGTGAACCTCAGAAACATTAGTGAGCGTAGGCCAATCCATGATGGATTGGATCTTCAAAGGATCCACGACAATGCCCTTATCATAAATAACATGCCCCAAATATCTCACCTCTGTCTGAAAGAATTCACACTTTGCCAAATTTGCATATAGATGATTCTCCCTCAGGCATTGCAAAACCTGCCGCAAATGCTCCTCATGCTCCTCCATAGTCCTCGAATAGATCAATATGTCATCCAAGAACACAAGGACAAATCTGTCGAGGTAGGTGCGAAATACACCATTTGTCAAGCTTATAAACATAGATGGTGCATTCGTCAACCCAAATGGCATAACAGTGAACTCATAGTGCCCATAGACAGTGCGAAATGTTGTCTTATGAATGTCTGCCTCAAAGATACGCAATTGATGATACCCCAACTTTAGGTCAATCTTCAAAAACACCTTAGCCCCCTTAATCTGATCAAAGAGATCATCAATCCATTGCAAGGGATATCTGTTCTTCACAGTCACCTTATTCAACTGCCAATAGTCAATACACAATCAAAGGGATCCATCCTTTTTTCTTCACAAAAATGATAGGTGCTCCCTACGGAGAGACACTAGGACAAATGAACCCCTTTGCTAACAACTCCTCTAACTGCAACCAAAGCTCCTTAAGTTCCTGAGTGGTCATCCAATACGGAGCTCTCGATATAGGTTCTGCTCTGGGAATAAGGTCTATCTTGAAGTCAATGTCATGCTTAGGTGGCATTCTCATAATCTCACTAGGAAAGACATCTGTATACTCCTTAAGGATAGGATGATCATTGATGGACACCCCTCGACTCTCCCTTAACTCCAAATCGTTAACAATCATGGCAAACAACTAGAAACCTTGATGCATACATCTCAATTCCATGGCAGAAATCATACACAAGGAGATGGGTCTCTAAATACCAACTACTTCTACCTTGCTACTAGAATCATCCAAACACCACACTGACTTACGCCGATAATCTATCACTGCTCGATGAGCATTCAACCAATCCATACCCAACACTATATCATAAGATCCTAGGGGTATGATGCAAAGATCCACCGTGGTAAATAGAGGACCAATCCTCAAACCAAAACCATACACGAGGGATTCTACTGCTATTCTAGCTCCAGAGGCCAATTCAACTTCTAGGCATCTTCCTAGACAATCACCACCAAAGGACAACCTCAGGTTGTTAGGCAAGGATGACAAAAGGGAAGAATATAATCTTTAGAGTCTAAGCAACTAGGACAACGTAATAGGGTCATATAGAACTAGAGTACCTAGTGTTAGAACCAGGCTCTGACACTAGATGTAACGCCTCGCCAAGGAACTCCTTAGAGAACAACACAATTATGCTATACAAACAAGACAATTTTTTTTTAAATGATAGAAATAATAAAGTAATGTTTAACATATCTATACATATCATTAAACTAAGCTCATTATCCTCTAGGGTTCCATGGCTACATTACTAACTAAATATTAACAAGATCTAATCATACATCGTGAAATTACTAACAACAATAGTTCATCCTAAATCTATTGTATCAAATGCATGAACACATACATTTCCATGTAATAACATCGAATAAGTAATCGTCAAGATCATGTAACTAGAACTACAAGTACATTTACAATTTCCATTATAGGAGGGTACATCATTTCATTATTCACACTACCACTTTCCTAATTACATTGGAATACATACATTATGTTTTAACTGATACACAAGGCTAGTACATGAGCATAATAACTGTCTCCTCAAACTGGTACAAGATCTGGAATCTATCACATGAGATACATCCTTCTCGCACATGAACAATAGCAAGGGAAAAAAACCAATGGAGAATAAGCACATCCACCCGACCATGTGGAACCCTAAGGTCCACCCCCTGTGCTAGGAGATAACATAAGGTCCCACTACAACAAATAGTCAGGTAGACAGTAGACTATAAGGAACAAGGACTCAACTTGACTCCAACAATATAAGTCAATAACACAAGCAACTCAATAGTGCTTCCAGAGGAAATCACACAACAAATGGGGAGATTACAACTAGTGAATGCTAGGCTACAATAGGGAGAGTGTCATCGCATGGCCTTGACATAGGTTACCCTGATAGTCTCTCACTAGACGTCGGCCCCCATCTATGGCTACCCTGACAGTCTCTCTCTAGACGCCTGCCCCATAGGGTGACACATGTGGAACCAACATTCCTTTCGTGAGGACAAGGAAGTTGATTTTACCAACTAGGCCTTCTCATTCCATCCTTAGTCTAAACAAGCACTACAGACATGGGTGAGGAATCCAATTATCTTGTTTAATGTGGAATCTACCCTTTTCCCCCTAATTCATTTTAGGTTATCACTTGGTTACCAACTTTCAATGGGTTACCCTGGCTAGCCACTTTGGGCCCCGGCCCCACATTGAAAGCCACTCCCCTACATGCATCTAGAAGACCCTACCCATCAAGTAAGTCATTTATCATCATAACAACAAGTATACATGAACAATGCAAGGTATTAATCTTCTTGCATACAAAATTAATCACAAGGACAATTTCACAATACATTGCCCTTAGCTTCCAATTGAAGCAATCCATAAACAACATACTCCTCACAAGGACAATTTCACAATACATTGCCCTTAGCTTCCAAGTGAAGCGATCCATAAACAACATACTCCTTTTACGATTATCGGTGTCTCCAACACAATATTTTATTACATGCTCAATACAAATGATGAACCATATCATCCTTGCAGGACTTTATTACCACATCATAATACATTTTCAACATAGCATATACATGAAATCAAGACATAATAACCTATGCCTCTGGAAACTAAACCTTGATGACTTACACATAACACTATTACGACCACTAATCCATCTTACACAAGTTCCACTTACATTATGCAATTCCACTCGTAATCAACCAATTTTCTAAAAGCAAAATGTATAAATCAAATCTTAAATACATTGTTTACAAACCTAATTCCAAACCTACTTATCAAATTCCAACTTAACAAACCATTAATAAATCGTAATAAAATCAATGCAACACTTAAATTAAATTTATCGACATTAAATACATATACATCAGATACAATACAATCAAAATCATTAAATTTCTTACTCATTTTTCCATTTAGTAAATAGTTCAATAATCAAATACTCTAATCTATTAAATTTCAATAACTTATTCTAAATGAATCATTTATCTTAACTATAATGTTTGATTTAAATTAATAATCAAATACCAAAAATATATATATTTAAATATACACATATCTATATAAATATACTCCCATCAAAACAATTATAACTCATTATCCTAATAAATTAACTTACGCGATGATTTTACCATTCCAACAAAAGAATTACATTTATCAATAACATTATTCTAAATTTCTAATTTATTTGGGCATTTAACTAATCAACTATTACGTTTTGAAATAATAATAATAATAATAATAATAATAAATACCATGGATCGTTGGATAGCAAATATTTTTCATCTAATAACAAGTAAATATGTACCGTTACTTTACCTTCTAAGCTGCAGGATTACTATTACTACATGAATTTTCTATCAAATGTAATAACTTCTTGTAGTAGTGTTTGGAAATGTTATTATCTGACAAATCTAATTTTTTGAACATTTTATTTGAGGCTATTCAATTGAAAGTGAAAATTAACCGAGTTAGTTACACTGTATACATAACAATACTCTCGTGTTGGGATTGTCGATTGAAAGGGGAGGTTACATGTGCACGGGAAGTAGACATGACAATGGTAAGGCTGGGGGTGCATAAATTTACTAAGGCATTTTAATTTAAATTGATTAAATTTTAGATATTAGTGTCCACTGATTACAAGAAATATAATTTATTAGGGCATTAAGGCACCTCAACTTATTCTCAAATGAAAGTGCATAAACAGAATGCCATCTTCATTACAATCATGAGAAAAATAGAATGCCATCTTCATTATAGGTTACATGTATGGGCCTAACCGGTGTTGTCATTGATGTCAACATACTCCTGTTGCATTGATGATAAGGATTGGATGAGCTGTGTGCTGAGGATATTGAGAAAATTAGTCCTAATCAGGAACATAGAAGAACAGTGAGCTAAAGATCCTAGCTAAGATGAAGATCAGAGGATGCACATCAAAGGGTTTGTAGATATGTGTCTTAAGATGATCCAGTAAGGATTTTAGAGGTTCGCATGAAGATCTGAAGAAGTTGTGGCCACTCAAGTAAAACTGGTTCTAACAGATGTTCAGAGGTGACAGGACACAGATAGGTCCGGTGAGATCTGGAAATGCAATATCCTATTTTGCGGATTTGGTGGAGTGTTTAGGAAGTCCATGTGAAGTGACAACTCAATTGGTTCATGGTCTAGAGGTCTGCAAGCATCTATTCCATTGTGACAGTGATGATAGACTGTGTTCTTGAGATTCCAGATGAAGGAGATAAGAATTTTAGTAAGCAAATGTAGTGTGGATGTTCTTGGTGATTCATGCAAGCTTGTGGAGGTCTTTGGATCATGTCCAGTTCATGTTATGTGAGGATTGGTGTGTTCCTAAATGAAGATTGAAGTCTCAGATCTGTGTGGCCGACAGTGTGTTGATCCGCGTGAAGTCTTTTTGTAATTAGTCATGTTGTATTTATGTATTTGCTCTGTAATGTATGCTGACTTGGATGATTATCCCTAAGTTGATGTCTTGTATAAATAAGGAATTGTAAAGTCATTTCAAATGTATCTTGTGAAGATGATAGTGTGGTAGCGAGGAGGAGAGGGAAAAGCAGAGCAAAAGTATTGGGCTTAAATGGAACTGACTCAAGCATGGTGAAGATGCTATTCTTCAATTCGAGTATGTAATACTTATTATTTTGTAGACAATGTGTCTCCTGTAGGCAGTGAGCCTCTTGTGAACAGTGTGCTCGGGCAGTGAGCCCTAATTGGCATGTGCCATTTTGTTCTTTCTATTCTTCTAATAGAGAATACAATCTTGGGTTAGTCACCCCATGGTTTTTCCCTTAACCAGGTTTTCCACGTCAAAATCTTGGTGTCTTATGTGTTAATGTGTTCCTGCTCTTGACTTAAATGCATTATGTTTCAATGATTGATTTATTGATATGCTATTGAATTACAAAGTGGATTTAAGTGTTTAATTGGAAAAAATTTTTGGACAACTGATTCACCCCCCCTCTCAGTTGTCTGTCCTGAATCTAACAATTGGTATCAGAACTAAGTTCCTCTAAAAAGAGTTTAACCGCTTGAGGAGATCCGGGATGTCGTCCTACAAGAAGGATAGTCTGAAGTTTGATGGAACCAATTTTACTCTTTGGAAAAGTCGCATGCAATGTCACTTGCAATGTATGGGAATGCAATACTGGACCATGGCTTCCAAGAAGTGTACTCCTCCACAGAATGGTCTGAAATCCGTAGATGAAATCGCAGATGCTGAAAATAATCTGCAGACTAAAGAAGCTCTTCTAAGTGCCTTGTCTGATTTAGAGCTGACAAATGTTGTTAACCTACAAACTACTTTTGAGATTTGGGAAAAACTGGAAATTCTGCATGAAGGAGACAAGTATGTTAAATGTGCCAAGCTACAAAGTCTAAAAGGAAAATTCAAAAATCTGAAGATGAGAGAAGATGAAAATATCACTACATTTATGCCAAGAGTAAATGAGCTTGTTTGTGGCATTAGATGTGCTGGTGGAGTCTTGGATGAAGATGAGATTGTTGGCAAAGTTCTCAGATCCCTTCCCGCTTCTTACAAATACAAGGTTGCTACCATTGAAGAATTTAGATCCTATTCAGGTATCACAAGAGATCAATTGGTTGGCAAATTGGCTGCATTTTAATTGACCGAGTTTGGAGATGCCCCCCCCAAGACTGAATCTGCATTCAAAGCTAGTGCCTCTGTTAAAGGAAAACAAAAGTTTGATCCGGGAGAGAACTCTTCTAAGAAACTATCATGGTATGAGAAAGCAAGAAAAGACCTGGAAGAAGATGAAGTAGAAGCTACTCAACTTGAAGCCCTTGTTGCAAAAAGACTGCCAAGAGGATCCAGTAAGTATGAAGGGAAATTACCTTTTAAGTGTTTTAACTGCAATAAGATTGGTCATTTTGCCTCAAGGTGTCTGAAAAGATTCTCAAGGCCAAACCCTAACAAATCAAGGTTCCAAAAGAAATGCTACTATGTTCATGAAGATGATGATGATGAAGGAGTAACAAATGATGAATCAGAGATAGGAAACAAATCCGGAAGTGACTGGGTGTTTATTGCCATCAAGGAAGAAGTTCCAATGCCCTCTGAATTTGTCAATCATAAAATTGCGCAAAAAGCTCTGGTAGCCCAAGTTGAAGAAAAGGATGATTAGGTCATTGATAGTGGATGCTCCCACCATATGACAGGTGACAAAAATAAGTTTATAGATTTGGAAAGGTATGAAGGAGGAGTGGTAAAATTTGGTGATAACTCTGCTGGTAGAATCAGAGGTAGAGGAACTATTTCTTTTGATGGAAGGAACACAATCGGTAATGTACTGTATGTTGAAGGATTGAAGCACAATCTTCTCAGTGTTGGATAGTTGGTGGACAAAGGCTATGATCTCCGGTTCAAAAATAGAAAATGCAAGATCTTTGAAAGCTCCAGAACAGAGATTGCATCCGATACTCAAACTAAAGGTAATATCTTCCACTTGGTTGGTACTGGTAAAAGTTGTTTATTTGTTCAAATTGATCAGAGTTGGTTGTGGCATAGAAGAATGTGTCATGTAAATTTTGATAACATCATCAAGATAAGCAACACTCAGGCTGCGAGGGATCTTCCAAGACTGGTGAAACCTTCTAATAGCTTGTGTAAAGAATGTCAGTTCGGCAAATAGAGCAGGGTTACATTCAGAAGTAAGGAATAGTCTTCTACCAGATTATTGGACTTAGTTCATACTAATTTATGCAGTCCGGCAAGAATCAGAAGTGTACAAGGTGATAGATGCTTCATGCTATTAATTGATGACTACTCCTGGATGATGTGGGTAACTTTTTGGAAGGAGAAATCAGAGGCTCTTTAGAAATTCAAGATATTGAAGGTTATGGTGGAGAATGAAACTGGATTGAGTATAAAATGTTTGAGGTCTGATAGAGGTGGAGAATTCACATCCGGTGAGTTCATAGAATTCTGTGAGAAGCATGGAATAAGAAGACAATTGTCTGCTCCTAGGACTCCACAGTAGAATGGAGTAGTGGAAAGAGAGAACCAGACCATCCAAGAAGCATCTATAACCATGATGTTGGAAGCAAATGTTCCTTAGATCTACTAGAGAGAAGCTGTAGGCACTGCAGTCTACACTCTTAATCAAGTTCAAATCATAAGCAAACCGGTAAGACTCCTTATGAACTCTGGTTTGGCATCACTCCTAATGTGAAGTATTTCAGAGTCTTTGGTAGCAAATGTTACATTAAAAGAGATGAAGATCTAGGCAAATTTGATGCTAGAAGTGATGAAGGAATATTCTTGGGTTATTCTACTCAAAGCAAAGCATACCGGTATTATAACAAGAGACTGAGAAAGATTATAGAAAGTACAAATGTAAAGGTTCATGAAGGAATTGAAAAACCCTCAAGGTTTTATGAATATGATGAAGATGATCAGAATGATGTTCTGATTCAAGGAGACCAAGCCCCTTCTGAAATTTAGATTTAGACTGATCCAGTAAATTAGGTAGAAGAGATGAGTTTAAATGAGCTTGTTCAAGAATCAGAAGTGCAAGAAAATCCCAAAGTTCCCAGGTATGTAAGATTGAATCACTCTGAGGATCAGATCATAGGTGATAAAAGCAAATGGGTACAAACAAGAAGAAGGATTGCTCAAGATTCAGAAGAGTATTGTCTGATTTCAAAGATTGAACCTAAGACAGTGAATGAAGCCTGCAATGATGAAAATTGGACTAAAGCAATGGAGGAAGAGCTGATGCAAATTGAGAAAAATCACACTTGGGATCTTGTTCCTAGACCTAAAAACAAGAATGTGATTGGAACCAAATAGGTCTTCTGAAACAAAATGAATGAAGATGGTGAAGTAGTCAGAAACAAAGCTAGATTGGTCTGCAAGAGTTACTCTCAAATAGAAGGAGTTGATTTTGAAGAAACGTTTGCTCTGGTGGCAAGAATTGAAGCAGTCAGATTATTTCTTGCTTTTGCTGCCTTCAAGGATTTCAAATTATATCAGATGGATGTCAAGTTTGAATGGTGACTTGGAAGAAGAAGTATACATTGAGCAACCAGATGGATTTCAATTGTCTGATCATGGTGATATGGTCTGCAAGTTGAAGAAAGCACTGTATGGACTCAAGCAAGCCCCAAGAGCCTGGTATGAAAGATTGGATAAGCATCTTTTGAAGATTGGTTTCAACAAAGGTACTGCTGATAGTAATTTGTACTTCAAAATTGATCATGAAAATATCTTGATTGTTGAAGTATTTGTTGATGATATCATTTTTGGAGGAAGAGATAGTATGTGCAAAACTTTTGCAAATCAAATGAAAAGTGAATTTAAGATGTCCATGCTTGGGGAAATGAATTTCTTCTTGGGTCTGCAAATCATTCAAACTAAGAAAGGAATCTTCATTTCTCAGACCAAATATGTGAAAGAATTGTTGAAGAAATTTGGGATGGAAGAATCAAAACCAATTAGTACTCCCATGGAAACTGGATGTAAATTGAGCAAAGATGATGACTCTCCTAAGGCTGATCAGAAAAAGTACAGGTCAATGATTGGAGGATTGTTGTATCTCACTCAAACTAGACCTGATATTATGAATGATGTTGGTCTTGTTGCTAGATTCCAAGCTGATCCTAGAGAATCTCATGTCATGGAAATCAAGAGGATTTTTAGATATCTAAAAGGGATAGTTGAGTATGGTTTGTGGTATCCTAGAGATCATGATTTCTCTCTTCATGCATATACAGATGCGGATTGGGCAGGAGATGTGGATGACTGGAAGAGTACCCGTGGTGGAGCATTTTTCTTGGGAAAGAGATTAGTTTCTTGGCTGAGCAAGAAACAAGAGGCAATATCTCTGTCCACTGTATAAGCAGAATATATTGCAGCAGCAGGTAGTTGCACTCAAGTTTTGTGGATGAAGCAAATGCTAAGAGACATTAGAGTGGAGTATGAGGATCTTATCACAATCTTCTGTGATAATTCAAGTGCAATAAATATATCTAAGAATCTGGTGTTGCATTCAAAGACTAAACATATATCCATCAAGTTTCACTTTTTTAGAGAGCAAGTGAACAAGAATGAAGTCAGACTGGAGTTTGTGCCTTCCAAGGATCAGACTGCAGATATTTTTACTAAACCTCTACCTAAGGACTCTTTTGAGTATCTCAGGGAGAAGCTAGGGGTTATTGCCCCTCCAGTTCTAAATTAAGGTGCACTGATGTGCATCAGTCTGGTGGATATCACAGTCATATCTTGTGGTTCGGATTGATGATGGGGAGCTGCTACTCAGGGGGAGCAGTTGGTATGATTTTGAATTGGTGCAAGTATGTGCCTTTTGCCATTGATGTCAAAGGGGGAGAGAAGACATGTGAAAAACAAGTGGTTGCTGATCAAAGGGGGAGAAGTAAAGGAAGAGAAGACATGTGAATGGTTGTTGTTGATAGGGGGAGTTGTGTCAGTAAGAAAAAGTTCTTGTCTTGATGGTCAAAACAGTTTTTCACATCATATGTTGCCATCAATGACAAAGGGGGAGATTGTTGCAAGTATAGGCCTAATCGATGTTGTCATTGATGTCAACATACTCCTGTTGCATTGATGATAAGGATTGGATGAGCTGTGTGCTGAGGATATTGAGAAAATTAGTCCTAATTAGGAACAGAGAAGAACAGTGAGCTAAAGATCCTAGCTAAGATGAAGATCAGAGGATGCACATCAAAGGGTTTGTAGATATGTGTCTTAAGATGATCCAGTAAAGATTTCAGAGGTCCGCATGAAGATCTGAAGAAGTTGTGGCCGCTCAAGTAAAAATGGTTCTAACAGATGTTCAGAGGTGACAGAGTGGCACAGATAGGTCCGGTGAGATCCAGAAATGCAATATCCTGTTCTGTGGATTTGGTGGAGTGTTTAAGAAGTCCATGTGAAGTGGAAACTCAATTGGTTCGTGGTCTGGAGGTCTGCAAGCATCTATTCCATTGTGACAGTGATGATAGACTGTGTTCTTGAGGTTCCAGATGAAGGAGATAAGGATTTTAGTAAGCAAATGTAGTGTGGATGTTCTTGGTGATTCAGGAAAGCTTGTGGAGGTCTTTGGATCGTGTCCAGTTGATGTTGGTGGTCCACATTGGAGTTTGAGCTCGCAATTGAAGAATAACTTCCAGATGATGATGTTCTTCCTAACTCTGGCCGATCGGATGAGTTACACATCTTGCGGATGATCTTGAAGATGTTATGTGAGGATTGGCGTGTTCCTAAATGAAGATTGAAGTCTCAGATCTGTGTGGCCGACAGTCTATTGATCCGCGTGAAGTCTTTTTTTAATTAGTCATGTTGTATTTATGTATTTGCTCTGTAATGTATGCTAATTTGGATAATTATCCCTAAGTCGATGTCTTGTATAAATAAGGAATTGTAAAGTCATTTCAAATGTATCTTGTGAAGATGAGAGTGTGGTAGCGAGGAGGAGAGCGAAAGGCAGAGCATAAGTATTGGGCTTAAATGGAACTAACTCAAGTATGGTGAAGATGCTATTCTTCAGTTCGAGTATGTAATACTTATTATTTTGTAGATAGTGTGTCTCCTGTAGGCAGTGAGCCTCTTGTGGGCAGTGTGCTCGAGCAGTGAGCCCTAATTGGCATGTGCCATTTTGTTCTTTCTATTCTTCTAATAGAGAAATACAATCTTGGGTTAGTCAACTCGTGGTTTTTCCCTTAACCGGGTTTTCCACGTCAAAATCTTGGTGTCTTATGTGTTAATGTGTTCCTGCTCTTGACTTAAATGCATTATGTTTCAATGATTGATTTATTGATATGTTATTGAATTACAAAGTGGATTTAAGTGTTTAATTGGAAGAAAATTTTGGACAACTGATTCACCCCCCCTCTCAGTTGTCTGTCCTGAATCTAACAATGAGAAGTTTTGAGAATATGAATTATGATAGATGCATGGCATGAATGATGAATGGAAAAGTGGAAGAATTTGTTTAGACATTGACAAGCTTCATTGCCTAAGCAAGGAAAGTTGCAATACTTGCAGGCTGTGCACAAAATGGATTTGTTGAAAAGGCTTTAGAAACTTTCAAGCAAATGTGATTGTGAAAGCATAGACAGGGCACGCGAACTATTAGATAGAATCCTCAAAGAGATGTTGTCCCATAGAATGCAATGATTGCAGCATACGCCAAAATGGATTTATTAAAAAAAACTTTAAAAAACTTTCAAGCAATTGCAATTGGCAAGAGTAAAGATCCATCGGCCTGCCAGCATCCTTCCTATGCCAAAATGGGAGATCTGGAATTGGGTAAGAACATCCAACAATGCATGCAGGAAAGAGGAATTCATTAGATGTTATGTTTGCAACTGCACTGATAAACATGTATGCAAAATGTGAACTATTTGATAGGATGCCTCAGAGAGATATTGTCCATGGAATGCAATGATTGCAGGATGCGGCCAAAATGGATTTGTTTAAAAGACTTTAAAAAAAAACTTTCAAGCAATGGTGATTGGCAGGTTAAAACTAGACTCTGCAACCTTTGCCACATCTTCCCAGCTAAGTGTGTGGCCATGGAGATTTAGTGGACGGGAGCTGAACATACTTCGATCACATTTGTTACCCTTACTGCAATGTACCTATAGTAGATCAAGACGTGTGCATGGTTGACCTTCTTGCCCACACTGGCTAGCTTAAGGACACCCTAACCTTTTCCATCAGGATGCCAATGAAGCATGCAAATGAGATTGAATTTAAAATCTCTGGTAGAATGTATGCAATTCTTGGATGCATAGTTCAGGGTACGTGAACTATTTGGTTAACGCCTGAGAGATGAGATCTCATGGGATGAAATGACTGTAGAGTGTGAATAAAAAGGATTTGCAAGGATACTCTCAAAGTCCTCGAATTAATGAAGCGATCTGGCACAAATCTGAACATTGTAAGTTTTTCTTGTTGCTAGGCACATGCAGCCATGCAGATTTAGTGGATGAGAGCTGTTTATACTTAGTTACATCTGCAACTCTTATTACAAAACACCTACAGTCGATCATTTTGTGTGAAGGTTGATCTACTTGCATGTGCTGGGCTATCTTGAAGACACCCTAAGTTTGCATTAAAATGCCAGTTAAACCTACAACAACTGTGTGGATGATTAAACCTACAGTGATTATGAGATCTATAGACAGATGCCTCAAGGAGACGCCTTTTCCTGGATCACAAAGTTTGCGGGATCTGTACAAAATGGAATCACTGAGGCTACAAAGCTTTTAAGCAAATACAAGTAGCTGGTGTAAAGTTAAATTCCACAACCTTTGGCTGCACACTCCCTGTGCATGCCTAAATGGAAGCTTTGGAATAGGGAAAGGATGTCTCAATCTAATTGCAAACATAAAGGATTTCATGTTTCCTCCAAGTCGATCAAAGATTTCATATGTTGAGCAAATAAGGATAGAGGAATTTTGTCAATGTATTTAATTGCCCTGATAGACATGCATGCATAACCAGATCACTGACAAAATGGAAGAACAAAAATTCGCATGCATAGACAAAATGCAAAATAAAACAGAGGTAAAAATTAATGGAACCTGGATACAACATTTAACTGGGCTGAGATTCGAAGCCAGATTCAAATGCTGCAGCTCCAACCTCCTCCAAAAGCCTCTTCCAAATTTTTCCAGATCCCTCCTTCCAAAAACTGATCCCCCTTAGGAGAGAGCAATCTCCCCATTTCTTCCAGATCCTTCCTCCACCTTTTTAGGAGGCTCCACACAAATTCCCATTCCCATGAATGACAATAATTTCCTATTTTATTAAATTTATAACCATACACACTATAATGTCCTTTACAACCATACAATGCAATTTGTATTTTTATTTATTTCAATATTTTCTATATATATATATATTTTATAACAAATTGTAATTATTAATAAATTTATTTTTATAGCCACTTAACAAAACATAAGCTTGTTTTACATATTTATTTTCATATTAATTTTATTAATTATATTCCAATTAAGTTGTTTATTTTTTAATAAACAACTTCATAATTCCATCTCATGATATTAATTTATCTAATTATTATTACTATATATTTAACTTTAAGTTTGCATTTAAATTTATTTTAATGTAGGAATAAACCAGAACATAAATCAAACGCTCCTAATTTAAATAACTCCAAATTACCAAACAATACCTGGCCACTATGCATAATTACAAGGCATGACTATGAGAATAGGGACTGACTATCACGCCCGTACAAATAACACTAACTGGATACCAAAACTAGACACTCATCCTTTTCAAGGATGATGGCTGACTAGGGAACCTTATGTTAACTCTGTTCAACAAATTTCCATTGGTTAAGGCACGTTCAGACTTGTTAATTTAGGTGGAGTCGATGCTTGATACTTGCAACCTACAGCAAACAACACGGTTGAGCATGTAGATATATAATCACACAATTATAGACACCGTGAAAGGAAATCCCAGTGTAGCAGGGTACTCACGCATGACTAATGCGACACTGTTCCTTTCACAGAAACACATCATGCACAACATTCAGTTGATTAATAAACAAGATAGAACAATCAGTTACATAATGATAAAATACGAGTAATCACCAATAATAGCATCACAACCATGATCAGATAACACATAAAGCTTAGAATTAATCCACAACATCTAGTATGTCCATAAAACTACCAAAACATAAAACACTAGTAATTAAAGCATCATCAAATGTCATCATAGCAGTAGGTCTATCATCAACTAGGTACCATCAGCTAACATCATAACAGTGAGTCTACCATCAACAACATGTCATAATGTCTAGTCCTAGTAGAATAGCTATCAGTTTGACAGAAAGCAAAATGAGGGGAACTACATGATGCACATATCAAGTCTTCTTCTTAGAGTCACAATTTCAGCTTCAAGAGCATGACATTCTTTAACTTTGACATCTAGCTCCTTGCTTGTAACATCAACAACCCTTTTGCTCTCCTCAAGACACAATTTTAGGTTTGCAATTTGTTTTTCATAATCACTAACCTTGCTGATCAAAATTTCATTGTTCTTTTGAAATTGATTTCTTTGAGCAATTGTCTCCTTCTTGAGATTTTTGACCATAGCAAGAGCACACTTCAATTCACCTTCAAGATCAACTAGTGCTTCTTCATGTTCAGATTGAACTTTACATTTTTTATTCTGATTTTCATTTATAACAGCCATGAACAAAGTTTTTGTACCTTCCTCAAGTGACTCCTCTGAATCACTGTCAGTTATATCAGCATTTTTTATGAACAAGATCTTTTTGAAGTTGTTTTTCTTTTTGAAGTGAAACTATTTCTTCTTGAATTGTGGCTTATTTTCTTATTCATCACTATCTAATCTTTATATGAACAATTTGTAGCATAGTGTCCTATTCTTCCACACTCAAAACATTTAAATGGAAGTTTACCCTTATATTTTCCAATTGACCCCTTTTTCAGTTTGCTAACAAATGAAGATTCTTGATCCTCATCCAATTCTTCTAAATCATCCTTTACTTCCTTTTCTTTTCTGATTGATTTGAATGCAAATTCTTTACTTGTAGGAGTATCACTACATATCCTCATCTCAAAAGCTGTGAAGGTACCATGAAGTTCATCAAAGGTCACTTTGCTCAAATGTCTCTCCTCTACTGCATACACTTTGGATTCATATTTAGGAGTTAAAGTCCTTAAAACCTTAGTTACAATAGCCTTTTCTTCTAAGGTATCACCCAAGCCCCTAATAGCATTAACAACCTCTTGAACTCTTAGGAGATAATCAACCACCTTCTCATCATCACTCATCTTGAGACTTTCAAATTTTTCTCTGTAAGACTGTAACTTTGCCTCCTTGATTTTGTCATATCCTTGATAGATATTGGATAGTTTATCCCATAAGGATTTAGCTAACTTGTAGTCCATGATTTTGACAAGTATCTCATTTAACAAACCACAACATATTGCATTTTTGGCCTTAGTAATATTTTCATATGCCTTCTTCTCATCAGGAGTAGATGGAGGAGTTGTGGCTTTATACTCATTTTCTATGCAAACATACACATCATACCCCAAAGAAGACAAATATGACTCCATTCTATACTTCCAGAAAGCATAATTAGACCCATCAAATAAAGGTGCCTTGTATGTTGAAAATCCTTCTTGACTTCCCATGACTAGTACTCCACTTATAGGACCTACCCAAGCTGATTAAGCCTTATAGGAAACCTATGCTCTGATACCACTTGTTGGAGTATAATCAACACTGAGAGGGGGGGGTGAATCATTATTGTATTAAAAACAAACTATTTATTCCTTATCAACCTTGAAAAGAGATGAATAGATAATCAATCATGACAATTTGCATCAACATATGAAGAAGACAAAGACACAAAAGGTTCTACGAGTGGAAAACCATCCTGGGGTAGAATAACCACTCAAAACTGCCTCATTGGCTTAACTTTGAAAATAAACATATACAAGGCCTCACTGGCTGATGAATGTCTCACTGACAAAATAAGATCTCATTGACATATACAATCAATTTGAATACAAAGAAAAGCACTTCAAGGGATTACCCTAATTTTATTTTACACAAAACCTTATCTCTCCTTTAATTTTCACTTGACAAACATTCTTCAATTTCTCATTTGTCAAAATGACAATCTTTGAAACACCATATACTGTAAATATTATGCAATAACCTTCAAACCTTCATACAGATCCTCTACAAACAATTTCTTGATACAATGAGATTCTCATTGCAAATTGAGATTCAATAGATAGCTTTAAAGAATTCATCTCTACATAATGTTCTTCAACCAATTTTTGTTTTGCACAAACTTATCAGTTTCATTGTTATCCTGCACAAAGAAATAATCATCTCACAATTTCAAACTCACAACTCAGTCTTCAATTTCCTCATACTAATCTCTGTATACATACTTCTGGCAAGATTCAACAACCTTCACACTCTGTCAATATATTAAAACCTTCATCAAGTCGTTAAAAACTCATATAGCAAGAAATATACATTGTATTGCTTCAAAAACCTTCGAACAAAAACTTCTAAAACAAAACTTCCTATTTTTGATAAATTTTAGTGGCCCTCGTGCACACAAAAAGCAGAGAAAAGCCATTCTTTGTGGCTTTTATAACAAGGCACCCATCAAATTTAGAAAGGTTAAGTGACCGTTGGCATTCAAATGCCTTTTGAACTCTATTCATCTGAATTAATTTTCATGCCACCCATCTTTTGTTTTGGATCATTTGATTTGATCTCCCACTTAAGTCTTTAAAACAACTTTGAATAACCTTCACTCACCGGTGACCCTAGGTGATTGGGGTTGGTCACCACATAGGGACGGTACCCATACATTATAACTTAAGTTATCTGTTTACCTTCTGAGCTAGTCAACACCAAAAAAGAAATAAAGTGCTTGACGGGTGAACCAAGGTTATAAGATATTATGTCTTGGGCATTACTTATGTTCTTTTAGGGTTTATATCTCTAAGAGCCACTTGTTTACAAACCCTGATCTACATTAATAAGGATCTCTACATGCTAAACTTTCAAAAGAAATATCTCATGACCTTGCAGAGGTCTCTGTGACACCAAAGAAAATATGATGAAGGCAGGACATTTAGAATTTGTTCAGGAGATCTTAAATAAAATATAAGGCTCAAAAGGTCAATATGTACTACACCTATTAGATCACCAAACTCAACATGAAACTTTACTGTCTTTCATATCAGTAGTTAATCACTGTACCTTCATCATGATTACCCAACTGATATAGAGAACACCAAGACATATTTTCTGATGATAAAGGCAATCATCAACTCTTCTGAAGGTAAGAACAATCATTAACTCAATTGTCAAGCAAAGGCTACCATTGTCAAATCTGATTACATACCAACATGAAGCAACTTGATCTTTGAAAACTTTGATCTTTAGAAACTCCTATAAACCTTCTCACCTTCTCCTCTCCTGATGACATGCAAGACAACTCACTCAATCTATCATCATAAACATTGAATGAACATTGAGCCAATGAACATCAAAACCTCCAACATCATGAATGAAGACCATCTTCAACACCTTTGACACAATCTGCTACACCTATTTGAGAGAAGACTACAACATCTGAACCAACATGATGAAGTCCTTAAAACCATTACTTTCTCTGCAAGAATCACTTGTTAATCATGAAGATAAGAATCAACACCCATGAACAACATGACCTCATTGCATCTCAAGATCACCTATTTTGACATAAATGGCAAGACAACCAAGATGCCAGACGTAACAATATCATTTGAAGATGAATTAACTCCATCAAAGAGAAGATGAATGAAATCAATAGTTACTCCCAAATCTGAAATGTGGGACTCTAGAAACAAGGATGAGATGTCTGGTAGGAATATGTCCCAAGCAACTGTCTCTGAAAGACCAATTTGAGCCTCTTGTATCACTATAATGCTGACATATGAAGAAACATGAGGAGGAGGAGAAGAAATACAAGGCTCAAGAACTGGATTAGATGTGAGAATACCCAGGTTAAGGTAACCAAAATTCTCCTCAAAATCAAATGTCACATAAGGAGTGTGATCAATAACCAAAGGATCAAAGCCATCATCAGGTGCAAAGTTTGAAAAAGAGTATAACTGAGATGCATGATCAACCATCCTAGTAGCAACAATCTCTCCACTCTTCAAGTCTCGAATGACAACTAAATTAGGTGTAAATTCCACAGTCTTCCCTGTTCTCCTATGGGTGATCTGATAAATGGAAAGAAGATTGTTATCAAATGAGGTATGCACAAAACATCATTGAAAGTGCCATTCCCAATATCAACGGATCACCTCCTAATTACATTCATGTAAGTATTGTTGCCCATCAAAATAGGTGGCATAACACAAGGGTCAAAAGAAGAGAACATGGATTGTGAAGAAGCCATATGGTGAGATGCTCCAGAATCGAGAAGCCATCTCCTTGATACAAGACCTGTAGAAGCAAAAAGAGCTTTACCCTTATTTTTCTGTGACTTAGAAGCAAAACTTGCATGGCCTTTTTCCTTATTAGATCCCAACTGTTTAGAATGTGAAGAAGAAGAAGACTCAGATATTGTAGAAGGAAGATCAATGTTGTTTTTCTTAAGAAGATGTTTCAATTCATCAATGTCCTTCTTATAACAAGAATGTTCTTCATGTCCAGTCCTCTTGCAATATGCACAACTAGACTTATTCTTCTTAGATGAGTCCTCTTTTGAAGAGGATTTGTTCTGTGTTTGATTTGTGTGTGGATTTTTCGTAGATTTATTTTGTTTCTTGTCAGAAGACCCTGACTCTTTTTGTCCCTTAGGCTGACTAGCCAACAAGGTCCAAGTCTGTGATGGCTTAATGAGACCCATAGAAAGAAGCTTCTGTTGTTCATACATTAACATCTCAAAAAAGGATGAAAATGAAGGCATAGTGTATATAGCTCCCATAGTTAGCCTGTGAGTGTGAAAGCTAGAAACAAAAGCTGCAAATTCACAACCAAGTTTGTTTAGTACATTATAGATTAATCGAATGTCCTTTTTCTCAATACCACATGCTTTACATTGTGCTCTTAGATCATTAACCTTAGTTATATAATCCTAGATGTTGCCAAAGTTCTTAGGATCAAGGCTCATCAAATCATTGTCAATATGATAGCCTCTAACTTCATCAGTTGTACCATACAATGTTTTCAATTTTCCCAAGCATCATGTGAATTTGTACGTGCTTTAATTTGAAACAAATCTTTTCCTTATCATTTATGGGTTCAGTTACCTTTTGTTCAACATATGGAGTATACCCAAGTTGCATTAGGGCTTTCCATGCATGTTGATGCCATGTTGCATAATTGTAAGGTGTAAGCAATGGAACCTTGAAATGATCCATATGTGAAGGAAAAGAAGAACACAAGTAAACAAATCAAAAAACACACCAAGAGACCTCCCTTTTTCACTCAATCAAGAATCCCCCCAACAAAATATGATTTAGCACTTTATAGATCAGTGCATTTACAATGTTGGAGTTATTTTCCAGAGTTCTACAATGTCCAAAAAAGGACTCAAATACTGAAAGTACAAAAATATCTCAGAGTGAGAGCCTCAAACCAACACCAATGTGTAGTTCTTGGAAACTATCCACTTTAAAAAAAGAATGACCTCGATCTGAGATCATATGTTAAAGTTATAGCCGTTTGAATTTCTAAAAACTGAAACTACCTGTCAGATCTGATGAGAAAACTAAATTTATGGAAAAATGGAATCACCTAAGCAAAAACTGATCACACCACTATGAAGAGCACAAAATTTTACCCCTTTTCAAAAAAAATTGCACTAAAAAATTCCTCTGTATGGCTGAGAACGAGCCTCCCAAAGTTCAAGTGCAAAAAAAGAAAACTACAATAGTGAGGGGGGAGAAAAATATTTTTTTTTATGCCGCCAACTTTAGCAGAATCTCCAGAAATAGATAAGATTGTCAAAAATAGGTCTCCAACCAAATATAGGTCCTGCCAAATTTGGCAAAACTGCCAAATGCACCTCCAAATGTGGTGGGGGTCTTGAAAAAGACCTGGCATAAAGGTCAATGCTGGGATGGATTTGTAGGAGCCTAAAAGATGAATAGCAATAAAATGGTCTGATTTTATATTTTTTTTAAAATCTTGAAAAGGCCAAAAATAAAAAAATGCAGGGAGGGGGGTCGAAGCCACACCCCTCACCCTACGTAATTAAAAAAGGGGAAAACCCCAAAAGGGGCTCGACCTCTAAGTAAAGGATACAACCTCCTTAGAGGGCCGTAGACCCCAAGTGGGGGCGTAGCCCTGCATAGAGACATTACACCATGCGCAGGTACTACGTACCTCACAGGGGTACTTTAAACCTTAAGTTTTTTTGATTTTGCTTTTTACAATAAAAAAACATGTTTTTAAAAAAATAGTGAATTTCTATTTTTTTTTAATTTTTAAAAACATGAAAACATCAAAATGATTTCTTTTTGAATTTTTTTTGAAAAAGTATATCTTGTAATGCGTGTTGGGAAGGTTGTATGACCTTCATGGGCAATTTTTTTTTGCCTTTTCAAACAACTGCTCTGATTTTGAAGATTTGATAGACAATCTTAAGGTTTTTGGGCCTTTTGGACGTGATGGCAAGGTCTGTTTGGTCTCAAACTGGTTCAAAAGATTAGGTACCCACCGGATTTGGCATGCACTTTCCAACTTCAAACCCTCATAAAAATGGTTTCCAGTGTCTGATCTGGACGAAACAAGGAGCTATTCTGACTTTTCTGACAACTCTGAACTCAATGGTGAGCTCCAATTTGCTCTAGGAATTGCCCAAAGCTACCTACAAAACAAAGCCACATACAAAACCCTCCTCAAAAACTAGTATTTCTATCAAGTTTTTCTAATTCTCTAGGTCATCATCGGATGCAAGAGAAGAGCATACTAAACTTTTAAGAGCAACTAAGATCTCAAATCCTAGATCTTCTAAATGACTAGCTCTAGGCATTCACCCACTCTGATATCATTTTAGATTTTTTAATGAAAATCACAACCCAAAATCTAGAAAGCTAAAGGCAAGCACAAAGAGAAGATCAAAATGAAGGATGCAAAAGAGATCAGAAATGAAGTTTCAACAAAACATGCATTGCAATATTATAACCAGAATGGAATATCAAATACAAGCAAGGTAGTGAGTTTATATAGACCAAGGAGAGGGGTGGAGGTGGCAAAACCAACCAATAGGGAGAGACCACCAAACAGTCTAAACATAGTAAATGCAACTCCCTCATAGGACGGTGACACCTCAAATGACCCACTCACCTAATTAAACTCACTTTATTAAAACCTAAGCAATCTTAATAATATGTGTAGGAAAAACCTTATGAAAAGGAATAAAAAACCTACACTAACATGCTTTTAGGCTATATATGTCATTTATCCTTTAGAATTAGTACTCATGTGCTTATCTTGTACATGAATGTCACTTTAAGGGACTTTTCAAATGCATGCATGTTTCCTTCACGTTAGCCACTTAATGTTGTAAAAGATAGAAATGACACCTAATTTACTCACTACTATCACTTACCAACACTTTAGGCATGCGTTTAGGTCACTATTATCACTTAAGTTTATCAAACCGTATCTCCTAGGCACACTTTTTAGTTGCATTCATCACTTAACACCTAGTTTAGGGGCTTGCTTTGGTAATATTTGCCACCTAAACTTGTTAACTCTCTTTCTAGGTGTGCCTAAATGCCACCTTTACTACTTAATGTATGTCCTTGTAGGCTTAAGCACCTATTTGTGTTAGCTTTGCCACTTAAGACATTCATGAAACATCTAGGCACCATTTTGATGTGTCTTTGACACTAAAAAGTATTTTTTCACTATTGAAGCACACATTTTAGGTACATATGCCACTCAAAACAACTCATATTACCTTTAAGGCACATCATTGTCATGTCTTTGCTACTCAAACTTATCCTAGGTGCCTTTTTTGGTTACGTTAACTACTTATGAAACATGTACGGGCTTATCTCCTTCATGCTTGACAATTGAAACTTCATTCTTTCTGCTATAGGTGTCTATTTTTGGTATCGTATTCACCTAAGGTTTCAATATCACTTGCCATGTCTAACATAGCTACGTCAATCATGCCTTACATTCTTGCACAAATCCTTACTCCAACTTCCTTCCTCTTAGATTGTTCTACAATGTTTCCTATTTTCAAACCTGACTTAATCAATGGATGAGGCATTTGACAAATGTGACAAGAACAAAGACAAGACTTTCCATTTTCATATCCAATACCTTGATAGATGACTCTAGTAAGACACAAGTGATTGGTGTTGAAAAGATAAATTTTGTAGGATGTAATAATTAGCTTTGCCTAGGCAGGATAAGACACTTGGGCCATAAGAGAATCTTATTTAAAGCATCCATGTCTGTCCATTGGGAAAAATACTTAAGCCTATTTCCAAATAGACAACAAACCTAACCTAAACAAAAACAACAATGAAAGTAAACACATCAAGGAAAAGGGAAACACATTACTACAAGATAAACAAATAAATCATCTCCTTACAAAAGAGAGGAAAATAGGACTGGCTAGATGAAACCATTTGTGGCTAGAAAAATAGCAATCCCTTTGAGTTGGGAGTCCAACCATGAACCTACATCCTTGAAACCTTTGAAAAATAGGTGGGTTATAAAAGGTTTAGGATAATATGAAAGATCACGTGTCAGCCTCGTTTTGACACTACAAAATTTAAATTTTTTGTGTCAAGTCAACTAGTGTCACCATGCATCAAAACACCCCTATCAAATTGGTCTTAGTCTCATACACTTTAATTGTCCTCAAGCGTCAAGTCACTCTTAGTCACAAAATGATAATGTATGTTTTCCGTGCTAATCATCACAATTGTTCATCTCAACAGATGTTGTATGTGATCAAGTTTGTGTAAACTAATTACATTAGATGTAAAATTTGTGCGCTAGTCTAAAGGAGAATTACGTGTTTGTTCAACCGTAACCTTGAAAGCAGTTACAAGTACGACAAGTTACGGAAACAATTAAATCCAAAAATCCATAAGAGCTGAAATGAAATCATTTTACAGAGGTGTTCTTGACTTCATTAAACACAATGTGGTAAGTTTTCAAAGTGAAATTCCTCCCCGTTTGGGAGATATTAAACTAACGAGTTTTTACCAACAGTTTAGAAACAATTAAAATGGAAGTTTCGTGTAAGTTGGAGTGAAATGTTTTAATGAGGAACCTCATGCAGTTATAAAACACATTGTGGCTAATTCAAAAGCAAAAATATTATTCTAGTCAAAAGTTATGAATTGATTGAGGAACATTTGCAAAATGGATCTATTGTAAGGCTTTAGAAGCTTTTAGCCAAATACAATTCATAGGTGTAAAGACAAAATACACAACCTTCACTAGTCTTCTCCTGCCTATGCCAAAAATGGGAACCTTAGAGTAGTATCGACGTCCATTAGAGAGCCATTGAGAAAGCTTTTTGCTAGATATTTTAGTTGGAAACGTCCTAGTAGACAGTTAAGTAAATGTTAAAGCATTTATAGGCATATGAACCTTTTCTCTGAATGCCCTAAAGGGCCGCAATCTCATAGGAAGCAATGGTTGTAGAACATTCACAAAATAGATATGTTGAATAGGCTTTAGAAACTTCTAAGCAAATTCCATCCATCTGTAGGTGTAAAACTAGATTCTTCAAATCTTTGCCAACATCCTTTCAGCCGCGCATGTGTAGAGCCAAACATGGTTAAAAAGAGAGATTTCTGTTTGGAAATGTTTTTGATTAAGGTAAGCAGGGGTTTTGAAAGGGCTCTGACCCTTGTACAAAGAGATGAAACAACAAAAAGCCCAGCAAAAATACATAGGACTACCACCAAACAGACAACACCAAACCAACACAACCACAAGAAAAAACAAACGAGGGGTCAACAAACCCCTACAAACAACCAACTGAAATTTAGAGTGTTTTGAAACCGAATTGCTCCAAGGAACTTTGGGTACCTTCACACATCTTGATGGAATCCTTTCGCTTAGATCTCTTCTTTTTGGAAGAACCAGGAAGACCCAAGGGTTCACCCGAAGTCCCAGTAGCTTCTTGTTTGGAAATGTTCTCGCAGCCATGAATGCAAATGTGAAATCATAAACACAACAGGTGAACTATTTGACATAATGCATCAAAGTAGTGTATCTAATGGAGTGCAATGATTGCAAGATCTGTTTGAAAGATTGAAGAACATTCAAAGCAAATACAATCGGCCTGAGAAGGCTGAATCCCACAACCTTTGCTAGTTTCCTCCTTGGCTGTGCATATAATAAAGCTTTGGAGTAGGGTTTGGACCTCCAGCATAATAGCATAATAGAGGGTTTTTTATTAGATATTATTTTTGGAGGTGCCCTGATAAACATTTATGCAAAACGTGGAATGATATACAAGGCGCACAAATTGTTTTAGGGTCTCAGGTCGCCATGATTTACAAGATCTATTAAACCAGGATATGCAAATTCGTTTGGCAGAACATAGTCATATTCCCTTCAAGGGCTGTTGCAATTGAAAATGCTTTATGACTCTTTTCACCATGCCTTGCATTGATCATCAAAATCTTACGAGAAACCTGCCCAAGCATTGGCTTACTTCTTTGGCAATTGAGAGACACACAAATGAGAAATGCGGTGTTACATCCCCAATTTTTGTCTTGCTATACTTTTACTTTTTACTTAGACATAAGTAAATTTATTATGATGTTTAGATTAATGACAAGGAAAGAAATGGATTATATTGAATGTCATTTATGAAATTATGGAAATGATTATGTTATTATCAATTTGATATTTGCATTATGAGATTTGATCTATTATTTGAATACTGATGCACTGATCATAATTTGTTTGGTAACAAGTTTGATACAGGATTATAGGTTATCATATGACTCTTGGAGAAAAGAGAGAGAGAGCATCTTTCCAGAAGAGAGATATAGACCTTGGGTTACGAGTGGTTTATTTGCCAAATCGAGTATAAGTGTTTAACGAAAATGTGAACCAATGTGTCGTAAGAGGTAAGTCTTGTCTTATCAGTTTACTTCTGAACCTAATCGATAGTCGATATTATTTACAAATCTTTCTAAGTTGTAGTAAGTCGTCTTAGTCGTTAATAATGTTAACGACATCGTTTGAAGTGTGATTTGTGACTATTTATGTTTAATGTAAATATTACGACGTTATTGTCGTAAAATGGTTGTCTTATTATTATTAAGTCCCCTTGAGGTGTTATAAATGATTCTTAACGTTAAGACGTTTTCGTCGAGTTAAGAAGACGTGAATATTGTCGACGGATTGTGATGGGGAGACAAGCTCAACCCAATCACAATATCTATAATCCTTTGTTTAAATATTATCTTTTTATTTGATTAAACCATAACTATCTAATTGAGGTGATGTTATGTGAATCATATTTGACATAATCAAATAAGAATATGCTTATGTGTCGAGTGAGGATAATACCTCATAATAAGTCAATATTGTTATACTAGCTTGCAAATAGGAGAGCCTTCAATAATAGTAGTAGTGAGTCGAATCACTTATTGGGGATCATTAAATAATTAGCAATAGTTAAGAGATGTGTCGGCCTCTTCCTAAAGAGAAGGATTGTGGTATTAACTACCACTATCGACGAGCCCATGGGACGGTTATCTCCCATCGACATGTGTGAACTTTGCATTAAACTTGGCTTTAGTTAGAACCAAATTGAACATGGACTATTATGCATTCAATTAAGTTGCAACTGAAATGAGTGGAAGTGAGGAGTAAGGCAACTCTATAGGAGTCATGCCTGAGCCTTTATTAAATGACGCAATTGAGCCGTGAGGCAACAGAGACGAATAAGGAGAAAATTGTGTGAAGTTTAGGGATACACAGAGGAGAAATCGTGGCTGAGAGGAGATACATAGCTAGAGGCGTCGACTGTAGAGTTCTATCAGCAAGTATTGCCAACTCTAAGACCGTCGACTAATATGTATTCCTTAGTTCTATATGTCAATAACAATGAGGAAATCGTATAATTCTTTTAGGATATCCATCGTTGTGTTTTTGGATAGTCATATGAGAATGCCAATGAGGTATATCCTCTGGTATTCATTGTGTTTACTGTTAAAAAGATATTAGTGTTGATCATGGGATAATGCAGATTATTAGTAAACCATTTAGATCTATTTCTGAAATGATTAGGCATCGAATGCATTTTATATGAGCGATACTTGGTAATACAAGTGAACACTATGTTATAGTATTATGAATTGACTATTTTCTTATAGATATCTAAATGATAATCATATCAAATCATAGTATGGAGGATAAATGATCATCATAGTAGGAGGTTGTCTTAGTTGATGTTTGTTTTGAAAAATAGTTTACTTATTGAATAAGTTTGTAGAAACCAATGATATGTTCATGAGATAATCATATATTAGACTCTTGAATTTTATTAGTATTGATTTAACTTGAATAGTTATATTCATAGCCTTGAGTCGTATAGTTTAGACCTTGAGTCGGGGCAATGTTATTTCAAAAACATTTCCTTGTTAAGTTTCTATACATGTTGAAAACGATATCTTATCCCAAGAAACTTATATTCTTAGTGTTCTGTGGTAATTTTGGTATAAACTATTGAATGGTAGAAGAACCAGGATTAGTAGATAAATGGGATAAATGTCCAAAGATCTTCTTAATGTCTATTCTTGTAATCTTGATGAGTTTAGCTATAGTAAATCATTACGGGAAATAGACTAAGTCTATATAGAAACAACCTTGAATAAAATCATATATGAGTATATATATATGTAGTGATGGTTAATGACATCACATAGAGGTAATTTGAAAGGTAATCATATTCCTTTGAATAGAAGTTAATATTTTCACAAGAATTATAGCATTCTTAGCCATGAAAGAGATAAACCAAAGGTCGATTATGAACCTAGTCTTACAGGAATGAGATATATATATATATATATATATATATATATTGAAATATCGTAATATCCAATGGGTTGTTATAAAAACCCTAGAGTCGATTATGAACCCAAAGAATGGTTGTCTTTTAGACTTATCTAATTCAAGAAAACTTTTATCATGACAAGATGATTAAAGCATTACGTAAATATAGTCGGTGGGATTATCTGCAAGAATACGACAGTATCCAAGTCGAGTAGGGGTGGGTGAACACAACGACTACGTTCATTATGAATGATTTTGTTATTAAAAAACTTTGGCCAAAGTAATGCATTTGTTTTCTACATGCATTGTCGATTCATTGTATCTGGATTGCTCATCCTATCGGATATCATACTTAGCTAGAGGGTATCTAGGGTTGTATGGTTGATAGAGTTGAGTAGGATACAACACTATGTACTCGGGAAAGGAAAATTACCACTGTCACCTAAGGTCTATATTCCTCGTGAAGGGTAGGGCCACTTCCTATGTGGAAGATGTGTGGGAGACCACCGGTCTATGGATGGAGGTAAATCAATGGAAAGATACTCTCTCTCCAAGCAGGAAACATGCCAGGACTTGTGATAAAGATGTCAGATATTCAGAAGCAGTATTTATTCCAAAATTTGTATATGTAATTGATTTACATTTGTAAACATTGTAATTGAGAAAGACAATATGGTTTATTGTATTTTGTAAAGAGAAATCTTGTAATGGTAGTTCCTTGATTATATGTTGAATAAAATAAAAAATTTCTCTATCTCATTTTTACCTTGTTGATTTACTCTATGGTAAATTTCCTATTTTACTATGCTTTTAGAACTTGGATGTTACATGTGGTTCTGAGGCAGTTACAATAATTGTCTCTAAAAGTGAAGAAGTCTATATGTTATTAGCAAAAACCATGGAGTCATTACAGAGTCAAGCACCTCTATTTAGCTCGTATTATTGTTATGGATGCCTTTTCCATGATCTTCTAAATTTTTAGCTTCTAGACTGTCATCAAACTGCAAAGAGGTTATATGCAGAGGTATATTTAGGTGACATGATTGGGGTAGCAGATTCAGCTGTCAGGGCTCTTCAGATTCATTTGGACTTGGACCAAAGCTCCCTTATGGTTCCTTACACCGTAAAAGAAGTACTATTTGAAAGTTTTGCAAGACAGAACATCACATATGCTGAGATTGATTTTGGGCAAGGCAGTGAGGATTTTGTTGAAGGAGCTACAATAAATCATGACTCTAATGTAGGAGATTTGTTGAGGGTTATTTTGTACCAAATTACACTATTGCATAAATGCTTATTCTTGCTAATGAACTTTCTCAACACATCAACACTACTAAAATGGAAGCTAGTGGAACTAGCAACATGAAATTCTCCATGTATAGATGTGTCTTTGATAAGTACATTGGATGGTGCCAATATTGAAAGAGAGCAAGAGGCAAGATCAAGCTAGATTCAAGATTTGAAGAGGCCAAAGATTTCATCAAGAATAGAGCGTTTGGAAAATATGACTTCAGGCCTTTGCTAGGCTCTCTTAAAAGAAAGATGAGGGCTTTAGCCATCATGACTATTTTATTGTTGGCAAGGACTTTCCAAAACATATTGAATGTCAAGAAAGATGGATGAAGCATACAGGGATCACAAGAACCTACAAAACACTTGTATCATTAGGATGTTATAACAACCATGGGCTTTTAACAAAGACATATACTTGTAGGAGAATTCAAATTGAATGTTGAGTGCAATCATGCAACTTTCTTAAGGTACGAATCCCATCATGAATTAGAAATCACTCAAACACGATGGGAGCTTGAATGCAAGAGAAGCCATACATTGGCAAGATATTTGAGTTTCATATAAAGTTTAACTTGGTCTAGCATTGGATCTATTAGAAGCTATTTTGAGGATTTCAAGTGGTGACCTGGAATTCAGACATGAGAGAGAGGCTACTTGAGCACTTAACAAATGATTTTGGAGCCATATGATAAGTTTTGTGCATCAGATTCCCTAGCTTTATATACTCAGTCTCCAAAGCTTCCCTTCAAGTACCTTGAGTTGGCAGAGACAACATTTATTAAACCTTTTTATCTACAAATTTACTTGATTTGGAGCAATTTCTGAACTATCAAATTATTGATTCAGCTGGTTTTCTCCATAGTCTTTTGAAGGATTTATGGAGATTTGTAGTTTATGTGCAAAATGCCAGTACATCTTATTCCTCAAGCAGCTCAGGGCTTCTCCATTAGTTTTCTTTCACTTGGAACAAATTTGAAAAATGATTCTACTTTTTTGGAGTCTGTACAACTCAACCCTTGAATCTTCAATAGAAGAATCTTTACTTATTTTAAAGCTTCTTTGCTCAACTAGGGCTGGAAGAGACATCCTACAGAATGACATAAGATGGAGTAAAGGCTTGTAGTGGGTTTTGTGTACTTACTATTTTGAGAAAATACCTAAGTTATGCTATTAGGAATGACAAAACAGAACTAATTGAACATTTAAAACTAGAAGTGCTTTTGAGGATAACATTGGCAGGAGTTGCTTTCTCAAATGTCTAAGTTAAAATTCTCCACATCCCAATAGAAGAGTTAAATGCAAGCATATATATTTCTCTCAAAAATCTATAGCCATTGCATGCAAACTGTTCAACATAATGCTTTGACAGTCATATGCTTGTCAAATTTTGACAGAGACTCCATATTTTATTATAAAGTCTTTATCCTAATGTTTGTAGGTAAATTATTTTGAGGTGTACTCATGGGAGTTAATTGTATTTTACTTCATAAATCTTTTATGAACTCCAAAAAAGAGAAATAAATGGTTACAAGTTAGTTATAGGTTGGGAGACTATAAAGGCAATGATTCCAAATGTAAAGGGGTTCTTTTTTTTTGTTTTCATCTTGGCTAGGGGAAAACAATAGACTTTTTGATTCTCACGTTTTGACAAAGAAAAAAAAAATCTGTGTTTCCTTTTGAAAGACCGATAAAGGGATAATATTGTTGGGCCGTGAGCCCATTTATTATTTTCTTTATACTATTTTCCTTTCTTATGTTAGAATTATAACCATTATTCTACGATTTTCTGTTATGTGATGAGAACAATTTTTCATTCTTTCATTATAAAACTATTTTGGTATAACCTGAGGTTGATATAAAATAGTGTTTCTCAATCTCTGTGTTGTAAAAACTATCAAGATTTGTTCTTTCTTAAGTTAGATCATATTCTTGCATCCAAACCCTCTTTATACCCCTTTCATCCAAATAAATGTTTCATGGAGATAAATTTGGGAGTTTATCTCTGTGTATATTTTGAATGCTTCTCTTGGGAAAATCTAAAAGTTGTATCTTCCTATCAGTCAACCTAGGTTTTTCCCTTTCTTTTTAATCTTTTAGGTTTTAGTTTTGTTGCCTTTCCTTCTTTCTGGTCAAAAGCATACCCTGAAAACCCCCAAAATTTATCATATGAGGGAGTTGCTCCTCTCAAATGCAAATGAAGATTGCTAACCCAATAGAGATCTCTCCAACTATTGGTACGTTTGTCGCTACCCATTGGGTGAGTCTAAGCTATTTGTAGCGAAATACCGCAGTGACAAATCTGTTTACCAACATCATGCAAATAAAAGTCAAGCAAGAATTAATTAATGTTTGGTGGTTGAGGATAGTCTTCCTCTCATTGAAAACTATCCTCATCCGTTGGAAATACTTTATTTCCTTCTAAATATATCTTGTGAAGTCCTAATGTTGTAGAACATCTTTAGGAATGATGATAGCTTCAAACTCTATGTTTTCATTATGCTCTTGATAGACCTCCCTTTTTGTGATATCCACCTCCAACACAATCTCACTAATAACTAATGTATTCTCATATTTGATTGTTCATTGATATACATGAGAGTTATTGAAGATGAGGATGAGTCAAACTTCAAGAGAAAATTAATCATGTCTTCCAATGATGGTCCACTATCAATATGTTACAAGAAAAAGTCAAGATTTAATGTCAAAGTCTCCAAAGCTACCTTTGGTCCAATTGTCCCCAAGTAGAAATTGTTCTTCATCCAACTGTGATCCTTCAACAATCCCATGATAACTCTGGTGATAAACTTTCTATCTCCATCAAAGGCGTCAACTAAAACTAAAATCCCTTAGCATTAATACTCACTAAATCAACTTGACTTGTAGCTAACACCTCTTTAGGGTGGATAATATCTTGGTCATCTAATAAGATAGTCAGATATTGAAGAAAAATATCAACCTCTTGCATGATACTCTTCATTTTTTTGGTGGCTATTTCCTGAACAACTTGAGTGTTATGGCATTTAATCTTGTCTTGGGTGGATTCTTTGAATAATCCTTCAATTGTAGAAAATAAGCTATTTGATGCATTACCATCCTAAGTGTCCTTTTGCTCAATAGAAAAAATGAATCATCACTTTGCTTTGTAGATGCATACAAGATCTTGTCCTCCTTTGAGAACACATGACATACTTGGGAAATTCATTCTATGTCCAAAAGAAAGGTTCTTCTTATTTGATCAATAATCCTTCTTCGTTGTAGAACTTCAATAAATCTTGTGAGGTAGATAGAAAATCCAACTCATCTCCATGAGCAACTGATGAAGGAGCAAGGATGAGATCTTAAGAATAAGACCCTATTGGCAGTTCTATCCATGCTTTCTCCTCCTATCTTTGCCTCTCTTCTTCCCAATGCACTTTCTTAACTTTTTGACTCCATGAATAGGCATAGTTATTGAACACTTGACTATGTAGATTGTTCATTGCTTTAATACAAATGGGTTCATATTGAAAATATCACATCATAGAGTCGTCATTGGGCTCATCTTGAAGATGTTAAAGGTTACCTGAAACCCTTTGATGATTTGACCCAGAAAAGGTCATAAGGTGCAACATGTGATGCATCTCTAGACAATATCTAGCATCACGATCCCATATCTCATGGAAAAGCAAAAAATAATCACATTATCATTAGGAAGTGCCTTCAAAGTAGGCCTTATAGGTGGAGACAATCTTAGACTTCATTCCTATTGGAAGAATCAATTTTTTTGTGAGGATGTCCTTGGTATTGTTGAGCTGGAATATTTTCTTGAAGTTGTCTCTTCATATTTTTTCATGTCACTCACCACCCTTTGCAAGAGAGGAATAATCAAACTTTTTATTATGGTCCTGATTGAGTCTTTTTTGATCTTTCTAGTAGTAATCATGTGATCTTCTAAGTTAATTGTTTTCTCTTGGACTCCTAACTCATCAACTAGACCAGATTTGATCATGATGATAATTTTGATGGGAGTGCATTAATGAAACAAATTAGGAGGATCTCTAGAGATGGCTTCAAAATAGCACCATTTTTTCTAACAAGGTGATTGAATTGTACAACAAATTCTCTCATTGGCTCTTTATTTTCCTTCTTTGCATTAGAGAGCTGTGCAAATAGGATATGCCCATCAACAACTAGTTTGATTCATGACAATTTTTTTTGCACATGATATCCCAACTTGTGATTGAGCCTATGGCAAGATGGTGAAACCATTCCATTGCACCTCCGACCAATGTCTCAATAGAGTTAGAATGCAATATCTTCATGTGCCACACCTAAAATATTGCATGCTATGGTGAAGGTTGAGAAGCGCTCATCCAAATGTTGTATGTTGTCACCATGAAACTTTGGAAAACCTTTCCTTCAACTATGTGAAAAATCATGATGTTCTACAAAAGCCAAAGGACCAATGCTAGCTCCCCACAATAGAGGAAGAGAAGGTAGACCATTGTTGTTATTATTTGCATTGTCACCCATTGTTGTTATTATTTTGATTATGACAAGTTAGTTTTAAAGGGAGCATAAACCTTGTACAAACCTCAGGTTTTGATAAGTCTTGAAACCTTACAAAGATGTAGCCAAGCTACCCATGGGAACTACACACCCACAACACAAAGGGCCAACCTACACAATATCAAATCCCAAACGAGAAATTCTCACACCCTTAACCCGGGGATGAGAGTCAGACACAAAAGAGGGAAGACCCTTCTTCCTATGACAAACAATCATTAAAGAAACACCATTATTTGAATCATCTGATCAAGGACATAGGAGGGGGGTCATCTATCACATCCTCCACCAAACCCTCCTCTCGGGAGGATGGAAAATGTCTAACCATGGAAGTTGAAATCTACACAGGCTCAATAGACATAGCTGTAGTAGGGGTCCTAATGCAACAAGTTGTGGGGGGAATGGACATCAATGAGGGAGCAACCAAAGATGGATCAGAAGAAGAGCTCTCAGAAGGAATCAAGGGAATTGCCAAATCTGCACCACCCCTAGGGGAAACTACCATAGGTACGAGATTCACCACAAGGGAAACCAGAGAAGAAGGTCTATCATCTTGAGAGTCAAAATCACCAATAGCCAAGTGGTCAGTGAGGTTATTATGCCACCACTTAGCTAGGCCCATCTTGCGATGAGAAGACAAACAATTAGAAGCCATGTGTTTGATGGAGAAGAATCTTTAGTAACGAAAGGGGAGACCCTCATAATTAAGTGGTTGAGTCCACAACCCATCCTCCACCAACAAGGCAAAATCCCTAAGTCCCTTTGAGGTATCGATATCCACTAGAATATGGGCGAAAGTAGGATGGCTCATGAGAGTGGTGGTATCATCAACCTTCAAAAAATGGAAAGTAGCATTACGAATGGCCTCATAACAAGACTCAACCCAAAAATTAAGAGGGAGATGGGGAAGTCTAACACACACAAGCCTGTTACTAAGTGCTTCTGAGGGCAGATTGAAGGAAGTAGACCATGGTTTGAGAGAGAGGGAATGCTCGCCCCACATCCACACCTGACGATCCAAAATCAAATCCATATCATACAAAGATTCGAATGTCACAATAAAGAAACCTCTACTGTAGGGGTACAACTCAAATTTTCCCTCGAAAAGAGGCTGTTAAGAGTCCAAAACCCACATGTGTAAGTCTAGAAGAGAGGGCCACAGATCGGTAAATCTATAAACTAGGCCATGAGAGGCATAAATATATTCATTATCAATCACTTCCTTATCACACACAATAACTAGGGAGGATTGAGAGCAAAGGATGGGCCAAGTTTTCCATGTGGATGGTGAGATGCCCCCCCGACCAATAATGGTGGCATAGGATGAATGGGGGCCACAAGCCAGACCCTTCGTAGGAGCAATAGGGGAAGCAATATGCTTCACGCCATCAACACAATCACCATTTTTGGTTCCCAAGGCCAAACCAACACCTCTAGATTGTATGTGATGAATGGGCAAAACTACACCAATAGGTGCACACAGGGTAGGGCTGATGCCAGGGATGACAACTATAGGCATTGCAATCTCCGTCACTAGGGAAGAGGCCCCCAAATCTACGTAAGCACCACTAGATGAGCTAGGTAGGAGAGTACCGTCTGAGATGGGAGCTAGGGTTCATGGAGGGAAAGGGAGAGTGCCATTCTGTATATTCAGTCCTATGGAAAATCCTTCTTTGTTGCTAAAATCAATGCTTCCCAAATATCCTGATTGTTAGCAAGAAAGGAGGCAGTTTAGTTTTTCAAATTTTCCCATTGTTGTTATTATTGGCATTGTCACCCATTATTTGTAATGGATTCTCATCCAATATTGAAAATATCTCAATGAATTTAGGAATAGTCAGTGAAGAACTATTTTTTGCTTGAAGGTGCTTGATGGAGCTTTTGAAAGATAGGATTAGGAAGATCTACTTTCCTTCATAATTTGGTGTAGACCTTATTTTACATAATGGAATAGCTTCAATTTGAATGCAATAAGACTAATTTTATATTACAAGATCACTTTGTTATATCTCTCACCCCACAGTGGGTGCCAAAAACATATAGAATTTTAATTTCTATTTTGAGACAACTCAAATTAGAATAATATGTGAGGTAAAACTTCTCTTTAAATTGTAAGGGGAAGCTCCCTAAGATCTAAACTAACTCTAGACACTAAGATATATACAAAATATAGTTATTCACAGTTTACAATTTTTTGAGTTTTTTTTCAATAATGAAATAAGTAACTACCTTACTTTTTGTCTCATGTACAAGCACAAGAATAGAAATAACTCTTGTCTCATAATCAAGATTTTATATATTTTGAATTAAAGCAACTAATTTGAACACACATATGACAACACCTTCCTATTGGTTAAGGCAGAGATCGGTTTCTTCATGCAAACAAGATTTGAATAGGAATAATAACTTCAACATAGGATGTCATGCAATTCCAAGGACTTAAATAGCTAAGTTTCATTTAAGGCTTCCACTTAGATGAAAAAACTAAAAAAAAATGTGACACAATTATTCAATTTCAATTTAGTCAATAAAACAATGCAATCACAAGAATAACATATGGAATGATATTTTAGTAGTTCATAAGTGTAGCATCAACTATCATTCTTAGCGTCTTGTGCTCAAAGAACTTATTTTAAGCTTACAACATGACCATTTTTGGACTTAGGATAATCATTATCTTATCCCTAAAATCAATGTTTTAGAATAAAAATGCTTAAAATCTCTTGAAAAGGAGAAAATAAATAAATTTAAAAGAAAAAATAATCTAAAGAAAGATTAAAATAATATAACTAATGCAACCTAAAAATAGGCCTTAGCTCTTTCTCCAAAAATAAGACCTTTGAAATAACAACTACTATAAATAGTCAGGGCCAAAAATAGTAATAAAGTGCATGGACACCTTTTGATATTATAAAGTAGCTATTGCTTAGAAACATGGTAAGCCCTCCAAGAGGAATTCAAAAACTCTAATCACCATTAGACTTCAAACAATTTTGGTGGCTTGAATTTGATGTCCTTCATGGAACCAAATGAATTTGATGATTTGAACCTTAAGCTTACCAAAGATGAACAATCCGAAAAATGTGTGAACTGTTACTGCAACCTTTGGAGAAAGATTGAAGGTTGTTCTTAAGTATCACTGAAAACTCTATGATCAATCCACAAATCATCAACATAAGTTATAAATCTAAGTGTTTCCTTTGATTTGCCAATGGGAATGAAGGTTGAAAACCTTAAATTTCATTAACAAATCAACATCATGCCATTCAAAACCCTATGTAGTTGGAAAAACATATAACATAGTTGGGAAAACACACAAACCCTATTCATTGCAAGGAAAACTTGCTTATATATATAACCATACCCATATATATGTATGGATCAAAATAAGGGTATGATCAAGTGCGGAATATCACCACAAGTAAATGAAGAATTGTAGTTAAAGGTGACTAATAAACCCTATTTTGCTACTTACAAAAAGTTGGAAACTTGTTGATACATTGTCTATTATTGCTTGTGCCATTTGACCTAGGTTATCTCCCTCTTTAGGCACCCCTTTTACACTCTTATGTCATTCAACTCTGCCCATGCTATTAGGCATCTCCTTTGCTTACATTTTTCACTAAGCTTTCTTCCTTATTAGACTTGAGCACCTTTTTCACTTGCATTTTTCCACTTAAAGGGCTGACTTCTATCCCTAGGCATGATTTTTCTCTATTGTGTCACTAAAACTTTGGCATTCATCTTGTAGATGTGCTTGAAAGCTATTTTTGACACTTAAGATTGCTTCAATGATTTAGGCACCTTTACTCTTCAACCTTGTTTCTTAAAAAATTGTTAGGCACCTCCTATTTGTTAGGAAAGGTGTCTCAACCTTGCCCCTGATGTTAAGAATATAAAAATGTAGTTTTCAGAATATGAAATAGAAAAACTCAATTTCTGGGCTGTAGAGTTCGTTTTTGGTCAAAATTAAACATTTTGGGTTGTTTGGCATTGCTTCCAAATATGTATGGTATGTAGATCTCTTTGAGCTCTACAATTTAAAAAAAAGGCCCAAACGACCTCCTAGATCAAAAGTTATGGCCTCTAGAAGTTGGACCTCTCACATTTGAAATATAAAAACATCTAGGATACATAAAAGAGTTGTAAGAGAGAGTTACACTTGTTGACCAACTTATGACACATGTTATGACACATCATAAGGCATATTTGAATAGGTAATGGAGCACTATTTTAGTCTATGGACTTATCTTAGGATTTGGGTGTTGGATTTCTAATTAGGGATTTGGATGCCATATTTTGGGTGGTTTCATCTCATGGTTTCCTAATTGCCATTTGATAGTTTCATGTATTGCATCTCCTATTTATTGGGTGCTTGAAATGGAGGTTTTTTTGATTGTGAGTTTTGTAGGTTTTGTCATGATGTTGGAATTCCTCCAAATCTCTAGTTGGTGATACTCTTGTAAAGGATTAGACTCTACAAGTGTATTGTAACCTTTGATTATTAAATAATACATTGAGTTGCTTTGGAGTGAGGATTTTCTCTCAAAAGGGTTTTCCCCATGTAAACCCTCTTGTTATGGTATATTGTTTTATGTTTTATATGTGTTTCTCTTTCTTGTAATTGTAAAGATCATAAATTTGAACAATGCTCTCCTCTAAGATTAGTGTAGAAAGCATTTATGCATACCTTGCTTCCTTTCATATTAGAGCCTAATCACCTCAGATTCTAGGTGTTGGGTAGGGTTTTTTTGTATCAATCTTTGTTTGAGTAGGAGCTTGCGTAGGAGTTTTGATATTATTGAAGAAAGAGATAACAAACACATTGAGAATAGAAGTGGAGAAGTTTTTTGATATGAATTTTGAGTTGTGGAAGTTCAAGATGGAGAATATGCTCATAAACTGAGATTTATGGGCTGTAATATCTAGAACCAAACCTACATCAATGAAACAAGAAGTTTGGGACTTGATGGATAGAAAGGGGAAGTGTCTAGTTAGACTTTTTTTGGAAAATTCAGTGTTGTTGAATGTTCATGAAGAGACCACCACTGCAGCCTTTGGAAGAGGTTGGGAGAGATTTATCAAGCTAAACCTTTGGTAAATAAACTCTTCCTAAGAAAGAAGCTAAATACCCTTATGCTAGAGGATGGTGGATCTATAGCCAACCATATGAATTCCTTCAATATAATAGTTACCATCCAAATTTTGTGGGAGTAAAAATAGAGGAGGATCATTACATGAATTTGCTATGTCCTTTACTAGATTCACGGGATCACCTTGTTATGGCTATTGGGAGCACTACCACCAAGTTAGAAATCGATGAAGTGGTAGCATCATTACTTTTTGAAGAGATGTAAAGAAAGACTTAAAATTTTTCCAAGGAGGCCCTACTTGTTCATGGTAGGCCAAAAGAGAAAGGCAAGAAGAAGGACAATAAACAAGACAAGCCTAGATCTAAATCTTGTGGGAGATCCAAATCTCTTGGTAAGTCCAAGGCAAAATGTTGGAACTACAAAAAGCCTAGCCATTTCAGAAGAGACTGCAAGGAGGAGAAAAATAAAAAAGAGAGGTTCTGATGATGAGTCTGAGAAATCCTTCTAGGATGATGGTGATGCATTTTTCAGGACCTTAGCTAGACATACATTTGAAGGTGCATGGTTGATAGATTCCAATGTCTCTTTCCACATGACCTCACATTGGGGTTGGTTTACAAAATATGAAGAATATGATGGTGGGAAGGTGTAGCTTGGATATGATTCTCATTTGAAGATTGTTGTCCATTGAAGAGTCCTGATTCAATTCCCTGATAGATGAGTGAAGGGATCAATGGTGTATTGCATATCCTTGGTTTGACATGAAAATTACATTCTGTGAGTAAACTTAATGATGTGGGTGTGCAGGTTGTTTTCTCAAGTGGAGGGTGCAAGATAGTAAGGGGCCATGGTGCTTACTAAGGGTGTTCATAGTGGAACTCTATATTAGTTGGATGTATGCACGATTCAGTGCAATAGTTCTTCTATTCCTACAATAAAGGGTCTATAGAGTATACACCTTCACTATTGGAACCAACAACAAAGAGGAGTGTTGCATCGACTTTTGATAGTTGTGCTTTTTGGGTACCTAAGGGTGATCATGCTTTGGAGACTAAGCTACTAGTAGAGAAAACAATGTTATGGCATCAGAGGATGGGTCACATAGGTGAGAAGGGTCTAAGGACCTTGAAAAATAAAAAACCTTGTTGAGGGGTTAAATTATTGTAACCTTGAATTTGATTTTTGTGAGCATTGGTGTATATGGAAAATAGAACCAAATTTAGTTTTACTTTAATTCTCATAAATCTTTTGGGGTATTGGATTTGGTGCATTTTGATGTTTTTGGTCATGTTAACATTCATTCAATTTCAAAATCTATATATTATGTTTCTTTCATTGATGATTACAATAGAAGGACATGGATACATTTTCTTAGTAGTAAATATGAAGTCTTCAATTATTTTAAAGAGTTTAAGGCTCTTGTAGAGAATTAGACTAGTAGGAAGATTAAGATTTTGAGGACTGATAATGGTGGTGAGTTTGTTCAACAGATTGTGATAGATTTTATAAGGATTATGGGATAAAAAGAAATAATACAAATTTGTACATCCCTCAACATAATGGAGTTGCAAAATGAATGAACAAGACAGTGATGGAGAGGGCTAGGAGTATGCTTAATGGGGTTGGATTGGAACAAAATTTTTGGGTAGAAGTGGTTTCCACAACTTGTTACTCATTTAATATGTATCTTACATCATCTCTTGTTGCGAAGACACCTATGGATGTGTGGTCGAGCAAAAAGACCTCATTGAGACATCTTCAAGTCTTTGGTTACAAGACATATGCACATGTGCCTAGGGAGAAGAGGTCAAAGTTAGAGAACAAGGTTGTAAAATGTATCTTCATCAGCTATGGTGTTGGTGTGAAATGGTACAAGCTTTGGGATCTTGTGGTCGAGAGAGTTTTGTATAGAAAGTGTTATCTTTAGAGAAGTCAAGCCTTCTTCCACAATATTTCAACTAGAGAAGGATGGAAAGAAAGATGTAGTTGGGTGAGTGCAAGAAGTTGGGTCCACTATTTGGCTAAAAAGTGGAAGTGTTTTCCCTAAAAATTAAAGTTTGTCACCGTTGGAGTCAAAATTTGAAGCACTTACACAGAATCTTAAGAAAGTCTAGTAATATGAAATGTAGTATTTTGAATCTAGTTTTCAAATATGTAATTTATTCTAATACCCAGATGATACAAAATTAATTTTACATAGGCTTGTACAAAAACCACTTTTTAAAAGTCACTTTTTTAAGACCATACCATGCACATGTAAGACCAACATAATTTGACCTAAATAAAAGTATTTTTCTAAATCCTTTTGGGGAAAGATGTTTATTACCTTGAAGTGTAGATCTCACATAAATTAAGGCTCTTCAATCACATGAGAAGATGAAGTCAAATCTGCAATCACAAACACAATAACAATGCTTTGCTCTGCAACAATGAATATCTTGAAATCACAAATATGCCTAAAGTTTGCAATCATCTTCTAGTTTACAAATGAAAACCTAAACATGCTTATATATGCAACTACAAAGATTCCTACTAAGAATTTCATAATTCAAACTTAAGATGTTGGCATAGGACCTAAGTAACGGTCATTAAACTGACATTTAAATTTAGGGAAAACCCAAAATAGGGTAGGACTAGGCTGCTAGCACCCAAGTCCACCCTCACATTTTTGTTTAGGGATCATCAAAATAACACCCCATAGGTCCTATTTGCCATAAGACTTCAGGGTTTTCTCATCAGGATTGACAATTATCGTGCAAGATGCTCTAAATGCATTCTAAGGACCTCGAAGCTAAACCTTAAGAGGGAAAAGCCCCCAAGGGGACATTTTCTGGAAAATGTCCCCTTGGGGGCTTTTCCCTCTTAAGGTTTAGCTCCCAGGTCCTTAGAATGCATTTAGAGTATCTTGCATTTTAATTTTGAATCCTGATGAGAAAACCCTGAAGTATTATGGCAAATAGGACCTAGGGGGTGCTATTTTGATGATCCCTGAACAAAAATGGGAGGGTGGACTTGGGTGCTAGCACCCTAGTCTTGCCCTATTTTGGGTCTGCCCTAAATTTTAATATCAATTTTATGACCGTTATTTAGGTCCTTTGCCGACATCTAAAGTTTGAATTATGAAATTCTTAGCGAGAATGTTTGTAGTTGCATATATAAGCATGTTTAGGTTTTCATTTGTAAACTAGAAGATGATTGTAAACTTTAGGCATATTTGTGATTTCAAGATATTTATTATTGTAGAGCAAAGCATTGTTATTATGTTTGTGATTGCAGATTTGACTTCATCTTCTCATGTGATTGAAGAGCCTTCATTTATGTGAGATTTACACTTCAAGGTGATATCTATTGTATTTTTTATCACTTATCATTTGGATTTTGCCTCTATCCCACAGGGATACACACTCTCATCTAACAATGGTGTTTAGAAGACTTGAATGTCTCTCCAGGGCTTGACCGAGACAAGCCTCTAAAGACCACGACCCCCTCACACACTCCTTTGTGATTGCAGGTTACATGTACTAAGTTTCATGGAGTGGAGTTGCAGAAGGAGGTTGTAGAAGACAAGGATTCAGGATCTGAAAGAAAGAGGACAAAGGTGAACATTTTAGGACACAGACGCTAGTGGCAGTGTCCTCCAGAATTGTAAACATAGAAATAGACTAAACAGTGGTAATCATCATCTTTAGAAGCTCCCGCATCCTGAGAATCAACTTGCCTTGGACTTGGGTCCCACCAGTGTCCTCCACCTTTTCTAGGACAGAAACGAAAGATATAGTGAATATCAATGTCAGAAGGAGATCTGGGTTCTATGCAAAAAATAACACCTTGGACAGGGGTGCTAGTGGAGGTGTCCCTGACTATGCCGTATTCTAAACTTCAAAAAATAGTGAGTTAACAATCTCTGTCCTTCACCTTAGTCTGAAAGGATTTGTCGTAATTCATCAATTTGCTTACTGTTTTACTTATTTAGGGTTTTAAGAACACTTATGCATTAAATTGAGATATTATTTGATAACATTTGAGCTTCCGCATCATTCCAAGTGACAGCCCAACTTGTTAGGTGAATGCTCTCGCTTAATAGAGATTCAAATCGATTGATATGTCTTTGAATGTTTGGTGAGAAGGGAGGATCTACGCTAAATCAACCACAATCAAACCCCCTCCCTTTTTCTTTACAAAACATTTTGGTGAACCCGTGTTTTTGAATTTTTGCACCTTACTAAGTGTTGTGTGATAGATTTGTATTCTTTCATCTTATTTCATTTGAAAAAATTACAAAAAATTAAAAAATTTAAATTTTTTGAAAAATTGGCATCTTAGGCTTGCATTTTAGCATAATTTGAATTTATTGGCATCTAATTTCATTTAATTTCTATTATTTTCATCATATCTAATTTAAATTACAGAAATTCATTATTTAGTATCCACTTGCATTGCATTTCAATGCTTAATTTGATAAAAAATGCTTAAAATTGTGCATTTTTCATAAAATCCTAGTTTTTGCATTAGCTAGGGTTTGTAGTTAAAATCTTGTTTCAGATTTTACTACCCTCTTAAAACACTCATTAGGACTGATTTCTAATTGTAGTGTTGCATTATAGTGTCATTCTTGCAAAATTTCATGTCTAGGGTTTGAAAACCTTGCAATTTCATTAGATTTGGCCTTATTGTCTCTCTAGAATTGCATTATAGGCATGTTGTAAAGAATTTTGCTGCATTGTTTGACCGATATCAAGGTTATTATCTCATTCCCCTACTCAAATTCTTTACAACACCCTTTCTATTAGGCTTCTACATTGAAAATTAGTGAAAAACTGCATATTTAAGGTGTATTTTCACTAGGTTTTAACTTCTCATCACTCTAGATCTGCACTAGAGGTGTGTTGTAAAGGATATTATTGCATCATTGGGCTGATATTAACCTTATTATTCACTTCACTTCTTGAAATTTTTCACAACACCTCTTCCGTTAGTGATTTGCATTGAAAAATTGCGAAAAAAAAGCAAAAAAATCAAGCATTTTAGGTCATTTTCATACATACATTTGCATTTGTTTCTTGCATAAGTGTTGAAGATATTTTAAATCTGATATTGCATATATTTAAAAACATAAATTTGGCATTATCTCAATTACACACCTAGAGTGTACTACTAGCTCTTATTGGTGTTTTTGGACATTTTATTATGGCACCTTCTTGTCATTTTTCTTTGATATCTTTGCATGCATTTATCAAAGATCTTGATTTTCATAGATTATTAACCCTCATGAGTGAACATCCTACAATATTAGAGAGCTTAACTAAGTTCATCTCCATGAGTAATAATGAAAAAGATAACTGTGATAACACTTCTCCTATGCATCTAGTCTCTACAACATGTGATGATGACATAAACTTGACCTTTGATCATTCTTTCAAAAATGGTTTGTCCTATGAGGATATGCTAGCACAATAGGATAAAATCATTAACACATTCCTTAAAATTACCCTACCGTCTTTGGAAATTGAAACATTAGTGGATAAAGGGCTCCCTCTCAAGAAGGATTCTCCGTGGGTAGAAAATGACCATTCAACTAATAATCACATGGTGCATGAGGTCTCTAAGGATAATCCATTAGATCTTCCACCTTTGATTTAATGTTTGAGTACCTTGGATATCTCTAATGAAGTGAAGACTATGGATAACTCTACTTTTGTTGCAAATTCAAATGATACCAAACTCTTTAACAACATCGTACCTTCCTCTCATTCCAATGCTCTCCCTAGCCAAGATGTAGCATTAGTGGATGAGAAAAGGTTTCTCACATTAAATCCTTTAGGGATAGATGTCGGGTATAATCAAGAGGGAAACAATGTTAATTCAATATTCACTAATAGACTTTGTAGCAATGTTCCTATAATGATTGTGCAAGGGGCACCTAGCGCACCCTCTTTCTTAAAACCAGTGATTATAGTTCAAGGAGATCGAAAACCACCTAAACACCCTGATTACATCTTCAACTATGCAAAACAAATAACTCAAAGAAATCAAGGTGTTCAAAATATGTCGCAACAACCACACCACAATGTGATTGCTCACACATATAACACCTGTAATAACAAGCAAAGTAAGCAAGCACCTCATGTGCTTGTCTCTCTTCCATGTCATCAACCTATGCTCCCTTTGCCACCTTGTCTTACTCATAAAAGTGGTCAAGAATATGATCTTGTCGAGCAGCTTCGTGCTACTCTAGCTAGGATCTCTCTTTGGTATTTAATACAAACATCACCTGCATACCATGGAATTCTCCAAGAAGCTCTACAAAAGGTGATTGTACCACTGGCCGTTAAGCCGAATGATGTAGCAACCTTGTTAGATTGTATGCGTGCGACAAAAATAGATATCCTCTTTCAACCACATGAGATACCATCGATAAAAGATGAATATGATCCACTTATGATCTTTGTCACAATAAATAAAAAGTTGATAAAGCGAGTTATGATTGACAATGGATCGGATCTTAATGTTTGTGGCATGGACCTACTACACAAAATCAAGATTGACACATCTTTAATCAAACCAGATAGGACTAGCATTCGTGGCTTTGAAAATGTTGTAAAACAAACTGTGGGCACAATAACTTTACCCATAATGGTTGGACCCATGACATTAGATACTCTTTTTCATGTTATGCCTGGTTCTCTCTCATATAAAATGATTCTAGGTAGACCGTGGATTCATGCCATGGGGGTAGTTTCGTCTACTCTTCATTGATCACTTAAGTTCATTTATCAAGACAAGCTCTACACCTAGAAAGCCGATCTCAAGACAGATAATTTTTTACATATTGAAAAGAAAAAACAAGTTAACAATCATACGAGCCTAAACAACTTACAAGGTGATTCAACAATACCTCTTTCCATAGATAATGTTGTGCAAGACCCTCAACCATCAAATTCACTTTTTGGTGATGATTGGGGTTCATTAGATTTTAATCCTTGCAGTGTAGGGGAATATAAACTTAATAGCCCTGACACATCAGAAGTAGCATCGATCTCATCTAAGCAATCTTTTGAAACATTTGAGAAACCTAAAGTCTCCTTGGTAGGAAATAAATACAGTACTCTCACTTATACTACAAATTATGATACCTATGAGGCTTCACCATCTTCTAAAGAACTGACATCCCTCTATGGTCAAGGATTTAAAATCCTTTATAACAATTATGACTATGTAGGTAATGGATGTGGTGTAAATCAACAAGGGATTCGAGTACCTATAGAATCCGCTTCAAGACATTACTCAAGTGGCATTGGATATAATCCTTTTAAAGAAAAGAAAGCCTCTCGTCATGCTAAACTTAATGTTAATATAACATCAACAAGACCAAACCAACATGTGAGATATCCTGAGCCAATAAGCCACTCTCTTTGTAGCAAATATTATAGTTGCTCTCAAGAGTGGCCTCTTCCTAGATATGTATATTCTTAACATTGGGTTATATCAGGTAAGTATTCCTAACCCTTTTCTCTCTTGTGTTGTGTTCCCCCGTGATGTGTTATGTGTTGTTTAGGCCTCCTAAGATGACCCTTGAAACTCTTGTAAGGTCAAGGATACCGGAAGACCGCCTCTGTTGTGACCCTTCTTCTGTCTGTATCATCATTCTTCTAAATTGCCTCTCCTCTATTTTCATTATTGTGTGTTGTGTCTTATGGACATAGCATTTTGGTTGGTGACTTGGGGGCACCCTCCTATGTGACTGTCCCTAAGGCACTTGTTTCTCCTCTCTTGATTTATTATTTACCTTCTTCTAGTGGTTCTATCTAGCTGGCAGATGATGAAAAACATATTATACTGATACGGACCTAGTGTCCCTTCAGCAAGAAATCAAATAATGGACCTAGTCCATACATGATGACGGGGTTGATATATATTATTCAATGCTTGGCTAGTAGAATCACTTTGTGTGATATTTTGATGTTGTCTTATCGCACTTATAAAACGTAACAATACTATTGCTCTGTGCACTTTGTCTATCTTAGATCTTGCTTTCCTCATCTCTCTATGTCAATGATTACATGCATTGTTGATTATATGAATGCTAACACCTTTTCTTGTAGGAAATTATGTGTTTGTGGGAACATTTGGTGATTGTAAAGTACATGTCACCTACGGGGGGGCATGGGATTTGCAAGAGATCGTGTTCCCTTGTGTGTTTTCTCTCTACCTTAATGTGCTTGATATTAGTACATGACATCAACCACCTTAAGGTGGGGGCATATATAAGGTAAGCTGTCTGATGATTTGGGTACTAACAAAGCGTGTTTGAAGTCCTCTACAGAGGCGGGATGTTGTATCTCTGAGCGAGTGCACATCTTTGTTTTCTATATTGCAATCATTTAAGCCCTCTGTGGAGGCAGGGATGGTGTATTTCTAGAGGAGATTGGACATCCTGTCATTTTCTAAAAATTCCTCTTAGCAGGTGGGGTGGTTATGAGACTATCCTAACCCTTAAGCGTGTCTTTGGTGATTGTTGTGGCAAAGCCCAATCGTCGATGTGTTCCTATAATGTGCCTAAGATGGTTGCGAACCTAGCAATAGGTTTCTTCCATCTCTTGTTTGCCGTGTTTTCTTCATGTCTTCCATGTGTGTGTGTATGGCGTGTTTGTTCCCAAGCATAGTCTAAAGACTGGTGGCAATGAGTCTCTCCTATGATTTGGGATTTGTATGGCGTGTTTGTTCTCAAGTGTAGTCTAAAGACTGGTGGTGATAAGTCCCTCCTACACTTTGAGATTTGTATTGCGTGTCTGTTGCCCCATATGCAGTCCAAAGACGTGTGGCAATGAGTCCATCCTACATTTTGGGTCGTGTGTTTACTTTTGTTGTACTTGCATTTGCATTCATAAATGAGAAAATGAAAAAAAAAACAAATAATCACTGCATTCACTGTATTCACCGTGTTTTATGTGTCGTCAATGCTGTCTTCTCCATGTTTTATGTGACTGTAACTATCTTCTCCATGTTTTGCATGCCTGTCACAGTCTTCAATGTGTTTGGTGTGTCTTCACCGTGCTTGGCATGTTTGCTGTGTTTGTTGACCTTACTTTAATTCATGTATTGGCCTTGCGTTTATACATACATTGAAGTGGGGGCTAAATGTTATTTTAGAAAATGTCCCATTGAGGGCTTTTCCCTCTTAAGGTTTAGGTCCCGGGTCCTTAGAATGCATTTAGAGCATCTTGCATGTTAATTTTGAATCCCAATGAGAAAACCCTGAAGTCTTATGCCAAATAGGACCTAGGGGGTGCTATTTTGATGATCCTCAAACAAAAATTGGAGGGTGGACTTGGGCGCTAGCGCCCTAGTCCTGCTCTATTTTGGGTCTGCCCTAAATTTTAATGTCAGTTTTATGACCGTTATTTAGGTCTTATGTTGACATCTAAAGTTTGAATTATGAAATTCTTAGTGAGAATATTTGTAGTTACATATATAAGCATGTTTAGGTTTTCATTTGTAAACTAGAAGATGATTGCAAACTTTAGGCATATTTGTGATTTCAAGATATTCATTGTTGCAGAGCAGAGCATTGTTATTGTGTTTGTGATTGCAGATTTGACTTCATCTTCTCATGTGATTGAAGAGCCTTCATTTATGTGAGATCTACACTTCAAGGTGATATCTATTGTGTTTTTGATCATTTATCATTTAGATTTTGCCTCTATCCTGCAGGGATACTCACTCTCATCTAACAATAGTGTTCAGACGACTTGAATGTCTCTCCGAGGCTTGACCGATGCAAGCCTCTAAACATCAAAACCCCCTCCCAAACTCCTTTGTGATTGCAGGTTACAGGTATTGAGTTTTGTGGAGTGGAGTTGTAGAAGGAGGTTACAGAAGATCACAAGGATTTAAGATCTAAAAGAAAGAGGACAAAGGTGAACATTTCAGGACACATGCGCTAGTGGCAAGGTCCTTCGTAATTGCAGACACATAAATAGACTGAACAATGGTAATCAACATCTAAAGAAGCTCCCGCATCCTGAGAATCAGCCTGCCTTGGACTTGGGTGCTCCCACTAGTGTCCACCTTTTCTGAGATAGAAACGAAAGGTAGAGTGAATATCAGTGTTGGAAGGAGATCTGGATTCTGTGCAGAAAATAACACCTTGGATAGGGGCGCTAGTGGAGGTGTCCTCGACTGTGCCGTATTCTGAAATTTGAAAAATAGTGAGTTAACAATGTCTGTCCTTCACCTTAGTCTGAAAGGATTTGTCGCAATTCATGAATTTGCTTACTGTTTTTCTTATTTAGGGTTTTACGAACACTTAAGCATTAAATTGAGATATTGTTTGATAACATCTGAGCTTCTGCATTGTTCCAAGCGACAGCCCAACATGTTAGGTGAATGCTCTCACTTAGTAGAGATTCAACTTGGTTGATATGTCCTTGAATGTTTGGTGAGAAGGGAGGATCTATGCTAAATCAACCACATTCACACCATCCCCCCCTTTTCTTTACTAAACTTTAATGTCGGAAAATGTCCCCTTGGGGGCTTTTCCCTCTTAAGGTTTAGCTCCCGGGTCCTTAGAATGCATTTAGAGCATCTTGCATGTTAATTTTGAATCTTGATGAGAAAACCCTAAAGTCTTATGGCAAATAGAACCTAGGGGGTGCTATTTTGATGATCCCCGAACAAATATGGGAGGGTGGACTTGGGCGCTAGCACCCTAGTCCTGCCCTATTTTGGGTCTGCCCTAAATTTAAATGTCAGTTTTATGACTGTAATTTAGGTCCTATGCCGACATCAAAAGTTTGGATTACAAAATTCTTAGCGAGAATATTTGTAGTTACATATATAAGCATTGTGAAATTGTGACTTTATGCAAAAGAGATTCAAGGCATTCATTGTGTTGCAGAGTAGTATTTTATTGTTATTGTGTTTGTGATTGTAGATTTGACTCCATCTCCTCATGGTATGAAGAACATCTTCCTTCCATGAGATCTACACTTCAAGGTGACATCTATTGTGTCTTTGATCATTTATCATTTGGATTTTGCCTCTATCTTGTAGGGATACACACTGTCATCTAACAACGGTGTTTGGAAGACTTGGATGTCTCTCTGGGGCTTGAACGAGGCAAGCATCTAAACACCACAACCCTCAACCACACTCCTTTGTGATTACAGGTTACAGGTATCGAGTTTCGCGGAGTGGATTTGCAGAAGGAGGTTGCAGACAACAAGGATTCAGGATCTGAAAGAAAGAGGACAAAGTTCAACATTTTAGGACACGAACGTTAGTGGCAGTGTCTTCCAGGATTGCAGATACAGAAATAAATTAAATAGTGGTAATCAACATCTAAAGAGCTTTCGACATCTTGAAAAACACCAGGCCTTGGACTAGGGTGCTAGAGCCAGTGTCCTCCACCTTTTCTGGGACAGAAATGAAAGATATAGTACAGATTAGTGTCAGAAGGAGATCTAGATTCTGTGCAGAAAACAACACCTTGGATAGGGGTGCTAGTGGAGGTGTCCCCAACTATTCCATATTCTGAACTTCGAAAAATAGTGAGTTAACAATCTCTGTCTTTCACCTTAGTCTGAAAGGATTTGTCGTAATTCATCAATTTGCTTATTGTTCTACTTATTTAGGGTTTTAAGACTACTTAAGCATTAAATTGAGATATTGTTTGATAACATTTGAGCTTCCACATCATTTGAAGTGACAGCCCAACCTGTTAGGTGAATGCTCTCGCTTAGTAGAGATTCGACTCGGTTGATATGTCCTTGAATGTTTGGTGAGAAGGGAGGATCTACTCTAAATCAACCACATTCACACCATCCCCCATTTTTACCCCTAAAAATTTTGGTGAACTTGTGTTTGTTTGAATTTTGCACCTTGCTAAGTGTTGTGTGATAGATTTACATCCATTCATCTTATTACATTTGAAAAATTACAAAAAAATTAAAAAATTTGGAAAATTTGAAAAAATTGGCATTTTAGGCTTGCATTTCAGAATAATTTGAATTAATTGACATTTAATTTATATTATTTTCATCAAATATGATTTAAATTACAGAAATTCATCATTTAGTATTCACTTGCATTGCATTTTCATGCTTAAATTGTTAAAAATTGCTTGAAATTGTGCATTTTTCATAAAAACCTAGTTTTGCATTAGCTAGGGTTTGTAGTTAAAATCTTATTTTAGATTTTACTACCCTTTAAAAACACTCATTAGGACTGATTTCTAATTTTAGTGTTGCATCATAGTGGCTTTCTTGCAAAAATTTCATGTCTAGGGTTTGCAAACCTTGCATTTCCACTAGATTTTGGCTTATTTCACATATACATTTTGCATGATAGGTGTGTTGTGAAGGATCTTGTGGATTTATTGGACATATATCAAACTTATTATTCACTTCCCCTCATCACTTTCCTTACAATACCCTTTATTTGATACATTTGTATTGAAAATTGATAAAAAAAATTTGCATATTTTAGCGTATTTTCACTAGGTTTTGACTTATCAACTCTTTAGATTTGCATTGCAAGCATGTTGTGGAGGATTGTGTTGCACTAATTGACTGATATTACTAATATGATATTCTGTCCATCATAAATTACCTCACAACACCTCTTTTTTTACTCATTTGCATTGAAAAAAGCAAAAAAATCAAGCATTTTAGATCATAGTTGCATATATTTTTGCATGTACTTTCTTGCATTCATATAAAAAATCATTCAAATCTGATCTTGCATACATTTGAAAACATATAGTTGACATAATTGATAACCATGTTTGAAATCTTGCATTATCTTAATTACACATTGTGTATTTCAACACCTAGGGTGCACTACTAGCTCTTATTGGAAATTGATGTTTTTGGACATTTTATTATGGCATCTTCATGTCATTTTTCTTTGGTATCTTTGCATGAATTTATCAAAGACCTTGATTTTCATAGATTCTTAACCCTCATGAGTGAACATCCTACAATATTAGAGAGCTTAACCGACTTCATCTCCATGAGTAATAATGAAAAAGATAACTGTGGTAACACTTCTCCTATGCATCTAGTCTCTACTACATGTGATGATGACAAAAACTTGCCTTTTTGTCAGTCTTTCAAAAATGATTCCTCCTATGAGAATTTACTAGCACAAGAGGATGAAATCATTGACACATTCCTTAAAATCACCCTACCCTCTTTGGAAAATGAAACATTAGTGGATAAAGGTCTCCCTCTCAAAGAAGATTCTTCATGGGTAGAAAATGACTATTCAACTAATGATCACATGGTGCATGAGGGATCTACAGATAATCCATTAGATCTTCCACCTTTGATTGAAAACTCGAGTACCTTGGATAGCTCTAAGGAAGTTAAGACTATGGATAATTCTATCTTTGTGGCAAATTCAAATAATTCCAAACTCCTTCACAACACCATACCTTCCTCTCATTCCAATGCTCTCGCTGACCAAGATATATCATTAGTAGATGAGAAAAGGTCTCTCACATTAAATCCTTTAGGGATAGATGTTGGGTACAATCAAGAGGGAAACAATAATAATCTAATCTTCACTAGTAGACTTTGTAGGAATGCTCCTAAGATGATTGTACGAGGGGCACCTAGTGCACCCCCTTGTTTAAAACTAGTGATTACAATTCAAGGAGATCAAAAACCACTTAGACACCCCGATTACATCTTCAACTATGCAAAACAAATCACTCAAAGAAATCAAGGTGTTCAAAATGTGATTGCTCACACATATAACACTCGTAATAACAAGCAAAGCAAGCAAACACCTCATGTGCTTGTCTCTCTTCCATGTTATCAACCTATGCTCCCTCCACTACCTCGTCTTACTCATAAAAGTGGTCAAGAATATGATCTTGTCGAGTAGCTTCGTGCTACTCTGGCTAAGATTTCTCTTTGGGATTTAATACAAACATCATCTACATACCATAGAATGCTCCAAGAAGCTTTACAAAAGGTGATTGTCCAACCTACTGCTAAGACAAATGACGTAGCAGCTGTATTAGATAATATACATTTGACAAAAATAAATATTCTCTTTCAACCACATGAAATAGCATTGATAAAAGATGAATATGATCCACTTTTGATCTTTGTCACAATAAATAAAAAGTTGATAAAGCGAGTTATGATTGACAATGGATCGACTCTTAATGTTTGTGGCATGGACCTACTACACAAAATCAAGATTGACACATCTTCAATCAAACAAGATAAGACTAGCATTTGTGGTTTTGATAATAAAGGTAGCCAATCTATAGGTACTATAATCCTACTAGTAATGGTTGGACCTGTGACATTAGACACTCTTCTTCATGTTATACCCAGTTCACTTTCATATAATATGATTCTTGATAGACCGTGGATTCATGCCATGGGGACAGTTCCATCTACCCTTCATCAATCACTTAAGTTCATTTATCAAGACAAGCTCTATGCCTGGAAAGCTAATCCCGAGCCGAATAATTGTTTACATATTGAAAAGAAAAAATGAGTTAACAATCATACGAACCTAAACAACTTAGAAGGTGATTCAACAATACCTTTTGCCACAGATAATGTTGTACATGACCCTCAACCATCAAATGCAATTTTTTGTGATGATTGGGGTTCATTAGATTTTAATCCTTGTAGTGTAGGGGAATATAAACTTAATAGCCCCGACACATAAAAAGTAGCATCGATCTCATCTAAGCAATCTTTTGAAACACCTAAGAAACCTAAAGTCTCCTTGGTAGAAAATAAAGACAATACTCTCACAGTTTATACTACAAATTATGAGACCTATGAGGCTTCACCATATTCTAAGGAACTAACATCCCTCTATGGTTGAGGATTTAAAATCCTTTATAACAATTGTGACTATGTAGGTAATGGATGTGGTATAAATCAACAAGGGATTCGAGTACCTATAGAATCCACTTCAAGACATTACTTAAGCGGCATTGGATATAATCCTTTTAAAGAAAAGAAAGCCTCTTGTCATCCTAAACTTAATGTTAATACAATATCAACAAGACCATATTAACATGTGAGATATCCTGAGTTGACAAGCCACACTCGTTGTAGCAAATATTATAGTTGCTCTCAAGGGTGGCCCCTTCCTAGATATGTATGTTCTTAACATTGGGTTCTATCAGGTAAGTATTCCTAACCCTTTTCTCTCTTGTGTTGTGTTTCCCCCATGATGTGTTATGTGTTGTTTAGGCCTCCTAGGATGACCCTTGATACTCTTGTAAGGTCAAGGATAACGGGAGACCGCCTCTATTGTGACCTTTCTATTTGTATCATCCTTCTATATTGCCTCTCCTCTATTTTCATTGTTGTGTATTGTGTCTGACGGACATAGCGTTGTGGTTGGTGACTTGGGGGCACCCTCCTATGTGACTATCCCTAAGACACTTGTTTCTCCTCTCTTTATTTATTGTTTACCTTCCTCTAGTGGCTCTATCTAGATAGTGGATGACGAAAAATATATTATATTGATACGGACCTAGTGTCCCTTCAACGAGAAATCAGAAAATGGACCTAGTCCATACATGACGACGGGGTTGATATATATTATCTGATGCTTGGCTAGTAGAATTACTCCATGTGCTATATTGATGTTGTCTTATCGCACTTACAAAATGTAACAATACTGCTGCTCCGTGCACTTTGTCTATCTTGGATCTTGCTTTCCTCGGCTCTCTATGTGAATGCTTACATTCATTGTTGATTATATGAATGCTAACACCTTTTCTTGCAGGAAATTATGTGTTTGTGGGAACATTTGGTGATCATAAAGTACATGTCACCTATGGGGGGTATGGTTTAATATTGGTACATGACATCAACCACCTTAAGGTGGGGGCATATATAAGGTAAGCTGTCTGATCATTTTGGTACTAACGAAGCGTGTTTGAAGCCCTCTGCGGAGGGCGGGATGTTGTATCTCTGAGCGAGTGCACATCTTTATTTTATATTGCAATCACTTAAGCCCTCTATGGAGGTGGGATATCGTGTATATCCTTTTTATTTTAAGCCCTCTGCTGAGGCGGGGATGGTGTATTTCTCAAGGAGATTGCACATACTGTCATTTTCTAAAAAGTCCTCCGAGCAGGCGAGATGTAGATATGAGACTATCCTAACCCTTAAGTGTGTCTTCGACGATTATTGTGGTGAAGCCCAATTGTCGGTGTGTGCCTGTAATGTGCCTGAGATGCCTGCGAACCTAGCAACAGGTTTCTTTCATCGCTTGTTTGCCATGTTTTCTCCATGTCTTTCATGTGTGTGTGTGTATGGCGTGTTTGTTCCCAAGCATAGTTTCAAGACCGGTGGCGATGATATCCTCCTATGCTTTGGGATTTGTATGGCGTGTTTGTTCTCAAAGTGTAGTTTCAAGACTGGTGACAATGAGTCCCTCCTACACTCTGAGATTTGTATTGCATGTCTATTGCCCCATATGTAGTCTAAAGACATGTGGTGATGAGTCCCTCGTACATTTTAGGTTGTGTGTTTACTTTCCTTGTACTTGCATTTGCATTCATATATGAGAAAATGAAAAAAAAAGAAATAATCATACTGCATTCACTGTATTCACCGTGTTTTACCTATCTTCAATGTTGTCTTCTCTGTGTTTTGCATGCCTATTACCATCTTCAATGTGTTTGGCATGTCTTCACCATGCTTGCCATGTTTGTTGTGTTTGTTGATCTTATTTTAATGCATGTATGGACCTTGCGTTCATGCATACATTAAAGTGGGGGCTAAATGTTATGTCGAAAAATGTCCCCCTTGGGGGCTTTTCCCTCTTAAGGTTTAGCTCCCAGGTCCTTAGAATGCATTTAGAGCATCTTGCATGTTAATTTTGAATCCCGATGAGAAAACCCTAAAGTCTTATGGCAAATAGGACCTAGGGGGTGCTATTTTGATGATCCTCAAACAAAAATTGGAGGGTGGACTTGGGCGCTAGCGCCCTAGTCCTACCCTATTGTGGGTCTGCCCTAAATTTAAATGTCAGTTTTATGACCGTTATTTAGGTCCCATGACGACATCAAAAGTTTAGATTATGAAATTCTTAGTGGGAATGTTTGTAGTTGCATATATAAGCATGTTTAGGTTTTCGTTTGCAAACTAGATGGACATTTTGAACTTGCGACTTTATGCAAAAGTGATTCAAGGCATTCATTGTGTTGTAGAGTAGTATTTTGTTGTTATTGTGTTTGTGATTGTAGATTTGACTCCATATCCTCATGGCATGAAGAGCATCTTCCTTCCATGAGATCTACACTTTAAGTTGACATTTTATTGTGTTTTTGATCATTTATCATTTTGATTTTGCCTCTATCCCACATGGATATGCATTGTCATCTAACAATGGTGTTTAGAAGACTTGAATGTCTCTCCGGGGCTTGACCGAGGAAAGCCTCTAAAAACCACAACCCCCAACCATACTCCTTTGTGATTGCAGGTTATAGGTACCGAGTTTCATAGAGTGGAGTTGCAGAAGGAGGTTGCAGACAACAAGGATTTAGTATTTGAAAGAAAGAGGACAAAGGTGAACATTTCAGGACACGGGCACTAGTGGTAGTGTCCTTCAAAATTGCAGACACAAAAACAAATTGAAGAGTGGTAATCATCATCCGAAGATATTCCAACATCTCGAAAAACACCAGGCCTTGGACTAGGGTGCTAGTGCCAATGTCCACCTTTTCCAGGACATAAACAAAAGATATAGTGCAGATTAGTGTCGGAAGGAGATCCGGATTTTGTGTAGAAAATAGCACCTTGGACAGGGGTGCTAGTGGAGGTTTCCCTGACTATTCTGTATTCCAAACTTAAAAAAATAGTGAGTTAACAATCTCTGTCCTTCACCTTAGTCTAAAAGGATTTTTTGTAATTCATCAATTTACTCACTATTTTGCTTATTTAGGGTTTTAAGACTACTTAAGCATTAAATTGAGATATTGTTTGATAACATTTTGAGATTTTGCATCGTTCCAAGTGACACCCCAACCTGTTAGGTGAATGCTCTCGCTTAGTAGAGATTCAACTCGGTTTATATGTCCTTGAATGTTTGGTGAGAAGGAAGGATGGTGTGAATGTGGTTGATTTAGTGTAGATCCTCCCTTCTCACCAAATATTGAAGGACATATCAACCGAGTTGAATCTCTATTAAGCGAGAGCATTCACCTAACAGGTTGGGCTATCACTTGGAATGATGCAGAAGTTTAGATGTTATCAAATAATATCTCAATTTAATGCTTAAGTACTCTTAAGACCCTAAATAAGCAAAAAAATAAGCAAATTGATGAATTACGACAAATCCTTTCAGACTAAGGTGAATGAAAGAGATGGTTAACTCACTATTTTTTTAAGTTCAGAGTATGGAATAGTCGGGGACACCTCCCCTAGTGCCCTTGTCCAAGGTGCTATTTTCTACACAGAATCTAGATCTCCTTCCGACACTGATATTCACTGTATCTTTCATTTCTATCCTGGAAAAGGTGGAGGACACTGGTGGGAGTGCCCAAGTCCAAGGCAGGCTGATTCTCATAATGTGGGAGCTCCTTTAGATGTTGATTATCATTGTTCAGTCTATTTCGGTGTCTGCAATTCTAGAGGACACTGCCACTAGCACCCATGTCTTGAAATGTTCACGTTTGTCCTCTTTCTTTCGGATCCTGAATCCTTGGCTTCTACAACCTCCTTCTGCAACTCCACTCTGTGAAACTCGGTACTCGTAACCTGCAATCACAAAGGAGTGTGGGAGGGGGTTGTGGTGTTTAGAGGCTTGCCTCAGTCAAGCCCCAGAGAGACATTCAAGTCTTCCGAACACCTTTGTTAGATGAGAGTGCATATCCTTGCGAGATAGAGGCAAAATCTAAATGATAAATGATCAAAAACACAATTTATATCACCTTGAAGTGTAGATCTCACATAAATGAAGGCTCTTTAATCACATGAGAAGATGAAGTCAAATCTGCAATCATAAACACAATAACAATGCTCTGCTCTGCAACAATGAATATCTTGAAATCACAAATATGCCTAAAGTTCACAATCATCTTCTAGTTTACAAATGAAAACCTAAACATGCTTATAAATGCAACTACAAAGATTCCCGCTAAGAATTTCGTAATTCAAACTTAAGATGTCAGCATAGGACCTAAATAATGGTCATAAAATTGACATTTAAATTTAGGGTAGACCCAAAATAGAGTAGGACTAGGGCTCTAGCGCGCAAGTCCACTCTCCCATTTTTGTTCAAGGATCATCAAAATAACACCCTATAGGTCCTATTTTCCATAAGACTTCAGGGTCTTTTCATCAGGATTCATAATTATCATGCAAGATGCTCTAAATGCATTCTAAGGACCCAAGAGCTAAACCTTAAGACGGAAAAGCCCCCAAGGGGACATTTTTTGATATAACATTTAGCCCCCAATTTAATGTATGTATAAATGCAAGGCCAGTGCATGCATTAAAGTACGGTCAACAAACACATCAAACACACCAAGCACGGTGAAGACATGCCAAACACATTGAGGACAATAATAGACACACAAAACATGGAGAAGACAATGATAGTCACACAAGACATGGAGAAGACAACATTGAAGACACGCAAAACATAGTGAATGCAGTGATTTTTTTTTTCATTTCCTCATATATGAATGCAAATCCAAGTACAAGGAAAGTAAACACAACCAAAAATGCAGGAGGGACTCATCGCCACATGCCTTTAGACTGCATATGGGGTAACAGACACGCAATACAAATCTCAGAGTGTAGGAGGGAATCATCGCCACCAGTCTTTAGACTACCCTTGAGAACAAACACGCCATACAAATCCCAAAGCATAGGAGGGACTCATCGCCACCAGTCTTTAGACTATGCTTGTGAACAAACACGCCATACACACACACATGGAAGACATGGAGAAAACATGAAAAACAAGCGATAGAAGAAACCTATTGCTAGGTTCGCAGCCATCTCAGGCACATTACAGGCACACACCGATGATTGGGTTTCACCAAAACAATCGCCGAAGACACGCTTAAGGGTTAGGATAGTCTCAGATCCACCTTGCCTGCTCAAAGGACTTTTTAGGAAATGATAGGATGTGCAATCTCCTTGAGAAATACACCATCCCCAACACCGCAGAGGGCTTAAATGATTGCAATATAGAAAAGAAAGATGTGCACTCGCTTGGAGATACAACATCCCGCCTCCGCAGAGGGCTTCAAACACACTTCGTTAGTACCAAAATCATCAGACAACTTACCTTATATATGCCCCCACCTTAAGGTGGTTGATATCATGTACCGATATCAAGCACGTTAAGGTAGAGAGAAAACACACAAGGGAACATGAGCTCTTACAAAGCCCATGCCCCTCGTAGGTGACATGTACTTTACGATCACCAAATGTTCCCACAAACACACACTTTCCTGCAAGAAAAGGTGTTAGCATCCATATAATCAACAATGGATGTAATCATTCACATAAAGAGCTGAGGAAAGCAAGATCCAAGATAGACAAAGTGCACGGAGCAATAGTATTGTTATGTTTTGTAAGTGTGATAAGACAACATCAAAATATCACACAGAGTGATTCTACTAGCCAAGCGTCGGATAATATATATCAACCTCGTTGTCATGTATGGACTAGATCCATTGTTTGATTTCTTGCTGAAGGGACACTAGGTCCGTATTAGTATAATATGTTTTTCATTATCCGCTAGCTAGATAGAACCACTAGAGGAAGGTAAACAATAAATCAAGAGAGGAGAAACAAGTGCCTTAGGGGCAGTCACGTAGGAGGGTGCCCCAAAGTCAGCAACCGTAACGCTATGTCTGTCAGACACAATAGACAACAATGAAAATAGAGGAGAGGCAATATAAAAGAATGATGATACAAATAGAAGAAGGGTCACAACAGAGGCGGTCTCCCGGTATGCTTGACCTTACAAGAGTATCAAGGGTCATCTTAGGAGGCCTAAACAACACATAACACATCATGGGGGAAACACAACATGGAGGTAAAGAGTTAGAAATACTTACCTATTGGGACAACTAAACTAGTGGTCATCTTGGATCTTGATTTTTAATTTAATGGTTAAAGCTTTATCTCTTCTTCTCTCTTCCACATTTTCATGAGCTTGTGAGGGTATCCTTGTAGGAAAGGTATCTATCAATGATGGTGGATAAGGAGTATCACGGTTTTCTTTGTTGGTTAAACGGGGTGATGTAGGAGGTTTTATAATACCCATTCCAGTTGATTGAGGTTGTTGAGGAACTCGAAAAGTGCCCATTTTAGTCCATATATAGGGTGTTGGAATACCTTGGTTGTGAGGGATAGTTTGGTCTTCAATATTGTGTGAATTTTTGTTGTTTTCCAAGGTATGTGCGGGTTCATGTAAAGGTGCATGGTCTATTTCTTTGTTTAAGATGTAGTTGAAAAGTTCTTGAACATCATTTGGTAAATTTTTAGTTTCAATAGGTTGAAGTAAATGTTCACAAAGGGAATCTGCATCATCCAATGCTTCAACCTGGCCAGGGAGAGTAGGAAGGGATGGCAGAGTAGTGTTAAGGATTGTGTCAATGATGTCTTCTTCTTGTGCCAAATATCTTCACCAAGTGTGGTTATGTTGGGACCAGTCTCTTTATTAGATGAATCACCCAAGGCTATGTCAATCTCATAGGTCTTGGAGAGAAGGTCCATTATCTCATCATGAAATGAAGGGATAAAGGGAATCATGTTTTCACTACTATTTTCCCCATGGTTGTTTTCAGAAATGATATTAGTGAGATTCTCCAAGATTGATGGGAACACACCCACAATAGTGAGAAAGCTTTCAAAATGGGTTATTGTTCGAAGAATATCACATGTAGTACTTACGACCATGTTAATACCATAGATGTATGCTATTTGGTGCAAGAGTTGAGGATGCTTATCAGTGAATTTGAAAAAGTTATCAAAATTCATAATGTACTCAAATAAATCTTCCAAAGATGAATGATGAGAAGAATCCATGGTATATGAATGCAAAACTATGTATGAATATGACCTAAGATGCTTAATTTTCAACTTTTTTCAATGCAAATGAGTGAAAGAAGAGGTGTTGTAAAGAGTTTGAAGAGGGAAATAAAATAATATGTCTAATAATAGTACAATGATGAAATAATATCTTTCACAACATGCCTTTGATGAAAGTCTAGAGTGATGATAAGTTAAAACCTAGTGAAAATACACCTAAAATATGCGATTTTTCACCAATTTTCAATGTCAATACCTAATAGAAAGGGTGTTGTAAGGAATTTGAGGAGAGGCATCATATTATAACCCTAATATCAGTCAAATAATGCAAAAAAATCCTTTACAACACGCCTATAGTGCAAATCTAGATAGATGATAAGGCCAAATGTAGTGAAAATGCAAGGTTTTCAAACCCTAGACATGAAATTTTGCAAGAATGATGCTATGATGCAACACTAGAATTATAAATCAGTATTAATGAGTGCTTTGAAAGGGTAGTAAAATCTGAAACAAGATATTGACTACAAACCCTAGCTAATGCAAAACTAGGTTTTTATAAAAAATGCACAATTTTAAACAAATTTTAACAATTTAAGCATGAAAATGCAATGCAAATAAATACTAAATGATGAATTTATGTAATTTAAATCAGATATGATTAAAATAAAAGAAATTAAATGAAATTCAATGTCAATTAATTCAAATTATGCTAAAATGCAAGCCTAAGATGCCATTTTTTTCAAATTTTCTAAAATTTTCAATTTTTTTTTTGTAAATTTTCAAATGCAATAAGATGAATGGATGCAAATATATCACACAACACTCAACAAGGTGTAAAATTCAAACAAACATAGGTTCACCAAAATGTTTAGTAAAGAAAAAGGGGGGATGGTGTGAATGTGGTTGATTTAGCATTGATCCTCCCTTCTCACCAAACATTCAAGGACATCTCAACCGAGTTGAATCTCTATTAAGCGAGAACATTCACCTAACAGGTTGGGTTGTCACTTGGAACGATGCGAAAGCTCAGATGTTATCAAACAATATCTCAATTTAATGCTTAAGTACTCTTAAAACCCTAAATAAGTAAAACAGTAAGCAAATTGATGAATTAGGACAAATCCTTTCAGACTAAGGTGAAGGACAAAGATTATTAACTCATTATTTTTTGAAGTTAGGAATACGGAACAATCAGGGACACCTCCACTAGGGCCCTTGTCCAAGGTTCTATTTTTTGCATAAAATCCAGATCTCCTTCTAACACTGATACTCACTATATCTTTCATTTCTATCCTGGAAAAGGTGGAGGACATTGGTGGGAGTGCCCAAGTCTAAGGCAGGCTAATTCTCGAGATGCGGGAGCTCCTTCAGATGCTAATTATCACTGTTCAGTCTGTTTCGGTGTCTGCAATTCTAAAGGACACTGCCACTAGCGCCCGTGTCCTGAAATGTTCACCTTTGTCCTCTTTCTTTCTGATCTTGAATCCTTGTCTTCTGCAACCTCCTTCTGCAACTCCACTTCGCAAAACTTGGTACTTGTAACCTGTAATCATAAAGGAGTGTGGGAGGGGGTTGTGGTGTTGAGAGGCTTGCCTCGATCAAGCCCCGGAGAGACATTCAAGTCTTTCGAACACGGTTGTTAGATGTGAGTGCATATCCCTGTCAGATAGAGGCAAAATCTAAATGATAAATGATCAAAAACACAAAAGATATCACCTTGACGTGTAGATCTCATATAAATGAAGGGTCTTCAATCACATGAGAAGATGAAGTCAAATCTGCAATCACAGACACAATAACAATGCTCTGCTTTGCAACAATGAATATCTTGAAATGACAAGTATGCCTAAAGTTCACAATCATCTTCTAGTTTACAAATGAAAACCTAAACATGCTTATTTATGCAACTACAAAGATTCCTGCTAAGAATTTCGTAATTCAAACTTAAGATGTCAGCATAGGACCTAAATAACGGTCATAAAATTAACATTTAAATTTAGGGCACACCCAAAATAGGGCAGAACTAGGGCGCTAGCGCCCAAGTCCACCCTCCCATTTTTGTTCAAGGATCATCAAAATAGCACCCCATAGGTCCTATTTGTCATAAGACTTCAGGGTTTTCTCATTGGGATTCATAATTATCATGCAAGATGCTTTAAATGCATTCTAAGGACACGGGAGCTAAACCTTAAGAGGGAAAAGCCCCGAAGGGGACATTTTCTGACATAACAATAAAGAAAATGCAAACCCCTGTCATTTCAATTTTATGGACCAGTTTGTTCATAAATTAATTAATAAATAGAAAAACAAGTTGAATAAAAAAAATTACATATTTGAAAACTATACATTGTCATCTATAATGGGTTTTAATTTTGTAAAAAAAATTAGAAAAAAACATCGTTAGCCATATTTGTAAAGTTGGTCTTTTCTCTTGCTCTGAACATGGACTTGTACTTGCAAGTCCAAGGCTAGGGGTTGGCTTACCATGCCTTTCCTGAGCTTGATGTAATGCCCCTCATTTTGGCTTTCTGATAGTTGTATTGTTTAGACATTATGACATCTTGGATTTACTATTTTGATGATGATACTTGTCTATTGCTATGATGATACTGTTAGAACTGTTAGTTATGCTTATATTATGATTAGTTATGGACTCAGTTGATTATGTCGATCAATTTTATCATGTGCTTAATGCGATTATCTGATGATGTTTTCATTTAGTTGTTTAGCTACTGATGTGCATGCATGATATGGTTACTTGTGGATGTGATTGGTGGAAGGGACAGTATCGCATTACTCATGCGTGAGTACCCTGCTACACTGCGATTCTCTTCCGTGCGGTGTGTTTGATTAGATGGTTATATATATATATGCTTGACATTTCGTCTGTTGTAGGTTGCAGGTACCAAGCATCGATTCCACCTGAATTGGCAGGTTTGAGTGTGCCTTATATCCAATGGAGAACTGTTGATCAGAGATGACATAAGGTCACTCAGCTTGTTATCACCCTCGAAGAGGGTGAGTTCATGTCTTGTGATCTGTCAGTTTGGTCGGTTCGGTTTGATGGTCAGTCACCCTTGTTGAGGCCGTCTAGTATTGTTCGATATGTGGGTTTCTAGTTGTAATTGTGTAATATTGTTTTGATTAATTTGCATTATTAAAATAGAAATTATTAGCCACCTTGGTAAATAGATAATAACACCATGAGGTAAATAAGTATTCTAACCGAGCATATAATTGATATCTTTGTATATGTAAAAATAATAGCATTTAAACAAGCATTATTTCTTGTGGAAGTGTTTATAAAAAAAATATAATAAAAGTTATTGTGAGTATAGATATAAAAAGTTCTATCTTCTAATTAAGATTAATAAATAAGAATAAATTGTGTTGTCAGAAAATCTGGTTGGTACAACCCAAAATAAATAAAATTTGAAATTTTCAGGATTGGGGGTAATGGAAATTAATGGGGAAGTAGTGGATGGCCAGTAATGGGAAGGAATTTATTAATTTTGCTATTTTATTCTTTGGGGAGAAATGCATATTTGAGGAGTTTTCTAGGGATCGAGGGAGCATGGTTTTTGGAGATTTATTTTGGGGAAGAAGCAACAATCATGTGGAATCTTCAACCTGCTGAGCACTAAATACAGGTTCTTTTATTCTAAATCTTATTTCTGTTATCTTTCCTTTATTTCAATAAAGAGTCATTATGTGTGTGTGTTATTCGATTCTCTGTAAAAAGGGTTGTTCATATATTTATCATCTAAATTTTTTCTTGCAATCTGTTTGATGAATATTACTTGAGGCTTTCCGTAAAATTTTTTTGTGCTTTGTTAATGCATGTAAATCAACCAAAATAAATTCAATTTTTGCCAGAAGTCTTCTTAATTTCTCTAACGTCATCAGGTTTCAAACCCTACCTCCTCTTGTCCTGTTCGCATCTGCATAAGAGAGCTAAGGAACGGATCTTATCCATGCTACATTTGCAATATCAATTATACCAGTAATGCTATCAATCATCCTATGTCCATATTCATATGTGACCTCCAGAAGAAATTAGAATCGCCATTGAACGCCTTATTGCATGACGAAACTTCATCATTGAGATAGCAAATAAATTTATGTCGTTATGCTTCATCATTTTGCATGAAGATTACCAGAGTTTATTTCATCTTGATCAATTGCTAAATCAAGCTCCTTGCTAAGAAGATGAACCTATCCAATGTCAATGTAGCAATAAGTTAAGTCTAGGAAGCTCCATTGAATCAATGAAATATGTATCTTTTTATCTTCAACCACCAATAGGAAGCCATTTACAAACAAATATGGAATTAGATCCTCTGTAGTTTATAAGTATTTTTGGGTGCCAAATCATCATGAATCATTCCTCTGGATGTTTTTCTTGTTGCATGCATCCCTTCTTTTTGAAGAAATTCTATTTGCATACTCTTCTCTGTAGAATCTTTCCTTTCACCTGTACCTATCCCAATTGCTTTGAAATGAAAACAAAACAAATCATAAAAAAAAAATCAGATTTAAAATTTTACAAAGCTCTTCCTATGGAGATCGTATGACTTGATTTATTCCATAAACTAATTCAAATCTGAAAAATAATAAAAAAATATAGGTAGTTTTACCTTGACATCACCCAAATCCCCCTGAGTGATCAAAAATATGAAATCTTCTTTCAAAAAAAATTTCTTTTAAGTTGCATTTTTATATACCTCTTAGGAGGCCGTACGGTTTGTACATCGCTCCCTCATCTCCTCCTTAATCACTAATCCTAACATTAGGTGCCTCGAGAAGGATATCTCTCGGCATACTTTAGATATATTATATTTAATATAAATATGCTAGTTTTGCTGAGAGGCAAACTAAAGTTGTAGCGGGGGTGGAGATGAGAGCACTCATTTTTAGTCGTAAATATATAACTCAAAAAAATAAAAATAAATTGCAAATAAAAAATTAAATATAATTTTGCTGAGAGGCAAACTACAGTTGTAGCGGGGGTGGAGATGAGAGCACTCATTTTTGGTCGTAAATATATAACTCAAAAAAATAAAAATAAATTGCAAATAAAAAATTAAATATAAATTTAAAATAAATAAAGATTGCCAACGCCAAATAAAGAAAACTCCTAAAAATAGTCCCCACAATCTTTGTGGTTTTAATTATCATGGTGTATTTTGCAAATCCACACATCTGGCCTTTCATTCATTTATTTGCATTGCAATAAAGCTATTCACTATAGGATCTGCCAACTAATATTAAATATATATACACACAACTTTGTATATATATATTTATTATGCATAACTGTGCTTATTCTTTTTTTCTCTACTTGCACAAAACTAGAAAAATAATAAACATGCTTATGAAAAATCCAGAAAAATAATATAAACATTGCATATGAGAATTTTAATAAACATTGCATATGAGAATTTTCTGTACCTGCACAAAACTAGAAAAATAATAAACATGCATATGAGATGATATTAGGGTAATTTTCTGTACCTGCATAAAATAGAAAAACAATAAAAAAAATAGAAAAATAATAAACATGGTTATGAAAAATTCAAAAAACAATAAACATGCATATGAGAATGATATTAGGGTAAAGAGGTATAGTATCTAGGAAAAATTGTTATAGTAAGTTTCATTTATAAGTCTCAGTTAAACTAGGAAGGTTTGAATTAACTAGAATTTGTTTGTTTTTATTTATTTATATTGATAGGATTATATTCTATTCTTAATGATCATAATTTAAATAAAAATAATGATCACTAAGAATAGAATATTTTTATTAATATCATTATCTTTTTAATTTATTTTTTTATAGATATTTATCTTTTTAATTTGTTTTTTGGTTTTTTGGTTTTATTTTTTAATTTAATAGGTAGCTTAAATTAATTGGTTTTTGAATTAATTATTTTAATTTTAGAAAAACTTTTTAGGCAAAATCAATTTAGGAGAAAATAAAAAAGTAGTTTTGATTTATTTCAATATATTAGAAAGTTTTAAATATAATTTTTTAGTAATGTGTAAGAGTGAAAAGTGTATTTTTTTTGTCAAGAGGCAAACTACAGTTGTAGCGGGGGTGGAGATGAGAGCACTCATTTTTGGTCGTAAATATATAACTCAAAAAAATAAAAATAAATTGCAAATGAAAAATTAAATATAAATTTAAAATAAATAAAGATTGCAACGCCAAATAAAGAAAACTCCTAAAAATAGTCCCCACAATCTTTGTGGTTTTAATTATCATGGTGTATTTTGCAAATCCACACATCTGGCCTTTCGTTCATTTATTTGCATTGCAATAAAGCTATTCACTGTAGGATCTGCCAACTAATATTAAATATATATACACACAACTTTGTATATATATATATATATTTATTATGCATAACTGTGCTTATTCTTTTTTTCTCTACCTGCACAAAACTAGAAAAACAATAAACATGCTTATGAAAAATCCAGAAAAATAATATAAACATTGCATATGAGAATTTTAATAAACATTGCATATGAGAATTTTCTGTACCTGCACAAAACTAGAAAAATAATAAACATGCATATGAGATGATATTAGGGTAATTTTCTGTACCTGCATAAAATAGAAAAACAATAAAAAAAACTAGAAAAATAGTAAACATGGTTATGAAAAATTCAAAAAACAATAAACATGCATATGAGAATGATATTAGGGTAAAGAGGTATAGTAACTAGGAAAAATTGTTATAGTAAGTTTCATTTATAAGTCTCAGTTAAACTAGGAAGGTTTGAATTAACTAGAATTTGTTTGTTTTTATTTATTTATATTGATAGGATTATATTCTATTTTTAATGATAATAATTTAAATAAAAATAATGATCACTAAGAATAGAATATTTTTATTAATATCATTATCTTTTTAATTTATTTTTTTATAGATATTTATCTTTTTAATTCGTTTTTTGGTTTTTTGGTTTTATTTTTTAATTTAATAGGTGGCTTAAATTAATTGGTTTTTGAATTAATTATTTTAATTTTAGGAAAATTTTTTAGGCAAAATCAATTTAGGAGAAAATAAAAAAGTAGTTTTGATTTATTTCAATATATTAGAAAGTTTTAAATATAATTTTTTAGTAATGTGTAAGAGTGAAAAGTGTATTTTTAATATTTTCATTCATTTTATATTTAATATTTATTTAGGTTATTTGAATATTTGTTATGTTTTAATTCTTAGGTTATAGGAATTTTATGGCAAAGGTTATCAATCTAACTTAGTTTGTAGTAATTATTATATAATCTTGAAATATTTTTATGGAAATAGATATATTCCAATTAAATGTTATTAAGTTATTAATTAAGGTGTGGAAAAATTATTAGACATGAATAACAATCTTTATTTTTCACAAATGAATATTGTAGAGTGACATCATTAATTGATCTATAATTAGTCTATCTTAAGTTTATATAATATTCATTTAATACAAGTGTTGTTAGAAGTTTACTTAATTGACTTAGTAAATAAAATTTAATAATATTAATATAATCTTATTGACTTAGTTAATAAAATTTAATTAACGTTTGTTAGAAGTTTAGTTAATAAATTATGATCATAACTAAATTTTAAATAAGAAATGAAATTAAATAAAAAGAAATTTATGAAATTTTATTATATTTACTTATTATAAATTTTAATGCATGTAACATGTAGTAAGAACATTCAAACATATAAAAATCTTTACTACTATATATATATATATATATATATATATATATATATATATATATATATATATATATATATATATATATATATATATATATATATATATATATATATAACTTTGTATATATACATGCAAATACATATAATTATTATGTATATAATTGTGCTTGTGAAATGTATTTTTCTGAATCCATATTACCTGCACAAAACCAGAAAAACAATAAACATGCATATGAAAAAAAAATAGAAAAACAATAAACATACTTATGAAAAATCCAAAAAACAATAAACATTGCATATGAGAATAATATTAGGGTAATTTTCTATACCTACACAAAACTAGAAAAACAATAAACATGCATATGAGAATGATATTAGGGTAATTTTCTGCACCTGCACAAAATAGAAAAACAATAAACATGCATATGAAAAAAATAGAAAAACAATAAACATGGTTATGAAAAATCCAAAAAACAATAAACATGCATATGCAAATGATATTAGGGTAAAGAGGTATAGTAGGTAGGAAAAATTGTTATAGTAAGTTTCATTTATAAGTCTGAGTTAAACTAGGAAGGTTTGAATTAACTAGAATTTGTTTGTTTTTATTTATTTATATTAAAATTTAAATATTCTATTCCTAATGATCATTATTTTCATTTATAAGTTGAGTTAAATTAGGAAGGTTTGAATTAACTAGAATTTGTTTGTTTTTATTTATTTATATTAAAATTTAAATATTCTATTCCTAATGATCATAATTTAAATAAAAATAATGATCACTAGGAATAGAATATTGTTATTAATATCAATAGTGTTAATTTATTAAAATCATAAAATAATAATTATTAAATGAATTTATGAATCAAATATTCTAACTTATTAATCTACCCTTGTGATTTATATATTATCTTTTTAATTTGTTTTTTTAGTTTTTTGGTTTTGTTGTTTTATTTAATTGGTACCTATTGGTTTTTGAATTAATTATTTTAATTTTAGGAAAACTTTTTTAGGCAAAATCAATTTAGGAGAAAATGAAAAAGTATTTTTGATTTATTTCAATATTTTCATTTATTTTATATTTAATTTGGTCGTTTATTTCTTTTTCTTTTAATATTTATTTCTTAAATTTTTAATCTTTTTTAATTTATTTTTTGGTTATTTGAATTAACTGAGTTAATTATAATTAATTAATTAACCCAATTAATTTTATGTTAATTGAGTTAATTCTAATTAATTAACCTAATCTTTTTAATTTATTTTTTGGTTATTTGAATTAACTGGGTTAATTAATTTATGCCTATTTTAATTTTTAACCGTAATTAGGGTTAATGTTAGAATTAGAGACAGGGTTAGGGTTACAATTAGGGTTAATGTTAGTATTAAGGTTAGGGTTAGGGTTAGAATTAGAGTTAGGGTTACAATTATAGTTATGGTTAGGGTTAGGGTTACAAATATAATTAGGGTTATTGCTAGAATTAGGGTTAGGGTCAAAATTAGAGTTAGGGTCAAAATTAGAGTTAGGGTTAGAATTGTAGTTAGAATTAGGGTTAGGATAGGGGTTAGAATTACAATTAGAATTAGGGTTAGGGTTAGGATTAGAATTAGGATTAATGTTAGAATAAGGTTAGGGTTATAATTAGGGTTAGGGTTGAAATTAAGGTTAGGGTCAGAGTTAGAATTATGGTTATTAAATTAGGGTAAGCATTAGAGTTACAATTAGGGTTAGGGCTAGAGTTAGGTTTAGATTTTAGGTTAGGGCTATGGTTAAAATTGTAGTTAGAATTAGGATTAGGGTTAGAATTAGGATTAATGTTAGATTTAAAATTAGGGTTTTAGTTAAGGTAGAATCAATGTTATGATTAGAATTAGAGTTATTGTTAGATTTAAAATTAGGGTTAGAGTAGGGTAGAATCAGGGTTATTATTAGAATTAGGGTTAGGGTTCCTATTAGAATTAGGGTTAGAATTAAGGTGGCTTACTATTACAATTAAGGTAAGAATCAGAGTTACAATTAGGATTAGGGTTCAAATTAGAGTTAGGGTTAGATTTCAATTAGGGTTAAGGTTAGTATTAAGGTAAGGGTTAGGTTTTGAATTATAGTCAAGCTTAGGGTTAGAGTTAGGATTAGGGTTAGGGTTAAAATTAGAGCTATGTTTAGAGTTAGAATAAGGGTTATGGTTAGGGTTAGATTTAAAATTAGGATTAGGGTTAGGGTTAGAATTAGGGTTACAAGTATAATTAGGGTTAATATTAGAATTAAACTTAGGGTTAGGGTTACAATAAGGGCTAAGTTTAGTATTATGCTTAGGGATAAGGTTGCAATTAGGATCAGCCTTAGGGTTAAAATTACAACTATGCTTAGGGTCTGAATAAAGGTTAGGATTAGGGTTAGAGTTAGATTTAAAATTAGGGTTATAGTTAGGGTAGAATTGTTGTGATTATAATTAGGTTAGGGTTAGGGTTAGGGTTCTTATTAGAATTAGGGTTAGAATTAAGGTTGGTTACTATTGGAGTTAGGGTTAGAGTTCAATTAGGGTTAAGGATAGTATTAAGGTTAGGGTTAGGTTTTGAATTATAGTCAAGCTTAGGGTTAGAGTTAGGGTTAGGGTTAAAATTAAAGCTATGTTTAGGGTTAGAATAAGGTTATGGTTATGGTTAGCTTTAAATTAGGATTAGGTTTAGGGTTTAGGGTAAGCATTAGAGTTACAGTAAGGGTTAGGCTAGAGGTAGGGTTAGAATTCAAGTTAGAGTTATGGTTAAAATCATAGTTAGAATTAGGATTAAGGGTTAGAAATAGGGTTAGAGTAGGGTAGATAAACATTATGATTAGAATTAGGGTTATTGTTCCTATTCAAATTAGGGTTAGAATTAAGGTGGCTTACTATTACAATTAAGGTAATAATCAGAGTTACAATTAGGATTAGGGTTCAAATTAGAATTAGGGTTAAAGTTTAATTAGGGTTAAGGTTAGTATTAAGGTTAGGGTTAGGTTTTGAATTATAGTCAAGCTTAGGGTTAGAGTTAGGATTAGGGTTAGGGTTAAAATTAGAGCTATGTTTAGGGTTAGAATAAGGGTTATGGTTAGGGTTAACTTTAAAATTAGGATTAGGTTTAGGGTTTAGGGTTTAGGGTTGGGGTTAGGGTTAGGGTTACAACTATAATTAGGGTTAATGTTAGAATTAAACTTAAGGTTAGGGTTACCACTAGGGTTAAGTTTAGTATTAAGCTTAGGGATAAGGTTGCAATTAGGATCAACCTTAGGGTTAAAATTAGAGCTATGCTTAGGGTTTGAATAAAGGTTAGGGTTAGGGTTAGATTTAGGGTTAGAGTTGGATTTAAAATTAGGATTATAGTTAGGGTAGAATCAAGGTTATGATTAGAATTAGGGTTAGGGTTAGGGATAGGGATAGGGATAGGGTTAGGGTTCTTATTAGAATTAGGGTTAGAATTAAGGTTTGTTACTATTAGAGTTAGGGTTAGAGTTCAACTAGGTTTAAGGTTAGTATTAAGGTTAGGGTTAGGTTTTGAATTCTAATCAAGCTTAGGGTTAGAGTTAGGGTTAGGGTTAGGGTTAAAATTAGAGCTATGTTTAGGGTTAGAATAAGGGTTATGGTTAGGGTTAGCTTTAAAATTAGGATTAGGTTTAGGGTTTAGGGTAAGCATTTGAGTTACAATAAGGGTTAGGGCTAGAGTTAGGGTTAGAATTCAGGTTAGGGTTATGGTTAAAATCATAGTTAGAATTATGATTAAGTTAAGGGTTAGAATGAGTGTTATTGTTAGATTTAAAAGTAGGGTTATAGTTAGGGTAGAATTAGGGTTAAGGTTAGAGTTAAAGGGTTAGGGTTAGAGTTAGGATTAGGCTTCCTATTAGAATTAGGGTTATAATTAAGGTGGGTTTTTATTAGAATTAGGGTAAGAAATAGAGTTACAGTTAGGGTTAGGGTCCAAATTAAAGTTAAGGTTATATTCAATTAGGGTTAAGTTTAGTATTAAGGTTAGGGTTTGAATTAAAGTCACGGTTAGGGTTACAGTTAGGGTTAAAATTAGAGTTATGTTTAGGGTTAGAATAAGGGTTAAGAATAGGTATAAAATTAGGATTAGGGTTAGGTCTATAATTAGAGATAGGATTAGGGTTATGATTAAATATAAGGTTATTGTTCAGGTTAGGGTTATGGTTATGATTAGGGTTAAAATTAGGGTTAGGGTTGAAATTACAGTTAGAATTAGAGTAAGAATTACATTTAGAATTAGGGTTATAGTTTGAAAAAGGGCGACAATTACAATGAGAATTATGGTCAAAACTAGGTTTAGGGTTATAATAAGGGTTAGGTTAGGGTGAGATTTAGGGTTACAATGAAAATTAAGGTTAGGGTTAGGGTTAAAATGAGATTTAGGGTTAGAATTAGGATTAGTGTTAGTGTTAGTGTTAGGTTTAGAATTAGAGATACAATTATGGTTATAATTAGGGTTAGGGTTAGGGTTATTGTTATAATAAACGTTAGGGTTAGTACTAGGGTTAGGGCTATTGTTAGAATTAGAGTTAGGGTTAGTATGAGGGTTAAGGTTGTTGTTAGAATTAGGGTTAAGGTTCAACATTGATATTAAAATATTTTTTAAAAATAGGTACCCTTTTTCTAAATCTAACCTAGGTAATTCTAATATAACCTTGGTTCTAACCCTAACCCAAACCCTAATTATAATTCTAACCCTAACCCTAACCTTAATCCTAACACTAATGCTAACCATAATTCTAACCCTAACCGTAACCCTAAACCTAACCCTAATTCTAACCTAAACACTAACCCTAACCCTAATTTTAACCCCTAACTCTAATCCTAAATATAATATATAATATAATATAATATAATATTTTAATTATTATATATTATAATAATAATTATTTTAAACATAATATATTATTATATTATATAATATATATTTATATCTAATATAATATGTTTTAATATATTATAATTAGTGTTAGAATTAGGCTTGCAGTTCCGGTTGCTACTAGCATATTTATATTAAATATAATATATTTAAAGTATGCCGAGAGATATACTTCTTGAGGCGCCTATTTTTTTAATCACTAATCCTAACATTAGGCACCTCGAGAAGGATATCTCTCGGCATACTTTAGATATATTATATTTAATATAAATATGCTAGTATTAGCAAGTTTCTAAAAAGAGCTCATTTAGTTAAGGAAAGATAGGTAGGAAATAAGAGAATACGAATCTCTTAAGTTTTAGTTTTTTTATTTATTTAAATTTTAGCTTTTTGATTTAAGTTTTAGTTTTTTGAGTTATTTTTTTAAAATGAAAAAAAAAAGATAAAATAAATGAATTTTAGTTTTTTTTGGTTTTTTTTTTTAGTAAAAGAAAGGATTATAAATGAAATTTGGTTTAGCTGTTAGTTTTATTTTTTTTTAAAAGAAAATAATAGTTAAAATAAATAAATTTTGATTTTTTTAGTTTTTAGTTTTATTTAAATACGATTTATATATATATTATGAAATTATGATTCATATGTAAAATTATGAATTTGTAAATTAGGAAATATATTTTGTTAGAATAAAAATAAAATAAAATAATTTACTTAGTATTAAAATTATATAGTTAAGTTTTGCTACTTTGTACTATAAGATGAATTTGGTATAAGTTGTTACCATCCTTTAAAATAGAATAAGACTATCAAACTATTATTGATTTAGTTATAGGAAAATTATTCTTAGATAAGTGAAATCCTTGGAAATAGTTGTTTTGTAAGCTTACGTTTTGGATTTTGATAATTGGTTAATTATGAGTGAAACTTGTGTAAGTCGTATTAGTGGTCATAGAAGAGTCATGTTGTCAAGGTTAGTTCCAGAGGCATAGGTTTTAATGTTTTATTTTCATGTATATGCTATGATTGTAAAAGTGTCATGATGTGGAATAATGTCTTGCATGGATGATATGGTTCATTATGGTGTTGATTATGCAATAAGTAGCGTGTCAGATTTTGTAAATGGGGAGGTGTTGGATAACGTAAAAGTAATATGTTGGTTATGGTTTGCTTCGCATGGAAGCTAAGGGCAATGTTTGTGAAAATTGTCCTTGTGATTAAGTTGGTATGCAAGAGGGTTAATGCCTTGCATGGTTCATGTATACTTGTTAATTGCTATGCTTGATGAGTAGGGTCTTCTAGATGCAGGTAGGGGAGTGGCTCTCAATGGGGGTCGGAGCCCAAAGTGGTGTCCAGGACAACTGATGTGGGAGTTTCATAACTCAGTGATAACCTAATTAATGAATTAAGGGGTTGGGTAGTTAATCACATTTAACAAGATAAGTGGATGCCTCACTCATGGTTCAAGTGTTCATTTAGGCTTGAGATGCGATGAGAAGGCATGGAATGGCAAGATCAACAACTTTGTCCTCATGAAAGGTATGTTGATTCCGCATGAGTTTGTATGGGGGTCAGGGGTCGGGAGAGGTTGCCAGGACAACCCAAGATGGGGGTTGGGGCCTAGGAAGGTTTACCAGGACAACCCATGACAAGCTATGTGATGACACTTCTTGCTACTGCAGTCTAGCATTCCCTAGTTGTACTCTTCCCATTCGTTGTGTGGTTGCCTCTAGAAGTGATGTTTGAGTATTGCCCTGTGTTGTTGTAGTCATGTGTAGTCCTTGTTCTTCATAGTTATTGTCTACCTGACTGTTCATGTCGTGGGACCTTATTGTTATCTCCTAGCATGGGGGGTGGACCTCAGGGTTCCACATGGTCAGGTGGTTGTGCTTTATCTTCATTGGTCCCTTTGATGTTGCTCATGTGCGAGGAGGATATATCATGTAGAAGATCACTGATCTTGTTTTGCTTGAGTAGACAAATATTTATGTTTATATTTTAGCCTTGTATGTCAGTTGAACCATGTATTATTATATTGATGTATATCCTTTGATGTAATCAGGAAGCAACATTGTAAACATTGTATTGATGTATTCTATTGTAAGGAAATTGTAAATATATTTGAAATCATATATGCAAGATCCTGATGTTAACTTTTCTGATGTCATAAATGTATGTGTTGATTCATTTGATGTATTTGGATTTAGAATGTATCATGGTTGTTAGTTAGATTAAGTTAATATTTAGTAATGCAGCCATGTTATCCCTAGAGGTTAAAGCTTAACTTAGTTGTTATAAATAATCATGATTTTCACTCGTTATTATTTTCTTCTTTAGAAAATAATTTTTTTTTTGCCCTTTTATAATGCATAGTTAAGCTTATCTCTAGGGTTTCATGGTGGGGCATTACATTTGGTATCAGAGCCAAGTTTAAACACTGGGTACTCTGGGTGTATATAAGCTCAATATATTGTCCTAGTTGCTTAGATTCTATAGAGTATGTTTTCTCTTTTGTCATCCTCGCCTAGCAACCTTAGATTTACCCTTTGGTGGTATAGTGTAGGAAGATGCCTAGAGGTCGAGGTAGGGGACGCGGAAGAGGTGGTGGCAGTAGCCCTCCTCCTAGTTCCCCTCGTGAGAGTGCTCAGGAAGGCAGAGGGAAGAATGTAGAGAATTAGGGTCAGCCTAAGGGAGCTCAGTTGCATCAAATGCTTGAGGAGGTCCTTGCTCATCTAGGTCCTAGGCAAGAGGTTGATTAGCCGGAGGTGAGGGAAAGAGAAAGGTCACCTAGAAGGAGAGAGATGACAGTAGAACATGAGGCTATCTTGGTAGGTCACATGAGAGATCTTTTTAGGGCACGCCCTCCCACTTTTGATGGTTTTAGTAGTGGATTGGAGGTAGAGACCTGGTTGTTAGATTTGGGTAAGTGTTTTGCCATGCATTCGTATGGTAGTAACACCAAGGCGAGATGTGCCATCTTGCATCTTAGAGGTTTTGCTTCTACATGGTGGCGATTAGAGGAATAGAAGTTACACTTGGATATTGGTATAGTTTCTTGGGAATTGTTCTTGGAGAGGTTCAGAGCTCGTTTTCTGTCAGATCACTGGAAACAGCATCGTGCTGATGAGTTCCATGAGTTGAGATAGATGACGATGTCAGTAGAACAGTATGAGCGTAGATTCTATGAGCTTAATCAATATGAAGGCATTGGAGATGATGAGGCTATGTTGGTTCAGCACTTCATTAGGGGCTTGAATGCCTGTATCAGTGGAGGAGTCCATGTCTTCGAGCCTAAGACCATGGAGGTGGCAATTGAGAATCCCTGTCTGGTAGAGGAAAATTTGGCCATGGCTCTTGGAGACCATACAGGTGTGCAGATTGGTAGTGTGCCTTCGACAAGTGTTGGGTCTTGTGGTGGTTAGTCTCAGGCAGCAGCTCTTCTAGAGGCCATCATGCACCCGCTAAGGGTGAACAACAATAGAAGCAGTATTCCTAGTCAAAACCAAATAATTCTCAGCCTCAGCAAGGTGGTGGTACTCAGTTGGGAAAAACCGTAATTGGCAGCGGGCCAAGAATTATCATCCCAATCAGCCAGTTCAGAGCACACAGTTTGCAGTTAGTAGAGATAGTTTTCGGCAGTCCAATGCATTCTCGAGTGGCAAAGGATATGGCAGAGGTGTAGGATGTTTCTCTTGTAGCCAACAGGGCCATATAGTCAGGCAGTGTCCATAGCAGAATGCTGTAGGATTTAGTCAAAGACTGATAACTTCAGATCCGACAGTGGGTGATGCAGGGAGGTCTCATAGTGTGTTTGCAGCGGTTGATCACCGCCAGGCAGAGCATCAAGGGAGAGTCTTGGAGACCACAGGTAGGGGTCGGGCAACTTTCTTTGGAGCTCGTGCACGTTTTGCAACATAGGGGATTAACCCTTAGGGGTAGGGGTATAGAGAAGGTAAGGGTCCAGTGGGATCCTAATGATGAGTCTTTAGCTTCTTGGGAGGTTGTGTTGGGATGCGAGATCTCTACCCTTATTTTGTTGCATGCTTCCAAGAGTAAGTCTGATCTAGTGCCCCTCATTTTGGCTTTTTGATAGTAGAATTGTTGGTTATGCTTATATTATGATTAGTTATGGACTCAGTTGATTATGTGGATCAATTTTATCATGTTCTTAATGCGATTATCTGATGATGTTTTCATTTAGTTGTTTAGCTACTGATGTGCATGCATGATATGGTTACTTGTGGATGTGATTGATGGAAGACAGTGTCGCATTACTTATGTGTGAGTACCTTGCTACGCTGCGATTCTCTTCAGATTTAAAATTTTACAAAGCTCTTCCTATGGAGGTTGTATGGCTTGATTTATTCCATAAATTAATTAAAATCTGAAAAATAATAAAAAAAATATAGGTAGTTTTACCTTTATAGACTCACCCAAATCCACCTGAATGATCTAAAATATAAAATCTTCTTAAAAAAAATTTCTTTTAACTTGCATTTTTATATACCCAAATCCTAGGGGGGAGGATCTAGTGCCCCTCATTTTGGCTTTCTGATAGTAGAACTGTTGGTTATGCTTATATTATGATTAGTTATGGACTCAGTTGATTATGTGGATCAATTTTATCATGTGCTTAATGTGATTATCTGATGATGTTTTCATTTAGTTGTTTAGCTACTGATGTGCATGCATGATATGGTTACTTGTGGATGTGATTGATGGAAGGACAGTGTCGCATTACTTATGTGTGAGTACCTTGCTACGCTGCGATTCTCTTCAGATTTAAAATTTTACAAAGCTCTTCCTATGGAGGTTGTATGGCCTGATTTATTCCATAAATTAATTAAAATCTGAAAAATAATAAAAAAAAATATAGGTAGTTTTACCTTTATAGACTCACACAAATCCACTGAATGATCAAAAATATGAAATCTTCTTAAAAAAAATTTCTTTTAAGTTGCATTTTGATATACCTCTTAGGAGGCCGTACAATTTGTACGGCGCTCCCTCATCTCCTCCTTAATATTAGCAAGTTTCTAAAAAGAGTTCATTTAGTTAAGGAAAGATAGGTAGGAAATAAGAGAATACGAATCTATTAAGTTTTAGTTTTTTTTATTTAAGTTTTAGCTTTTTGATTTAAGTTTTAGGTTTTTGATTTATTTTTTTTAAAATGAAAAAAAAAATAGATAAAATAAATGAATTTTAATTTTTTTTGGTTTTGTTTTTTAGTAAAAGAAAGGATAATAAATGAAATTTGGTTTAGCTTTAGTTTTATTTTTTTAGTAAAAGAAAATAATAGTTAAAATAAATAAATTTTAATTTTTTTAGTTTTTAGTTTTATTTAAATATGATTTATATATATATTATGAAATTATGATTCATATGTAAAATTATGAATTTGTAAATTAGGAAATATATTTTGTTAGAATAAAAATAAAATAAAATAATTTACTTAGTATTAAAATCATATAGTTAAGTTTTGATACTTTGTACTATAAGATGAATTTGGTATAAGTTGTTACCATCCTTTAAAATAGAATAAGACTATCAAATTATTATTGATTTAGTTATAGGAAAATTATTCTTAGATAAGTGAAATCCTTGGAAATAGTTGTTTTGTAAGCTTACGTTTTGGATTTTAATAATTGGTTAATTATGAGTGAAACTTGTGTAAATCGTATTAGTGGTCATAGAAGAGTCATGTTGTCAAGGTTAGTTCCAGAGGCATAGGTTTTAATGTTTTGTTTTCATGTATATACTATGATTGTAAAAGTGTCATGATGTGGAATAAAGTCTTGCATGGATGATATGGTTCATTATGGTGTTGACTATGCAATAAGTAGTGTGTCAGATTTTGTAAATGGGGAGGTGTTGGATAACCTAAAAGTAATATGTTGGTTATGGTTTGCTTCTCATGGAAGCTAAGGGCAATGTTTGTGAAAATTGTCCTTGTGATTAAGTTGGTATGCAAGAGGGTTAATGCCTTGCATGGTTCATGTATACTTGTTAATTGCTATGTTTGATGAGTAGGGTCTTCTAGATGCAGGTAGGGAAGTGGCTCTCAATAGGGGCCGGAGCCCAAAGTGGCATCCAGGACAACCCATTTGGGAGTTTCTTAACTCAGTGATAATATAATTAATGAATTAAGGGGTTGGGTAGTTAATCACATTTAACAAGATAAGTGGATGCTTCACTCATGGCTCAAGTGCTCGTTTAGGCTTGAGATGAGATGAGAACGCACGGAATGGCAAGATTAACGACCTTGTCCTCATGAAAGGTATGTTGATTCCGCATGAGTTTGTATGGGGGCAGGGGGGTCGGGAGAGGCTGCCAGGACAACCCAAGATGGGGGCTGGGGCTTAGGAAGGCTTACCAGGACAACCCATGACAAGCAATGTGATGACACTTCTCCCTACTGTAGTTTAGCATTCCCTAATTGTACTCTTCCCATCCGTTGTGTGGTTGCCTCTAGAAGTGATGTTTGAGTATTGCCCTGTGTTGTTGTAGTCATGTGTAGTCCTTGTTCTTCATAGTTATTGTCTACTTGACTGTTCATGTCGTGGGACCTTATTGTTATCTCATAGCATGGGGGGTGGACCTCAGGGTTCCACATGGTCAGATGGTTGTGTTTTATCTCCGTTGGTCCCTTTACTGTTGATCGTGTGTGATGAGGATATATCATATAGAAGATCACTGATCTTGTTTTGCTTGAGGAGATAGATATTTATGTTTATATTTTAGCCTTGTATGTCAATTGAACCATGTATTATTATATTGATGTATATCCTCCGATGTAATCAGGAAGTGACATTATAAACATTGTATTGATGTATTCTATTGTAAGGAAATTGTAAATATATTTGAAATCATATATGCAAGATCTTGATGTTAACTTTTCTGATGTCATAAATGTATGTGTTGATTCATTTGATGTATTTGGATTTAGAATGTATCATGGTTGTTAGTTAGATCAAGTTAATAATTTGTAATGCAGCCATGTTATCCCTAGAGGTTAAAGCTTAGCTTAGTTGTTATAAATAATCATGATTTTCACTCATTATTTTCTTCTTTAGAAAACCATTTTTTTTTGCCCTTTTGTAATGCATAGTTAAGCTTATCTCTAGGGTTTCGTGGTGGGGCATTACATTTGGTATCAGAGCCAAGTTTAAACACTGGGTACTCTAGGTGTATATAAGCTCATTATGTTGTCCTAGTTACTTAGATTATGTAGAGCATGTTTTCTCTTTTGTCATCCTTGCCTAGCAACCTTAGATTTACCCTTTGGTGGTATAGTGTAGGAAGATGCCTAGAGGTTGGGGTCGGGGTCAAGGTAGGGGACACGAAAGAGGTGGCGGCTATATCCCTCCTCCTAGTTCCCCTCGTGAGAGTGCTCAGGAAGGCGGGGGTAGAATGTAGAGAATCGGGGCTAGCTTGAGGGAGCTCTGTTGCGTGAATTGCTTGAGGAGGTCCTTGCTTGTCTAGGTCCTAGGCATGAGGTTGATCAGCCAGAGGTGAGGGAAAGAGAAAGGTCACCTAGAAGGAGAGAGATGAAAGTAGAACATGAGGCTATCTTGGCAGGTCACATGAGAGATCTTTTGAGGGCACGACCTCCCACTTTTGATGGTTTTGGTAGTGGATTGGAGGCAGAGACCCAGTTGTTAGATTTGGATAGGTGTTTTGCCATGCATCCGTATGTCAGTAACACCAAGGCGAGATGTGCCATCTTACATCTTAGAGGTTTTGCTTCTCAATGGTGGCAATTGGAGGAACATAAGTTACACTTGGATATTGGTACAATTTCTTGGGAATTGTTCTTGGAGAGGTTTAGAGCTCATTTCCTGTCAGAACACTGGAGGTAGCGTCGTGCTGACAAGTTCCATGAGTTGAGACAGATGACAATGTCAGTAGAGCAGTATGAGTGTAGATTCTATGAGCTTAAGCAGTACATAGGCATTGGAGATGATGAGGCTATGTTGGTTCAACACTTCATTAGGGGCTTGAATGCTCGTATCAGTGTAGGAGTCTGTGTCTTCAAGCCTAAGACCATGGAGGTGGTAGTTGAGAAGGCCCGTTTGGTAGAGAAAAATTTGGCCATGGCTCTTGGAGGCCATATAGGTGTGCAGATTGGTAGTGCGCCTCTGATAGGTGTTGGGTCTCATGGTGGTCAGTCTCAGGCAACGAGCTCTTCTAGAGGCCATCATGCACCCGCTAAGGGTGAACAGCAGCAACAGTAGTATTCCCAGTCAAAACCAAAGAATTCTCAGCCTCAGCAAGGTGGTGGTACTCAGTCGGGAAAAACCCGTAATTGGTAGTGGGCCAAGAATTATCATCCCAATCAGCCAGTTCAGAGCACACAATCTACAGTTAGTAGAGATAGTTGTCGGTAGTCTAATGCATTCTTGGGTGGCAGAGGATATGGCAGAGGTGTAGGATGTTTCTCTTGTGGCTAGTAAGGCTATATAGCCTGGTAGTGTCCACATCAGAATGCTGCAAGATTTAGTTAGAGACTGACAACTTCAGAGCCGACAGTGGGTGATGCAGGGAGGTCTCATAGAGTGTTTGCAGTGGTTGATCACCGCTAGGAAGAGCATCAGGGGATAGCCTTGGAGACCGCAGGTAGAGGTCAAGCAGCTTTCTTTGGAGCTCGTGCACATTTTGCAGCATCAGGGGTTGACCCTCAGGGGTAGGGGTATAGAGAAGGTAAGGGTCCAGTGGGGTCCTAATGATGAGTCTTCAGGTTCTTGGGAGGTTGTGTTGGGATGCGAGATCTCTACCCTTATTTTGTTGCAGCCTTCCAGGAGTAAGTTTGATCCTAGGGGGAGGATGTAGTGCCCCTCATTTTGGCGTTTTGATAGTTATTCTGTTTAGACATTATGACATCTTGGATTTACTATTTTGATGATGATACTTGTCTATTGCTATGATGATACTGTTAGAACTTCTGGTTATGCTTATATTATGATTAGTTATGAACTCAGTTGATTATGTCGATCAATTTTATCATGTGCTTAATGTGATTATCTGATGATGTTTTCATTTAGTTGTTTAGCTACTAATGTGCATGCATGATATGGTTACTTGTGGATGATATGGTTACTTGTGGATGTAATTAGTGGAAGGGATAGTGTCACATTACTCATGCGTGAGTACCCTCCTACGTTGTGATTCTCTTCCACTGTGTGTTTGATTAGATGGTTATATATATATATGCTCAACATTTCATTTGTTGCAGGTTGCAGGTACCAGGCATTGACTCCACCTGAATTAGCAGGTCTGAGCGTGCCTTAAATCCAATGGAGAATTGTTGATCGGAGATGACATAAGGTCCCTCAGCTTGTTATCACCCTCGAAGAGGGTGAGTTCATGTCCTATGATCTGTTAGTTTGGTCGGTTGGGTTTGATGGTCAGTCACCCTTGTTGAGGTCGTTTGGTATTGTTCAGTATGTGGGTTTCTAGCTGTAATTGTGTGTTATTGTTTTGATTAATTTGCATTATTAAAATAGAAATTATTAGCCACCTTGGTAAATAGATAATAACACCATGAGGTAAATAAGTATTCTAACTGAGCATATAATTGATATATTTGTATATGCAAAAATAATAGCATTTAAACAAACATTATTTCTTATGCAAGTGTTATAAAAAAATATAATAAAAGTTATTGTGAGTATAGCTATAAAATGTTCTATCTTCTAATTAAGATTAATAAATAAGAATAAATTGTGTTGTCAGAAAATCTGGTTGGTGCAACCCAAAATAAATAAAATTTGAAATTTTCATGATTGGGGGTAATGGAAATTAATGAGGAAGTAGTGGATGGCTAGTAATGGGAAGGAATTTATTATTTTTGCTATTTTATTCTTTGGGGAGAAATGCATATTTGAGGAGTTTTCTGGGGATGGAGGGAGCATGGTTTTTGGAGATTTTTGAAAAGATTGGTGAATTGGGTTTTGGGGAAGAAGCAACAATTGTGTGGAATCTTCAATCTGCTGAGCACTGAATAGAGGTTCTTTTATTCTGAATCTGTTATCTTTCCTTTATTTTGATAAGGAGTCATTATGTGTGTGTGTTCTGGCTGCATTCGATTCTCTGTAAAAAGGGCTATTCATATATTTATCATCTAAAATTTTTCTTGCAATATGTGTGATGAATATTACTTGAGGCTTTCCGTAGTCATTTTTTGTGCTTTGTTAATCCATGTAAATCAACCAGAATAAATTCAATTTTTGCCAGAAGTCTTCTTAATTTCTCTAACCTCATTAGGTTTCAAACCCTACCTCCTCTTGTCTTGTTCACATCTGCATAAGAGAGCTAAGGAACAGATCTTATCTGTGCTACATTTACAATATTCAATCATACCAGTAATGCTGTCAATCCTCCTATGTCCATATTGATATGTGACCTCCAGATTCCAAGAAATTAGAATTGCCATTGAACCCCTTATTGCATGACGAAACTTCATCATTGAGATAGCAAATAAATTTGTGTCGTTATACTTCATCATTTTGCATGAAGGTTACTAGAGTTTGTTTCATCTTGATCAATTGTTAAATTGAGCTCCTTGCTGAGAAGCTAAACCTATCCAATGTCAATATAGCAATAAGTTTAGTCTAGGAAGCTCCATTGAATCAATGAAATTTGTATCTTTTTATCTTCAACCACCCATAGAAAGCCATTTACAAACAAATATGGAATTAGAGCCTCTATAGTTTATAAGTATTTTTGGATGCCAAATCATCATGAATCATTCCTCTGGATGTTTTTCTTGTTGCATGCATCCCTGCTCTTTGAAGAAATTCTATTTGCATACTCTTCTTTGTAGAATCTTTCCTTTCACCTGTACCTATCCCAATTGCTTTGAAATGAAAACAAAACAAATCATTAAAAAAAAATCAGATTTAAAATTTTACAAAGCTCTTCCTATGGAGGCCGTATGCCCTAATTTATTCCATAAACTAATTCAAATCTGAAAACCAATAAAAAAAAAATATAGGTAGTTTTACCTTTACATCGTCACCTAAATCCACCTGAGTGATCATAAATATGAAATCTTCTTTAAAAAAAAATTTCTTTTAAGTTGCATTTTTATATACCTCTTAGGAGGCCGTACGGTTTGTACGGCGCTCCCTCATCTCCTCCTTAATATTAGCAAGTTTCTAAAAAGAGTTCATTTAGTTAAGGAAAGATAGGTAGGAAAGAAGAGAATACAAATCTCTTAAGTTCTAATTTTGTTTATTTAAGTTTTAGTTTTTTGATTTATTTTTTTAAAAAGAAAAAAAAAAGTAGATAAAATAAATGAAGTTTAGTTTTTTTTGGTTTTGTTTTTTTAGTAAAAGAAAGGATAATAAATGAAATTTGGTTTAGTTGTTAGTTTTATTTTTTTAGTAAAAGAAAATAATAGTTAAAATAAATAAATTTTAATTTTTTTAGTTTTTAGTTTTATTTAAATATGATTTATATATATTATGAAATTATGATTCATATGTAAAATTATGAATTTGTAAATTAGGAAAAATATTTTATTAGAATAAAAATAAAATAAAATAATTTACTTAGTATTAAAATTATATAGTTAAGTTTTGCTACTTTGTACTATAAGATGAATTTGGTATAAGTTGTTACCATCCTTTAAAATAGAATAAGACTATCAAACTATTATTGATTTAGTTATAGGAAAATTATTCTTAGATAAGTGAAATCCTTGGAAATAGTTGTTTTGTAAGCTTATGTTTTGGATTTTGATAATTGGTTAATTATGAGTGAAAATTGTGTAAGTCGTATTAGTGGTCATAGAAGAGTCATGTTGTCAAGGTTAGTTCCAGAGGCATAGGTTTTAATGTTTTGTTTTCATGTATATGCTATGATTGTAAAAGTGTCATGATGTGGAATAAAGTCTTTCATGGAGGATATGGTTCATTATGGTGTTGATTATGCAATAAGTAGTGTGTCGGATTTTGTAAATGGGGAGGTGTTGGATAACGTAAAAGTAATATGTTGGTTATGGTTTGCTTCACATGGAAGCTAAGGGCAATGTTTGTGAAAATTGTCCTTGTGATTAAGTTGGTATGCAGGAGGGTTAGTGCCTTGCATGGTTCATGTATACTTGTTAATTGCTATGCTTGATGAGTAGGGTCTTCTAGATGCAAGTAGGGGAGTGGCTCTCAATGGGGGTCGAAGCCCAAAGTGGTGTCCAGGACAAGCCATGTGGGAGTTTCTTAACTTAGTGATAACCTAATTAATGAATTAAGGGGTTGGGTAGTTAATCACATTTAACAAGATAAGTGGATGCCTCACTCATGGCTCAAATGCTCGTTTAGGCTTGAGATGAGATGAGAAGGCCTGGAATGGCAAGATCAATGACCTTGTCCTCATGAAAGGTATGTTGATTCTGCATAAGTTTGTATGGGGGTCGGGGGTCGGGAGAGGCTGCCAGGACAACCCAAGATGGGGGCTGGGGCTTAGGAAGGCTTACTAGGACAACCCATGACAAGCTATGTGATGACACTTCTCCCTACTGCAGTCTAGCATTCTCTAGTTGTACTTTTCCCATTACTTGTGTGGTTGCCTTTGGAAGTAATGTTTGAGTATTGCCTTGTGCTGTTGTAGTCATGTGTAGTCCTTGTTCTTCATAGCTATTGTCTACCTGACTGTTCATGTTGTGGGACCTTATTGTTATCTCCTAGCACGGGGGGTGGACCTCAGGGTTCCACATGGTCAGATGGTTGTGCTTTATCTCCATTGGTCCCTTTGCTATTGATTGTGTGCGAGGAGGATATATCATATAGAAGATCACTGATCTTGTTTTGCTTGAGGAGATAGATATTTATGTTAATATTTTAGGCTTTTATGTCAGTTGAACCATGTATTATTATATTGATGTATATCCTCCGATGTAATCAGGAAGCGACATTGTAAACATTGTATTGATGTATTCTATTGTAAGGAAATTGTAAATATATTTGAAATCATATATGCAAGATCTTGATGTTAACTTTTCTGATGTCATAAATGTATGTGTTGATTCATTTGATGTATTTGGATTTAGAATGTATCATGGTTGTTGGTTAGATCAAGTTAATATTTTGTAATGTAGCCATGTTATCCCTAGAGGTTAAAGCTTAGCTTAGTTGTTATAAATAATCATGATTTTCACTCGTTATTATTTTCTTCTTTAGAAAACAAAAAAAAATTGCCCTTTTGTAATACATAGTTAAGATTATCTCTAGGGTTTCATGGCGGGGCATTACACCTAAGCTTTTAGGAATGGGTACCCGTTCCTTTTTTCTGGAAAAAAAGTGCATAGGGCTTTTTTGAAAACTCAAATACATGTTTAGAAACGGGTACCTGTTTAGGTTCGGGCACCCGTTCCTAATGGGTACCCGTTTAGGCTTAGGCACCCATTCCTAAATGGTTACCCATTTCTAAGTGTGTACCCGTTTAGACTCGGGTGCTCGTTCCTAAACGTGTACCCATTTCTGTTGGGATTTTTTCATTGCCCGTGACTTCTGCTATATGTGGACCCAGCTTCTTGCAGGAACCCAATTCAACTAACTCCAAATACTGAGAAGATTGAACCAAAAACCCACAAAGGACCTTAAGAGGAGGATAGATTAGATAGTTTAGAGAGTTTCAAAGAAGAGATAGAATCTCCACCTTAATCATTGAGGAAGTCCACTTGGCAAAGAAAACAACCAGACATGTATACTCCTTCTGATTGGAGATGTATTTTTGCTTTGATTACTAACACTTATGAGCCTAGGATAGTGAAGGAGGCTATGGGTATGGATGATGCAGAGTCCTAGAAAGTGGCCATTGATGAGGAGATGGCTATATTGAAGAAAAATTACATATGGGAATTAGTACCTTTGCTTGATGGATGAAAACCTATTGGATGCAAATGGGTGTCAATCAATTTAGATGCCAATGTTGATAAGTATAAGGCAAGATCGGTTGCGAAGGGATATTCCCAGGTTGATAGAATTGATTATGGTGAGATTTTCTCTCTACTTGCTATGAAGGCATCCATTTGGTTCTTATTATCTATTGTAGTAGCTTTTGACCTTGAGGTTGAGTAGATGGATGTGAAGACAACTTTCCTTCATGGTGATTTGGAGCAAAAAAATTACAAGACACAACTAGAGTACTAAATTGAAAAAGGTAAATAAAATTTGGTTTGTAAGTTAAAGAAATCATTGTATGGTCTTATGTTAGGAAAGGGTGTTGTACACCTTGCACAAGAATGAATTATTTTAATTATGTAAAATAAATATTTTTTGGTGGTGCATTTTTAGTGATGTGTTTAGCCACATTAAATATTTATTTGGGTCCACTTGTAAATTTGTATGTCACATCAGTTAGATATTTTGTGTCAGAGACATAGGACAAATATTAAATATTTGTGGTAAATATCTAATTTTGAGGTCAATGGTTTTGTGCTCTCATGGTTTTGAGACACATGGTTTAGCCAATACCACTTGATGGTTTTGTGTGATCTTGATTTTATAAAAGCAAGCACATGTTTAGTGGTTGAGGTTGGCTATCAATTGTATTGAGCTCTCCTAAAGAGTGCGTATGTGAAGCATGGCATGGGATGTGTGAATTGCATGGTTACCCATCATGCTTAGACACATGGAGGATGCACATTGAAGGTGCTTGATGTTTCAGAAGTGCTCATGGAAGCTCTATAAGTGTATTGTAATGGCGTTTTCATTGTTGAATAATACATCGAGTGTGGATGCTTTTGGAGGCTAGGTTTTTCCCTCATAGAAGGTTTTCCTAGGGTATATCATGTGTTATCTTGTGGTATATCTTTTGATCTTTATTATGGTTATTCTATAAGCTTGCATGCATCATTTTATCTCATAGGGTTATGTAGGAAATGGTTTGATCATCCTGGTTAATTTCCTAACTAATCTTGATCTCTTAGGATGTGGTACCAAAAGTTTGATTCTTTTTTGTCGGGACTAAGATTTTTGAAATCCAAAGTGGATCATTGCATTTATATAAGATGGACAATGATTATTTCCCTGTTATTACATTATATGTTGATGATATGTTGCTTTTGGTAATGGTAAGGACATGATTTATGAATTGAAGTCTCAACTTTTAGTATAGTTTGAGATGGAAGGATTAAGGGATATGAGATCCATATTGTGGATAGAGATCAAGTATGTGAACTCGATGTTGGAGAGATTCAACATGACAACTTGCAGACTAGAGAGTGTTCCTATTTTGGTGGGGACTAAGTTATCAGTATAGCAATGTCTAACTTCTCTTAGTGAGATGTGGAATATGGCCATAGTACCTTATGCTAGTACTATTAGGAGCTTAATGTATGCTATGGTTTGTACTAGACTAGACATCACCCAAGCAGTGGGAGTCTTGAGCCAATTCATGGCTAATCCCAGACAAGTACATTGGGATGTAGTGAAGAGGGTCTTCATATACTTGTAGGGTACCTTTGAGTACTCCATTTCTTATCATGGTATTTCTATAGGAGACTGACACTCAGTTAATATTCATAGATTTGTGGATTAAAATTGGGTAGAGGATGTTGATAGTAGGAGATCCACTAGTGGATATGTTTTCACTATGTTTGGTGGTGCAATTAGTTGGATAAGTAAGTGACAAGATGTGTTCTCTTTGTCCACTATAGAAGAAGAGTACATAGCAGCTACTCATGCTTGTAAGGAATTCATTTGGCTTAAACATTTGTGTTTAGATGTGGGACTGACTCTAGGATCTATTATAGTTCTATATGATAGTTAGAATACCATAGGTCTAGAGAAGAACCTGAACTTTCATGTGAGGATGAAGCATATTAATGTCCAATACCATTTTGTTTGTGACATGGTAGAGGATGGGAGGGTGATGCTAGAGAAAGTTAACACTTTGCAGAACGCATTGAAGAACTTTGTGAGCACATAAAAGGTTAGGTGATGCTATGAGTCTATGGGCCTCTTGGTCCCTAGCAATTAGTTGATAGTGTTGGTACTCCTTTTTCTCCTGCAAAGTGTTCAACAATTGGGAGAATGTTAGGAAAGGTGTCTCAACCTTGCATCTAATGTTAAAAATATAAAAAATGTAGTTTTTAGACTATGAAATAGAAAAACTCATTTTCTAGGCTATAGAGTTTATTTTTAAACAAAATAAATATTTTGGGTTGTTTGGTACCACTTCCATGGATGCCTAGCATGTAGATCTCTTTGATCTCTACAATTCAAAAAAAGGGAAGTTATGGCTTGTGGAAGTTGGGCCTCTTGCATTGAAAATATAAAAACATCTAGGACACATAAAAGAGCTATAAGAGGAAGTTACACTTGTTGACCAACTTATAATGCGAGTTATGACATATTATAAAGCATTTTTGAATGGAGATAATGGAGCACCCAAGTTGGTGAGTGGATTATGACACATTTATGATGGATGAATGAAATATGCTATTTTTAGCATGTGGACTCATCTTGGGATTTGGGTGCTACATTTTGGATCATTTTTCTCATGGTTTCCTAATTACCATTTGATGGTTTGATGTATTGCATTTCCTATTTATCGGGTTCTTGAAATAGAGGTTTTGATAGTGAGTTTTGTAAGTTTTGCTGTGCTACTAGAATTCCTCCAGATCTCTAGTTGGTGATACTCTTGTAAAAGCTTAGACTTTGCAAGTGTATTATAACCTTTGATTATTGAATAATATGTTGAGTTGCTTTAAATTGTGAGGTTTTTCTCCGAAAGGGTTTTCCCTACGTAAACCCTTTTGTTATGGTTTATTGTTTTATGTTTTGTATGCATTTCTCTTTCTTGTAATTGTAAAGATCATAAATTTGAACAATACTCTCCTCTAAGATTAGTGTAGGAAGCATTTCTGCGTACCTTGCTTCCTTTCACTATCAATGTATTTGTCACTTGAACTAACCTTTTACCATCTAGGTACGCATAATGTACATCCATGTCACTTGAATGCTTTCTAACTATTCTAAGCACAATTTTAGGCTACAAGTGTCAGTCATCCTTTAGACTTAGCACTTAAGACATTTTGTCCATCTAGTCACCTAAAGGGATTCTTTTCAAACTCAAGTGCCTATTTCCTTCATGTTAGCCACTCAAAGGTGTAAAATACAGACCTAAGTGCCTAATTTACTTATTTCTATCACTTACCAACATCCTAGGTGCACTTTTAGGTCACTATTATCACTTAAGTTTATTAAACCTTATCTTCTAGGCATGCTTTTTAGCTACATTCGTCACTTAACACTTAGCTCAAGTGCCTACTTTGGTCATCTTCACCACATAAACCCTTTAACTCTTCTTCTAGGCTTGCCTAAATTCTATTTTTACCACTTAAGGTTTGTTCGTGTAGGCCTAATCACCTATTTGTGTTACCTTTACTACTTTAGACATTCATGAAACATCTAGGCACCATTTTGATGTGTCTACGCTAGAAAAAGCATGTTTTCACTACTGAAACACACATTTTAGGAACCTATGCCACTTAAAACAACTCATATTACCTTCTAGGTGCATCATTGTCATGTCTTTGCCACTCAAACTTACCCTCAAGGCACCTTTTTAAAGCACTTATCTACTTATCAAACATGTATGCACTTATTTGCTTCATGCTTGAAGCTTTGAAACTTTTTTCTCTTACCTCCACGTACTTATTTTTGGTGTTAGTCACTTAAGATTTCAACATCACCTGCCATGAATGATGTAGGCACTTCAATCATGCTCTAGCTACTTGCATCAACCCGTAGTCCATCTTCTTTCCTCTTAGATTGTCCTTCGATGTTTCCTGCTCTCATACCTAGCCTAATCAATGGACAAAAAAACTCTGAAGAGATCAATCTTGCTTACAGATGGGGCTTTCGCAAAGGCGACAAGAACAAAGACAATACTTTTAATTTTCATATTCAATACCTTGATACATGACCTTAGCAAGAAACGAGAAAAGAATGTTGAAAAGACAAGTTTCATAGGGGTGTAACATTGTTTTCTTTGTATCAGATGATAAAAATAGAGAAGCCTTATCTCTTTTTTCTAGACCTAAGTTCTCAAGGAAATCTTCATTTGATTGAGAATTTTAGATATAGCGTTCATCTTTTCTATGTGAACCTTTAAGAGTTGCAAAAAATATGTTGTAGGAATTCCTGTTTAACTGATCTATCTTATACCTCTTTAGTCTCTTATATTTTTCTTTATATTAAATCTAGGAACTTGTAAACCTTTTTCTCTTTTATCTATCACTTAAGATGATGTAGTTCTCTCTTAACATAGATGATTACAAGTATAAAATAACTTGGCTTTATATTCCTAAAAGTGTCTAAACCATTGGTATGGAAATTTCTCTTAAGGAGGCTTTGTAACTTGTTCTTTCTAAATTAGTATGATTAAGATTCTCCTTTTGAGCTATACTCACCAAAATTTACTTTTAATTGTTGAACTAGATGATGTTTAAAGATAACTTCAATCTACCATCAAAAGATTGAAGTTGAATCATTGAAGTGATCATTAGACTTTTTTTCACATTAAATTTGAGCTACTACTACCATACTTGTTCAAGTATTAGTGCTCACTCTAAGGATATTTGTTTTTATTCAAACTTAGTCTAAATTGTATAATTCCTACCTAATTGAAACATGCTAGGATCAACATTCCACACTCATTTTTGTATCAATTATTTTATTTTCTTATTTTATTATGCATTGATAATACTTCCTAGCCTATGTCATTATCTTCTCTCATATATATACCAACCCATCCATTAAGCCTTAACATAAGATTCAACTCATAAATAGGACCTCTTTTATACCACTAACAAAAACCATTGAAAACTAGTTTCAACCAAAACTGGGTCAAAATTTTTCTTAACATAAAATTCAACTCATAAATAGGACCTCTTTTATGCCACTAACAAAAACCATTGAAAACTAGTTTCAACCAAAACTGGGTCAAATTTTCTAATAACATGACATGATAAAAATTAGGCACATGGTAAACAACAATTGGTCATGTCACAATAACGTTAAGAAATCCCATCCCACGAGCATTAACACCTATTTGGGGTGTTCACCTCCTTATCATGTCTTTCAGATGCATAACAACCCTTTCCATTAGTTAAGAACAATAAAACCAATTCATATATAGGGTCTCCTTTATGCCACTGACTCAAAATGGATTACAAAGCTTTTCTAATCATGTCACAACAATGTTAAGAAATTCTATTCAACGAGCCATAACATCTTTATGAGGTGTTTATCACCATACATTATGTATAACACAATGGTGTTGGATAGACAGAGCAGGCTGTGCTTAACATTCATATGAGTATGCTACTAGGGAGCAAGCTTTCCAGGAAGATAAATAAGTTTGTGCATGTCATGTCAATGTTACAATAAGAGGTGAAAGTTTGAGCCAAGAGAAATGCCACTAAATAATATTAACTAATTTTTAAAAATATTTTTAGTTAAAAAGTTTTCATCTTTACTTTATAAAAGATAAATATTTGTTTTACACAAAAAATTCTAGTTTTTTATTTGTTAACAAATATAACTAATAATCACTAATTAAAAATTATGAATACAATAATTAACTGCCTAAAAATAAGTTACTAATAACTCTTAAATAAATAATTGGGACAGAACCACCTAAATAATATTATATTAATGGCAGAGAGACAAAAGTAAACCAAAAAAACTCATTATAGGACACTGAATCTATATAGTAGAGAACACCATCTCAACAGCTGATTACAAGGCAGTGAATCTATATAGTAACGAACACCATCTCAATAGCTACCACGAGAACTACCCCATCTTCCTGATCTTTGACATTTGTCTACCTTATTTTACATAAATTTATATTTACACCGAAGGCGTTTCCTTTGACAAATGAATACTTAACATGGAGGATCAATGGCTGGCATCGAGCGAGAGATGTGCAAGATAATTGAATCATCATCCACCGTTCAATTTCACCTTTTGCCGATCAGAATATTATTTTTCCGTCGTCGAAACGTATGCAGTTTTATCAAGGACTATTTTTCCCCTGTATGTTTTCTGTGGCGAAAAAGCAAACGACATATACCCTCACATCAACGCAAAATTTAATTTTTCCTGAGCAACTCTTGTTTTGTTTCTTTTAAAATTGAACAAAGACTTTTCTTCGGCATCTCCTTGATGTTTCTATTTTTCAAATTCTGAACAACCCTCATTTATCTCCAATGTACTTCCTCTTCATTATTAATGATGTTCACATTTTTCATTCTTTTGAAATATGGAATAAAATCTTTTTAAAAAAAAATAGGTCAATAAAATAAACACAAATTTTAAATTTATAATTAATTTAGATTTAAATAGTTGGGAGTCTTGGATTCGATAATTGTAATAAATATTTTAAAATTAAATGAGAATAATACATGCATTCCACTTTCAATAAGATGTTGGACTATATAAATTAAAAATGTAAAGAAACAATTCGTCAATGTCCAAAAAATGATGTTTTAGTACAATAATTATCTCAAAATTAGAATAGACTTATAACTTCCTACTGATTAATCTTGAACAACACAAGTCTATCATTTGATGTGTAGATCTGAATTGACAGATAATCAGTTTTTGGAACATGATTCACTATAACCTCTAATGTTTGTTGATAAGTAAGGATAGGGGTATTTAACAATAACTTCGGGGAAGTTGTCAAATCACTAGGGCCAAGTTCTCCTAGGTCAATCCACTAGATGAGTCGGCTTCACAACTTGTCACTTGAAGATTCAAAGGAAATATTTTCAAGCATTCAACACTATACCTATTCGAAAATTTGTTTCTTGTCCCTTCAAAAATTGAAGTGTGCTCTAATAATTTGTCCTTTTTTAGTCCTTATTTTCTATGTGTATTAATTGCACAAATAAATGTTTTTAGATACCCAAACATAACATGTTATGCATTTGTTCATTGCTTTTGCTTTCACTTTGTTAGTGTGTGGTCGTATTCTTTCTCTCTTCAATTTGGCATGGGTGCTCCCTTCCTATTTGCCTGACCTTATTGACCAATGATCAACCCCTTTTGTCAACCCTTCTCTCAAGCTTCTCTAGTCTCCAACCCTTCCCCATGTCTTATGGAGTCATTGGTTTGAAAGAAACAATAGAGGCAAGCTCAACTTTGATGGAGCTTCCAAGGGCAATCCTGGCTCAACAGGGCATGGCAGGGTTATGGGGTGGCAAGGTTATTAGGGATTGTTTAGGTAGAATCCTTGGTGCCTTCACCATTAATGTGGGTGTTAAAAAAATCCACTTTGTTGAAGCTTCTACAACTTTTTGGGGTCTCTCAGTCGTTGAAGAAGTGGGTGTTAGATCCCTCGAGGTGGAAGGGGACTCTTTAAATATATTTAATTACCTTCTTTATTTAACCTCATCCGAGCCGATCCCTAGATCACCTTATTTGTGACTCTTTGGTCCTCATTTGAATAACTAATCAAAAATTATCACGAATAATTATATATAAAGTTCTAAAGGAATAAACAACTTTTCATAGATTGATTTTGGTTAATTAAATACATGTAACAAATGAAAGCACAATTAATTTATATAGATCAAAGTTCAACAGAGTTAATAATTGAAATGTTATTTTTGAAAATTAAACATAAAAGGAATATGGAATATGAATATGACAGTTGATGCATAAAATTGATTCATCACAATATAAAAAAATGATGTTCTTGTTGTGCTCACTATGTCAAACTCTATACAAACTAAGAAATCCTTGTGGGTTCATCCCAAGTGTTATAGATTCATCCTCTAAGGTGCGAATCTATTCTAGAAGATAATAGGGTTTTGCCACCTATTTTTCTATAATTAATATTATTTGGAGGTGTGTAACAATTGGAAATATTAAAAAATACTTTAGGGAAGTTGTTATATCACAAGGGTCATGCTCTCCTAAGTCAACCCCCTTGATAAACTGACTTTATGTCCTTGGGTGAATATCCAAGACAATACTCTCAAACTTGCAGGTGTCCTAGATGTAGATGTGTTATGATTTTGATGTAGATGTGTTCCTTTTAATGGTCCAAAATTGAAATGTACCTAGAATGATTTATTCTTGATTGTCCTTATGAATTAATTGCATATGGAATGTCTTTAAATTAAGTAGTATGAGTTAGTGAGGTGGATAAATGGATTTATAGATTAATTTAACTCCACTTTCCCATATAATTATTCAATTAAATAAATTAAATCCAATTTCCATCTCATTATTAAATTAAAATAAATTGAATCCACTACCACCCACTTAAATTTAATGAATAAAATTTAAATAAAGTTATCCTTCCAAAATTCAAATAAATAGGTCGACATCATCCATCCACAATAATTAAATTAAATTAAAAAAGCCCCCTGCACATGATCCAATGCCTTGAGTGTATCTCCACCAATAATTCATCATTAAATCTCCACCATCCACATCCTCATGCAAGCACCTATAAATCAAACCATTGATCATTTATCTATCCTCAAGATGCATGCTTACATGATCCTACATACATTATGCACATCCAAGGGATCCACAAGCAAGATAAATAAGCAAGATCCACAAGCATCTCCTCATGCATGTAGAAGGATCCTACTCATAGCATGCTCATACTATCTCATAGATCATCAAGAGTATCAAGCATTAAGCACCCACATCAAGCAGATCATTCCACAAGTAAATGTTATCCAAATCTTGAAGAATCCAAGAGAAACTACATCACTCATATCTATGAGAAAATCCACTAATCAAATGAGATCTCTTGCTTAGTAAGTGAAGATAAGAATTTTATTTGATCTTCGTTGTGGTCAATCCAAAGGTATGTTACTTGATTTAGAATAAAGGTTTAATATGACTTTAGTCTCTTGCATTATCTTCTAGAGCTAACATTGTATGATAGCAATAAGTTGTGCAAAATTATATTGGTTGACTCATAATGGCTAGTGAAAAAGGTGGGCATCAACAAAAATTAAATTTGAAATATCTGAACTTGGATGGATACATGGATGTTTGATTTGATGCTATGGTAGATGTGTAGAAATACGTGTAAATGGAGATAGGATAAGGTTGACTAGATGGAAATGCATGAGGGTGAGGAATATTTATGGGGATGGATAAGAATCAAGGAAGGAGCCAAACTTAGCAAATAGTGTGCCACTTTTGGTTATGTGATTGTATTAAGCCATTCCATCAAACTTGGCACAAAACTAATGGGAATTAACCTAAGCATGCAAATTTCACAATTACATTTTCCCCCACTTTGAGGTGCATGTGAATTCTAAAATAAGTATGTATTTCAAAATAATGAGCATTCTCAATAATGCATGAAAAATAAATATTCAGATATAAAAAGATATGGGTCCTATTTAAAGCAATGGGCCCATCTTGATTCCTTCTCATTGCCATGAACACTCCATAGGAACCTACAAAAAAATATATGCAATGAGTAGCTTCTATCACACAAGTGGAATAGGCATAGATAAAATGTTTTCTTTAGTTCTTTATGAAAGCTAAAAAAGAAGGAAATAGAGAAGGGTTAGAAATTATGCATGTTGGTGTCATATTGCACCTTATTAATAAGTTTACTTAGAATATTAGAAATATTTAAATTCTCACCTAAGTAGCTAATAATGACACGTGTTCACCTTGACTTGAGGTACACAAGTGCCACCATTGCCTTATCAATCCTTGATTGATGATAGTTAGGCGTCACCTCTGTTTAGTCAAGGCCACCTCTGTTTTAGTCATATTAAGTTAAATGATCCAGTAATTATGAGTTAAACTAATAACCTATTGAACATCTCTTTTTTTTTATTCATGCATCTAAAGGCCTTTATATTTGTATGCAATCATTTGTATCATCTTTTCATATCCTCGATATTAGAATAGACGCTATTAACATTCTACATTATTTGCTTGTTTCCTTCTAGCTCGTGTAACTTGTCTCCTCCCACCTAGATCTAGGCTCACGTGATTGGATTTTCATTGAATCTTACATCACCTATAAAGGAAAGTGATAAGGTGTTACTCTACCTAGTGTGGCAGAAATAATGTGGTATGGCACTTTGACCATGACTATGAAATGTGATACATCTAGTAATGGTAATGAGTCTCTATGTAGTATGATCCACTGCTTGAAATATCAAAGTAGGAGCATTAGTCAAGCTATATTCCCCCTCTAATTGGTTGCATTTAAAGTATGCAAGGAATTGGAGAAGATGGGAAATGAGACATGAAAAGTAAATGCAATGAAATAGGTTAAACGTGTGTAAGTACATAAATCATGTAAATTCACATAATAACTATCATAGATAACATTGTGCAACAAACAAGCAAGAAAATAAAAAATAATGGGCATGTTATGTGCATAAACTAGAGATAGTCATCAAGGTACAAAGTTTCTTCAAGTACATGGGAAAATCATATAGTGAAGATGGTCCTAAAGGCACAATGTAGGTACATGTAATATGAGGAAGGCATGATGTCCCTAATGTGGCTCTAGGAACATGATAAGGCACATGAGTACACAATAAGATGGAGAAGGCATGATGCTCCCAATGTGATAAGATAGTTCTAGGACCGTGATTAGGCATGTGAGCATAAAAAGGTAAGGGGGAAGACATGGTGCCCCAATGTAAATAAATAGCTCTAGAAGCATGACAAAAGTTGTATAAGGAGGGCATGGTTCCCCTAATGTGATTTAAGATAGCTCTAAAAGCATGATAAGACATTGAAAGTATGCTAGATGGCACTATGAGATATAAACAATGAGAATAGTCCGTCATAATATCAAACTAGGAATAAGATGATGGCATGATAAGGCTCATAAGCATCAAAATAGCATAAGCAACATAAACTTGTAATAAAAGTATGGTGCAAGGATCATAAGTGTGGGCCATAAAAACATCAGATGCATAAGCAAATGAATATCATGATAAAGAAAAATCATAAAGATATATAAGGTAAAGTAAGAAACAATAGGGAAGTGATCAAATAAGGTGGTAACTATAAGAAAATTAGTAGGCAAGGAAGATACAAAAGAAGCATAAGAGAAAACACATCAAGTAATATAAGAAAGATATTGTTAGAGTTGGCTATGATTGGAGCCACCCAAGATCTAGGACTTCATGAAAGCACAAGAGAAATCAAATGAGAGAATAATGCTATTCTATCAATGAATGCAAAATAGATTAAAGATTGTTGTTACAATGTAAATGATATGCCTTGCTTATAAAGACAAGGATGAGAGACAAGATGTTGTAGTCATGTGACAAGTGTCATCTTCCTATGACATGTGACAACTATAGGATAAGATGCCAACTATCAACAACTAGACACAACTAGAAACAACTAGAAACATCTAGTAGACTCACCAAGTCAACTTAACATGTGAATTATTTGTGATGTGTGAATATTATTTAACTAATAAATAGTTAAATAATATGAATTATTCCCACAAGGCTAAACTGGATAGCTAATAATCTTGTTCACACCAACAGATATGTCCCCCAAATGGGGAAAGGAAAACATGAAACTTATATAGAGGGTGAAATGAGCATGTAAACCACAACAAGCCAAGAATAATAAAAAAGGCCAAAGTGTAAGGAAACAACCAAAGTGAATTTACTAGAAATATAGACATATAAATATATAGTCTATGCTGATTCTCATGGATCATTGAAAAAATCTAGGGAGATCATTGTCCTCCAAATATCATCATCATCCTAAAATGTGTCATCATACTTTTCTTCATTGAGTCTTGCATTTTGTTCTTTAGGACTTGCTTTTTTATGATGTGTTTCTTCTTGATAATCTTTAGTACTTTTCACAAGAACAATAGAATTGGGTGGCTTATTAGGTGTTTTTCTTAACTTATATCTCTTGATGCATATTATTTTATTTCATCTGATTAACCTCATCAAGTGAGAGGTTTGGAGAATTATGTAAATTTGCGTGAAGTTCTAAGTAACATACTTCATGATGTGCATTCTATGTCATGTTCCTTTTGCAAAAGTTTTGCCAGAGCAAGATTGAACACAACGAGCTTCCATGACATAAAATACATGCCATTTTTTAGGTCTAAAGATCATTTCCCATTTCGTTTGCAAATTCAAACAAATCAAAAAGCTTTTCCCTTCAAATTTAATATTTTACAACAATTATGAATTCTCAATCTAAAATTATAGCGTGTATAAATTAAACTTTAATCCATTTGACCTCCAAATTATGCAAAGGAGTGAAACTATAAAACTAATGAGGTTCACTAAATTCGATCGATCTTTGTATTGTGTTACTAGGCTAGATGACAGACAAAAAAACATAATGTAGGTGGTGGCCATGCTTATATTTGCAAGACAATGCCTATTAAATGTAGGTGTGAAATGTCAAATTAGAGGCTTGTGATAAGCAAACATTCATGCTTCAAATAATATGCATAGGTTATGACTAATGGAATGCAAGTGAACCCATCTACAGTGCATGAACAAGATCTACACATGATCTTCAAATCCATCTGTAGTGCATGAATAAGGGAATGTATGCAAATAGAGAATACACACCAAAAGTTAAAGCTCGCACATGATCTTCAAATCAATTAAGATTAAGCAAATTACTTCAAAAAACATAAAAAAGACATGGGCTATAGGGATACAAGACAATCATCATTCACTTAAAGACATGGCAATTGAACTTCCACTATTCTTCGGCGTACCCATTGCACACCAAGGTGCGATTGCTAATACTACTTATTTATCACACTAATAAAGTAGTAATTTATTGAATCTGTTTTCTCTCATCACACTAAAATAAGTAGTAGTTTTATTGAATCTATATTATCTCGGAGTCGGAGCATTGCTATTCGCAGTTGTAAGTGGAAAAGCATGGCCCCGAAAACGCACTGCTATAACTTCCGCATAAACCTGGGACGTAGTCTTATAATTACCAACAAATTACAAATCAGTGAAAAATGAAAATAAAAATGGATCCTTTTATAGTATTTCACAAGTTTTCAACAACAAACAACATATTCTCATTCGTATTAACAAACCCATCTATTAATGTGGATAAAATAGAAGAGAAGGAGAATAAATATTACCACCATCGAAAGCGAAAACAGAAGTCGCTGCAAGCAATAAAAACAGCAAATACACATATATGCCCTTCACCATCTTAAAAAATACGTAATGTATTCTGTGTGAAAAGAATTTAGCGATGACACTACTTATAGGACTGATTTTATTTATTTACTGTTATTAGTTGTCATATATTTTTGCTGCATAATTTTCGACGTCGAATTCAACATAAGTATTTTGGAGTACTTTCATATAATAAAAACAATACAGCGATTTCTGCATAATTTTGGACTTCAGATTCAAAGATTTTGGAGTATTGGACGCGATTTAGGTTCCATCATCGGCAGCCTTGTATTATGATTTATCGATTTAGGTTATTGATAGGTTGCTAACTATGTTTTCTAGGAAACATATTTTTGCCTTCCAAAATTTATTTTTGTGACCACAAGTGAAACATATTATTGTGGAATCACCTAAAGCAAAAAGAATTGGCGGAGATAATGTTAGTTGTAAAACTCTTCTATCATATTCTCACAATACCAAATTTAGATATTTTGATTGACTACTCCAAAGTTTTGCAAGGTATAAGTATTTGACTTGCAATAAACTTTTCACTTTTGGAAAAAAAATGTATGCCAAGAATCACAATGCTCTTAATATTAAGCCCAAAAGTCAAACTAATTTGGTCTTGCAAGACGTAGCCTCAAATCTTAGTTTACATGATTATGCAACAAGATGAGAATACAGCCAATGTCCAATAGATTTCTTCACAATCTGGTGTAAACCTTTTTTTCCATAATGGAATAGCTTCAATTTGAATGCAATAAGACTAATTTTCTGTTACAAGATCAATTTGTTATATATCTCTAGACACTAAGATATATACAAAATATAGTTATTCACACTTAACAATTTTTTGAGTTTTTTTTCCAATAATGAAATAAGTAACTACCTATCTTTTTGTCTCATGTACAAGCACAAGAATAGAAATAACTATTGTCTCATAATCAAGATTTTATATATTTTGAATTAAAGCAACTAATTTGAACACACATATGACAACACCTTCCTATTGGTTGAGGAAAAGATCAGTTTCTTGATGCAAACACGATTTGAATAGGAATAACAACTTCAACACAGGATGACATGCAATTCCAAGGACTTAAATAACTAAGTTGCATTTAAGGCTACCACTTAGATGAACAAACTACAAAAAAATGTGATACAATTATTCAATTTCAATTTAGTCAATAAAATAATGCAAACACAAGAATAACATATGGAATGATATTTTAGTAGTTCATAAGTGTAGTGTCAACTATCATTCCTAGTGTCTTGTGCTCAAAGCACTGATTTAAAGCTTACAACATGACCATTTTTTGGACTTAGGATAATCATTATCTTATCCCCAAAATCAATGTTTTAGAGCAAAAATGCTTAAAATCTCTTGAAAAGGAGAAAATAAATAAATTTAAAAGAAAAAAGTAATCTAAAGAAAGATTAAAATAATATAACTAAACCAACCTAAAAATAGGCCTTAGCTCTTTGTCCAAAAATAGGACTTTTGAAATAGTAACTACTATAAATAGTCAAGGCCAAAAATAGTAATATTGTGCATGGACACCTTTTGAGATTTTAAAATAGCTATTACTTAGAAACATGGTGAGCCCTCCAGGAGGAATTCAAAAACTCTAATCACCATTAGACTTCAAACAATCTTGGTGACTTGAATTTGACGTCCTTCATGGAACAAAACAAATTTGGTTCAATTTGAACCCTAAGCTTACCAAAGATGAACAATCCGAAAACTCCTTGAACTGTTACCGCAACCCTTGGAGAAAGATTCAAGGTTGTTCTTGAGTATCACTAAAAACTCTATGATCAATCCACAAATAATCAACACAAGTTAGAAATCTAAGTGTTTCCTTTGATTTGCCAATGGGAATGAAGGTTGAAAACCTTAAATTTCATTAACAAATCAACATCATACCATTCAAAACCCTAGGTAGTTGGAAAAACATATAACATAGTTGGGAAAACACACAAACCCTATTCATTGCAAGGAAAACTCAATGCTAATATATATAGATATATATGGTTCAAAATAAGGGTATGATCAAGTGTGGAATATCACCATCACAAGTAAATGAAGAATTGTAGTTAAAGGTGACTAATAAGCCCTATTTTGCTACTTACAAAAAAATGGAAACTTGTTGATACATTGTCTATTGTTGCTTGTGCCATTTGATCTATGTTATCTCCCTCTTTAGGCACCCCTCTTACCCTCTTATGTCATTCAACTTTACCCATATTGTTAAGCATCTCCTTTGCTCACATTTGTCACTAAGATTCCTTCCTTATCAAACCTAAGCACCTATTTCACTTGCATTTTTCCACTTAAAGGACTGACTTCTATCCCTAGGCATGATTTTTATCTATCTTGTCACTAAAACTTTGGTATTCATCTTGTAGATGTGCTTGAAAGCTATTTTTAACACTTAATATTGCTTCAATGACTTAGGCACCTTTACTCTTCAACCTTGTTACTTAAAAAATTGTTAGGCACCTCCTATTTGTTAGGAAAGGTGGCTCAACCTTGCCCCTAATGTTAAGAATATAAAAATGTAGCTTTCAGACTATGAAATAGAAAAACTCAATTTTTGGGCTATAGAGTTCATTTTTGGTCAAAATTAAATATTTTGGGTTGTTTGGCATTGCTTCCAAAGATGTCTGGTATGTAGATCTCTTTGCGCTCTACAATTTAAAAAAATGGCCCAAACGACCTCCCAGATCAAAAGGCTTCTAAAAGTTGGGCCTCTCGCATTGGAAATATAAAAACATCTAGGACACATAAAAGAGTTGTAAGAGAGAGTTACACTTGTTGAACAACTTATGACACATGTTATAACACATCATAAGGCATCTTTGAATAGGTAATGGAGCCAAAATGGAGCACCATTTTACTCTATGGACTCATCTTGGGATTTGGGTGTTGGATTTCTAATTAGGGATTTGGATGCCACATTTTGGGTGGTTTTATCTCATGGTTTCCTAATTACCATTTGATAGTTTCATGTATTACATCTCCTATTTATTGGACCGTGCTTGAAATGGAGGTTTTGATTGTGAGTTTTGTAGGTTTTGTCATGCTTTTAGAATTCCTCCAAATCTCTAGTTGGTGATACCCTTGTAAAGGATTAGACTCTACAAGTGTATTGTAACATTTGATTATTAAATAATACATTGAGTTGCTCTGGAGTGAGGTTTTTCTCTCAAAAAGGGTTTTCCCCATGTAAACCCTCTTGTTATGGTATATTGTTTTATGTTTTATATGTGTTTCTCTTTCTTGTAATTGTAAAGATCATAAATTTGAACAATGCTCTCCTCTAAGATTAGTGTAGGAAGCATTTCTACATACCTTGCTTCCTTTCATTTGGTATTAGAGCCTGATCACCTCAGATTCTAGGTGTTGGGTAGGGTCTTTTTTGTATTAATCTTTGTTTGAGTAGGAGCTTGCGTAGAAGGAGTTTTGATGTTATTATAGAAAGAGATGAAAAACACATTGAGAATAGAAGTGGAGAAGTTTTCTAAAATGAATTTTGAGTTGTGGAAGTTCAAGATGGAGAATATTCTCATAAACTGAGATCTATGGGTTGTAATATCTATAACCAAACCTACATCAATGAAACAAGAAGATTGGGACTTGATGGATAGAAAGGGGAAGGGTCTTGTTAGACTTCGGCAAATCCAGTGTTGCTGAATGTTCATGAAGAGACCACCAATGCAAAGCTTTGGAAGAGGTTGGGAGAGATTTATCAACCTAAATCTTTGGTAAATAAACTCTTCCGTATACCCTTACACTAGAGGATGGTGGATCTATAGCCAACCATATGAATTCCTTCAATATAATAGTTACCATCTGAATTCTGTGGGAGTAAAAATGGAGGAGGATAACTATATGACTTTTCTATGCCCTTTGCTAGATTCATGTGACCACCTTGTTATGGCTATTGGGAGCACTAACACCAAGTTAAAAATGGATGAAGTGGTGGCATCATTACTTTATGAAGAGATGTAAAGAAAGACTTAAAATTTTTCCAAGGACGCCTTAGTTGTTCATGGTAGGCCAAAAGAGAAAGGAAAGAAGAAGGATAAGAAGCAAGACAAGTCTAGATCTAAATCCTATGGGAGATCCTTGAATCTCTTGGTAAGTCCAAGGCTAAATGTTGAAACTACAAAAAGCCTAGCCATTCCATAAGAGATTGCAAGGAGGAGAAAATAAAAAAGAGAGGTTCTGATGATGAGTTTGAGAAATCCTTCTAGGATGATGGTGATGCATTTTTCATGACCTTAGCTACACATACATTTGAAGGTGCATGGTTGATAGATTCCAATGTCTCTTTCCACGTGACCTCACATTGGGGTTGGTTTACAAAATATGAAGAATATGATGGTGAGAAGGTGTACCTTGGATATGATTCTCATTTGAAGATTGTTGGCCATGGAATAGTCCTGATTCAATTCCCTGATAGATGAGTGAATGGATCAATGGTGTATTAAATATCCCTGGTTTGACATGAAGATTACTTTCTGTGAGTAAACTTAATGATGTGGGTGTGCAGATTGTTTTCTCAAGTGGAGAGTGCAAGATAGTGAGGGGCCATGGTGCTTACTAAGGGTGTTCATATTGGAACTCTATTTTAGCTGGATGCATGCACGATTGAGTGCAATAGTTTTTTAATTCTTATAGTGAAGGATCTATAGAGTCTACACCTTCACTATTGGAACCAACAACAAAGAGGAGCGTTGCATCCACTTTTGATAATTGTTCTTTTTGGGTACCTAAGGGTGATCATGCTTTGGAGACTAAGCTACTTGTAGAGAAAACAATGTTATGACACCAGAGGATGGTCACATAGGTGAGAAGGGTCTAAGGACCTTGAAAAATAAAAACCTTGTTGAGGGGTTAAATGATTGTAACCTTGAATTTGATTTTTGTGAGAATTGGTGTATATGGAAAATAAAACCACATTTAGTTTTACTTTAATTCTCATAAATCTTTTGGGGTATTGGATTTGGTGCATTTTGATGTTTTTGGTCATGTTTCTTTCATTCAATTTCAAAATCTATATATTATGTTTCTTTCATTAATGATTATAGTAGGACATGACTACATTTCCTTAGAAGTAAATATGAAGTCTTCAATTATTTTAAAGAGTTTATGGCTCTTGTAGAGAATTAGACTGGTATGAAGATTAAGATTTTGAGGATTGATAATGGTGGTGAGTTTGTTCAACAAATTTTGATAGATTTTATAAGGATATGGGATAAAAAACATAATACAAATTCGTACACCCCTCAACATAATGGAGTTGTAGAAAGAATGAACAAGACGTTGATGGAGAGGGCTAGGAGTATGCTTAATGGAGCTAGATTGGAACAAACATTTTGGGTAGAAGTGGTTTCCACAACTTGTTACCTAGTTAATATGTATCTTACATCATCTCTTGTTGAGAAGACACCTATGGAGGTGTGGTTGAGCAAAAAGACCTCATTGAGACATCTTCAAGTCTTTGGTTACAAGGCATATGTACATGTGCCTAGCGAGAAGAGGTCAAAGTTAGAGAACACGACTGTAAAATGTATCTTCATCAGCTATGGTGTCAGTGTGAAATGGTACAAGTTTTGGCATCTTTTGGTTGAGAGAGTTTCGTATAGAAGAAGTGTTATCTTTAGAGAAGTCAAGCCTTCTTCCACAATATTGCAACTAGAGAGGGATGGAAAGAAGATGTAGTTCAACTAACTCTAAATATTGAGAAGGTTTAACCAAAAACCCACAAAGGACCTTAAGAGGAAGAGAGATTAGATAGTTTAGAGGGTTCCAAAGAAGAGATCTAAAACCTCCACCTTAATTATTGGGGAGGTCCACTCGGCACAGAAAACAACCAGATAGGTATACTCCTCTTGATTGGAGATGTATTTTTGCTTTGATTACTAATTCTTATGAGCCTAGGATAGTGAAGGAGTCTATGGGTATGGATGATGTAGAGTCCTAGAAAGTGGCCATAGATGAGGAGATGGCTATATTGAGGAAAAATGAAACATGGGACTTAGTATCTTTTCTTGATGGATGAAAACCTATTGGATGCAAATGGGTGTCAATCAGTTTAAATGGTAATGTTGATAAGTATAAGGCAAGATTGGTTGTGAAGGGATATTCCTAGGTTGAAAGAATTGATTATGGTGAGATTTTCTCTCTAGTTGCTAAGATGGCATCCATTTGGTTCTTATTATCTATTGTAACAACTTTTGACCTTGAGGTTGAGTAGATGGATGTGAAGACAACTTTCCTTCATGGTGATTTGGAGCAAAAAATTTACATGACACATCTAGAGTACTAAATTGAAAAAGGTAAAGAAAATTTGGTTTGTAAGTTAAAGAAATAATATTATGGTCTTATGTTAGGAAAAGGGTGTTGTACAACTTGCACAAGAATGAATTATACTGTATCATCCACCCTCTACGAGTAGGCATGGTGGTAATGCACTCTTCTCTGGGAGAAGGTTGAGGTGAAAGCCCTCTTCCACCCTCTACGAGTAGGCATGGTGGAGTCACCCTATGCAAGTAGGCATGGTGGATATCATGGGAGAAATTCCATGATGTGCTTGTTCACCCTCTGGAAGTATCCATGGTAAATGACAATAAGCACTTATGTTCTCATCTATGGGAGTAGCCATGATGATAGTCACTATGTGACTTGATCCTTATGAAGTAATCCTCCCTAGCTAAGAGGGAGTGTTGATTTTGGTAGCTAGGTCGGATCCCTTCTAGAGACCGACCTAGTCATGAAATGTTGAATGGCCTATCGGCCTTAGCATTTCGAGAACTCAGTTGTGTTATCTAATTAAGGCAGACCCCAATTGGGCGAACTCATTATTCTATGTATCTCAAAATTACAAATAGGTCAGGACCTATTTGAAATGTAATGTATATGTAATTTGGTGCCAAAATTGTTTGAGCAATCTCATATAAATGAAAAGTGACTGGTAGTCACAATACACAACAATCACCTTACCAAATTCTGCTCTGCAAAATCTAATCCATCAGCGATCTACTACAAGCACAGTGAAAGGGCTCCGCCGTTGGTTGAAAGGGTTCCCACATTGTTATATATATATGGTTCAAAATAAGGGTATGATCAAGTGTGGAATATCACCATCACAAGTAAATGAAGAATTGTAGTTAAAGGTGACTAATAAACCCTATTTTGTTACTTACAAAAAAATGGAAACTTGTTGATACATTGTCTATTGTTGCTTGTGCCATTTGATCTATGTTATCTCCCTCTTTAGGTACCCCTCTTACCCTCTTATGTCATTCAACTTTACCCATATTGTTAAGCATCTCCTTTGCTCACATTTGTCACTAAGATTCCTTCCTTATCAAACCTAAGCACCTATTTCACTTGCATTTTTCCACTTAAAGGACTGACTTCTATCCCTAGGCATGATTTTTATCTATCTTGTCACTAAAACTTTGGCATTCATCTTGTAGATGTGCTTGAAAGTTATTTTTAACACTTAATATTGCTTCAATGACTTAGGCACCTTTACTCTTCAACCTTGTTACTTAAAAAATTGTTAGGCACCTCCTATTTGTTAGGAAAGGTGTCTCAACCTTGCCCCTAATGTTAAGAATATAAAAATGTAGCTTTCAGACTATGAAATAGAAAAACTCAATTTCTGGGCTATAAAGTTCATTTTTGGTCAAAATTAAATATTTTGGGTTGTTTGGAATTGCTTCCAAAGATGTCTGGTATGTAGATCTCTTTGCGCTCTACAATTTAAAAAAATGGCCCAAATGACCTCCCAAATCAAAAGGCTTCTAAAAGTTGGGCCTCTCGCATTGGAAATATAAAAAATCTAGGACACATAAAAGAGTTGTAAGAGAGAGTTACACTTGTTGAACAACTTATGACACATCATACGGCATCTTTGAATAGGTAATGGAGCCAAAATGGAGCACCATTTTACTCTATGGACTCATCTTGGGATTTGGGTGTTGGATTTCTAATTAGGGATTTGGATGCCACATTTTGGGTGGTTTTATATCATGGTTTCCTAATTACCATTTGATAGTTTCATGTATTACATCTCCTATTTATTGGACCGTGCTTGAAATGGAGGTTTTGATTGTGAGTTTTGTAGGTTTTGTCATGCTTTTAGAATTCCTCCAAATCTCTAGTTGGTGATACTCTTGTAAAAGATTAGACTCTACAAGTGTATTGTAACATTTGATTATTAAATAATACATTGAGTTGCTCTGGAGTGAGGTTTTTCTCTCAAAAAGGGTTTTCCCCATGTAAACCCTCTTGTTATGGTATATTGTTTTATGTTTTATATGTGTTTCTCTTTCTTGTAATTGTAAAGATCATAAATTTGAACAATGCTCTCCTCTAAGATTAGTGTAGGAAGCATTTCTACATACCTTACTTCCTTTCATTTGGTATTAGAGCCTGATCACCTCAGATTCTAGGTGTTGGGTAGGGTCTTTTTTGTATTAATCTTTGTTTGAGTAGGAGCTTGCGTAGAAGGAGTTTTGATGTTATTATAGAAAGAGATGAAAAACACATTGAGAATAGAAGTGGAGAAGTTTTCTGAAATGAATTTTGAGTTGTGGAAGTTCAAGATGGAGAATATTCTCATAAACTGAGATCTATGGGTTGTAATATCTATAACCAAACCTACATCAATGAAACAAGAAGATTGGGACTTGATGGATAGAAAGGGGAAGGGTCTTGTTAGACTTCGGCAAATCCAGTGTTGCTGAATGTTCATGAAGAGACCACCAATGCAAAGCTTTGGAAGAGGTTGGGAGAGATTTATCAACCTAAATCTTTGGTAAATAAACTCTTCCGTATACCCTTACACTAGAGGATGGTGGATCTATAGCCAACCATATGAATTCCTTCAATATAATAGTTACCATCTGAATTCTGTGGGAGTAAAAATGGAGGAAGATCATTATATGACTTTTCTATGTCCTTTGCTAGATTCATGTGACCACCTTGTTATGGCTATTGGGAGCACTAACACCAAGTTAAAAATGGATGAAGTGGTGGCATCATTACTTTATGAAGAGATGTAAAGAAAGACTTAAAATTTTTCCAAGGACGCCTTAGTTGTTCATGGTAGGCCAAAAGAGAAAGGAAAGAAGAAGGATAAGAAGCAAGACAAGTCTAGATCTAAATCTTGTGGGAGATCCTTGAATCTCTTGGTAAGTCCAAGGCTAAATGTTGAAACTACAAAAAGTCTAGCCATTCTAGAAGAGACTACAAGGAGGAGAAAATAAAAAAGAGAGGTTCTGATGACGAGTTTGAGAAATCCTTCTAGGATGATGGTGATGCATTTTTCATGACCTTAGCTACACATACATTTGAAGGTGCATGGTTGATAGATTCCAATGTCTCTTTCCACGTGACCTCACATTGGGGTTGGTTTACAAAATATGAAGAATATGATGGTGAGAAGGTGTACCTTGGATATGATTCTCATTTGAAGATTGTTGGCCACGGAAGAGTCCTGATTCAATTCCCTGATAGATGAGTGAATGGATCAATGGTGTATTAAATATCCCTGGTTTGACATAAAGATTACTTTCTGTGAGTAAACTTAATGATGTGGGTGTGCAGATTGTTTTCTCAAGTGGAGAGTGCAAGCTAGTGAGGGGCCATGGTGCTTACTAAGGGTGTTCATATTGGAACTCTATTTTAGCTGGATGCATGCACGATTGAGTGCAATAGTTCTTCTATTCCTATAGTGAAGGATCTATAGAGTCTACACCTTCACTATTGGAACCAACAACAAAAAGGAGTGTTGCATCCACTTTTGATAATTGTTCTTTTTGGGTACCTAAGGGTGATCATGCTTTGGAGACTAAGCTACTTGTAGAGAAAACAATGTTATGACACCAGAGGATGGTCACATAGGTGAGAAGGGTCTAAGGACCTTGAAAAATAAAAACCTTGTTGAGGGGTTAAATGATTGTAACCTTGAATTTGATTTTTGTGAGAATTGGTGTATATGGAAAATAAAACCACATTTAGTTTTACTTTAATTCTCATAAATCTTTTGGGGTATTGGATTTGGTGCATTTTGATGTTTTTGGTCATGTTAACATTCATTCAATTTCAAAATCTATATATTATGTTTCTTTCATTGATGATTATAGTAGGACATGGCTACATTTCCTTAGAAGTAAATATGAAGTCTTCAATTATTTTAAAGAGTTTATGGCTCTTGTAGAGAATTAGACTGGTATGAAGATTAAGATTTTGAGGACTGATAATGGTGGTGAGTTTGTTCAACAAATTTTGATAGATTTTATAAGGATCATGGGATAAAAAACATAATACAAATTCGTACACCCCTCAACATAATGGAGTTGCAGAAAGAATGAACAAGACGTTGATGGAGAGGGCTAGGAGTATGCTTAATGGGGCTGGATTGGAACAAACATTTTGGGTAGAAGTGGTTTCCACAACTTGTTACCTAGTTAATATGTATCTTACATCATCTCTTGTTGAGAAGACACCTATGGAGGTGTGGTCGAGCAAAAAGACCTCATTGAGACATCTTCAAGTCTTTGGTTACAAGGCATATGTACATGTGCCTAGCGAGAAGAGGTCAAAGTTAGAGAACATGACTGTAAAATGTATCTTCATTAGCTATGGTGTCAGTGTGAAATGGTACAAGCTTTGGTATCTTTTGGTTGAGAGAGTTTCGTATAGAAGAAGTGTTATCTTTAGAGACGTCAAGCCTTCTTCCACAATATTGCAACTAGAGAAGGATGGAAAGAAGATGTAGTTCAACTAACTCTAAATATTGAGAAGGTTGAACCAAAAACCCACAAAGGACCTTAAGAGGAAGAGAGATTAGATAGTTTAGAGGGTTCCAAAGAAGAGATCTAAAACCTCCACCTTAATTATTGGGGAGGTCCACTTGGCACAGAAAACAACCAGATAGGTATACTCTTCTTGATTGGAGATGTATTTTTGCTTTGATTACTAATTCTTATGAGCCTAGGATAGTGAAGGAGTCTATGGGTATGGATGATGTAGAGTCCTAGAAAGTGGCCATAGATGAGGAGATGGCTATATTGAGGAAAAATGACACATGGGACTTAGTATCTTTTCTTGATGGATGAAAACCTTTCGGATGCAAATGGGTGTCAATCAGTTTAAATGGCAATGTTGATAAGTATAAGGCAAGATTGGTTGCAAAGGGATATTCCTAGGTTGAAAGAATTGATTATGGTGAGATTTTCTCTCTAGTTGCTAAGATGGCATCCATTTGGTTCTTATTATCTATTGTAACAACTTTTGACCTTGAGGTTGAGTAGATGGATGTGAAGACAACTTTCCTTCATGGTGATTTGGAGCAAAAAATTTACATGACACATCTAGAGTACTAAATTGAAAAAGGTAAAGAAAATTTGGTTTGTAAGTTAAAGAAATAATATTATGGTCTTATGTTAGGAAAAGGGTGTTGTACACCTTGCAGAAGAATGAATTATTTTAATTACATGTAAAATAAATATTTGTTTGTGGTGCATTTTCAGTGATGTGTTTATCCACATTAAATATTTATTTGGGTCCACCTATAAATTTGTATGTCACATTGGTTAGATATTTTATGTGTCAGAGACATAGGACAAATATTTAATATTTGTGGTAAATATCTAATTTTGAGGTCAATGGTATTGTGCTCTCATGGTTTAGCCAATACCACTTGATGGTTTTGTGTGAGCTTGATTCTATAAAAGCAAGCACATGTTTAGTGGTTGAGGTTGGCTGTCAGTTGTATTGAGCTCTCCTAAAGAGTGTGTATGTGAAGCATGGCATGGGATGTGTGAATTGCATGGTTACCCATTATGCTTAGACACATGGAGGATGCATTGGAGGTACTTGATGTTTCAGAAGTGCTCATGGAAGCTCTATAAGTGTATTGTAATGGCATTTTCATTGTTGAATAATAAATTGAGTGTGGGTGCTTTTGGAGGCTAGGTTTTTCCCTCATAGAGTGTTTTCCCAGAGTATATAATGTGTTATCTTGTGGTATCTCTTTTTATATTTATTCTGTAAGCTTGCATGCATCATTTTCTCTCATAGGGTTATGTAGGAAATGGTTTGATCAACTTGATTAATTTCCTAACTAATCTTGATCTCTTAGGATGTGGTACCAAAAGTTTGATTCTTTTTTGTTGGGATTGAGATTTTTGAAATCCAAACTGGATCATTGCATTTATTATAAGATGGATAGTGATTATTTCCCTGTTATTACATTATATGTTGATGATATGTTGCTTTTTGGTAATGGTAAGGACATGATTTGTGAATTGAAGTCTCATCTTTTAGTGCAATTTGAGATTAAAGGCTTAGGGGCTACCAGATCCATAGTGGGGATGAAGATCAAGTATGTGAACTCGGTGTTGTAGAGATTCAACATGACAACTTGTAGACCAGTGTGTGTTCCTATTTTGGTGGGGACTAAGTTATCAGTATATAAATGTCTAACTTCTCTTAGTGAGATGTGGGATATGGCCATAGTACCTTATGCTAGTGCTATTGGGAGCTTAATGTATGCTATGGTCTGTCTAGACTAGACATCACCCAGGCAGTGGGAGTCTTGAGACAATTCATGGCTAATCCTAGACAAGTACATTGGGATGTAGTGAAGAGGGTCTTCATATGTTTGCAGGGTACCTTTGAGTACTCCATTTCTTATCATGGTATTGTTGGTTTAGGTCCAAACAACTGAGAGGGGGGGGTGAATCAGTTGTCACACACTTTCAATCTTTTCAACCTTTAATCTTCCTTTGCCACTTGTAATCAATTTAATGATATAAACATTTCAGCATCAATCAATAACATATGAACAAAAAACATAGATAACACATTTGACACGAAGATTTTGATGTGGAAACCCCGTTAAGGGAAAAACCATGGTGGGAGTTAACCCACAAAAATTAATACCCTGTTAAAAGTATTTTTACAAATGGGAATGCACATGCATTCGGGCTCACTGCCCAGAGCTCACTGCTCAAATGGAGGCTCACTGCCTATGGAAATATTACAAGAGAATGACAGAGATTTGAACTGATTAATAGCATCTACTTATGCAAGAATTTTAGTTCCAGTTAAGTACAAAAACTGATCTTACACATTTCATCTTTTCTCTGTTCTTCTTACTGTTTTGCCTTCATTTGCACTTTAGATTTTTGCTCTTCTCACATACGCCTTATTCGCACACACCACACCACTGAATCATCCAATTTCATCAGCTATATATATCCACAATATGATCTACAATCATTCTATCAGTCAGCTTCAACAACACTTAGAACTTTCATGAATGCTCTGCTCTGTCGGCTAGATCTATGCATAACTTAAGGTGCGGACCAGAACTTGCTCTTGAAAATCATCACTCATGTTGGCCATAGTCACTGATCATCATCATTTATCTAACAAACAACTTCCATACATCCAGAATCAAGATCTTCTGCAAGGTCGGCCTGTTCTTCTGTTTGCTCTGACAAACTAGAACTCAATACTCAGAAGCTAATATCTTTTGATTCCATCTCCAGATGACAAAATTCTAGATTTAGAGTGTCTTGACAATTCTTACAACTACCTCAGATGTCTTTCCACCAGATAGATCTGAACCAAGATACCAGACCTTGTCACCTGCTCTGTTCTTGACTGACCAGACTTAGATACATTCTGATTCTGACTTCCAATGTGAACAAATCGTGTTATGCAGATGATTGGGATGATCTTAGTTGCCATCAATGACAACACCTATCATGCCTAGTAGTGTCTCTTGCCAACAGGTATTTCTATAGGAGATGACACTTAGTTAATATTCATAGATTTGTGGATTAAAATTGGGTAGAGGATGTTGATAGAAGGAGATCCACTAGTGGATATGTTTTTACTATGTTTGGTAGTGCAATCAGTTGGATGAGTAAGTGACAAGATGTGTTCTCTTTGTCCACTATAGAAGCAGAGTACATGGCAGCTACTCATGCTTGTAAGGAAGCCATTTGGCTTAAACATTTGTGTTTAGATGTGGGGTTGACTCTAGGAGCTATTATAGTTCTATGTAATAGTTAGAATACCATAGGTCTGGAAAAGAACTTGACCTTTCATGCAAGGATGAAGCATATTAATGTCCAATACCATTTTGTTTGTGACATGGTAGAGGATGGGAGGGTGATGCTAGAGAAAGTTGACACTTTACAAAATGTTGGAGATGCATTGAAGAACCTTGTGAGCACATAACAGTTTAGGTGGTGCTATGAGTCTATGGGCCTCTCAGTCCCTAGAAATTATTTGATAGTGTCGATACTCCTTTTTCTCCTGCAAGGTGTTCAACAATTGAGAGAATGTTAGGAAAGGTGTCTCAACCTTGCCTCTAATGTTAAGAATATAAAAAATGTAGTTTTTAGATTATGAAATAGAAAAACTCAATTTATGGTCTATAGAGTTTGTTTTTAGATAAAATAAATATTTTGGGTTGTTTGGCATCACTTCCATGGATGTCGAGTACATAGATCTCTTTGATCTCTACAACTCAAAAAAAGGGGAGTTATGGCTTGTGGAAGTTGGGCCTCTTGCATTGAAAATGTAAAAACATCTAGGACACATAAAAGAGCTCTAAGAGGAAGTTACACTTGTTGACCAACTTATAATGTGAGTTATGACACAATATAAGGCATTTTTGAATGGAGATAATGGAGCACCCAAGTTGGTGAGTGGATTATGACGAGTTTATGATGGGTGGATGAAATATGCTATTTTTATTATGTGGACTCATCTTGGGATTTGGGTGCTACATTTTGGATGGTTTTTCTCATGGCTTCCTAATTACCATTTGATGGTTTGATGTATTGCATTTCCTATTTATTGGGTTCTTGAAATAGAGGTTTGGATAGTGAGTTTTGTAAGTTTTTCTATGCTACTAAAATTCCTCTAGATCTCTAGTTGGTGATACTCCTGTAAAGGCTTAGACTTTGCAAGTGTATTATAACCTTTGATTATTGACTAATACGTTGAGTTGCTTTAAAGTGTGAGCTTTTTCTTTGAAAGGGTTTTCCCCACGTAAACCCTATTGTTATGGTATTTTTTTTATATTTTGTATGTTTTTGTCTTTCTTGTATTTGTAAAGATCATAAATTTGAACAATACTCTCCTCTAAGATTAGTGTAGGAAGCATTTTCGCATATCTTGCTTCCTTTCACTATTAATGTATTTATCACTTGAACTAACCTTTTACCATCTAGGTGCGCGTAATGCCCATCCATGTCACTTGAATGCTTTTTGACTATTCTAAGCACAATTTTAGGCTACAAATGTCACTCATCCTTTAGACTTAGCACTTAAGACATTTTGTGCATCTAGTCACCTAAAGGGATTCTTTTTAAACTCAAGTGCCTATTTCCTTCATGTTAGCCACTCAAAGTTCAAAAATATAGACCTAAGTGCCTAATTTACTTATTGCTATCACTTACCAACATCCTAGGTACACTTTTAGGTCTTATCACTTAAGTTTATCAAACCTTGTCTTCTAGGAAAGCTTTTTAGCTGCATTCATCACTTAGCACTTAGCTCAAGTGCCTACTTTGGTCATCTTCACTACATAAACCCTTTAATTCTTCTTCTAGGCTTGCCTAAATTCTATTTTTCCCACTTAAGGTTTGTCCATGTAGGCCTAAGCACCTATTTGTGTTACCTTTGCTACTTTAGACATTCATGAAACATCTAGGCACCATTTTGATGTGTCTCCGCTAGTAAAAAGCATGTTTTCACTACTGAAACACACATTTTAGGAACCTATGCCACTTAAAAAAACTCATATTACCTTCTAGGTGCATCATTGTCATGTCTTTGCCACTCAAACTTACCCTTGACACCTTTTTAAACCACTTAACTACTTATCAAACATGTACACACTTATTTGCTTCATGCTTTTCACTTTGAAACATTTTTCTCTTACCTCCACACACCTATTTTTGGTGTTAGTCACTTAAGATTTCAACATCACCTGCCATGACTGATGTAGGAGCTTCAATCATGCTCTAGCTACTTGCATCAACCCGTAGTCCATCTTCTTTCCTCTTATATTGTCCTTCGATGTTTCCTGAACATTCTCATACCTAGCCTAATCAATGGACAAAACAACTTTGAAGAGATCAAGCTTGCTTATGGATAGGGCATTCACAAAGGTGACAAGAACAAAGACAATACTTTTGATTTTCATATTCAATACCTTGATACATGACCTTAGCAAGACATGAGAAAAAAATGTTGAAAAGACAAGTTTCATAGGGGTGTAACATTGTTTTCTTTGTATCAGATGATAAAAATAGAGAAGCCTTACCTCTTTTTTCTAGACCCAAGTTTTCAAGGAAATCTTTATTTGATTGAGAATTATATATATAGCATTCATCTTCTCTATGTGAACCTTTAAGAGTTGCAGAAAATATGTTGTAGGAATGCCTGTTTAACTGATTTATCTTATACCTCTTTAGTTTCTTACATTGTTCTTTAGATTAAATTTAGGACCTTGTAAACATTTTTTACTTTTATCTACCACTTAGGATGATGTAGTTCTCTATTAACATAGATGGTTACAAGTCTAAATTAACCTGGCTTTATAGTCCTAAAAGTGTCTAAACCATTGGTATGGAAATTTCTCTTAAGGAGGCTTTGTAACTTGTTCTTTCTAAATTAGTATGATTAAGATTCTCCTTTTGAGCTATACTCACCAAAATTTACTTTTAATTGTTGAACTAGATGATGTTTAAAGATAACTTCAATCTACCATCAAAAGATTGAAGTTGAATCATCGAAGTGATCATTAGAAATTTTTTCACATTAAGTTTGAGCTACTACTACCATACTTGTTCAAGTATTAGTGCTCACTCTAAGGATATTTGTTTTTATTCAAACTTATTCTAAATTGTGTCATATTCCTACTTAATTGAAACATGCTAGGATCAACATTCCACACTCATTTTTGTATCAATTATTTTATCTTCTTATTTTATTATGCATTGATAATACTTCCTAACCTATGTCATTATCTTCTCTCATATACATACCAACCCATCCATTAAGTCTTAACATAAGATTCAACTCATAAATCGGACCTTTTTTATACCACTAACAAAAACCATTGAAAACTAGTTTCAACCAAAACTGGGTCAAATTTTTTCTTAACATAAAATTCTATTGCAAGTATGTGCTAACTAGTGTTGTCATTGGTGCCAACTGTATCTTCTGATATTGCTATCTGTTGATTGATTGAGTTGTCATGTTAAGAACATTGTCTGAGTATTTTGCTCTGCATTTTCTCTGTATTAAAGACTGGAGTATGAGATTTGGATATGACTTAAAGAAGTGTTTGAAGATGCTAAATCCAGAATTTGGTGGTCTAGATCGCTGTGCAGAAAAAAGTTATATTCACTAGTTTGAAGACTGTGTCTGGCAATGTTTGCAGAGTGACAGGGAGATAGTATTTTGTTCCGCATTTCTCCATAGGTTGGATTTTAGTCTTGCGGTTCTGGACTTAAGCTTACAAGGTCCTTAGTTATCTTCATTCCAAAGTATTTGTGATTTGGTGCTCCAGAAAGCAAGTTATTAGTTAGTAGAGTTTGACATTGTCCATTGAGAAGCAGTCTGTGATGTATCTTTGAGTGATATTTGTTGTCTTCAAGTGAGATCTATTGCGGTTGGATTTGTTGGCTCCCAAGTGATTCTATGTTGTTCATGGATGTCTCCAAAAAGTATTGAAGGTGTGTGCTTGATCCAAAAGCTACAATGAAGTTCTTGGAAGCATGTATCTAAGTGTTCTTGATGTGTGCACTAGTTCTGGCCGACCTGGTTAGTTACACTTGTTGTAGAGGTGATTCATGGATTGTAGAAGCATGTCCAAGCATGTGAAGATGTATTTGGGCCTGAGCTAAGCCATGAAGTGTTCCTCTTTCATTCATTTGCTCCGCAAGTTTATTTAGGTCTAGTCCTAATTTGATTTATGTATGTATGCCGACCTTGGAGATAGTTCCAATGGTTGTAGAATGTAATGCCGACCTTGATGTACATTCCAAGGTTGATGATAGGTATAAATGTATGTAATGAATTCGTGAGTGAGTGATGTAGATGCAAAGATAAAGTGTGAAGTGTAAAAGCAGAGCAGAGCAGAGGAGATATATTGTGCTTCAATGGAACTAAAATCAGGCATGTTGTAGATGCTACTATATTAGTTCATGGCAGTGAGCTACCCCTAGCAATGAGCCATCCCCGACAGTGAGCCAACCCTCAGTAGTGATCCACCCTTTTGGCAGTGAGCCTTTCATTTGGGCAGTCAGCCTCTTTTGTTATTTGGTATTGTTACTACATTATATTGTGAGCTAACACTCACCGTGGTTTTTCCCTATTTAGGGTTTTCCATGTAAAAATATGGTGTTCATGTGTGTATGGTGTTGATGTGTTTATGTTTTGATTCTTCTAGTCATGTTTAATCTTCATAACAGAATAAGGAGTTAAATTAAGTGAATGTGAAAGTGATTTTGTTCAAAGAAGTTAAAGTTTTGATATAACTGATTCACCCACCCTCTCAGTTGTCTTGTGTTTTTTAAAAAATTCAACTCATAAATATGGCCTCTTTTATGCCACTAACAAAAACCTTGAAAACTAGTTTCAACGAAAATTGGGTCAATTTTTTTCTAATAACATGGCATGATAAAAATAACGCACATGGCAAACAACAATTGGTCGTGTCACAATAACGTTAAGAAATCCCATCCCACGAGCATTAACACCTATTTGGGGTGTTCACCTCCTTATCATGTCTTTCAGATGCATAACAACCCTTTCCATTAGTTAAGAACAATAAAACCAATTCATATACAGGGTCTCCTTTATGCCACTAACTAAAATTGGATTACAAAGCTTCTAATCATGCCACAACAATGTTAAGAAATTCTATTCAATGAGCCCTAACATCTTTATGAGGTGTTTATCACCATACATCATGTATAACAAAATGGTGTTGGATAGGTAGAGCAAGGCTGTGCTTAACATTCATATGGGTATGCTACTAGGGAGCAAGCTTCCCAGGAAGATAAATAAGCTTGTGCATGTCAAATAGTCTTTATAATGTTATGAGGGCTCTAAGCATCCATCGAGCTTCTATTGCACTTGATAATAAAACTACCTACGATAGAAATTACTTACCTAGAAGGAATACCCAATGCCCAAGCCAAGACATGGAAGAGTTTACTATTCCTTAGAAGCTGCAACCAAACATAAAGTTTGATGCCTGCAGAGCTACAATCTACAACAAAAACCACTTACCTAGGTGGAATTCTTAATACCTGCAGAGCTCTAAAAGATTATTATTCACTATTCCTTGCAAGCCCATAAATATCTATCTAGGTGCCACAAATTGTTGAGAAAGAGACAATCACTTCTACTTATTGCTATTGATAGAGCATGATAATGAATCATGTTCGACCTTCCATGTATCAACTCTTCCTCCACAACAATATCTCCAACATTCATTTAAAGAAAAAAAATAGTGCCGAGCCATTTCTACCTCCTAGATATCCAAAGATGGCCAGTCTCTTAAGAGTGTAGTTTCTTATATCATTAGTGTAGTGCAATTTTATGGTTAATTTACCCTAAGTTGTGCTTTATGATTTTATTACATGGTTATAAGAGTCTCTTAAGTATTTATTTAAGCAATAGAACTCTTAGGCCTTCCAACATCTAACAACTATGTTAGGAGACCATGCATAACATACATCATGCTGCTAAGAAAAACATATAAAAAGCATCCATCTATGAAAGAAACAAGAGTTGAGAGTGGATTTCCCTTGTTGCATTTTGGCTATTAGCACTTACAAAAGGGGGAGGAAGCCAGCCTTTGCTTATTGCATGTAGATCAAATGTACAAAGAGTGAGGCTCCACGGTTCATTGCATAATCATAAGCAACAACAGGTTCCCAAGTCATAACACTATTTACAAATATAACATACAAGAGGGCAGCCTTTAAGCTGAGAAAGGTGCACACACACCAAGTGATTTACCGAGTTAAAATAACTTTTCAATTTGCTCTACAATGATTTTTTTCATTCAAAAAATAATAATTGAAATGCAACTTCCAAAAGTCGTCACTCCTTTAAAAAAACATTAAAGTTTAATCTTCAAAATGGTGGTGCATACAATGAATGAGTTGACAGAGCCCTCCACATAGGAGCTACATGATAGCAATCTTCATTTGCACCCAAAAAAACATTTCTCTGCAAAACATTACAAGAACATGGCAGCATTTTTCTGCAATGCCTCCACACTCTGTGAATGCTTCCGTACTCTGTGAACGCTTCCATAGGGCAGGTAAAAGACAAGCAGGATGCACAATACCAAGAAATACTGAGAGCAGACTAGGTTTTTCTTTGTTTATTCTGTTATAGCATCTTCATCTTCACCATTAGAGATTGGTATGTCTTTAGTAAGATATTAGTGTCTCTCTGGTTTTGAATTTCCTTTGTATTGCTGATTGTTAATGTGGGGAACCATTCCACGCATAAATAATGTGCCAGTTGTTTAAGTCTTTTTGTTAATGGCCTCAGTTTTTTGAGTTTCATAATTTTTATTATTAGTGCTTGGTTTATCTTTAGTAGTGGCACCACTTAGTTTTGGAGAATTTTTAGTTGAATAGTTGTCTACAATCCCTTCATGCATTAGCTCAAATCCTTTCCTGTTTGCATATTTTTGCATTTGTATCAGTTTGACGGAGTTTCTTGTTGCCGTTGTAGTAGGGTTTAAGTATTTTCTTGAGGGTTTTGTAGGCAAAGGTATTTGCAAGTGTGTAATTGTTCTTGAAAAGTCTGAATTCTTGACATTCAAGTGATTCTTGGAGTTTTTTTGGGTTTTCAAGTAGGCTTGTAATAATTACAAACTGGCACTTTTGGAGATTTTTTAATTGAATATGTATTTGCAATCCTTGATTTCCCAACACCTCAACTCAACTTTCATAGTCTTATATTCATTTGCAACAGTGTTACTATAGTTTAAGTAACCACTTTGACTTTGCCTACAAGACCCTTATGAATTAGCTCAAATCTTTTTCTGCATGCATATTTTTCCATTCCTATCAGCTTGTTAGAGTTTCTTGTCGATGTTGCACAAAGGTTTAACTATTTACCCAAGGGTTTTTTAGGCAAGGCATTCGTAGGGCTGCTACTCTTCCCTAAAATCTTGATTCTTAACATTGAAGTGATTCTCGGGGTTTTAGGGTATTCAAGTATAGTCTTGTGATAACTATAAACTTGCATGAACTCCCTGCTTTTCTAATCCATCACGTAAGTTCAGAAAGAGTGATGAAGTGGACTTTAATTGGGTTCACCACAAGACGAACACCTCCATGTTAACAGAGTTAAAAATAAATTTTTCAATTTGCTTGTGGGTTTTGCAGGCAAAGGCATTTGTAAGGGTGTTATTATTCTCTTAAATTCTAGATTCTTGACATTAAAGTAATTCTTAGGATTTTGGGGTTTTCAAGTAGTCTTGTAATAACTTCAAACTTGCATGAACTCCTCGCTTTTTTGATTTGTTATACATTGGCAAACTTTCAGGCTTTTGAAGTAGTTATGTAGCAACTGCAAAATTGCATGAATATTTTAGTTCTTTTCTTTCTTATAACTTGGTGGACTTTAGGGATTTGATTGTAGCCTTGCAAAACTACAAGATTGCTTGAAAAGTTTAGATTCCCACTAAATAAGAGTTTGTCAAGTTTTCAGGTATTTGATGTAGTTGCATTCCCTAATGCCACCTCCATCTTCTTCCAATTTATCTTCATGCTCATTGTCATCTCTTCCAAATTGGGGTAGAAACCCCATCATGCAAACTTAAGACTAAATCCTCATTGCAAAAGATTATTAGGCTTTTCAGCTTTACATCAATTTTTGTCATTGGTTTGCGTAATTGGGGTTTTCATTAAGGTTTGCACCAGTAGCTATGAGTTGTGCCTTCACACCTCAAAAGGTCGATGCCTTTGTAAATATGAATTAGGGTTTTTACTTGTATTCCCATCTTAAAAATCCATTTACACGATGTTGTCAAGGAACCGAGGGTTTCACGCACATATACACAAGTGGGAAAAGGTGCAAATGAATGAAAAACTTAGGGCTGATCATATAAGTTATTGGGATTTTGGGCTTGGTATGCACTTTTGTACCAGTGCAAAAATGTTCAAAAGGTCTAATAGCTTAGGCCAAATTAGGGTTTTGGACAAAACATGCACAAAATAAAATAGTGTGAATTGGTTAAAAAAGCATAATGACTTGAGTTATTTTGAGGTTTTAGGCTTTGTTTGCACTTTTCACTTTTACAAGCAAATCTTGATTCCCTATTATGCTTTATCACTTCTCCTTTTGATGTGCTTTCGAGGTTCGCCTACACCTTTGCACAAAGTGCAAATGTGCTTGGAAACCTTGATTTCATGACAAGCAACTTTTATGACTTTACATAAACATTTTTGGATAATTTAAAACAAGCAATTTAAGTTTGTATTAACTATCTACTCGCATTTAATTTCTCTAGCATTGCCTGAACTCCCCATAATTTTTTCAAAAAATTAAACAATATATTGCATTCTAATAATAAATATAATATTTCTATAATCCATGTTATTGAAATCATGAATGCTTCTAGATGTAGTTGCATCCAAAAGCATTCATGATTTCAATATTATAGTCTGCTCATCTCTTACCTACTCTATTTTAGTTCCTATAATGTTTTCTATGGAATGCCTTTTTTGGGTGCAAATGATGACCATAATGCATGCATCTCATATGCATACGCTCTGCCAATTCGTATGTAGTACACATTGCCATTTTGAAGATGAATTTTTAATGATCTTTTGGGAGTATTGGCTTGTGAAAGTTGCATTAAAAATATTATTTTTGGGAATGGAAACGGAACCAATAGGTAAATTGAAAAAATATTTTTAATTCTATTAACTTGGAGGTGTTCAGTTGTGGCTTGCCCAATCAAAGTCCATGTCACTATCCTTTGTGGACTTATGTGATGTATAAGTTCATGGTTTCTTTTAAGAGAACAACTATGTTATAAATTACTTTTGGATTAAAGTAATCACTAATTATCACTGATTATCAATAGAAGTATGTATCATATATTAAAAATAGATTTATATGGTTGTATTTTAGTATCGTTCATGATATCATAAGAAGACTGGAAAAAAGAATCTCGCACTCTAAGTCATGATATGATTTAGGGTACTGCATTTCTAGGCCATCGAATGTTTTTCCACATATTTTAATTGATGGTTTGGAAATGATAGTGCCTTAAATTGGATCATGCTTAATAAAAAATCTAGATCTTAGTTGGAATCAACATCAATTGCATTGGGGCATACAAATTGTGAGTTACAAGGGAAGTTCAACATAACTATTTCTTTTGTTATATTTGAATAATATTTTTGTTTGATACTAATTGTTTTATTCTTTTACATTCTAGGATTTAAGTGCTATAATTAATGGACAATGATGTTAAGTGTGGAGTGTTTACTTTGAAGGGTTTAGTGGATAATGGTGTCATACTTTTGTAAGTCCTTGTAATATTATTCAAAAAGTTCTTAACTCTGTTAACTTGTGCGGATTCACTTGTGATATGCTCAATCAAAGTCCACATCATATTTAATTACATGTTTTAATTGATTTGGCAACAACGAACTAATTTCTTTGGAAGCTACAATAATACAAATTACACTGACATACGTTAATTGATTTGGCACTTGTGTAATCACCTTATCAAATTATTTGACCCTCTAATTCATTATTTTTGGTGCTCATTTTCATTTTTGTTCTTGCGTAAGATAAGGTGTTTTTTTAGTTTGAGAAATCTTTGTATTGATATTCTATATTGTTTTGATTAAGATAAAGAGGTTTTGAAAGGGGCCCCACCCTTTTATAGAAGAACAACCCTCAAGCACATGAAATGAGTCCTATGAGGTGTGGGACGATAAAAAGGAACAACATAATAGAAACAATAGAAACCAAAAGGAACAACAAAAGGATAGCCCTCAGACAAAAAAAGCACAAAGAAAGAACAACTAGCCCTACTCGACTAGCATCTTTAGTCTAGAAGTTGCTTTCCATTCCATGGCCATAAAATTTACCTAGTCCTCAAAGGAAACATCAAGAGTATCATCATCAATATCAATGACCTTATCCTTCTCAGTAGCAACCACCTTAGCACGTGTCCTCTTAGCAGGGCCTTCTCCAATGGTAGGGCCTTCTTCAACAATTTTTAGTTTCCTCTTCTACAACTCATTTTGTAGAATGAAAAGATTAGTGGTTAAGTTCTTGATTGTATTTTTACTAAAGGAGACAATCTCGTTCATTTTTTTTGAAATTTCCTCGTACTTCTCCATAAAAATCAATCATTCCTCCATACTATCCCACCCTTTATTGTCAACATTAAGACCAAAGGAACCCAAATCAAGGTCATCACCTTCTTTAGCACCACTATCCTTACCCAATCTTTTGTTATCCTCGAGCCCCTTAGGGGTCTTGCTAATGGAGTTCATCTAAACAATGGGCTCCTTCAAGATCCTATTCTGCTGATATTTCTATATTGTTACAACAAGAAGTAAAGGATGTTAATTGTTTCAAAATTTTTAATTATTTTGAGTTTTACATTTAAAAATCATAACACTTGATTTTTATATGGAAATTGAAAACTATTATGAGTTCAAGCAAGGCTAGAGAAATTAAATGCAAGTAGATAATTAATACATACATATGAATTATAGTTACTCATGTATGTAATTGATTTGGTACCCACCTTAATTCTATTTAATGTTTTACTCACCTTATAGTATGAGGAAAAGTTTGACCCTTTATCCCAACTTTAGTGTTACGATAGATCCAAAGCTTTTGGGGAAATCTAGGGTAAAGGTTTGAACTATGCCTTGTACTCCTTTGGGAATTATTATAATGTTGGAATCATCCAACCAGTCAAGCTATTGGGGTTTTCTACTCACTGGCATGTTATTGCCTATGGTTCCCATAAGCTTGCTACGCCCCAAAACTTGCTAAGTCCTAAGTATTAGGATTTTCTATTACTTAAGCACCCCAATCTCTTCCATCTAAACCCTAATTGAATTACTTAAACCCAACATGAAATTTGAGTTTCAATGGGTTACTTACCCTTCCAAACTTGATTTCAAGTATGCAAATGAGAAAAGGACTCAATAGAGAATATAAAAATAAATTAGGGATTAGGTGGAAGAGATTAGGTTAGATTGAAATGTTCTCAGGAGCTTGGGGCTAATGAAAAAGGTGCCAAAGCAGGTTAAAGTCCTGACTAATTAGAGTATGATGAGTTTTGGGTGTTTTTAGGAACCTTTGCACAAAAAATGAATGGTGCTTAAGTGATAGAAAAGTCTGATGACTTAGGACTTTAAGGCTTAAGTAATTTTGAACCTTCCAAATTCTAATACTATGGGCATCATTTCTATTAAAGATGTACTTTACTTCTTTTATTTTTCTATGAATGTTATACACATCATCATGAGACAAGAAATCATCTGATTTACTTTTCTTATTGCCCCTTCAATACTGTCATCTTCTCATGGACCATTTCATGATTAAATTTGAACATTACCCAAGATGGGGAAGGGTAGTAGGTCTAGACTTAAAACAACTTAGATGTGGTTGTCAATGCAACTTTAGTGTCTACATTCTTGTGAAAAGAAGTAAATTTGTAATAATTACATACTCTCACATGGATCATGTGGATACAAATTGTTGTACATGTCATGGTTAACAAAATGAAGAATTTGGGGGGACCCAATCTTATTACACACCACATATTAGCCAAGAGTTGGTAGAGTGGGTGAAGAAGTTGCTACTATTGGGAGTGTCACTAGATGTTGTGCATAAAAATCATCATGATATGGTTTATGAGAAGTTGAACTTGTTTAATGGGCAAAGTAAATGAGATGAGTTCTTTTCTAGTGATGATGTGTACAACATTTAAAGAAAAATAAAAGAACCAGAGTACATCTTTAATAGAAATGATGCCACAATGTAAGAATTTGGAAGGATCGAAATCACTTAAGTCTTAAGTCCTAAATCATCAATATTTTCTAGATCTTTTAAGTATTGTTCATCTTTTGTGCAAATTTCCCTAGAAACCCCTAAACCTGACATACTCTAATTAGTCAAGATTTTAACTTACGTTAGCACCTTTTCATTATGGCATGAGGGTTCTTAATATCCCCAACAATATAGAGATCTAAAACTTGGTCCACTCTTAGTGTTGTTGCATATTAAGGCATTTTCATTTGTTCCTCTCTCCATTTGGGGAGTGTATTTATTGTTATCTCTCTCTAGGAAACATATTTTGAAATGTGTTCGAGATAGCTTCTTCTCTACCTACAATTGTACATGGACATGAAATTGGTGTATTGGATTGTATTTGCAACCATGGCAATGGGATATTGATTGTCTTGTGGCCCCAAACAACTTTTTTTATTCACTATTTATATTGAATTAAATCAAAATGGTGAAGATTTTTTAACTCACTCAAAATAGTTTTAGTGTTCAACATTAGCAATAATATTGTCCATAGACAAGTAGGTGTTGTTTCATTCTATAAGAAGGGCTAGGGGAGATTTACACATTTACCCTTTAAAATATTTTGCAACAAGTTAAAACTTCTTGATAGATGTAACAGTCATTGATATGTGGTGTATTATTGTATATAAAGTGTCATGTTTGAGATACACTTATAAAGACAATATGAATATAAAAATATACATCATCTATGAATATGAATAAATGATAAATGCAGATATGCATGTAATCATTTTTTGCTCAACTGCAAATTTGATATTCATGGTTTCAACATAAAAATTATGATAAGTGGTATCATAATTTTTATCTACAATTGAAGGATAATTGTGACTGTGCATTTACAAGAATGTTTACAACCAAATTAAGCAACAAAACAATGTAAGACACGACATTCTCTAAATGTTTCTTATTTTTTTAAATTTCTTTCTATAGCTATGAAAAGTAGGATTGTTAAAAAAATCAATTCAATCATGTTGTGTGGAGGTAGAAGCTCCCAAGTAAGTATTATAACAAATGGAAATTTGGATAACATGAGAAAATTGAAATATAATCATTGTCAAGATGATGGATATTTTGATATTCCTATTATGTTTATAAGTGTATCTTAAACATGACACTTTACATTCAATAATATACTAGACACAACAATGAATATCACCGTGAGTTTTAATTTGGTAAAAAATATTTTAAAAGGTAAATGCATCTTCCATGGCCATTTTTATAACATAAGAAGAAAAGAAGAATGAAACAACACCTACTTATCTGTGGATAATATTATTGCTAATCTTGAACTTTAAAACTATTTTTGAGTGAGAGTAAAGAAATTCTTCACCATTCCAATTTCATTCAATCTAAATAGTGAAAAAACAAGTTGTTTGGGGCCACAAGATAATTAGGTTCTCATAAACATGGTTGAAAATCCAATACAACAATTTTGTGTCCATGTACAATTGTAGGTAGAGAAGAAGTGATCTCAAACTTATTTTAAAATAATTTTCTTGGAGAGATAGGGATAACAACAAATACACTCCCTAAATGGAGAGAGGGACAAATGAAAATGCCTTCATATGCAACAACACTAAGAGTGGACTAGGATTTAGAACTAAATATTGTTAGGGATATTAAGCAGCCCCACACCATAATGGAAAAAGGTGCTAAAGTGGGTTAAAATCTTGACTAATTAGAGCATGTAGGATTTTTTAGGATTTCTAGGGACCTTTGTACAAAAGATGAACAACGCTTAAGTGATAGAAAAGCCCAATGACTTAGGACTTAAGTGATTTTGACCCAAATTCTTACACTATGGCATCATTTCTATTAAAGATGTACTCTTGGCTACTATGTTATGCATGATAAGATTGGGTACCCTAAAATTCTTCATTTTGTTGACCAAGACATGCACGACAATTTTTGTTCATGTGATCCATGTGAGAATATTTAATCATTACAAATTCACTTCTTTTCATGAGAATGTAGACATTAAAGTTGCATTCACAACCACATCTGAGGTGTTTAAGTCTAGGCCAACTACCCTTCCTCATTTTGGGAACCTATGACTTTGATTATGAAATGGTCCATGAGAAGCTAACCTTTTAAAGTAAACGATATGATTTCTTGTCTCATGATGATGATGTGTATTATAGTTAGAAAAACAAAATAAGTACATATTTAATAGAAATGATGGCATAGTGTAAGAATTTTTGAAGGATTAAATTCACTTAAGTCCCAAGTCCTAAGTCATTGGACTATTCTATCACTTAAGCACTAGTCACCTTTTGTGCAAAGCTCCCTAGAAACCTTGAAAACCAGTCATACCCTAATTAGTTAGGCTTTTAACCCACTTTAGCACATTTTTCATTATGGTGTGAAGGTGCTTAATTCCCCAACAACATTGAGCTCTAAAACCTAGTCTGCTCTTAGTGTTGCTACATACAAAGGCATTTTCATTTGTTCCTCTCTCCATTTGGGAAGTGTATTTGTTGTTAGCTCTCTCTCTAGAAAAAATATTATGAAATGAGTCTAAGATTGCTTCTTCTCTACCTCCAATTATACATGGACATGGAATTGGTGTATTGGCTTTGCGACCATGTCAATGGGAGCTAGATTGTCTTGTGGCCTCAAACAACTTAGTTTATTCACTATTGAGATTGAATGAAATTATTTAATGGTGAAGAATTTATTTACTATCACTCAACATAGTTTTATGGTTCAAGATTAGCAATAATATTAAATCCACAAATAAGTTGGTGTTATTTCATTCTTCTTCTTTGCTTATGTTATAAAAAGGGCAAGGGAAGATTTATGCATTCACCTTTTAGAATGTTTTGTAGCAAATTACAACTGCTTGAAAGATGTAATATTCATTGATTTGTAGTGTATTATTGTATATAAAGTTTCATGTTTGAGATACACTTAGAAATACAATAAGAATATCAAATACCCATCATCTATCAATATGAATAAATGATAAGTGTAGACATGAATGTAATATTTTTTTTCTCAAATGCAGATTTGTTGTTCATGGTTTCAACATAAAAATTATGATAAGTGGTACCTTATTTTTGTCTAGAATTGAAGGATACTTGCAATTATGCATCTACATACATTTTCACATCCAAATTAAGCAACACAAAAATGTAAGACATGACTTTCTCTTGCATTTAAAATTGTATGTTTCTAAGTTGTGTAAAATTTCTTTACATAGTGTGATAAGTAGGATTATTAAAAAATCAATTCAATCATATCATGTGGAGGTGGAAGCTCCCAAGTACAAGTATTATAATCAATGAAATTTTGGATAGCATGAGAAAACTGAAATAGAAACAAATTATGAAAACTAATCAAAATTTTTTTCCAATTTGTTTATTGATACATTTTTTGTAATTATGAATTTAACTTAAACAATGTAACTTTTAATTTATTAAATTTTAATTGCATAATTGTAGTTGAACACATAATTGAAGTAGTTTACATGTAGTGCAACAAAATCTTGTATTTGAGACGATGTTGATAAAACAACACACCATGATGACGTTGGAAAACAAACTAGTGAGGAAAGTTACTCCAAAAATGATTTTAAAGACGTTGACTATGAAGGGAGAGATGATAACAAAGATGAAGATTGGATGGGTGGCTCAAACTTTGATGTGCCCCTTAGAAGTGATGAAGCATGACTAGTAAATAATTTAATTTACTCTTTATTACATATGTTGTTTTTTCATTTATATTCAAATAGTTTTTCGTGTATGCCTTTTCTAATTATTATATCATGATGTCTTTGATTAATGGTTATTAATGAGAACTTGCAGAAGTATGTAATTATTAAAGAAATTAGGAAGAAGGATAGATACAAATGCATGGTTTCTCCCTGTTGTAACTATGAAAGTACGGGCTCAGTTATGTGACATTTAAAAGATATGAATGAGTACCATTGTAAGGATCACAATGGGATCCTTCCCATACAAATATGTAAGCTAGGTAAAGAGCGTATATGAAAATATCAAAAGAAAAGTAAAGTTTCCTTGAGAAAGATGGTTGGGAAGAGAAGGATTGAGTGACACATGAAAAATGCAAAATGTGTCTATTGATATAGGTTGTTTAAAAAAAATTGTGTTAAAGAAAATGTAGATAATCCATCATTACTTAACCAACATTATAAAGAGAAAATATTTGCTCTCCTTGATGAATACGATAAACTAGAAAACATGGAAAAAAGGAGGCAAGAATCACTTGCAATAATGCAATACAAATTGGATTTGACAAAGACTAGTGCCAATCTATCTAAAATCAACCAAAAAACTATAAGGTACTTTATGTTCTTCATAAAAAAAATTTAATTTCAAATTAATTTTATACTGTATCATACTAAATGTGTGAGAATAAGAGCTTATCTCCAAAAGGTATCAACATATTTGCAAGATCCTACATTTTTTAAAATTATATTTCAAGATTATTATGTGAAGATGAAAAAGATTTATGAATTTATTTATCATATCCTTATTATATAGGAAAAACAAGAAGAAGAGGCATGAGATGGTGCAAGGAAAAAAAATTAGTGATGATGTAAATAGTCAAGAGGGTCATGATGTCGCCAATGAAGAACAGGTTCATGATGGTGCCAATAGAGAAGAAGTTCATGATAGTGTCAATGAGCTAGAATTACGCAAGGACATCAATGAACAAAATATTCGACATGACATGACACCACTTTTGATTCAACCTCTTTCTATTCAACATTTAAAAAATAGAAAGAAAAAATGTTGTATATGTTGGCCAAGTTGATGAGGTAGTGTTAACACTTGATAAAGGTCAATATGCATACTTGTTTGGCCATGAGGTATGCATTGGTATTGGTTTGATTTTTCCCCCAAAAGATTAGAACTAGATGTTATGGCCAAAGAACACCAAAAGGTTGCACAATGATAGCTACAAAGGAATCATTATTCTTTGATCAATGCTACCTTATCCTAGCAAAATTGGAAAAGTCTTGGGTGATGCATTGAATAAACATGTTATTTGAAATATTCAAAATATTTTATGTAAGAGAACATGATAACAAAGATTTAACTATGTTGGGTGAATATTTTTTCATCAACTAACTGAAGACAAAATGGTTATATCAACCACAGTGTAATGAGATTAAATCTCTCCTCTCAGAAAGGGGAAGCTCCCTTCTTATTGCTAACTAATATCAACACGTAACTAACTTTATTTACACTAAAAACTATCCTTGGGGTGATTCCATAACATCCTATTCTCTTATTTCAGAATAGATGTTTACAATTCAAGATAACAATCCCACAAAGCTTATAATATGCAAAGAACTACAAATTACTAACTTCGAGCAATAATGACCAATATCCAATTAAGTTATACAAAAGAATAACTAAATGATACCAGCATGTGTTAATCACCATGAAACCCACAAAAACACAAAGTTTTTTATTGCTTCTTATGCCAATTGAAAATGAAAGATTTCAGAGTAGAGTGGAGCCCAAAGTCTTCACTATACGCCGAGATAAGATAACACAATCACGAACAATAACTTGCAGCCCAAATTATTCAAGTTACTTCTCATTTACCAACATAAACACAAATCCCAAAGATAATGTCACAACACAAAGGACCTACAAGATTAGATTTGAATCACCTTCTAAACACTTGAGTTCCACGCTCACAATTCAACCACACATACAAGATAATGTAATAGAAAGGACATAAGAACAATTCGCCAACTTGCTTTATTTATATTGATTGAAAACTAATTTACAAAATAAGCTCAAAGTCTCAAATTGCTCTTCAAACTGGTAGTGCTTTGCTTCAATAGATAAAAGATTTTTAATACAAAAGAATTCCCTCATATATATAGAGGATAGTTGAGAGGTATTCTAGGAAAAGTAAACCTAAATTTGACTTATTCAACAAAAGAGTCCACATTGATTTAGGACTACTCTATTTTTACATGTAATTACATATTTGAAAATAGCATGGAAAATGTCTAGAACCAATTACATAAAGCATGAAAATACTTAAAATAAAACTAAGGCACATTTAGCTTTCTCCACTGTCTTTCTCCATGAAATCTTCATACTTGTTCATGACTGATTGTACTTCATCAGTATCTAATCCTGAAGTATGTTTAAAGATAGCAAGGGCACTTGTTATTGAATCCTTGTTGAAATGCAGATGTGAAAATCTCAAAATGTGTGCACAAGAAACTACAATACAAAGTTCATGGTTTTGCAGTGTTAGAAAAACTTGCATGATTGGAAATTGTAGTAGTGAGGGAAATATGAGAAATTGTATGAGCTTGGAGGGCTTAGGCATGTTGAAGGCAAAAAATGGAGCAAAAGTGAGCAATTGGGCAAAATGGAAAAATTTCCCAGAGTTAGCGAAATTTTGCAAAATTTGGGTGTAATGTCGCTAAAATTTAGTGACCCTACATGTGGAAGGGTATTCCAAGTTTTGTGCAAAATTGACAAATTTTTCTGACCTTGCAACTTTGATTTTCCTTTAAAATGCAAAGTTGATAAAAAATGCCGATCTTACATCTCCTAAAAAATCCAAACTCTGGAAAGTGAAAATTTACAACTTGATTTGTTTCGCAAATTCCAACAAACCAACAAAGACTGACACTCAGAAGGACGTTCTGAGGCTAAGGAATCACGCATGAGGACAAATGTGATTTGCCACATTTTGCGTGCTTAGAGTGTGTGGGCTACAAAATGGATAGGTTTCGTAGGGGTTATCCCACAAATTGAGCATAGCTAAATTTGAGGATAACATCTAGCTCTAACTGGGGAACTTCCTTCGATCAGCCTTTGAAATGATTGAAGGGAGAAGAATTCCAGCCTCTAAGTGCCTTTATCCAACCATTGGGCTATAGAGTCAGGCGACAAAACAAAAATAGACAAAAAGACTTAAAAAGAAAAAGATGCAAAACTATACAAGTATTAACAAACTTATCTGTTGCTTCACTTTGAGAAAAGCTTCAAATGTTGTCTATTGTGAGGCAACAAAAAAGGTGTTCCATCTTTTTTTTTTATGAGCAACATTTCCCAATGCCATCTTGGGATCTTCTTTTATGCCCAGATTGAATTGCTCAACTTCTGCTGATGAGTTTGGTCCCAACTGTCGTTGCCATTTGATAAAGCGATCATGCTTATCAAAAAGTTTCTTCAGAGAAACTACTCCTTTGGAAATCTTATTTCCTTGTAGCTCCAAAATTTCTTCGCTTGAAGAGGATAATTCATCTATTTCTAGACCTTCATTTGAAGCATTATCCAATGACTCAAGATCTTCATTAGTGGTCAAGAAATAAGTACCCATACTGGAAAACTCAAAAAGAATATGAGCTTTTGGATCCTCAGATTTTGTCACTATGTACTTGGACTCTCTTTCTGGAAGAAGCTTTTGCATAATACCTTTGACAGGTATTCTAGCTTCAGACCAATCCATATTGTTTTCCCCACCTACATCCTTATAGAAATTTAGTCCTGGAGTAATATCCCATATGAGGTTGGGACATCAGCTACCAAGACTATCATTTTGATCCTCTTTTCGAGGAAAGTGGCGAATACAAACTGAGCATCCTTAATTTTCCCTATGAGAGGCACTTGCTTTGTCTCCATAGAAAAGCAATGGCCAAAAGTTTTTGTTAATGTTAACCCCAAAGCATTGGCTACTTTGGCGGGCATCACTTTATCAGAAGCACCTGAGTCTATGAAACAATTGTTGAGTTTATGGCCATTAACAAGTAAGGAGACTTAAAATGGTTCTATTTTTCTTGTAACAGAGGAAGGAGTGGAAACTAGGTTGCTCTGAGTAGGTCTTTCTTTAGGAGCAACACGGGCAGCCTTGGAAAAATTTTGGCCTTTAGGGGCAACTTTACTTCTGACAAATTTAGCTAATCTATCAAATTGGCTTGAATCTATTTGATAAAGCATAAGCATCTGCTGCTGGCTTGAATCTAGCTTTGAACTAGGTTCGAAGTGTTGCCCAACTAGTGATAGTTCCTGATGCAAGGTGATAAAACCAATCATTTGCAACACCTTGGAGTGTTTCTACAAATAATCTGACAGAAACATCTTCATATTCCACCACAAGAACTCCACATGCAATGTAGAATGCAGCAATATGCTCATTAGGATGTTGCTTACCGTCACCATAAAACTTGGGAAATTTCTTACGAGAACTCTGAGGTAATTCATGTAGTGGTTGAACCAAATTTAGTGGCTCAAAGGCATTACCCCATGGACCTTGAAAGGCCATTCTTCCTTGATTGAATGGAGGAATAACAAACCTATGAACTGTTGTGGTAGGTAGAACTCTATGAGCACTGAAAGCTTCACTCTGTTAGTGGGAGGAAAACTCCGTGTACGCTGAAGAGGTGATCTCGTGAGTGCATTCAGAAGATTGAAGTTATTGTGTTGCTGAAATTCAAAAATAGGATCTATAAATCCTTGAGCTCTTTCGCTTCATCTGCCAGAGTGCAATTGTAACAAACAATAAATCAGCAATACATAACTTATTACAAACAAAGAGGTGATATACTTCAACCAAAGGCAAGAGGCTCTTGATTGCACGTTCGTTCCCTAGTACAGTTGCCAAAAACTGTTGGGTGAATATTTTGTCGTCAACTAATTGAAGACAAAATGGTTATATCAACCACAGTGTAATGAGATTAAATCTCTCCTCTTAGAAAGAGGAGGTTCCCTTCTTATTGCTAACTAATATCAACTAGTAACTAACTTAGAGACTTATTTACACTAAAAACTATCCTTGGGGTGATTCCATATCATCCTATTCTCTTATTTCAGAATAGATGTTTACAATTCAAGATAACAAGCCCATGAAGCTTAAAATATGCAAAGAACTACAAATTACTAACATGGAGCAATAATGACCAATATCCAATTAAGTTATACAAAAGAATAACTAAATGATACTAGTGTGTGTTAATCACCATGAAACCCATGAAAACACAAAGTTTTTCTTTGCTTCTTATGCCAATTGAAAATGAAAGAGTTCGAAGTAGAGTGCAGCCCAAAGTCTTCACTATATGTCGAGATAATATAACACAATCACAAACAATAACTTGCATCCCAAAGTCTTCAAGTTACTTCTCATTTACCAACATAAGCACAAATCCCAAAGATGATATCGCAACATAAAGTCTACAAGATCAGATTTGAATCACCTTCTAAACACTTGATTTCCACACTCACAATTCAACCACACATACAAGATAATGTAATAGAAAGGACATAGGAACAATTCTATAACATCACAAACTAGATCCAAGACAAAGATTGTATGCCAACTTGCATTCTTTATATTGGTTAAAAACTGATTTACAAAATAAGTTCAAAGTCTCAAATTGCTCTTCAAAGTGGCAGTACTTTGCTTCAATAGATAAAAGATTCTTAATACAAAAGAACTCCCTCATATATATAAAGGAGAGTTGAGAGCTATTCTAGGAAAAGTAAACCTAAATTTGACTTATTCAACAAAAGAGTCCACATTGATTTAGGAATTCTCTATTTTTACATGTAATTACATATTTGAAAATAGCATGTAAAATGTCCAGAACTAATTACATAAAGCATGAAAATATTGAAAATAAAACTAAGGCATATTTAGTTTTCTCCACCGTCTTTTTGCATGAAATCTTCATACTTCTTCATGACTGATTGCACTTCATTAGTATTTGTACCTGAAGTATGCTTAAAGATAGCAAGGGCCCTTGTTATTGAATCCTTGTTGAAATGTAGATGTGAAAATCTCAAAATTTGTGTACAAGAAACTGCAATACAAAGTTCAGGGTTTTGTAGTGTTAGAAAAACTTGCATGATTGGAAATTGCAGTAGTGAGGGAAATATGAGCAATTGTATGAGCTTGGAGGGATTAGGCATGATGAAGGCAATAAATGGAGCAAAGGAGAGCAATTGGCAAAATGGAAAAAATTTCTAGAGTTAGCAAAATTTTGCAAAATTTGGGTGTAATGTCGCTAAAATTTAGCGACCCTACATGTGGAAGGGTATTGCAAGGTTTGTGCAAAATTGGAAAATTTTTCTAATCTTGCAACTTTGATTTTCCCTTAAAATGCAAAGTCGGTAAAAAACGCCGATCTTGCATCTCCTGAAAAAATCCCAACTCTGGAAAGTGAAAATTTACAATTGGATTTGTTTTGCAAATTCTGACGAAAGAACAAAGACTGACACTCAGAAGGATGTTCCAAGGCTAGCAAACCACACACGAGGACAAATGTGATTCACCTCATTTTGTGTGCTTAGAGTTTGTGGGCTACGAAACGGATAGGTTTCGTATGGGTTATCCCACAAATTGAGCGTAGCTAAATTTGAGGATAACAAACTAATATCTCTGAAAACCAAGATGCACTCATGTTGAGGAAGACGTTTCTCAACCAACCACTTTGAAATTCATAAGAGTCAATGTTGCTATGTTTTTAGAACCTACAATGATATTAAGGTTGGCATGGCCAAAGTTCATACAACTCCTGCTATAAACTAAATGCCATGACCATATTTTGGAAGAGAAATGTGATGTTATGCCAATAGAAGATTTCCTTGTAGCTGATACTCCATTACATTTTCCACATATGGGGGTTGAAACTATTGGTGAATAAGAGGAGACCTTTTTCATCTAGTTTAAAAGCTACCTAAAAGTAATTAATGAAAAAAGTCTAAATGGGTAAAAAGTGCATTCATTGGTAATTTAATCTATTTTAGTATTATCGAGTCTCAATTACTTGCTTCCGCTCATATATATAGTAATCCCTTTCTTGTAATGCACGTAGGTGACAAATTAACTTCAACATAGTAATGATGCAAAGGAGGTAAAATATTTGGTCTTAATTACTTATATTTTTTCCATTCTTTTAATAGTTGTAGATGATAAATGAGTTTTAGCATCCAATGATATGGATAAGGTAAATAAGTTGAAAAATAATATTTTTATTTTGTTCTACAAATTTTATTGTGTTGGGATTCAATATTTCTATCACCCCATTCTTATAATGTATGCAGGAGAGGCATGAACAAGTGTGGGAATTTGTTGATACTATGCTCTCCATACATACTTTCATTGATTCTATCTATCATCTGATAAGACAAAAATTACTAGCTCACATTTATGCCTAATTCTAGTACTTGGTTTTAAAAGATAATGAAAACCTTCTTGTAACTTCTTTCAATGCTAGATATTGCAATATATTTATATTTTCTTGTTCTTTTGTGCAAACACAAGGCCACGAGGAACCCATTTTAAGCAACAATAATAATATTGTCAACAAAAGAGATCAAAGATGGTTAAGAGTGGTGTTTCTACACACTCATCTAACTCTTCATGACATTAAAGAAAATATAAAAAAGTTGAAGGTTGGATGCAATCAAGACTCTTTATATGTTGGATTTATTACATCTTTTAGTATATAGTTTAGATGATAATAAATAAATTAACATGCAAATGTTAATTTATAGATTAGTTACTAGTTAATAATAAAGAAGAGCTGTGTAGCAGTAGGAGTCCCTACCAAATGCTGACAACACAAAGTGTGACAAAAGGGTATGCACATAGAGGGTGTGGGTCCTAATTTTGCATGTGTCGATTGCATCTACTGAGAGGTACACCATATTTGCAATCCATCTTTCTATGCCTTGGTTGTCAAAACCATGATAACAAAATTAGATTTTATGTTAAAAGAAATGTGCTCCTATGTTGAATCAGCTTTATTTTATGTTGAAGAACACCAAGATGTGAAGAAGCATCGAGCAATGTATGTGCAAGCAAGTGGAGCATAAAATAAAAGAAGTTAGATTAGAGTTAAAATTTACAAAAGTATCATATTTAAATAAGTAATATGATACAATATCATTTTCCAGAATCAAGAATCAAGTCTCGTCTATGCAATAGATATTTGCAACATAATACATTGGATTTAGATCCTACGCTGTAAAAAGAACAAAATAAATACACTTGAGCACTCTAGAGTGACAACATCTGCCTATCCTTATCTTGCTGGAGGGAGTCTAGAGAAGTGTATTTGCCTGTTAAACCAGAGTGGTGTCACTATGATTAGTTTAGAAATTGTAATATTCTAATTGCAAAAACAAAGAAAACAAATCATACTCATGTTGACAATATCAGATTTTACATTATATGCACATGCAAATTCTAGATTCAAAATATCTACACTTATCTAGAGTAGCACACATATACAACATAGTTGCCTAGAAATTGTAATCATAGAATCATGAAGAATAACACTATAATGGTCAATTATGTCAAAGAAGCCAAATGAGTTTGATGGAGCAGTCTATAAGCTACGATTGCCTATTTTTTCTAACTCCTATAAATAACCTTTATTTATAGCCATAGGTGTGCTTGTATCCGCTTAATATTTTACATGTCAATTGTTATCTTTTTTGCATTCATGTTGTTATGAGCACTAATTTTCCAGTGTATCTATACAATTTTTCAAGAACAAAAAATGTTATTAGGAAAACAATACTATATTTCAAGTGATTGGCTGATTTGTGTCTCAAAATACCAAACTAGACAAATACATATGAGAATATGAAATCCGCAGTAATTATTTGATTCTATAGTTGTCCAACAATAAAATGATCGCAAAAGAGTGAGTGATCTATGCTAAGGGTTGGGAGCGAGACCTCAAATCTATCAGGCACACATTTTGAGTGGCTCTGTTACCCATTCATTGTGTTGAGGACATAAGAACATTGGTAAAGTGTGGAGGAAAATGTGTTCAAAGAGAATAGTTGTTTGAGTATCAAAATGGTGCGTGAAGCAGGTGGCAATGCCATAATGAAAACATGCCCAAAGGTAGAAGAAACACAATAAAATTGCACCTAGCATGGAAGACGTTAAGTTATGAAGTTTGGGTGTGGTTTGGGGTGGCATTGCCAAGTGAAAATTCTTCCATGTATCATTAAAGTGGCAACGACATTATGAAATCATGCAAAAGGAGAAAAGAGGCTTTAAAACAAGATAGAAGCGCACTTCCTTTGTAGAAAAACCATTCATAAATTCAGCCCTAAAACTGTCAAAGTGCTTATAAAAATATGCCTAAGGTGGAAAATAAGGTACACTATTTTGAGGGTTTAACCACCTAAAACCTCTACCGATTCAATCAAAAAGTGGGTCAAACATTAGTGAAATGCACCAGCAATTCTGATTATTCAAGTATTTGTTGAGAAAAAGCTATTTGCCAACCTAAGCAGACCTTGTACCAAAACAAAAGTATTACTACAGACTCATAAATTTTGAAGCAAGCTTGCTTGTTGATCCTCAAGAAATTTGGACAACTATGAAAAATTAGATACTAAAAAATACATCAGAGATGACAGTAGCCTAGAAGGCTATTAAAAGTGATTTATGGAAGGCTTCTCTCAGATTTCTTAGTTGAAAACCAACTTGCAGAAGAAAGGAAAGAAGTGTGAATAGACATGTAGTGTGAAGAAAGCATCAAGAGCTGAAGAGATGATTCACGAAATGACAAATCCTAGAAATGTCAAAACCTAAGTAAATTTTTCCAGAATGTACTCATGCTTGTAATTATGGATCAAGAGGACTATGAATGTCAAGTAGAGAAGCACTAGCATATGAATCTTGGATGCTAAAAAAATTATGGATCAAGAGGACTATGAATGTTAGGCAAAGAAGCACTAGCATAAGAATCTTGGATGCTAAAAACTAATGAATGAACTACTACTTGGCTCTAGACTTGGATTTACCAACATACATGTCTGCATAAAAGATGCAACATGATTATTTACTTGGAAGAGAATATGAATAAGGACATATACTGACATTCTGTGATATCTCTTTACCCAATCAAACTTGACTCCAAGACAACAGAGATGGGGATTCTTTCAATGAGTAGCATCTTGAGGTAACTTGTGTGAGGGAGGAAAAGAAAAACATCAAATGTGTTGAGTAGGTGCAAGCATCCAGTCACAATAATGTAAAAAGACCATTGCAAGAAGCAATTTTAAATAGTTTAAAAGACAACAAGCATTATGGGAAAATATAGTGACCTTTGTGCGAGGCAAGACTGTAGGTTATGCACCTAAATGAGCATGTCACTAGACCAAAGTTGATTGCTTCTTTCAACATGAAGGAAATATTCACACCAAAATTATAGAGGTTAAGAAAGTTTATTATGTATGAAGCACTTGATTTACTTATACAGAAAATTCACGAAGCTAGAAAAAGCTTGTGGGGATGAACAAAGATTTTGATGGTCATTAAAAACATTGCCATCTAACATGCTTGTTGCAAGAATATTACATTCTTTTATAGACGTGGGAAAAATTCTAGTTTATTTCAAAGTCAGATTGCCAAAGACAATTGACAAGGAAAACTATATTGCTTACAATCAATAATTTGACAAAATCAGATCATTTACATTAGCACACCAAATGGATGGTGAACCTAATGTTAAAGAAGTCTAGTAGAAGTCTTCAAACTAGATGAAATTCTTGTGAAGATGATAGCAAACCAAGATTACAATTCTACCTTAGATTTGCAAAAGGGTCTCTATCTTAAACCTTGTTTGAATCTGAATTATAGACTGCACTACAAATAATTGAAGACATGCCGACAATACAGGTGGTAGAACATCCAACCAAACATGTAGGTTATTTCAAATTGTATTAGATTGAATTAAATTCCTACAATAATGGGTTTGAAATGTCTCTTAGTATGATTCCATTTAAAGCATTGTATTGGGTAATGTACATCATGCCATTAGATTGGGCTAAACACATGATTCACTTTGGACCAAATATATTGAAGGACATGGAAAAGTAGGTTCGTAGGATCTAGAAAAATCTGAAGGAGTTGGTGCTTGCCAAAAGAGTTATATCAATTTGTGCAAGATCAAGCACAAATCCAAGATAAAGAAATAAGTCTTACTAAAAGTCAAGCTAGGCAGAGTTCCATCTATAGATCGGGAAGGTGGCCAAGCTGGTATCATGTTACCATGGAACTCTTCGAAAATCTTGAGCTACTTACAACTGCCACCTATATATTAGCTTTGCATCCTCAGCTTAGTAGAAAACATATGTTTGTCATGTCTCTTAGCATAAGAAATGTGGTAATGAAACTCTTGACATGATTAATTGGTCTTCCATATAGATAAAATTGAAAGGAGATATAATATCTGAAGAACTAATCAAAACACTTGATTTTTATATGGAAATTGAAAACTATTAAAGTCTATGATCAATCCACAAATCATTCCTTCTGCAACCCTTGGAGAAAGATTGAAGGTTGTTCTTGAGTACCACTGAAAACTCTATGATCAATCCACAAATCATCAACACAAGTTAGAAATCTAAGTGTTTCCTTTGATTTGGCAATGGGAATGAAGGTTGAAAACCTTAAGTTTCATTAACAAATCAACATCATACCATTTAAAACCATAGGTAGTTGGAAAAACATATAACATAGTTGGGAAAACACACAAACCCTATTCATTGCAAGGAAAACTTGCTTATATATATATAACCATACCCATATATATGTATGGTTCAAAATAAGGGTATGATCAAGATTGGAATATCACCATCACAAGTAAATGAAGAATTGTAGTTAAAGGTGACTAATAAACCCTATTTTGCTACTTACAAAAAAATAGAAACTTGTTGATACATTGTCTATTGTTGCTTGTGTCATTTGATCTATGTTATCTCCCTCTTTAGGCACCCCTTTTACCCTCTTACGTCACTCAACATTGCCCATATTGTTAAGCATCTCCATTGCCCACATTTGTCACTAGGATTCCTTCCTTATCAGACCTGAGCACCTATTTCAACTGCATTTTTCCACTTAAAGGATTGACTTCTATCCGTAGGCATGATTTTTATCTATCTTGTCACTAAAACTTTGGAATTCATCTTGTAGATGTGCTTGAAAGCTATTTTTAACACTTAATATTGCTTCAATGACTTAGGCACCTTTACTCTTCAACCTTGTTACTTAAAAAATTGTTAGGCACCTCCTATTTGTTAGGAAAGTTGTCTCAACCTTGCCCCTAATGTTAAGAATATAAAAATATAATTTTTAGACTATGAAATAGAAAAACTCAATTTCTGGGCTATAGAGTTCATTTTTGGTCAAAATTAAATATTTTGGGTTGTTTGGCATTGCTTCCAAAGATGTCTGGTATGTAGATCTCTTTGCACTCTACAATTTTAAAAAATGGCTCAAACGACCTCCCAGATTAAAAGTTATGGTCTCTAGAAGTTGGGCCTCTCACATTGGAAATATAAAAACATCTAGGACACATAAAAGAGTTGTAAGAGAGAGTTACACTTGTTGACCAAAAATATGACACATCATAAGGCATATTTGAATAGGTAATGAAGCCAAAATTGAGCACCATATTAGTCTATGGACTCATCTTGGGATTTGGGTGTTGGATTTCTAATTAGGGATTTGGATGCCACATTTTGGGTGGTTTTATCTCATGCTTTCCTAATTGCCATTTGATAGTTTCATGTATTACATCTCCTATTTACTGGGTGCTTGAAATGGAGTTTTTGATTGTGAGTTTTGTAGGTTTTGTCATGCTGTTAGAATTCCTCCAAATCTCTAGTTGGTGATACTCCTGTAAAGGATTAGACTCTACAAGTGTATTGTAACCTTTGATTATTAAATAATACATTGAGTTTCTCTAGAGTGAGGTTTTTCTCTCAAAAAGGGTTTTCCCCATGTAAACCCTCTTGTTATGGTATATTGTTTTATGTTTTATATGTGTTTCTCTTTCTTGTAATTGTAAAGATCATAAATTTGAATAATGATCTCCTCTAAGATTAGTGTAGGAAGCATTTTTGCATACATTGCTTCCTTTCATTTGGTATTAGAGCCTAATCACCTCAGATTCTAGGTGTTGGTTAGGGTCTTTTTTGTATTAATCTTTGTTTAAGTAGGAGCTTGCGTAGAAGGAGTTTTGATGTTATTGTAGAAAGAGATGAAAAACAAATTGAGAATAAAAGTGGAGAAGTTTTCTGACATGAATTTTGAGTTGTGGAAGTTCAAGATGGAGAATATTCTCATAAACTGAGATCTATGGGTTGCAATATCTATAACCAAACCTACATCAATGAAACAAGAAGATTGGGACTTGATGGATAGAAAGGGGAAGGGTCTTGTTAGACTTTGTTTGGAAAATCTAGTGTTGCTGAATGTTCATGATGCGACCACCACTACAAACCTTTGGAAGAGGTTGGGAGGGATTTATCAAGCTAAATCTTTGGTAAATAAACTCTTCCTAAGAAAGAAGTTGCGTACCCTTACACTAGAGGATGGTGGATCTATAGCCAGCCATATGAATTCCTTCAATATAATAGCTACCATCTGAATTCTATGGGAGTAAAAATGGAGGAGGATCATTACATGAATTTTCCATGTCCTTTGCTAGATTCATGGGACCACCCTGTTATGGCTATTTGGAGCACTAACACCAAGTTAAAAATGGATGAAGTGGTGGCATCATTACTTTATGAAGAGATGTAAAGAAAGACTTAAAAAATTTCCAAGGAGGTCCTAGTTGTTCATGGTAGGCCAAAAGAGAAAGTCAAGAAGAAGGACAAGAAGCAAGACAAGTCTAGATCTAAATCTAGTGGGAGATCCAAATCTCTTGGTAAGTCCAAGACTAAATGTTGGAACTACAAAAAGCCTAACCATTTCAGAAGAAATTACAAGGAGGAGAAAAATAAAAGAGAGGGAGGTTCTGATGATGAGTCTGAGAAATCCTTCTAGGATGATGGTGATGCATTTTTCACGACCTTAGCTACACATACATTTGAAGATGCGTGGTTGACAAATTCCAATGTCTCTTTCCACATGACCTCACATTGGGGTTGGTTTACAAAATATGAAGAATATGATGGTGGGAAGGTGTACCTTGGATATGATTCTCATTTGAAGATTGTTGGCCATGGAAGAGTCTTGATTCAATTCCTTGATAGATGAGTGAATGGATCAATGGTATATTGCATTTCCCTGGTTTGACATGAAGATTACTTTCTGTGAGTAAACTTAATGATGTGGGTGTGCAGGTTGTTTTCTCAAGTGGAGGGTGCAAGATAGTGAGGGGCCATGGTGCTTACTAAGGCTGTTCATAGTGGAACTCTATTTTAGGTAGATGCATGCATGATTGAGTGCAATAGTTCTTTTATTCCTATAGTGAAGGATATATAGAGTCTACACCTTCACTATTGGAACCAACAACAAAGAGGAGTGTTGCATCCACTTTTGATAGTTGTTCTTTTTAGGTACCTAAGGGTGATCATGCTTTGGAGACTAAGCTACTAGTAGAGAAAACAATGTTATGGCACTAAAGGGTGGGTCACATAGGTGAGAAGGGTCTAAGGATCTTGAAAAATAAAAACCTTGTTGAGGGGTTAAATGATTGTAACCTTGAATTTGATTTTTGTGAGAATTGGTGTATATGGAAAATAAAACCACATTTAGTTTTAATTTAATTCTCATAAATATTTTGGGGTATTGGATTTGGTGCATTTTGATGTTTTTGGTCATGTTAACATTCATTCAATTTCAAAATCTATATATTATGTTTCTTTCATTGATGATTATAGTAGGACATGGCTACATTTCCTTAGAAGTAAATATGAAGTCTTCAATTATTTTAAAGAGTTTAAGGCTCTTGTAGAGAATTAGACTGGTATGAAGATTAAGATTTTGAGGACTGATAATGGTGGTGAGTTTGTTCAACATATTTTGATAGATTTTATAAGGATCATGGGATAAAAAGACATAATACAAATTCGTACACCCCTAACATAATGGAGTTGTAGAAAGAATGAACAAGACGTTGATGGAGAGGGCTAGGAGTATGCTTAATGGGGCTGGATTGGAACAAAAGTTTTGGGTAGAAGTGGTTTCCACAACTTATTATCTGGTTAATATGTATCTTACATCATCTCTTGTTGAGAAGACACCTATGGAAGTGTGGTTGAACAAAAAGACCTCATTGAGACATCTTCAAGTCTTTGGTTAAAAGGCATATGCACATGTGCCTAGGGAGAAGAGATCAAAATTAGAGAACATGACTGTAAAATGTATCTTCATCAGCTATGGTGTCAGTGTGAAATGGTACAAGATTTGGCATCTTTTGGTCAAGAGAGTTTTGTATAGAAGAAGTGTTATCTTTAGAGAAGTCAAGCCTTCTTCCACAATATTGCAACTAGAGAAGGATGGAAAGAAGATGTAGTTCAACTAACTCCAAATATTGAGAAGGTTGAACCAAAAACCCACAAACGACCTTTAGAGGAGGAGAGCTTAGATAGTTTAGAGAGTTCCAAAGAAGAGATAAAACCTCCACCTTAATTATTTGGGAGATCCACTCGGTAAAGAAAACAACCAGATAGGTATACTCCTCCTGATTGGAGATGTATTTTTGCTTTGATTACTAACACTTATGAGCCTAGGATAGTGAAGGAGGCTATGGGTATGGATGATGTAAAGTCTTGGAAAGTGGCCATAGATGAGGAGATGGCTATATTGAGGAAACATGACACATTGTACTTAGTACCTTTTCTTTATGGATGAAAACTTATTGGATGCAAATGGGTGTCAATCAGTTTAGATGGCCATGTTGATAAGTATAAGGCAAGATTGGTTGCGAAGGGATATTCCCAGGTTGAGAGAATTGGTTATGGTGAAATTTTCTCTCTAGCTGCTAAGATGGCATCCATTTGGTTCTTATTATCTATTGTAACAACTTTTGACCTTGAGGTTGAGTAGATAGATGTGAAGACAACTTTCCTTCATGGTGATTTGGAGCAAAAAATTTACATGACACATCTAGAGTACTAAATTGAAAAAGGTTTGGAAAATTTGGTTTGGAAGTTAAAGAAATCATTGTATGGTCTTATGTTAGGAAAAGGGTGTTGTACACCTTGCATAAGAATGAATTATTTTAATTACATGTAAAATAAATATTTATTTATGGTGCATTTTCAGTGATGTGTTTAGCCACATTAAATATTTATTTGGGTCCTCTTGTAAATTTGTATGTCACATTGGTTAGATATTTTATGTGTCAGAGACATAGGACACATATTTAATATTTGTGGTAAATATCTAATTTTGAGGTCAATGGTTTTGTGCTCTCATGGTTTTGAGACAGATGGTTTAGCCAATACCACTTGATGGTTTTGTGTGAGCTTGATTCTATAAAAGCAAGCACATGTTTAGTGGTTGAGGTTGGATGTTAGTTGTATTGAGCTCTCTTAAAGAGTGCATATATGAAGCATGGCATGTGATGTGTGAATTGCATGGTTACCCATTATGCTTAGACACATGGAGGATGCATTGGAGGTACTTGATATTTCAGAAGTGCTCATGGAAGCTCTATAAGTGTATTGTAATGTTGTTTTCATTGTTGAATAATATATTGAGTGTGGGTGCTTTTGGAGGCTAGGTTTTTCCCTCATGGAGGGTTTTCCCAGAATATATCATGTGTTATCTTGTGGTATGTCTTTTTATCTTTACATTATGGTTATTCTGTAAGCTTGCATGCATCATTTTCTCTCATAGAGTTATGTAGGAAATGGTTTGATCAACTTGGTTAATTTCCTAACTAATCTTGATCTCTTAGGATGTGGTACCAAAAGTTTGATTCTTTTTGTTGGGATTAAAATTTTTGAAATCCAAACTAGATCATTGCATTTATTATAAGATGGATAGTGATTGTTTCCCTGTTATTACATTATATGTTGATTTTTGGTAATAGTAAGGACATGATTTGTGAACTTAAGTCTCATCTTTTAGTACAATTTAAGATGAAAGGATTAGGGGCTACCAGATCCATATTGGGAATGGAGATCAAGTATGTGGACTTGGTGTTGGAGAGATTCAACATGACAACTTGCAGACCAGTGTGTGTTCCTATTTTGGTGGGGACTAAGTTATCAGTATAGCAATGTCTAACTTCTCTTAATGAGATGTGGGATATGACAATAGTGCCTTATGCTAGTGCTATTGGGAGCTTAATGTATGCTATGGTTTGTCTAGACTAGACATCACCCAAGTAGTGGGAGTCTTGAGCCAATTCATGGCTGATCCTAGACAAGTACATTGGGATGTAGTGAAGAGGGTCTTCATATGTTTGCAGGGTACCTTTGAGTACTCCATTTGTTATCATGGTATTTCTATAGGAGACTGACACTCAGTTAATATTCATAGATTTGTGGATTAAAATTGGGTAGAGGATGTTGATAGTAGGAGATCCACTAGTGGATATGTTTTCACTATGTTTGGTGATGTAGTCAGTTGGATGAGTAAGTGACAAGATGTGTTCTCTTTGTCCACTATAGAATCAAAGTACATGGAAGCTACTCATTCTTGTAAGGAAGTGATTTGGATTAAACATTTGTGTTTAGATGTGGGGTTGACTCTAGGAGCTATTATAGTTCTATGTGATAGTTAGAATACCATAGGTCTGAAAAATAACCTGATCTTTCATGCAAGGATGAAGCATATTAATGTCCAATGCCATTTTGTTTGTGACATGGTAGAGGATGGGAGGGTGATGCTAGAGAAAGTTGACACATAAATGTTTAGGTGGTGCTATGAGTCTATGGGCCTCTCAGTCCCTTGCAATTATTTGATAGTGTTGGTACTCCTTTTTCTCTTGCAAGGTGTTCAACAATTGGGAAAATGTTAGGAAAGGTCTCTCAACCTTGCCTCTAATGTTAAGAATATAAAAAATGTAGTTTTTAGATTATGAAATAGAAAAACTCAATTTATGGGCTATAGAGTTTGATTTTAGACAAAATAAATATTTTGGGTTGTTTGACATCACTTCCATAGATGCCGAGTACGTAGATCTCTTTGATCTCTACAACTCGAAAAAAAGGGGAGTTATGGCTTGTGGAAGTTGGGCCTCTTGCATTGAAAATGTAAAAACATCTAGGACACATAAAAGAGCTATAAGAGGAAGTTACACTTGTTGACCAACTTATAATGCGAGTTATGACACATCATAAGGCATATTTGAATGGAGATAATGGAGCACCCAGGTTGGTGAGTGGATTATGACGAGTTTATGATGGATGGATGAAATATGCTATTTTTAGTATGTGGACTCATCTTGGGATTTGGGTGCTACATTTTGGATGCTTTTTCTCATGGTTTCCTAATTACCATTTGATGGTTTGATGTATTGCATCTCCTATTTATTGGGTTCTTGAAATAGAGGTTTTGATAGTGAGTTTTGTAAGTTTTACTATGCTACTAAAATTCCTCTAGATCTCTAGTTGGTGATACTACTGTAAAGGCTTAGACTTTGCAAGTGTATTATAACCTTTGATTACTGAATAATACGTTGAGTTGCTTTAAATTGTGAGCTTTTTCTCCGAAAGGGTTTTCCCCATGTAAACCCTCTTGTTATGGTATATTGTTTTATGTTTTGTATGTGTTTGTCTTTCTTGTAATTGTAAAGATCATAAATTTGAACAATACTCTCCTCTAAGATTAGTGTAGGAATCATTTTTGCATACCTTGCTTCCTTTCACTATTAATGTATTTGTCACTTGAACTAACCTTTTACCATCTATGTGCGCATAATGTCCATCCATGCCACTTGAATGGTTTCTAACTATTCTAAACACACTTTTAGGCTACAAATGTCACTCATCCTTTAGACTTAGCACTTAAGACATTTTGTGCATCTAGTCACCTAAAGGGATTCTTTTTAAACTCAAGTACCTATTTCCTTCATGTTAGCCACTCGAAGTTCTAAAATATAGACCTAAGTGCCTAATTTACTCATTGCTATCACTTACCAACATCCTAGGTACACTTTTAGGTCACTATTATCACTTAAGTTTATCAAACCTTGTCTTCTAGGCAATCTTTTTAGCTGCATTCGTCACTTAGCACTTAGCTCAGGTGCCTACTTTGGTCATCTTCACCACATAAACCCTTTAACTCTTCTTCTAGGCTTGTCTAAATTCTATTTTTTCCACTTAAGGTTTTTCCACGTAGGCCTAAGCACCTATTTGTGTTACCTTTGCCACTTTAGACATTCATGAAACATCTAGGCACCATTTTGATGCGTCTCTGCTAGTAAAAAGCATGTTTTCACTACTGAAACACACATTTTAGGAACTTGTTGTTAAGAAATAAGACATATAAAGAGCACATAAAACCTACAACAATATAAATAGAGACACAAAGTTGCACACAGACACAAGAAATTTAATGTGGTTCAACAAATAACTACATCCACGGAAAAAGGGGTATTTGCTTCTCTTTATTAATCAAAACAATTCCCCAAAAAATTCTCCTTGAAAAATTAATGTTTTTCCCCCAATTTATATAGTACTCTTCAAAGAAGACAAAGGGAAAAAAATAAGGGAGATGAAATGAATAGTCAAACTTCACATCCGAACACATACCACTTAAAACAACTCATATCACCTTCTAAGTGCATCATTGTCATGTCTTTACGACACAAACTTACCCTTCGCACCTTTTTAAACCACTTTAACCACTTATCAAACATGTACACACTTATTTGCTTCATGCTTGACACTTTAAATTTTTTTTTTCTCTCACCTCCACGCACCTATTTTATCCTAGATTGTCCTTCGATATTTCTGGTTCTCATATCTAGCCTAATCGATGGACAAAACAACTTTGAAGAGATCAACCTTGCTTACGGATGGGGCATTCACAAAGGCAACAAGGACAAAATGATACTTCTAATTTTCATATTCAATACCTTGTTACATGACCTTAGCAAGACACGAGAAAAGAATGTTGAAAAGACAAGTTTCATAGAGGTGTAACATTGTTTTCTTTGTATCAGATGATAAAAATAGAGAAGCCTTATCTCTTTTTTCTAGATCTAAGTTCTTAAGGAAATCTTCATTTGATTGAGAATTATAGATATAGCATTTATCTTCTCTATGTGAACCTTTAAGAGTTGTAGAAAATATGTTGTAGGAATCCCTGTTTAACTGATTTATCTCGTAACTTTTTAGTTTCTTACATTGTTCTTTAGATTAAATTTACAACCTTGTAAACCTTTTTCTCTTTTATCTACCACTTAAGATGATGTAGTTATCTCTTAACATAGATGGTTACAAGTCTAAAATAACCTAGCTTTATAGTCTTTAAATTGTCTAAACCACTGGTATGTTTGAAACTTGTTTTTTCTTCATTGGTATGATTAAGATTCTCCTTTTGAACTATATTGGCCAAAATTTACTTTTTATTGTTGAACTAGATGACGTTTAAAGATAGCCTCAATCTACCATCAAAAGATTGAAGTTGAACCATTGAAGTGATCATTAGAAATTTTTTCACATTAAGTTTGAGCTACAACTACCATACTTGTTCAAGTATTAGTGCTCACTCTAAGGATATTTGTTTTTATTCAAATGTAGTCTAAATTGTGTCATATTCCCAATTAATTGAAACATGCTAGGATCAACATTCCACACTCATTTTTGTATCAATTATCTTATCTTCTTATTTTATTATGCATTGATAATACTTCCTAACCTATATCATTATCTTCTCTCATATACATACCAACCAATCCATTAAGTTTTAACCTAAGATTCAACTCATAAATAGGACCTCTTTTATACCAGTAACAAAACATTGAAAACTAATTTTAACCAAAACTGGGTCAATTTTTTTTTTTTTTAATAAGATTCAACTCATAAATAGGGTCTCTTGTATGCCACTAACAAAAACCATTGAAAAGTTTAGAAATGGTAGAGGAAAGCGGGGGAAGGAGCGGGCGAGGGGCGTTTGAAACAACGTAGGGTGGGAGCAATCTGGGTGATGAAGGGGGAGAGTCAGACGATAAGGACGACGTGGAGTTCGATCTAGACTGCGCAAGAGAAGAGTGGTTTGGTTCTTCTGATGAGGGTGAGGACGTACGTCTGCTCAACCTTTGGCTTGAGGCCTGCCAGAGCGTGGGTTTTGCTGCCTCCAGGAAGAGCCATGACACCTCTTGTGTGGGTCCTGGTGCTCTGCAGAAAACAAAGAAGGCAATCTCTAGTGGCTCTGAAGGCCATGGTCTCTGTAAAGGGTTCCTCCTTCCCTCTCAGGCACGAGTGATTGATGTGGGTGATGGGGCTTCTTGCCATGTGGATAACACAGGTAGTATTTCTAGCAAGGAAGAGATTCTGACTGATCCCTGTGTCTTTTCCAAGGAGGGTTTTTGTTCTTCTGGGTTTATGAATGCAAGTGTCTTGATTGAGCCCTCTGAGACCGTGGGCTTGTTGTCCTACCCTAACCCATATGTGCCTTCCCCTGTTATGATGGAAGGTGTTGGTACTGAGATTGTTGTCCTTAGTCTGCTTGAAGTTCTTACGAAGGATGGTCCTGAAGGTGGAGGGAGTCTTTCTTCTCTGCAGGGGCAGGGCTTGTCATCTGTGTCAAGTCCCTTGCCTGGGGTTGCTTCTGGGAATTCCCAAATTTATGTTCATGACTCTGTTGTTAATAGATCTGATGCTTAGGTCTGGAGTTCTCTGGTTGGGAGATTTTGTGGTAACCGTCCCAATATCGACGTGATTAGAAGGTGGGTGCTCCGAAAGTTGAAGATTAAGGGGTAGGTGGAGGTAATAGCTCTACCTAATAGCTTCTTCCTCTTTTCATTTTCTTTCCCAGAAGATAGTTCTAGGATTCTTTTGGGTGGTCCCTGGTTCCTGGGGTAGAACGGACTTTTTTTAAAACTTTGGTCCCTTGGCTTCAACCCAGAGGAAGATTACTCCATCAAGTTTCCAATTTGGGTTTGGCTGCCAAGGCTTCCTTTAGAATATTGGGATGAGGAGCTTTTTATGGGCATTGCCAGTGCCTTTGGACAGTACAATGCGGCGGATGCTGTTACAAAATTCAAGAGACGCTTGCTATTCACCAGATTTTGTGTCTTTGTGGAGATGGATAGGGTAATCCCTTCTCATATTACTATATCCTTAAAGTTTGGTAATTGGGTACAATAGATTTAATTTGAGAACTTTTCAGTCATATGTGATCATTGCTGCAAAGTGGGTCATACTGTTGATGTTTGCTCAGGTAAACATCTTGTGTGGAGGAAAAGGGTGCAAACAACTGATAGTGCAGCTACTAAAGAGGATGTGTCGAAGGAGACAATTAGGGAGAAGGAGGAAGCTATGATGAAGACTCCTTTGACAATGGTGCAGCACCAGAAGGATTTTAGTTCTATGGACAAAATGAAGGTGCAATGTGATAATGGGACCTCGAGTGGACCGTTGGATTTTCCTATCTCTCCTAAGAAGATGAGATCTGAGAACAAGGATTTCAAGTTCAAGATGCGAAGCTCCTTGGAGCAATTTGGTTTCAGACCACCTTGACTTTTGGTTGGTTTCTTACTTTGGGTGTTTGACCCCGTGTTTGGTTTTCTAGCTATTTTGCTCATGTTGTGTTGTTTGTTTGTTGTTGGCTCTTATTAGTCTTGCTGGGCTTCATTGTTATATCTTTTCTTTTGTACAAGGGTTTGGGCCCTTTCAAAATCCCTGCTTACCATAATCGAAAACAAAAACCATTGAAAACTAGTTTCAACCAAAACTAGGTCAAATTTTTTTGATAAAATAAGGCACATGGCAAACAACAATTGGTTGTGTCACAATAACATTAAGAAATCCCATCCCACAAGCATTAACACCTATTTGGGGTGTTCAACTCCTTATCATGTCTTTCAGATGCATAACAACCCTTTCCATTAGTTAAGAACAATAAAACCAATTCATATACAGGGTCTCCTTTATGCCATTGACTAAAACTGGATTACAAAGATTTTATTATCATGCCACAACAATGTTAAGAAATTATATTCAACGAGCTGTAACATCCTTATGAGGTGTTTATCACCATACATTATGTATAACACAATGGTGTTAGATAGGCAGAGCAAGGCTGTGCTTAACATTAATATGGGTATGCTACTAGGGAGCAAGCTTTCCAAGAAGATATATAAGCTTGTGCATGTCAAATACTCCTTATAATGTTATGAGGGCTCTAAGCATCCATATAGCTTTTATGCACATGATAATGGAAACACCTATGATAGAAATTGCCTACCTAGGAGAAGTACCCAATGCCCAAAAGAAGACCTGGAAGAGTTTACTATTCCTTAGAAGTTGCAACCATACATAAAGCTTGATGCCTGCAGAGCTACAATCTACAACAAAAACCACCTACCTAGGAGGAATTCTTAATACTTGCAGAACTCTAAAGATTATCATCCACTATTCCTTGCTAGCCCATAAACATCTATCTAGGTGCCACAAATTGTTGAGAAAGAGACAATCACTTCTCTTATTGCTATGGATAGAGCATAATAATGAATCATGATCGACCTTCCATATATCAACTCCTCCCTCACAACATATCTCCAACATTCATTTAAAGAAAAAAAAATGGTGCTGAGCCATATCTACCTCCTAGATATCCCAGGATGGCCAGTCTCTTAAGAGTGTAGTTTCCTATATCATTAGTGTAGTGAAATTTTATGGTTAATTTACCCTAAGCTGTGCTTTATGATTTTATTACATGGTTATAAGAGTCTCTTAAGTATTTATTTAAGCAATAGTACTCTTAGGCCTTCCAACATCTAACGACTATATTAGGAGACCGTGCATAACATACATCATGCTGCTAAGAAAAACTTATAAAAAGCATCCATCTATGAAAGAAACAAGAGTTGAGAGTGGATTTCCCTTGTTGCATTTTGGCTATTAGCACTTACAAAAGGGGGAGGAAACAGCCTTTGCTTATTGCATGTAGATCAAATGTACAAAGAGTGAGGCTCCACGGTTCATTGCATAATCATAAGCAACAACAGGTTCCCAAGTCATAACACTATTTACAAATATAACATACAAGAGGGTAGCCTTTAAGCTGAGCAAGGTGCACACACACCAAGTGATTTAACGAGTTAAAATAACTTTTCAATTTGCTCTACAATGATTTTTTTCATTCAAAAAATAATAATTGAAATGCAACTTCCAAAAGTCGTCACTCCTTTAAAAAAACATTAAAATTTAGTCTTCAAAATGGTGGTGCATACAATGAATGAGCTGACAGAGCCCTCCACATAGGAGCTGCATGATGGCAATCTTCATTTGCACCAAAAAAAAAACATTTCTCTGCAAAACATTACAAGAACATGGCAGCATTTTTCTGCAATGCCTCCACACTCTGTGAATGCTTTCATACTCTGTGAACGCTTCCACAGGGCAGGTACTAAAGACAAGCAGGGTGCACAATACTAAGCAATACTGAGAGCAGACCAGGTTTTTCTTTGTTTATTCTGTTATAACATCTTCATCTTCACCATTAGAGATTGGTATGTCTTTAGCAAGATATTAGTGTCTCTCTGGTTTTGAATTTCCTTTGTATTGCTGATTGTTAATGTGGGGAACCATTCCACGCATAAATAATGTGCCAGTTGTTTAAGTCTTTTTGTTAATGGCCTCAGTTTTATTGAGTTTCATAATTTCTATTATTAGTGCTTGGTTTATCTTTAGTATTGGCACCACTTAGTTTTGGAGATTTTTTAGTTGAATAGTTGTCTACAATCCCTTCATGTATTAGCTCAAATCCTTTCCTGTTTGCATATTTTTGCATTTGTATTAGTTTGACGGAGTTTCTTGTTGCCACTGTAGTAGGGTTTAAGTATTTGCTTGAGGGTTTTGTAGGCAAACGTATTTGCAAGTGTGTAATTGTTCTTGAAAAGTCTGAATTCTTGACATTCAAGTGATTCTTGGATGTTTTTTTGGGTTTTCAAGTAGTCTTGTAATAATTACAAATTGGCACTTTTGGAGATTTTTTAATTGAATATGTGTTTGCAATCTTTGATTTCCCAACACCTCAACTCAACTTTCATGGTCCTATATTCATTTGCAACAGTGTTACTATAGTTTAAGTAACCACTTTGACTTTGCCTACAAAACCCTTATGAATTAGCTCAAATCTTTTTCTGCATGCATATTTTTCCATTCCTATCAGCTTGTTAGAGTTTCTTGTCGATGTTGCACAAAGGTTTAACTATTTACCCAAGGGTTTTGTAGGCAAGGCATTCGTAGGTCTGCTACTCTTCCCTAAAATCTCGATTCCTAACATTAAAGTGATTCTCGGGGTTTTAGGGTATTCAAGTATAGTCTTGTGATAACTATAAACTTGCATGAACTCCCTACTTTTCTAATCCATCACGTAAGTTCAAAAAGAGTGATGAAGTGGACTTTAATTGGGTTCACCACAAGACGAACACCTCCATGTTAACAGAGTTAAAAATAAACATTTCAATTTGCTTGTGGGTTTTGCAGGCAAAGGCATTTGTAAGGGTGTTATTATTCTCTTAAATTCTAGATTCTTGACATTAAAGCGATTCTTAGGATTTTGGGTTTTTCAAGTAGTCTTGTAATAACTTCAAACTTGCATGAACTCCTTGCTTTTTTGATATGTTATACATTGGCAAACTTTCAGGCTTTTGAAGTAGTTATGTAGCAACCGCAAAATTGCATGAATACTTTAGTTCTTTGCTTTCTTATAACTTGGTGGACTTTAGGGATTTGATTGTAGCCTTGTAAAACTACAAAACTGCTTGAAAAGTTTAGATTCCCACTAAATAAGAGTTTGTCGAGTTTTTAGGTATTTGATGTAGTTTCATTCCCTAATGCCACCTCCATCTTCTTCCAATTTGTCTTCATGCTCATTGTCATCTCTTCCAAATTGGGGTAGAAACCCCATCATGCAAACTTAAGACTAAATCCTCGTTGCAAAAGATTATTAGGCTTTTGAGTTTTGCATCAATTTTTGTCATTGGTTTGCATAATTGGGGTTTTCATTAAGGTTTGCACTAGTAGCTATGAGTGGTGCCTTGACACCTCAAAAGGTCGATGCCTTTGTAAATATGAATTAGGGTTTTTACTTGTATTCCCATCTTAAAAATCCATTTACACGATGTTGTCAAGGAACCAAGGGTTTCATGCACGTATACACAAGTGGGAAAAGGTGCAAATGAATGAAAAACTTAGGGCTAATCATATAAGTTATTGGGATTTTGGGCTTGGTATGCACTTTTGTACCAGTGCAAAAATGTTCAAAAGGTCTAATAGCTTAGGCCAAATTAGGGTTTTGGACAAAACATGCACAAAATAAAAAAGTGTGAATTGGTTAAAAAAGCATAATGACTTGAGTTATTTTGAGGATTTAGGCTTTGTTTGCACTTTTTCACTTTTACAAGCAAATCTTGATTCCCTATTATGCTTTGTCAGTTCTCCTTTTGTTGTGCTTTTGAGGTTTGCCTACACCTTTGCACAAAGTGCAAATGTGCTTGGAAACCTTGATTTCATGACAAGCAACTTTTATAACTTTACATAAACATTTTTGGATAATTTAAAACAAGCAATTTAAGTTCATATTAACTATCTACTCGCATTTAATTTCTCTAGCATTCCCTGAACTCCCCATAATTTTTTCAAAAAATTAAACAATATATTGCATTCTAATAATAAATATAATATTTCCATAATCCATGTTATTGAAATCATGAATGCTTCTAGATGTAGTTGCATAAAAAAGCATTCATGATTTCAATATTATAGTCTGCTCATCTCTTACCTACTCTATTTTAGTTCCTATTATAGTCTGTTCAGTTGTGGCTTGCCCAATCAAAGTCCATGTCACTATCCTTTGTGCACTTACGTGATGTATAAGTTCATGGTTTCTTTTAAGAGAACAACTATGTTATAAATTACTTTTGGATTAAAGTAATTACTAATTATCACTGATTATCAATAGAAGTATGTATCATATATTAAAAATAGATTTATATGGTTGTATTTTAGTATCGTTCATGATATCATAAGAAGACTGGAAAAAAGAATCTCGCACTCTAAGTCATGATATGATTTAGGGTACTGCATTTCTAGGCCATCGAATGTTTTTCCACATATTTTAATTGATGGTTTGGAAATGATAGTGCCTTAAATTGGATCATGCTTCATAAAAAATCTAGATCTTAGTTGGAATCAACATCAATTGCATTGGGGCATACAAATTGTGAGTTACAAGGGAAGTTCAACATAACTATTTCTTTTGTTATATTTGAATACAATTTTTGTTTGATACTAATTGGTTTATTCTTTTACATTCTAGGATTTAAGTGCTATAATTAATGGACAATGATGTTAAGTGTGGAGTGTTTACTTTGAAGGGTTTAGTGGATAATGATGTCATGCTTTTGTAAGTCCTTGTAATATTATTCAAAAAGTTCTTAACTCTGTTAACTTGTGGGGATTCACTTGTGATATGCTCAATCAAAGTCCACAACATAATTCAAATGCAATTCTTGTGGGATACTCCCAAAAAATCATTAAAATTTAATGTTGAAATGATTGTATCTACCACATGAGCTGGTAGAGTGATGCACCTATGAGATGGGTGCATTACATTTATCATTTGCACACAAAAAAGTCATTCCATGGAAAACATTATAGCAACAAGATCAAAGTAGCTTTATAGGAATAGGGTAGGTAAGAGATGACTAGGATGCAATATATTGTTTAACTTTTTGAATAATATTTTAGGGAGTTCAAACTGGGTAAAATATAATATAATTAACATAGCTACCAAATTAATTAATGTAATTGAGTAAATATAATTCATATGTTTGTATTAATCATCTACTTACATTTATTTTCTCCAACGTTGTTTGAATTCAATGTAATATTATTAAAAAAGAAACAATATATTACATCTTGCTTGTCTCTTACCTACCTTGCTCCCATAATGTTACATGTTCCTATTCTTGTAATCTTTTTTGTAGAATGCTTGGTTTTTTTGGGTGCAAATGATGATTGTCATGCATCTAGCTCATATGTGTAGCATTTAGGGTTGGGGGTGTCCATCACATAAGTCCACAAAGAATAATGCATGGAATTTGACTAGGCTTGCCACAAGTGAACACCTAGAAGTTAATGAAGTTAGGAGTCAACATTTTGAATATATTACAAGGAGTTCAAGCACCATTAGATAAATTAAACAAGAGTATAAAATTGATATTTAATTACATGTGTTAATTGATTTGGCAACAATGAACTAGTTGCTTTGGAAGCTACAATAATACAAATTACACTAACATATGTTAATTGATTTGGCACTTGTGTAATCACCTTATAATATTATTTGACCCTCTAATTCATTATTTTTGGTGCTCATTTTCATTTTTCTTCTTACGTAAGATAAGGTGTTTTTTAATTTTGAGAAATCTTTGTATTGATATTCTATATTGTTTTGATTAAGATAAAGAGGTTTTGAAAGGGGCCCCACCCTTTTATAGAAGAACAACCCTCAAGCACATGAAATGAGTCCTATGAGGTGTGGGACGATAAAAAGGAACAACATAATAGAAACAATAGAAACCAAAAGGAACAACAAAAGGATAGCCCTCAGACAAAAAAAGCACAAAGAAAGAACAACTAGCCCTACTCAACTAGCATCTTTAGTCTAGAAGTTGCTTTCCATTCCATGGCCATAAAATTTATCTAGTCCTCAAAGGAAACATCAAGAGTATCATCATCGATATCAATGACCTTATCCTTCTTAGTAGCAACCACCTTAGCACATGTCCTCTTAGCAGGGCCTTCTCCAATGGTAGGGCCTTCTTCAACATTTTTAGTTTCCTCTTCTACAACTCATTTTGTAGAATGAAAAGATTAGTGGTTAAGTTCTTGATTGTATTTTTACTAAAGGAGACAATCTCGTTCATTTTTTTTGAAATTTCCTCGTACTTCTCCATAAAAATCAATCATTCCTCCATACTATCCCACCCTTTATTGTTAACATTAAGACCAAAGGAACCCAAATCAAGGTCATCACCTTCTTTAGCACCACTATCCTTACCCAATCTTTTATTATCCTCGAGCCCCTTAGGGGTCTTGCTAATGGAATTCATCTAAACAATGAGCTCCTTCAAGATCCTATTCTGCTGATATTTCTATATTGTTACAACAAGAAGTAAAGGATGCTAATTGTTTCAAAAATTTTAATTATTTTGAGTTTTACATTTGAAAATCATAACACTTGATTTTTATATGGAAATTGAAAACTATTATGAGTTCAAGCAAGGCTAGAGAAATTAAATGTAAGTAGATAATTAATACATACATATGAATTATAGTTACTCATGTATGTTAATTGATTTGGTATCCACCTTAATTCTATTATATGTTTTACTCACCTTATAGTATGAGGAAAAGTTTGACCCTTTATCCCAACTTTAGTGTTACGATAGATCCAAAGCTTTTGGGGAAATCTAGGGTAAAGGTTTGAACTGTGCCTTGTACTCCTTTGGGAATTATTATAATGTTGGAATCATCCAACCAGTCAAGCTATTGGGGTTTTCTACTCACTGGCATGTTATTGCCTATGGTTCCCATAAGCTTGCTACCCCCCAAAACTTGCTAAGTCCTAAGTATTAGGATTTTCTATCACTTAATCACCCCAATCTCTTCCATCTAAACCCTAATTGAATTACTTAAACCCAACATGAAATTTGAGTTTCAATGGGTTACTTACCCTTCCAAACTTGATTTCAAGTATGCAAATGAGAAGAGGACTCAATAGAGAGTATAAAAATAAATTAGGGATTAGGTAGAAGAGATTAGGTTAGATTGAAATGTTCTTAGGAGGTTGGGGATAATGAAAAAGGTGCCAAAGCAGGTTAAAGTCCTAACTAATTAGAGTATGATGAGTTTTGGGTGTTTCTAGGAACCTTTGCACAAAAAATGAATGGTACTTAAGTGATAGAAAAGTCTGATGAGTTAGGACTTTAAGGCTTAAGTAATTTTGAACCTTCCAAATTCTACTACTATGGGCATCATTTCTATTAAAGATGTACTTTACTTATTTTATTTTTTTATGAATGTTATACACATCATCATGAGACAAGAAATCATCTGATTTACTTTTCTTATTGCCCCTTCAATACTGTCATCTTCTCATGGACTATTTCATGATTAAATTTGAACATTACCCAAGATGGGAAAGGGTAGTAGGTCTAGACTTAAAACAACTTAGATGTGGTTGTCAATGCAACTTTAGTGTCTACATTCTTGTGAAAAGAAGTAAATTTGTAATAATTACATACTCTCACATGGATCATGTGGATACAAATTGTTGTACATGTCATGGTTAACAAAATGAAGAATTTATGGGGGCCCAATCTTATTACACACCACATATTAGCCAAGAGTTGGTAGAGTGGGTGAAGAAGTTGCTACTATTGGGAGTGTCACTAGATGTTGTGCATAAAAATCATCATGATATGGTTTATGAGAAGTTGAACTTGTCTAATGGGCAAAGTAAATGAGATGATTTCTTTTCTAGTGATGATGTGTACAACATTTAAAGAAAAATTAAAGAACCAGAGTACATCTTTAATAGAAATGATGCCACAATGTAAGAATTTGGAAGGATCAAAATCACTTAAGTCTTAAGTCCTAAATCATCAATATTTTCTAGATCTTTTAAGTATTGTTCATCTTTTGTGCAAATTTCCCTAGAAACCCCTAAACCTGACATACTTTAATTAGTCAAGATTTTAACTTACGTTAGCACCTTTTCATTATGGCATGAGGGTTCTTAATATCCCAACAATATTGAGATCTAAAACTTGGTCCACTCTTAGTGTTGTTTCATATTAAGGCATTTTCATTTGTTCCTCTCTGCATTTGGGGAGTGTATTTGTTGTTATCTCTCTCTAGGAAACTTATTTTGAAATGTGTTCGAGATAGCTTCTTCTCTACCTACAATTGTACATGGACATGAAATTGGTGTATTGGATTGTATTTGCAACCATGGAAATGGGAGATTGATTGTCTTGTGGCCCCAAACAACTTTTTTTATTCACTATTTAGATTGAATGAAATCAAAATGGTGAAGATTTTTTTACTCACTTAAAATAGTCTTACTGTTCAACATTAGCAATAATATTGTCCATTGACAAGTAGGTGTTGTTTCATTCTATAAGAAGGGCTAAGGAAGATTTACACATTTACCTTTTAAAATATTTTGCAACAAGTTAAAACTTCTTGATAGATGTAATATTCATTGATATGTGATGTATTATTGTATATAAAGTGTCATGTTTGAGATACACTTATAAAGATAATATGAATATAAAAATATACATCATCTATGAATATGAATAAATGATAAATGCAGACATGCATGTAATCATTTTTTGCTCAAATGCAAATTTGATTTTCATGGTTTCAACATAAAAAGTATGATAAGTGGTATCATAATTTTTATCTACAATTGAAGGATAATTGTGACTGTGCATTTACAAGAATTTTTACAACCAAATTAAGCTACAAAACAATGTAAGACAAGACACTCTCTTACATTTAAATTATAAATGTTTCTTATTTTTTTTAAATTTCTTTCGATAGCTATGAAAAGTAGGATTGTTAAAAAAATCAATTCAATCATGTTGTGTGGAGGTAGAAGCTCCCAAGTAAGTATTATAACGAATGGAAATTTGGATAACATGAGAAAACTGAAATATAATCATTGTCAAGATGATGGATATTTTGATATTCCTATTATGTTTATAAGTGTATCTTAAACATGACACTTTAGATTCAATAATACACTACACACAACAATGAATATCACAGTGAGTTTTAATTTGGTAATAAATATTTTAAAAGGTAAATGCATCTTCCATGGCCATTTTTATAACATAAGAAGAAAAGAAGAATGAAACAACCCTTACTTATCTATGGATAATATTGTTTCTAATCTTGAACTGTAAAACTATTTTTGAGTGAGAGTAAAGAAATTCTTCACCATTCCAATTTCATTCAATCTAAATAGTGAAAAAACAAGTTGTTTGGCACCACAAGATAATTAGGTTCTCATAAACATGGTTGAAAATCCAATACAACAATTTTGTGTCCATGTACAATTGTAGGTAGAGAAGAAGTGATTTCAAACTTATTTCAAAATAATTTTCTTGGAGAGATAGGGATAACAACAAATACACTCCCTAAATGGAGAGAGGGACAAATGAAAATGCCTTCATATGCAACAACACTAAGAGTGGACTAGGATTTAGAACTAAATATTGTTAGGGATATTAAGCAGCCCCACACCATAATGGAAAAAGGTGCTAAAGTGGGTTAAAATCTTGACTAATTAGAGCATGTAGGATTTTTTAGGATTTCTAGGGACCTTTGTACAAAAGGTGAACAATGCTTAAGTGATAGAAAAGCCCAATGACTTAGGACTTAAGTGATTTTGACCCAAATTCTTACAATATGGCATCATTTCTATTAAAGATGTACTCTTGGCTAATATGTTATGCATGATAAGATTGGGTACCCTAAAATTCTTCATTTTGTTGACCAAGACATGCACGACAATTTTTGTTCATGTGATCCATGTGAGAATATGTAATAATTACAATTCACTTCTTTTCATGAGAATGTAGACATTAAAGTTGCATTTACAACCACATATGAGGTGTTTAAGTCTAGGCCAACTACCCTTCCTCATTTTGGGAACCTATGACTTTGATTATGAAATGGTCCATGAGAAGCTAACCTTATAAAGTAAACGATACGATTTCTTGTCTCATGATGATGATGTGTATTATAGTTAGAAAAATAAAATAAGTACATATTTAATAGAAATGATGGCATAGTGTAAGAATTTTTGAAGGATTAAATTCACTTAAGTCCCAAGTCCTAAGTCATTGGACTATTCTATCACTTAAGCACTAGTCACCTTTTGTGCAAAGCTCCCTAGAAACCTTGAAAACCAGTCATACTCTAATTAGTTAGGCTTTTAACACTCTTTAGCACCTTTTTCATTATGGTGTGAAGGTGCTTAATGCCCCAACAACATTGAGCTCTAAAACCTAGTCTGCTCTTAGTGTTGTTACATACAAAGGCATTTTCATTTGCTCCTCTCTCCATTTGAGAAGTGTATTTGTTGTTAGCTCTCTCTCTAGAAAAACATATTATGAAATGAGTCTAAGATTGCTTCTTCTCTACCTCCAATTATACATGGACATGGAATTGGTGTATTGGCTTTGCGACCATGTCAATGGGAACTAGATTGTCTTGTGGCCTCAAACAACTTATTTTATTCACTATTGAGATTGAATGAAATTATTTAATGGTGAAGAATTTATTTACTATCACTCAACATAGTTTTATGGTTCAAGATTAACAATAATATTAAATCCACAAATAAGTTGGTGTTATTTCATTCTTCTTCTTTGCTTATGTTATAAAAAGGGCTAGAGAAGATTTATGCATTTACCTTTTAGAATGTTTTGTAGCAAATTAAAACTGCTTGAAAGATGTAATATTTATTGATTTGTAGTGTATTATTGTATATAAAGTTTCATGTTTGAGATACACTTAGAAATACAATAAGAATATCAAATACCCATCATCTATCAATATGAATAAATGATAAGTTTAGACATGAATGTAATATTTTTTTTCTCAAATGCAGATTTGTTGTTCATGGTTTCAACATAAAAATTATGATAAGCTGTACCTTATTTTTGTCTAGAACTAAAGGATACTTGCAATTATGCATCTACATACATTTTCACATCCAAATTAAGCAACACAAAAATGTAAGGCATGACTTTCTCTTGCATTTAAAATTGTATGTTTCTAAGTTGTGTAAAATTTCTTTACATAGTGTGATAAGTAGGATTATTAAAAAATCAATTCAATCATATCATGTGGAGGTGGAAGCTCCCAAGTACAAGTATTATAATCAATGAAAATTTGGATAGCATGAGAAAACTGAAATAGAAACAAATTATGAAAACTAATCAATTTTTTTTTCCAATTTGTAGTGCAACAAAATCTTCTATTTGAGACGATGTTGATAAAACAACACACCATGATGATGTTGGAAAACAAACTAGTGAGGAAAGTTACTCCAAAAATGATTTTAAAGCTATTGACTATGAAGGGAGAGATGATAGCGAAGATGAAGATTGGATGGGTGACTCAAACTTTGATGTGCCCCTTAGAAGTGATGAAGCATGACTAGTAAATAATTTAATTTACCCTTTATTACATATGTTGTTTTTTCATTTATATTCAAATAGTTTTTCATGTATGCCATTTCTAATTATTATTTCATGATGTCTTTGATTAATGGTTATTAGTGAGAACTTGTAGAAGTATGTAATTATTAAAGAAATTAGGAAGAAGGATAGATACAAATGCATGGTTTCTCCCTGTTGTAACTATGAAAGTATGAGCTCAGTTATGTGACATTTAAAAGATATGAATGAGTACCATTGTAAGGATCACAATGGGATCCTTCCCATACAAATATGTAAGCTAGGTAAAGAGCATATATGAAAATATCAAATGAAAAGTAAAGTTTCCTTGAGAAAGATGGTTGGGAAGAGAAGGATTGAGTGACACGTGAAAAATGCAAAATGTGTCTATTGATATAGGTTGTTTAAAAAAAATTGTGTTAAAGAAAATGTAGATAATCCATCATTACTTAACCATCATTATAAAGAGAAAATATCTGCTCTCCTTGATGAATACGATAAACTAGAAAACATGGAAAAAAGGAGGCAAGAATCACTTGCAATAATGCAATACAAATTGGATTTGACAAAGACTAGTGACAATCTGTCTAAAATCAACAAAAAACTATAAGGTACTTTATGTTCTTCATAAAAAAAAAAATTAATTTCAAATTAATTTTATACTTTATCATACTAAATGTGTGAGAATAAGAGCTTATCTCCAAAAGATATCAACATATTTGCAAGATCCTACATTTTTTAAAATTATATTTCAAGATTATTATGTGAAGATGAAAAAGATTTATGAATTTATTTATCATATTCTTATTATATAGGAAAAACAAGAAGAAGAGGCATGAGATGGTGCAAGGAAAAAAAAAATGATGATGTAAATAGTCAAGAGGATCATGATGTCGTCAATGAAGAATAGGTTCCTGATGGTGCCAATAGAGAAAAGGTTCATGATAGTGTCAAAAAGCTAGAATTACGCAAGGACATCAATGAACAAGATATTCGACATGAAATGACACAACTTTTGATTCAACCTCTTTCTATTTAACATTTAAAAAATAGAAAGAAAAATTGTTGTAGATGTTGGCCAAGTTGATGAGGTAGTGTCAACACTTGATAAAGGTCAATATGCATACTTGTTTGACCATGAGGTATGCATTGGTATTGGTTTGATTTTTTCCCCAAAAGATTAGAGCTAGATGTTATGGCCAAAGAACACCAAAAGGTTGCACAATGATAGCTACAAAGGAATCATATATTCTTTGATCAATGCTACCTTATCCTAGCAAAGTTGGAGAAGTCTTGGATGATGCATTGAATAAACATGTTATTTGAAATATTCAAAATATTTTATGTAAGAGAACATGATAACAAAAATTTCACTATGTTGGGTGAATATTTTTTCATCAACTAACTGAAGACAAAATGGTTATATCAACCATAGTGTAATGAGATTAAATCTCTCCTCTCAGAAAGGGGAAGCTCCCTTCTTATTGCTAACTAATATCAAATAGTAACTAACTAGACTTATTTACACTAAAAACTATCCTTGGGGTGATTCCATAACATCATATTCTCTTATTTCAGAATAGATGTTTACAATTCAAGATAACAATCCCACAAAGCTTATAATATGCAAAGAACTACAAATTACTAACTTCGAGCAATAATGACCAATATCCAATTAAGTTATACAAATGAATAACTAAATGATACCAGCATGTGTTAATCACCATGAAACCCACGAAAACACAAAGTTTTTCCTTGGGGTGATTCCATAACATCATATTCTCTTATTTCAGAATAGATGTTTACAATTCAAGATAACAATCCCACAAAGCTTATAATATGCAAAGAACTACAAATTACTAACTTCGAGCAATAATGACCAATATCCAATTAAGTTATACAAATGAATAACTAAATGATACCAGCATGTGTTAATCACCATGAAACCCACGAAAACACAAAGTTTTTCATTGCTTCTTATACCAATTGAAAATGAAAGATTTCAGAGTAGAGTGCAACCCAAAGTCTTCACTATACGCCGAGATAAGATAACACAATCACGAACAATAACTTGCAGCCCAAAGTATTTAAGTTACTTCTCATTTACCAACATAAACACAAATCCCAAATATAATATCACAACACAAAGGACCTACAAGATTAGATTTGAATCACCTTCTAAGCACTTGATTTCCACACTGACAATTCAACCACGCATACAAGATAATGTAATAGAAAGGACATAAGAACAATTCTATAACATCACAAACTAGATCCAAGACAAATATTGGATGCCAACTTGCTTTATTTATATTGATTGAAAAATAATTTATAAAATAAGTTCAAAGTCTCAAATTGCTCTTCAAACTGGTAGCGCTTCGCTTCAATAGATAAAAGATTCTTAATACAAAAGAATTCCCTCATATATATAGAGGAGAGTTGAGAGTTATTCTAGGAGAAGTAAACCTAAATTTGACTTGTTCAACAAAAGAGTCCACATTGATTTAGGACTTCTCTATTTTTACATGTAATTACATATTTGAAAATAACATGTAAAATCTTTGGAACTAATTACATAAAGCATGAAAATACTTAAAATAAAACTAAGGCACATTTAGCTTTCTCCACTGTCTTTCTCCATGAAATCTTCATACTTGTTCATGACTGATTGTACTTCATCAGTATCTAATCCTGAAGTATGTTTAAAGATAGCAAGGGCACTTGTTATTGAATCCTTGTTGAAATGCAGATGTGAAAATCTCAAAATGTGTGCACAAGAAACTACAATACAAAGTTCATGGTTTTGCAGTGTTAGAAAAACTTGCATGATTGGAAATTGTAGTAGTGAGGGAAATATGAGAAATTGTATGAGCTTGGAGGGCTTAGGCATGTTGAAGATGAAAAATGGAGCAAAAGTGAGCAATTGGGCAAAATGGAAAAATTTCCCAGAGTTAGCGAAATTTTGCAAAATTTGGGTGTAATGTCGCTAAAATTTAGTGACCCTACATGTGGAAGGGTATTCCAAGTTTTGTGCAAAATTGACAAATTTTTCTGACCTTGCAACTTTGATTTTCCTTTAAAATGCAAAGTTGATAAAAAATGCCGATCTTACATCTCCTGAAAAATCCCAACTCTGGAAAGTGAAAATTTACAACTTGATTTGTTTCGCAAATTCCAACGAACCAACAAAGATTGACACTCAGAAGGACGTTCTGAGGCTAAGGAATCATGCATGAAGACAAATGTGATTTGCTGCATTTTGCATGCTTAGAGTGTGTGGGCTATGAAATGGATAGGTTTCGTAGGGGTTATCCCACAAATTGAGCGTAGCTGAATTTGAGGATAACATCTAGCTCTAACTGGGGAACTTCCTTTGATCAGCCTTTGAAATGATTGAAGGGAGAAGAATTCTAGTCTCTAAGTGCCTTTATCCAACCATTGGGCTATAGAGTCAGGTGACAAAACAAAAAGACACAAAAAGACTTAAAAAGAAAAAGATGCAAAACTATACAAGTATTCACAAACTTGTCTGTCGCTTCACTTTGAGAAAAGCTTCAGATGTTGTCTATTGTGAGGCAACAGAAAAGGTGTTCCATCTTCTTTTTTGATGAGCAACATTTCCTAATGCCATCTTGGGATCTTCTTCTATGCCCAGATTGAATTGCTCAACTTCTGCTGATGAGTTTGGTCCCAACTGTCGTTGCCATTTGATAAAGCGATCATGCTTATCAAAAAGTTTCTTCAGAGAAACTAATCCTTTGGAAATCTTATTTCCTTTTAGCTCCAAAATTTCTTCACTTGAAGAGGATAATTCATCTATTTCTAGACCTTCATTTGAAGCATTATCCAATGACTTAGGATCTTCATTAGTGGTCAAGAAATAAGTACCCATACTGGAAAACTCAAAAAGAATATGAGTTTTTGGATCCTTAGATTTTGTCACTGTGTACTTAGACTCTCTTTTTGGAAGAAGCTTTTGCATAATACCTTTGACAGGTATTCTAGATTCAGACCAATCCATATTGTTTTCCCCACCTACATCCTTATAGAAATTTCATCCTGGGGTAATATCCCATATGAGGCTGGGACATCAGCTACCAAGACTATCATTTTGATCCTCTTTTTGAGGAAAGTGGCGAATACAAACTGAGCATCCTTAATTTTCCCTATGAGAGGCACTTGCTTTGTCTCCATAGAAAAGCAACAGCCAAAAGTTTTTGTTAATTTTAACCCCAAAGCATTGGCTACTTTGGCGGGCATCACTTTATCAAAAGCACCTGAGTCTATGAAACAATTGTTGAGTTTATGGCCATTAACAAGTAAGGAGATATAAAATGGTTCTATTTTTCTTGTAACAGAGGAAGGAGTGGAAACTAGGTTGCTCTGAGTAGGTCTTTCTTTAGAAGCAACAAGGGCAGCCTTGGAAAAATCCTGGCCTTTAGGGGCAACTTTACTTTTGACAAATTTAGCTAATCAATCAAACTGGTCAGGATTAGCTTGAAGATATCCAACCTCAGCCATTTGAATTTTAGTCTTCTTGGCATAGTGTATGATATCAAAATATTGGTAGGGGCTAGAAAAAACATTCTCATTTTGGGGTTTCGCATTTAAGGAACTGGTCCTAGGCACTGAAGATGAAGCAAGAGGATATGATGTACTTACTTGCTTGTTACCCGTCACATCCTTCGGTTGAAAAGGAAAAGAAGTGCCCCTCTTAGCAATGGTAACTACAAGTCAAGGATCTTCTTTTGACTTCCCTTTATCAACTGCTTGTTGATGACTCAATTGATTTTGGGATCAGGTAAAAACAACATAAGATTTGCCATAGGCATCTTCTTCTTTTTCTGTTTCATCTTTGAAATTTAGGAAACCAATATTAGAGTCACCAGCTACTTCCTCTTCACCCTCTGTGAAGAAGTTAGCATCATCTTCCTGATCATGTTCTGATTGGGGTAGATTATCTTGCTCTGATTCATAATAACCAATTGCTGCATTCACAGATGGTGCTTCTAAAGCAAGCCTTCCCTGTGGTGGAGGAATCCTATTTTGCTTTGATTCCTTGCAGCATTACCTTGATAACTAGGAGCATTTAGAAACGTTCTCCTTGGAATGTCCTTATAGGAGGGAACAAACAAACTCTGAGACATTTGTTTTTTGAGATCCAACAACTCATTGGCTAGCTTTTGCACCATAAGATCCATGGTGCTAGTAGAAGGCAAAGCCAAAGGGGGTTGCCCACTAGGCCCTAATAGAATCCTTCTTCAAATTTCCCGCCAAGATCAAATTGTCCTTCACTTCAATTGCCAAACTCTAAGCAATTGCAAGATCAGTTGGCATTACTCTTCGTAAAATAAAACTTACTTCTGACAATTGTGAATTGATGAAGAAGCATTTTAGGGTCTCATCTATGGGTTGAGCAATAGTTGGGATCCCATTCTTTAGCTTATTAAACTTTGCCACGAACTCATGCATGGGCTCATGTGGTTCCTTTTTCATTTCAGTGAGTTGGGCCAACAAGGCATAAGCATCTTCTGTTGGCTTGAATCTAGCTTCGAACTAGGTTTGAAGTGTTGCCCAACTAGTGATAGTTCCTAATGCAAGGTGATAAAACCAATCAGCTGCAACACTTTGGAGTGTTTCTACAAACAATCTCACAGAAACATCTTCATATTCCACCCTAAGAACTCCACATGCAACGTAGAATGCAACAATATGCTCATTAGGATGTTGCTTACCGTCACCATAAAACTTAGGAAAGTTCTTACGAGAACCCTGAGGTAATTCATGTAGTGGTTGAGCCAAATTTAGTGGCTTGAAGGCATTACCCCATGGACCTTGAAAGGCCATTCTTCCTTGATTGAATGGAGGAATAACAAACCTATGAACTGTTGTGGTAGGTAGAACTCTATGAGCACTAGAAGCTTCACTCTGTATAGGAGATCTTGCATTAGTGGGAGGAAAACTCTGTGTACGCTAAAGAGGTGATCTCGTGAGTGTAGTCAGAAGATTGAAGTTATTTTGTTGCATAAATTCAAAAACAGGATCTATAAATCCTTGAGCTCTTTTGCTTCATGTATACCTCCATTCTGCTAGAGTGCAATTGTAACAAACAATAAATCAGCAATACATAACTTATTACAAATAATGAGGTGATATACTTCAACCAAAGGCAAGAGGCTCTTGATTACACGTCCGTTCCCCAGTAGAGTTGCCAAAAACTGTTGGGTGAATATTTTGTCAACTAACTGAAGACAAAATGGTTATATCAACCACAGTGTAATGAGATTAAATCTCTCCTCTTAGAAAGAGGAGGTTCCCTTATTATTGCTAACTAATATCAACCAGTAACTAACTTAGAGACTTATTTACACTAAAAACTATCCTTGGGGTGATTTCATATCATCTTGGTCTCTTATTTCAGAATAGATGTTTACAATTCAAGATAACAATCCCATGAAGCTTAAAATATGCAAAGAACTACAAATTACTAACTTGGAGCAATAATGACCAATATCCAGTTAAGTTATACAAAAGAATAACTAAATGATACCAGCGTGTGTTAATCACCATGAAACCCATGAAAACACAAAGTTTTTCATTGCTTCTTATGCCAATTGAAAATGAAAGAGTTCGGAGTAGAGTGCAGCCCAAAGTCTTCACTATATGCCGAGATAAGATAACACAATCACAAACAACAACTTGCATCCCAAAGTCTTCAAGTTACTTCTCATTTACCAACATAAGCACAAATCCCAAAGATGATATCTCAACATAAAGTCTGCAAGATCATATTTGAATCACCTTCTAAACACTTGATTTCCACACTCACAATTTAACCACGCATACAAGATAATGTAATAGAAAGGACATAGGAACAATTCTATAACATCACAAACTAGATCCAAGAAAAAGATTGTATGCCAACTTGCATTCTTTATATTGGTTAAAAACTGATTTACAAAATAAGCTCAAAGTCTCAAATTGCTCTTCAAAGTGGCAGTACTTTGCTTCAATAGATAAAAGATTCTTAATACAAAAGAACTCCCTCATATATATAAAGGAGAGTTGAGAGCTATTTTAGGAAAAGTAAACCTAAATTTGACTTATTCAACAAAAGAGTCCACATTGATTTAGGAATTCTCTATTTTTACATGTAATTACATATTTGAAAATAGCATGTAAAATGTCCGGAACTAATTACATAAAGCATGAAAATATTGAAAATAAAACTAAGGCATATTTAGTTTTCTCCATCGTCTTTTTGCATGAAATCTTCATACTTCTTCATGACTGATTGCACTTCATTAGTATCTGTTCCTAAAGTATGCTTAAAGATAGCAAGGGCCCTTGTTATTGAATCCTTGTTGAAATACAGATGTGAAAATCTCAAAATTTGTGTACAAAAAACTACAATACAAAGTTTAGGGTTTTGTAGTGTTAGAAAAACTTGCATGATAGGAAATTGCAGTACTGAGAGAAATCTAAGCAATTGTATGAGCTTGGAGGGATTAAGCATGATGAAGGCAATAAATGGAGCGAAAGAGAGAAATTGGCAAAATGGAAAAATTTCCCAGAGTTAGCAAAATTTTGCAAAATTTGGGTGTAATGTCGCTAAAATTTAGCGACCTTGTGAAAGGAAGCTAGGTGTGCGGAAACGCTTCCTACACTAATCTATTGAGGAGAGGGTTGTGAAAATTCAACTTTATCCTAATTATTACAGTGATGTTAAACCATTAACATGAGATATAGCAGCAAAACACAAGAACCAGAAAGTAGATAGAAGAAGAGAGACAAAGAATTACGGTGGGGAAAACCCTTATCGGGTGAAAAACCCCACACTCAGAAACCCGCACAATGTATTAACAAATCTGAAAGAATGTTTATAATAGACTTGTAATGCAAGATTTAATGGTCTTTGACACTCATGTCTGGAGTCAATCCGGCAACATAACAGTACCTGTAAACCTGTGATACAAACTCCATCTCCAAGCACCTATATATAAAGAAAATACAAGGCAATATTGGACCTATCTTGGAATGGGCGTCCAATATGGCATCTTGGACCAAAACCCACGCCTAGGGACACTTGGTCAACATTGTAGAATGTGTCTGACACTTGTCCACAGCTCCCATCCTAAAGAGGTCGCCTATTTTCAAAATGGGCTATGACAGATGCTCTTATGACACTTACGACCATCATAGAATCTGTCATAGCGGTTACAACTTACAGCTGTAAGAGAATCTGTCATACACATGCTATAAATAGAATATTCTCTTACAACACATCATATTCCACCTTGGGGCACCCAAATATGCCTCATGCAAAGATGCTACATGACACATGTCATTACCTATCTTACAACCTTCTATTCTCGACTCTTACATGTCATAGATTCGTCATAGGAATCTGTCATAATCGTTTCAGTCAAACATTCCTTACACAACATAGAAGATGCCGACACATGGTAGAATATTCCTACCACTAGGTAGGATGCCTATCTCCTCATGTGAGGACAAAATAACAAGTTGTCATAATCCATGTAGGATTGACACATCATCGTGCCACATCCCACAATATGACAAAGAGGAATTTCTAATTATTTACAACATAGGCAATTGAATAATAAATACAAACATTACAAATGCAGAGAATTACCAAGGTTGAGACACCTTAATTCCAAATATTCTCCCACTTGTCGAACACCTTGTAAGAGCCAATGGAAAAATAGGATTTAACTGCTATAGGCCGAGAGGCCCATAGACTCCGAACACCATCTGAACTTCTCTGTGCCCACTGGTTTCGTCAATGCATCTGCAACATTCTTCAAAGTATCTACCTTCTCCAAATTTACCTTTCCATCCTCAACCCTATCCCTCACGAAGTGAAACTGAACATCAATGTGCTTGGTTCTAGCATGGAAAGTTGGATTCTTTGCAAGGCAAATTGCACTTTGACTATCACAACTGATCGTGATCTGACCTACATCAACACCAATATCAGAACATAATCTCTTAAGCCAAATGGCTTCCTTACAAGCATGAGTTGCTGCCATATACTCAGGTTTTGTTGTGGACAAAGCAACAACAGGTTGTCGCTTACTCATCCAACTAATAGCATCACCAAACAGTGTAAAAACATAAGCACTGGTGGATCTCCTGCTGTCAATGTCACCTGCCCAATCTAAATCCACAAATCCATGAATATCAACAGAATGCGGAGGTCCTGAAACATTACCATGATAGCAAATGGAATACTCAGAAGTACGCCTCAAATATTTGAACACTTCGCTTAACTGCATCCCAATGAACCTGTCCAGGATTAGCCATAAATTGACTAAGGACTCCCACTGCTTGGGCAATGTTTGGTCTTGTGCAGACCATAGCATACATCAAACTACCAACAACACTAGCATAAGGTACTCTGCTCATGTCCTCTACCTCACTAGGAGATTTTGGACAATCCTCAATAGACAACTTTGTCCCCAAAGAAACGGGAACACACAATGGTCTACAATCTGCCATGCTGAATCTGTCCAACACGGACTTCACATACTTACTCTGGCTTAACCAAAGTTTTCTATTGGTTCTGTCTCTTCTAATTTCCATTCCTAGAATGTACCTGGCTACCCCTAAATCTTTCATTTCAAACTAAGCTGACAACTGAGATTTAAAATCAGAAATCATATTTTTACCCTTCCCAATGAGCAACATAACATCAACATATAGTGCAACAATGAGAATACGATCACCGTCAAACTTATAATAAACACAGTGATCCAATTTCAATCTCACAAATCCAATTGACAACACAAAGGCATCAAACTTCAAGTACCATCTCGTAGGGGATTACTTCAAACCATACAAAGACTTCTTAAGTTTGTAAACCAAATTTTCTTTACCTTTTACCATGTAATGCTCTGGCTATGACATGTAGATCTCTTCTTCCAAGTCACCATGAAGAAAAGTTGTCTTCACATCCATTTGTTCTACCTCCAAGTCATAAGTTGTTGCGAGTGACAACAGGAATCGAATGGATGTCATCTTTGCAATGGGAGAGAAGATCTCACCATAATCTATACCTTCCACTTGTGAATACCCCTTCGCAACCAATCTGGCCTTATACTTCTCAATACTGCCATCTACACCAATCTTCTTCTTAAACACCCATTTGCATCCAACGGGTTTCCATCCAGGAGGCAAAGGCACCAAGTCCCAAGTTTGATTCTTTTCCAAAGAAGCCATTTCTTCCTCCATGGCCTCCTTCCAGGAACCTTCATCCTTCATATCCAAAGCCTCTGATACAGTTCTAGGTTAATCACTGTTAGTGATTAAAGCATAAGCATAACTAGAATCAAGCAATGTAAAACCAAACCTTTCAGGTTGCTTTCTTATCCGTGTAGACCTCCTCAAGAGCTGAGGTTGAGGTTCATCTTCTTCCTCTGAGCTTTCAGAGCTGCTAGAGCTCTCCTCATCATCAGGTCCAACATTGTCTTTCTGTTCAGTCTTCTCAGGGGTGAGAGGAAACTGAGCAACATCCTCTTTCTTTTCTTTTTCTTCTGGCTGCAAAACAATGGAAGAAGGTGTAAGCTCTCTGAAGATGACACTTCTGCTATACAACACTTTTTCAGCCACGGGGTCCCAAAGCTTGTATCCTTTCACACCAACACCATAGCTGATGAAGATACACTTAATAGCTTTGTTCTCCAACTTTGACCGCTTCTCCCTAGGCACATGTGCATATGCCTCACAACCAAAAACATGAAGATGCCTTACTGAAGGCTTTGTACCAGACCACACCTCCATGGGTGTCTTTCCAACAAGAGATGATGTAGGAGATCTATTTACCAGATAGCAAGCAGTGGCAACAGCTTCAGCCCAAAACTTTTGTTCTAGACCAGCTCCACTAAGCATACTCCTAGCCTTCTCCATCAATGTCCTGTTCATCCTCTCTGCAACTCTATTTTGCTGCGGTGTGTATGGAGTTGTCTTATGTCTTTTAATCCCAAATTCCTTGCAATACTTATCGAATTCTGTAGAATAGAACTCACCACCATTGTCAATTCTCAAACATTTAATCTTTTTACCTGTCTGATTTTCATTAAAAGATTTAAACTCCTTAAGCTTGCTATAGACTTCAGATTTGCTTCTGAGAAAATAAATCCATGTCCTTCTACTGTAATCATCTATAAAAGATACAAAGTATATAGATTTTGATAACGAAGGAACATTAACAGGACCAAACACATCAGAATGAATAAGGTTCAACACACCAGAAGACTTATGAGAACTCGAGTAAAACTGAACACGGTTTTGTTTTCCATAAATGCAATGTTCGCAAAAGTCAAACTCAAGATTACAATCATCTAACCCCTCAACGAGGTTCTTATTTTTCAGGGTACGTAGACCCTTCTCACCAATGTGGCCAAATCTCTTATGCCATAACATTGTCTTTTCTGCAGGAAGTTTAACTTCCAATGCACAATTACAACCATCAAGACTAGAAACAACAGATTTCTTCACTACTCATTCAGATGGTTGGGATGAAGTGACTGCTGCCCTCTTCCTTGAGTCAGAAGAACTATTGCATTGTGCAATGCATGCTTCTAGCTAAAACAGAGTACCTCTCTGAGTACCCTTAGGAAGCACCATAGATCCTCTAGTCATCTTGCATCCTTCTTTCAAAAAGACAACCTGCACACCTGCATCATTCAAACTACTTACAAAAAATAGGTTCCATGCTAAGCCTGGGATGTGCATAACCCCAGAGATCCCCTTCACTCAACCATCAGGGAATCAGATAGAGATTCTTCCACGACCAATGATCTTCAGATGAGAGTCGTCACCCAGATACACCTTTCCACCATCAAACTCCTCATACCTAGTGAACCAGTCTCGATGCGAGGTCATGTGGAATGATGCACCAGAGTCGATTAGCCACACATCATTAGATGCATGGGTTGCTAGGGCTGCGATGAAAGCATCACTGTCATCTTGTGATTTGTCAGAATCTGAATCAGGAGCTTTCTTCTTTTTCTTCTTCTCCTCTTTGCATTCCTTTCAGAAATGCCCGGTATTGCCATAGTTCCAACAAAGAGCCTTGGACTTTCCAAGAGATTTGGATCTCCCATGGGATTTGGATCTACCCTTCTCAGCTTTCTTGTCCTTCTTCCCTTTCTCCTTGGGTCTTCCATGAACTGCAAGGGCTTCTTTGGCTGCCTCAGAAGACTTTCTCTACATCTCTTCAAACAACAATGAAGAAACCACTTCTTCCATTTTGAATGTGGATGTGGTGCTTCCGATTGCCATGACAAGATGATCCCATGAGTCTGGTAGAGAACAAAGCAGGGTCATACACCGATCCTCCTCCTTCATTTTTACACCAATAGATGTTAATTGTGCAACCAGCATATTAAAGGCATTCATATGCTCTGCCACGGATCCTTCGTCCTCCATTCGAAGAGAATACAACTTCTTTCTCAGGTAAAGTTTATTGACTAGGGATTTAGCTTGATACACATCCCCCAACTTCTTCCAAAGGAGTTTTGCAGTAGCCTCCTCATGGACATTTAACAACACAGAATCAACAAGACTAAGTCTTATGACACCCTTAGCCTTCCGATCCTTGAGATCCCACTCATCTTGAGTCATTGTAGCTGGTTTAGTTCCATTCACACTTTCCCAAAGGTCTCGGTCAACTAACATGTCTTCCATTTTGAGCTTCCACAGCTCGAAATTACTGCCATTAAACTTCTCTACTTCAAACCTTCCTCATGTGCTTGCCATCTCCTTGCTGCAATAAGATACAAAATGCTCTACATAGACTCCCACTCAACCTAAGATTAGCTCAAAAAATGCCTACCCTACAACTAGGACCAAAGGTGATCAAGCTCTGATACCAACTGAAAGGAAGCTAGGTGTGTGGAAATGCTTCCTACACTAATCTATTGAGGAGAGGGATATGAAATTCAACTTTATCCTAACTATTACAGTGATGTTAAACCATTAACATGAGATATAGCAGCAAAACACAAGAACCAGAAAGTAGACAGAAGAAGAGAGACAAAGAATTATGGTGGGGAAAACCCTTATCGGGTGAAAAACCCCACACTCATAAACCTGCACAATGGATTAACAAATCTAAAAGAATGTTTACAATACACTTGCAATGCAAGCTTCAATGGTCTTTGACACTCGTGTCTGGAGTCAATCCGGTAGCATAACAGTACCTGTAAACCTGTGATACAAACTCCATCTCCAAGCACCTGTATATAAAGAAAATACAAGGCAATATTGGACCTATCTTGGAATGGGCGTCCAATATGGCATCTTGGACCATAACCCATGCCTAGGGACACTTGGTCAACATTGTAGAATGTGTCTGACACTTGTCCATAGCTCCCATCCCAAAGAGGTCGCCTATTTCCAAAATGGGCTATGACAGATGCTCTTACGACACCTACGACCGTCATAGAATCTGTCATAGCGGTTACAACTTACAGCTGTAAGAGAATCTGTCATACACATGCTATAAATAGCATATTCTCTTACAACACATCATATTCCACCTTGGGGCACCCAAATATGCCTCATTCAAAGATGCTACATGACACGTGTCATTACTTGTCTTACAACCTTCTATTCTTGACTCTTACATGTCATAGATTCGTCATAGGAATCTGTCATAACCGTGTCAGTCAAACATTCCTTACACAACATAGAAGATGCTGACACATGGCAGAATATTCCTACCACTAAGTGGGATGCCTGTATCCTCATGTGAGGACAAAATAACAAGTTGTCATAATCCATGTAGGATTGACACATCACTGTGCCACATCCCACAATATGACAAAGTGGAATTTCCAATTATTTACAACATAGGCAATTGAATAATAAATACAAACATTACAAATGCAGAGAATTACCAAGGTTGAGACACCTTAATTCCCAACACCCTGCATGTGGAAGGGTATTGCAAGTTTTGTACAAAATCAGCGAATTTTTCTGATCTTGCAACTTTGATTTTCCTTTAAAATGCAAAGTTGGTAAAAAATGCCGATCTTGCATCTCCTGAGAAAATCCCAACTCTAGAAAGTGAAAATTTACAACTTGATTTGTTTCACAAATTCTGACGAATGAACAAAGACTGACACTCAGAAGGACATTCCGAGGCTAGCGAACCACACACAAGGACAAATGTGATTCACCTTGTTTTGTGTGCTTAGAGTGTGTGGGCTACGAAACAGACAGGTTTCGTAGGGGTTATCCCACAAATTGAGCGTAGCAGAATTTGAGGATAACAAACTAATATATCTAAAAACTAAGATGCACTCATGTTGGGGAAGACGTTTCTCAACCAACCACTTTGAAATTCATAAGAGTCAATGTTGCTATGTTTTTAGAACCTACAATGACATTAAGGTTGGCATGGCCAAAGTTCATACAACTCCTGCTATAAACTAAATGCCATGAACACATTTTGGAAGAGAAATGTGATGTTATGCCAATAGAAGATTTCCTTGTAGCTGATACTCCATTACATTTTCCACATATGGGGGTTGAAACTATTGGTGAATAAGAGGAGACCTTTTTCATCTAGTTTAAAAGCTACCTAAAAGTAATTAATGAAAAAAGTCTAAATGGGTAAAAAGTGAATTCATTGGTAATTTAATCTATTTTAGGATTATCGAGTCTCAATTACTTGCTTCCACTCATATATATAGTAATCCCTTTCTTGTAATGCACGTAGGTGACAAATTAACTTCAACATAGTAATGACGCAAAGGAGGTAAAATATTTGGTCTTAATTACTTATATTTTTTCCATTCTTTTAATATTTGTAGATGATAAATGAATTTTAGCATCCAATGATATGGATAAGGTAAATAAGTTGAAAAATAATATTTTTATTTTGTTCTACAAATTTTATTGTGTTGGGATTTAATATTTCTATCACCCCATTCTTATATTGTATGCAGGAGAGGCATGAACAAGTGTGGGAATTTGTTGATACTATGCTCTCCATACATACTTTCATTGATTCTATCTATCATCTAATAAGACAAAAATTACTAGCTCACATTTATGCCTAATTCTAGTACTTGGTTTTAAAAGATAATGAAAACCTTGTAACTTCTTACAATGCTAGATATTGCAATATATTTATATTTTCTTGCTTTTTGCGCAAACACAAGGCCACGAGGAACCCATTTTAAGCAACAATAATAATATTGTCAACAAAAGAGATCAAAGATTGTTAAGAGGGGTGTTTCTACACACTCATCTAACTCTTCATGACATTAAAGAAAATATAAAAAAGTTGAAGGTTGGATGCAATCAAGACTCTTTATATGTTGGATTTATTACATCTTTTAGTATATAGTTTAGATGATAATAAATAAATTAACATGCAAATGTTAATTTATAGATTAGTTACTAGTTAATAATAAACAAGAGTTGCGCAGCAGTAGGAGTCCCTGCCAAATGCTAACAACACAAAGTGTGACAAAAGCGTATGCGCATAGAGGGTGTGGGTCCTAATTTTGCATGTGTCGATTGCATCTACTGAGAGCTACATCATATTTGCAATCCATCTTTCCATGCCTTGGTTGGCAAAACCATGATAACAAAATTAGATTTTATGTTCAAAGAAATGTGCTCCTATGTTGAATCAGCTTTATTTTATGTTGAAGAACACCAACATGTGAAGAAGCATTGAGCAATGTATGTGCAAGCAAGTGGAGCATAAAATAAAAGAAGTTAGATTAGAGTTAAAATTTACAAAAGTATCAAATTTAAATAAGTAATATGATACAATATCATTTTCCAGAATCAAGAATCAAGTCTCGTCTATGCAATAGATAGTTGCAACATAATACATTGGATTCAGATCCTACGCTGTAAAAAGAACAAAATAAATACACTTGAGCACTCTAGAGTGACAACATCTGCCTATCCTTATCTTGCTGGAGGGAGTCTAGAGAAGTGTATTTGCCTGTTAAACCAGAGTGGTGTCACTATGATTAGTTTAGAAATTGTAATATTCTAATTGCAAAAACAAAGAAAACAAATCATACTCATGTTGACAATATCAGATTTTACATTATATGCACATGCAAATTCTAGATTCAAAATATCTACACTTATTTAGAGTAGCACACATATACAATATAGTTGCCTAGAAATTGTAATAATAGAATCATGAAGAATAACACTATAATGGTCAATTATGTCAAAGAAGCCAAATGAGTTTGATGGAGCAGTCTATAAGCTACAATTGCCTATTTTTTCTAACTCCTATAAACAACCTTTATTTATAGCCATAGGTGTGCTTGTATCCGCTTAATATTTTACATGTCAATTGTTATCGTTTTTGTATTCATGTTGTTATGAGCACTAATTTTCCAGTGTAACTACACAATTTTTCAAGAACAAAAAATGTTATTAGGAAAACAATACTATATTTCAAGTGATTGGCTAATTTGTGTCTCAAAATACCAAACTAGACAAATACATATGAGAATATGAAATCCGTAGTAATTATCTGATGCTATAGTTGTCCAACAATAAAACGATCGCAAAAGAGTGAGTGATCTATGCCAAGGGTTAGGAGCGAGACCTCAAATATGTCAGGCACACATTTTGAGTGGCTCTGTTACCCATTCATTGTGTTGAGGACATAAGAACATTGGTAAAGTGTGGAGGAAAATGTGTTCAAAGAGAATAGTTGTTTGAGTATCAAAATGGTGCATGAAGCAGGTGGCAATTCCATAATGAAAACATGCCCAAAGGTAGAAGAAACACAATAAAATTGCACCTAGCATGGAAGACATTAAGTTATGAAGTTTGGGTGTTGTTTGGGGTGGCATTGCCAAGTGAAAATTCTTCCATGTATCATTAAAGTGGCAGCGGCATTATGAAATCATTTCCAAGGAGAAAAGAGGCTTTAAAACAAGATAGAAGCGCACTTCCTTTGTAGAAAAACCATTCATAAATTCAGCCCTAAAACTGTCAAAGTGCTTATAAAAATATGCCTAAGGTGGAAAATAAGGTACACTTTTTTGAGGGTTTAACCACCTAAAACCTCTACCCATTGAATCAAAAAGTGGGTCAAACATTAGTGAAATGCACCAACAAGTATGATTATTCAGGTATTTATTGAGAAAAAGCTATTTGCCAACCTAAGCAAACCTTGTACCAAAACAAAAGTATTACTACAGACTCATAATTTTTGAAGCAAGCTTGCTTGTTGATCCTCAAGAAATTTGGACAACTATGAAAAAGTAGATACTAAAAAATACAAAAGAGATGACAGTAGCCTAGAAGGCTATTAAAAGTGATATGTGGAAGGTTTCTCTCAGATTTCTCATTTGAAAACCAACTTGCAGAATAAAGGAAAGAAGTGTGAATAGACACATAGTGTGAAGAAAGCATCAAGAGCTGAAGAGAAGATTCACGAAATGACAAATCCTAGAAATGTCAAAACCTAAGTAAATTTTTCCAGTATGTACTCATGCTTGTAATTATGGATTAAGAGGACTATGAATGTCAAGCAGAGAAGCACTAGCATATGAATCTTGGATGCTAAAAAAATTATGGATCAAGAGGACTATGAATGTTAGGTAAAGAAGCACTAGCATATGAATCTTGGATGCTAAGAACTAATGAATGAATTACTACTTGGCTCTAGACTTGGATTTACCAACATACATGTCTGTACAAAAGATGCAACATGATTATTTACTTGGAAGAGAATATGAATAAGGACAGATGCTGACATTCTGTGATATCTCTTTACCCAATCAAACTTGACTCCAAGACAATAGAGATGGGGATTCTTTCAATGAGTAGCATCTTGAGGTAACTTGTGTGGAGGAAAAGATAAACATCAAATGTGTTGAGTAGGTGCAAGCATCCAGTCGCAATAATGTCAAAAGACCATTGCAAGAAGAAATTTTAAATAGTTTAAAAGACAACAAGCATTATGGGAAAATATAGTGACCTAAATGAGCATGTCACTAGACCAAAGTTGATTTCTTCTTGCAACATGAAGGAAATATTCATGCCAAAACTATAGAGGTTAAGAAAGTTTATTATGTATGAAGCACTTGATTTACTTATACAGAAAATTCACGAAGCTAGAAAAAGCTTGTGGGGCTAAACAAAGATTTTAATGGTCATTAAAAACATTGCCATCTAGCATGCTTGTTGCAAGCATATTACATTCTTCTATAGATGTGGGAAAAATTCTAGTTTATTTCAAAGTCAGATTGCCAAAGACAATTGACAAGGAAAACGATATTGCTTACAATCAATAATTTGACAAAATCAGATCATTTACATTAGCACACCAAATGGATGGTGAACCTAATGTTAAAGAAGTCTAGTAGAAGTCTTCAAACTAGATGAAATTCTTGTGAAGATGATAGAAAACCAAGATTACAATTATACCTTAGATTTGGAAAAGGATCTCTATCTAAAACCTTGTTTGAATCTAAATTATAGACTGCACTATAGATAATTGAAGACATGCCAACAATATAGGTGGTAGAACATCCAACCAAACAGTTAGGTTATTTCAAATTGTATTAGATTGAATTAAATTCCTACAATAATGGGTTTGAAATGTCTCTTAGTATGATTCCATTTGAATCATTGTATTGGGTAATGTACATCATGTCATCAGATTGGGCTAAACACAAGATTCACTTTGGACCAAATATACTGAAGGACATGGAAAAGCAGGTTCGTAGGATCTAGAAAAATCTGAAGGAGTTGGTGCTTGCCAAAAGAGTTATATCAATTTGTGCAAGATCAATCACAAATCCAAGGAAAAGAAATAAGTCTTAGTAAAAGTCAAGCTAGGCAGAGTTCCATCTATAGATCGGGAAGGTGGCCAAGCTGGTATCATGTTACCATGGAACTCTTGGAAAATCTTGAGCTACTTGCAGCTGCCACCTATATATTAGCTTTGCATCCTCATCTTAGTAGAAAACATATGTTTGTCATGTCTCTTAGCATAAGAAATGTGGCAATGAAACTCTTGACATGATTAATTGGTCTTCCATATAGATAAAATTGAAAGGAGATATAATATCTAAAGAACTAATCAAAACACTTAATTTTTATATGGAAATTGAAAACTATTAAAGTCTATGATCAATCCACAAATCATTCCTTCTGCAACCCTTGGAGAAAGACTGAAGGTTGTTCTTGAGTATCACTGAAAACTCTATGATCAATCCACAAATCATCAACACAAGTTAGAAATCTAAGTGTTTCCTTTGATTTGGCAATGGGAATGAAGGTTGAAAACCTTAAGTTTCATTAACAAATCAACATCATACCATTTAAAACCATAGGTAGTTGGAAAAACATATAACATAGTTGGGAAAACACACAAACCCTATTCATTGCAAGGAAAACTTGCTTATATATATATAACCATACCCATTTATATGTATGGTTCAAAATAAGGGTATGATCAAGTGTGGAATATCACCATCACAAGTAAATGAAGAATTGTAGTTAAAGGTGACTAATAAACCCTATTTTGCTACTTACAAAAAAGTAGAAACTTGTTGATACATTGTCTATTGTTGCTTGTGTCATTTGATCTATGTTATCTCCCTCTTTAGGCACCCCTTTTACCCTCTTACGTCATTCAACTTTGCCCATTTTGTTAAGCATCTCCTTTGCCCACATTTGTCACTAAGATTCCTTCCTTATCAAACCTGAGTACCTATTTCACTTGCATTTTTCCACTTAAAGGATTGACTTCTATCCGTAGGCATGATTTTTATCTATCTTGTCACTAAAACTTTGGAATTCATCTTGTAGATGTGCTTGAAAGCTATTTTTGACACTTAATATTGCTTCAATGACTTAGGCACCTTTACTCTTCAACCTTGTTACTTAAAAAATTGTTAGGCACCTCCTATTTGTTAGGAAAGTTGTCTCAACCTTGCCTCTAATGTTAAGAATATAAAAATGTGATTTTTAGACTATGAAATAGAAAAACTCAATTTCTGGGGTATAGAGTTCATTTTTGGTCAAAATTAAATATTTTGGGTTGTTTGGCATTGATTCCAAACATGTTTGGTATGTAGATCTCTTTGCGCTCTACAATTTAAAAAAATGGCCCAAACGACCTCCCAGATTAAAAGTTATGGCCTCTAGAAGTTGGGCCTCTCGCATTGGAAATATAAAAACATCTAGGACACATAAAAGAGTTGTAAGAGAGAGTTACACTTGTTGACCAACTTATGACACATGTTATGACACATCATAAGGCATCTTTGAATAGATAATGAAACCAAAATTGAGCACCATATTAGTCTATGGACTCATCTTGGGATTTGGGTGTTGGATTTCTAATTAGGGATTTGGATGCCATATTTTGGGTGGTTTTATCTCATGGTTTCCTAATTACCATTTGATAGTTTCATGTATTGCATCTCCTATTTATTGGGTGCTTGAAATTGAGTTTTTGATTGTGAGTTTTGTAGGTTTTGTCATGTTGTTAGAATTCCTCCAAATCTCTAGTTGGTGATAATCCTGTAAAGGATTAGACTGTACAAGTGTATTGTAACCTTTGATTATTAAATAATACATTGAGTTGCTTTGGAGTGAGGTTTTTCTCTCAAAAAGGGTTTTCCCCATGTAAACCCTCTTGTTATGGTATATTGTTTTATGTTTTATATGTGTTTCTCTTTCTTGTAATTGTAAAGATCATAAATTTGAATAATGATCTCCTCTAAAATTAGTGTAGGAAGCATTTCTACATACCTTGCTTCCTTTCATTTGGTATAAGAGCCTAATCACCTCAGATTCTAGGTGTTGGTTAGGGTATTTTTTGTATTAATCTTTGTTTAAGTAGGAGCTTGCATAGGAGTTTTGATGTTATTGCAGAAAGAGATGAAAGACAAATTGAGAATAGAAGTGGAGAAGTTTTCTAACATGAATTTTGAGTTGTGGAAGTTCAAGATGGAGAATATTCTCATAAACTGAGATCTATGGGTTGCAATATCTATAACCAAACCTACATCAATGAAACAAGAAGATTGGGACTTGATGGATAGAAAGGGGAAGGGTCTTGTTAGACTTTGTTTAGCAAATCTAGTGTTGCTGATGTTGGCAAGAGACACTATGTGGCTTCATTAGTGTTGTCATTGATGGCAACAAAGTCCATCCCACACATCCGCAGGACATGGTGTGTCTTTACCGAAAGAAGTGTTGTGGTCCGGTAAGCAAGAACAAAGCAGGAAGCAAGGTCCGACAGTCAGGTCTGGATCTCTCAGAGGAAGTATCTCAGTAAAGTGCAGATTTGGGGAAGTCAAGAGGAGTACCTTGACTGATATATTCAAAGAACTTAGCCTCCGGTGATAGAAGAGTGAATAGATATGAGCACTTGAGTGTTGGGTTCCTGATTGGCAGAGTAGACAGAGGAAGACCTAATCGGCAGAGCATCAGACCTAAATTTGGATGTGATATTGATGGTGATTAAGTTTCCTAAGGTATCATTCATGATTGGTTGACATGATTGATGACTTCTATAAGAATCTCTTTGATCCGCATTACTTGGTATGCAAAGATTCAGCCAACAGATCAGAGTTTGGGAAAATATTGAGTATTCCGGATGCCGACTAGAAAGTGGATGAAATCTTTGGTGCGGATATATATACCAGATGGATTTAGATATGAATGTGTGTGTTGGGTTGTGCAAAGAATAGAAGAGTAGTGTGAAGGCAGTAAGACAGGTCCGGAATGTAACAGGATAGCAGCAGCTAAGGAGAGTAAGAATGAAGTATAGCAGATTAGTATATTGGGCTTAACCAGAACTGAACTTTAGCATGTGTTGATGCTTCTTATCAATTCAAGTATTTTGTTACCTTCTTTTCTTGTAGACAGTGAGTCTCTTGTAGGCAGTAAGCCTCTTGTGAGCAGTGTGCTTGGGCAGTGAGCCCTAATTGGCAAGTGCCATTTTGTACTATTCTATTCTTCTAATAGAGAATACAATCTTGGGTTAATCACCCCGTGGTTTTTCCCTTAACCGGGTTTTCCACGTCAAAATCATTGTGTCATGTGTACTAATGTTATTTCTGCTTCCATGGTAATACTTGCTTGTATGATTTGATTCTGCACTAATTGTTAAAGAAGGACTGAAAGTCAAAATAATTAAGATAACTGATTCACCCCCCCTCTCAGTTATCAAAAATTGGTATCAGAGCCAAGTTCCTCCAAACAGAGCCTAACGGCTTGAGGAAGATCTAGAAATTCAAATGGATATGTTTGGTATGAGGGAACAACTTCAGTCTACCCTAGATGATCTTGAACAATCTAATTCTGAAGTCAATGAATTGAAGGAAAGACTTAAACAAGTTGATGAATTCATAAATGAATTAAAAGGGAAACTGAGTATCTCTATGAAAAAGAGAAAGGATCTACTTCAGCAATTAGCAAGTCAAGGTGAAACCAATGATACAAATGAAGACCTAAAAGAGAAAACCAAGCTATGTGAAAAGTTATCAAAAGAGGTCATTATGGTAAGACATGAAATGGAATTAGGAGTTATGAAGTTCACCCAAGAAATTGAAGAAAAAAGAAAAACTGAAGATGATCTAAGACAATCTCTCAAGGAAAAATTAGAAGAGTACCATAAAATGGATAGAATAATTAGATATCTAGAATCTGATCTTGAAGATGCTAGAGATAATGAAGAAAAACTTGAGGATCAAATAGACATTCTTAAAAAGGATCTACAAACAGCAAATGAATACAAAGAAAGATTCAAGATAAGCTCTGCTCAACTTGAAGTTCTTCTTGAAAGTCAAAATAGGGTAGATGACAAGCATGGCTTGGGATATGAGAAAGGTGAAAGCTCTGGATCCGGTCAAAAGAACTTTGGATTAGGAAATCCAAGGAACAGACCTAGAAGACCTCCGGTAAGGCAACCAAATGCTCAAAGATATCCATCCTTCAATGGATATTGCCACAACTGCAATAACTTTGGTCATAAAGCAAATTAGTGCAGAAGAAGAATGAATCAGACTAATTCATCCTTCTCCAGATAGTGTTTCAATTGCAAAAGGTATGGTCACAAATCTCATGAGTGTAGAAATATGCAAATGAACAATTCATTCAATGGTAGATGTTTTGCATGCAATAGAATGGGACATATGGCTAATCAGTGTAGATCAAGAGGATATCAGTCAAATATGCAAAGAAATGTTGTTTTCTACAATTGCAATAGATCCGGTCATAGTGCCAAATTCTGTAGAAGTAAGAATCAAGACAAAAGGGGTCTGGAACAGTATAATCATAGCCAAGACAAAGGAAAGGGAAAAGTGAACGCGAATGAAATTCAAAGGGAGATGAATAAGATCTAGGTGAAGAGAAGCATAGATAATGTTGGGGATGGATCCACACCAAAATCTGGTGCTGATAATCCTTCCAGAAATTGAGTAGATGAGCTCTGGCTCAGGGGGAGTCACTAAGAAAAACAAAACCCCCAGCCAGTCAATTGGTGCCTGAAATTGGCACATGGGAAGTTGCGGATTAAAGAATTCTCAGAGAAACATCTAAAGAAAGCTTGGTAAAGATATGGAAGATCTGCAGGAGGATTTGAAGAGTTTAATCTTCCAAGATTGATCCAGTTTAATAGTCATCTGGTAAAACAAGATTATCACAGTTAGATCTGGTATGATTCAAATTCGAGGCATCTTGATTTGCAGATAGATCAAATGTTTAGGGAAAGTAAGATAGTTTGTTATTAACCACCAAGGATAACTCTAAGTATATCTCAGTGATCTAGAAAAAGATCTTTCTCAAAATAAGAAAAACCAGACAACCAGAATGACTTAAGTTACGTATTTATTGCAGTGTGGATTTAGGGTTTTTCTCAGAAATAAAAGGGTTCATTCGCTCGTCATTTGTACATTTGCATTCGAGAAGAAAAGAAAAGGAGCTCTGCAACAAATTGTTTCAAATTTCTCAAAGATCAACCATTGAAGTCGATTCATCCAGCAAATCAATTCGGCTCACTCCGCGAACCCTAGAAGCGCAAAAGGTATTTTCTGTTATTGAATATTTCTTTGTAAATCTTTTTGAAGATGGCTACACTGAATGTTGTAAAGATCACTGATAGGCCACGTCCTAAATTCAAGAAACATCCATATAAATCCCTAGAAGTTGATCCTCTAGGCGCCTTTTCAAGCATTCCGCATGGGGTTCTATACTTAGAAGATGTTAGGGCATATATTCATGCGAATATTGAAGAATTTGGGGAATCTAAGCTGGTTGATATCTATCACAAGCATTTGATAGATGACTCATTTGAACTCAAAACTCAGTATAAAGCCATCCGGGACAAGCATTTTGCACAATGCATTCATTTCTGCTATTTTGCAGAAGAAGAATGGGTCCGGTATATTTTGAGCAGAGTGCATGATAACTTCATATGGTTGAATGGACCATTCAAGATCACAAAAGATGATATTAGGGCGGTAACTGGTTTACACTCATTTAGAAAGATGTCTATTCTCAAATCTGTCAAAAACCAAATTGAGTGAGGCTACCGGATCAAAGTTTGACAAGAGGGTAATGACAATTGAAGATATCACTGATCCGGATATCAAATTTGCATCCATGATAATTGGTTACAAGATTTATCACTCCAGCAGGGAAAATTCAGTACTTGGAACAGCAATCTACATAGCTTATCAGATGCTAAAAGAAAATGCTGACTATGACCTTTGTGAGCTTCTCCTAAACCAACTTTTGGAGAATCTACAGAAGATAAAGGACAAGAAAAATTCCTTCAAATATGGTGGCCTGATACTCTGTCTGTTCTTCTACTACATGAATGAGCTACCCGGATCTAGTGGCTAGATGTGGCAAAATGATAGACCGGTTGCCATACAAATCAGGGATTACTTGCATGGGCTTGGTGATGCCAAGGCACAAAACACAACACTATGGGGTTACTTCAAAAACTTCCAAAGCCTGATGCAGGCTAGAGAAAGAATTCTACAATCCCTAGTTGAAAAATATAAAGATACAATATGCTTTATGGTAGAAACTGATCAGTGCCTAATGGAGGCAGTGGAACCAAGAACACTGTGAATCATGCCAATGGGGTATGAAGTTGATGAGAAAATTGTAGAGCTGCATGTTCAACACATGCTAAGTCAGCCCAAGGATCCTAAGGCAGAAAGGTTTGGAACCTTTGAAGAATTAAGTGTAAAAATCCATGTGGAGCTCAGACAACTGGAGATGAAGAGAAAAGTGAGAAAAGAGGTAGAAGAATTTGGCAAGAGGCATGGAATCTCAAAAGAGGCACTTGATGCCAACAGAGAGAAAATGGAAAGGGTGGAGAAAGAAAAGAAAGAAACTGGAAAAGAAAGTGCTTCGGTGCAAGCCCCCTCCCGGACCAAATCAACCAGAAGCTCTGCACCTTCCACTTCCAAGGGTCAAAAGGCTTCAAAACCAGAAGCTTAGACATCTGAAAAAGGAGAGAAGAGAACCAAGAAAAAGGCAACAAGGTCTTACACAAGCCAAAAGGATGAAGAAGAGACAGAATCAGATGAGGAAGTAAAGAAAATGAAGAAGAAAAGGAAAACATCTGGTGAACCCTCTACTGAAGAAGTAACAGAAGAATTTGTTGAGAAGCCTACTCTGTGCATTGATGACATCATAAAATCAGTTATTGTGGATGGGAACCTTCAACCAATGGCTGAATTCTATGATGATTACAATGAAGCTGACCAAAAGATCTTGCAAGAAGCCACAGTCAGGTATCTGAATATCTACAACAAGGCTTTTATTGAAATTATATCTCTTATTCGTAAAAGCCTAGAAAAGGAATTAGAAATAAGAAAGAATAATGCTATGGCAAAGTATCTTGAGATCCGAGAATAGATAGCTATTCAGCTATATCCTTCAATCACTCCTAAGCAGAAGAATATGATCTTCAAAGATTGTAAGGATGAGTTTTGGAGCAAAGCTAGAATGAATCAGCTTATGCTTGGAGAAACTAACAAAGTAGAAAAAGAGACAGAAGAGATCCTCCAGAATGCATACAAAAGATTCAAAATTCCTATTATAGAGGACTTAGGTGATGATCCCTCAGCTACAAATGTTGAAGAAGAATCTACTGAGACAGTGGCAGAAGAGGTAAAGGAGATAGGTGAAGAAAAAGGTAAGGACTTAGATTCCTCTACTCTGGAAGAGGAGGTCCATGATCAAGCAAACATCTCTCCTCCGGTTTCCCCTGCAGACTCTAGATCCAAAGAGAAAGAAAGAGTACAAGAGAAGATCAGTCAAGAAGCAGAGGAGAAGGAAAAAGAAGATGACAATAGTAAGGCTACAAAAGGAGAAAAAACTCCAATAGAGAAGGCCACATATGATAGTGGTAAGGGTGCAGAAGGGGAGAAAACTCTGTCTCCGGCAAGAGACATAGCAGAGGCAGTCGAAGAGTTCTTAACCAAAGAGATGATGGAATTTGATGAATCAAAACTTCTTCAAGGACCATTCAATTTTGACTCCCTCTCCCTGGTTCAAACCATGAAGCTAGCATCCTTTACTTCAGCAAAGGCAAAAGAAAAGCTTCTGAAGTCTCACATGGAAGACTGCAAGCTTATAGAAATTGCATCTGGTGTATTGGAGAAGATCTTGCCATCTTTTCAGAAAGATCCCTCAGCCTCTTCATCCGGTAATCTCAAATCTCTAGTTAATAGTGTTAGCACACATTTTGATTCCTTAGAAAAGTCAGCAGAAGATAAGGTCCGGAAGGAGTTTTTGGTAAAAAGATTATCAGAGGTACAAGGGTTAATATCAAATGATAGGAGAGTTATGGATATCAGAATAAAGAACCTAGAAAATACTCTCAAAAATGGGGGAGATATATATAAATTTTGTTTATCCTAGCCTAAAGTGACCAAGGACATTGAGAAGAAAGTAAAAGAGCAAGAGGATAAACTGCTGAGTTTATCTCAAAGTTTTGATCCTCTATCCTCCTCCATAGTAAATCAAGAGTGTCAGACTATTGCAGTCATAAATGAAATAAAGACACTTAAGAAGGAGAAGAAAAATAGAATAAACAGGTTGAGTGAACTTAGAGGGATCATTATCCCTAAGTTAGAGGCCATGCATGAAGCCCTAATTGATGCTCAAACCATAGCCCAGACCAGTGATCCGACAGATCTCAAGAAGGTAGAAGCTTTTGCATTCCTATTGAGTGGTCACATCTCAATTTTGGATAGGATGAAGCTAAGTTGGGCAACAGAACTTGTACAATTGAAAAACACTTTTGCAGATATACTAAAGTATATGTAAAGTATAACCGGATAATATACTTATGTGATTAAGTATAGATTGAGTTTTGCAAATTTTGGTGTGCGGATCCCACCCTTTGCCATTGATGTCAAAGGGGGAGTGAGGAGCAGTGAAAAATGAGGAATCCAGCTAAGGGGGAGCTTCGGAAAATGTTCATAAGAACAGAGCATTAGCCAAGGGGAGTATAGTGTGACACTTAGTCATTTTTCACTAAGTGTTGCCATCAATGCCAAAGGGGGAGATTGTTGGAAAGAGACACTGTGTGGCTTCATTAGTGTTGTCATTGATGGCAACAAAGTCCATCCCACACATCCGCAGGACATGGTGTGTCTTTACCGGAAGAAGTGTTGTGGTCCGGTAAGCAAGAACAGAGCAGGCAGCAAGGTCTGACAGTCAGGTCCGGATCTCTCAGAGGAAGTATCTCAGTAAAGCATGGATTTGGGGAAGTCAAGAGGAGTACCTTGACTGATATATTCCAAGGACTTAGCCTCCGGTGATAGAAGAGTGAATAGATATGAGCACTTGAGTGTTGGGTTCCTGATTGGCAGAGTAGACAGAGGAAGACCTAACCGGTAGAGCATTAGACCTAAATCCGGATGTGATATTGATGGTGATTAAGTTTCCTAAGGTATCATTCATGATTGGCCAACATGATTGATGACTTCTATAAGCATCTCTTTGATCTGCATTACTTGGTATGCAAAGATTCAGCTGACATATCAGAGTTTGGGAAAATATTGAGTATTCTGGATGCCGACTAGAAAGTGGATGAAATCTTTGGTGCGGATATATATACCAGATGGATTTAGATATGAATGTGTGTGTTGTGTGTGGGGTTGTGCGAAGAATAGCAGAAGAGCAGTGTGAAGGCAGTAAGACAGGTCTGGAATGTAATAGGACAACAGCACCTAAGGAGAGTAAGAATGAAGTGTAGCAGATCAGTATATTGGGCTTAACCGGAACTGAACTTTAGCATGTGTGGATGCTTCTCATCAGTTCAAGTATTTTGTTACCTTCTTTTCTTGTAGACAGTGAGTCTCTTATAGGTAGTAAGCCTCTTGTGAGCAGTGTGCTCGAGTAGCGAGCCCTAATTGGCAAGTGCCATTTTGTACTATTCTATTCTTCTAATAGAGAATACAATCTTGGGTTAATCACCCCGTGGTTTTTCCCTTAACCAGGTTTTCCATGTCAAAATCATTGTGTCATGTGTACTAATGTTATTTTTGCTTCCATGGTAATGCTTGCTTGTATGATTTGATTCTGCACTAATTGTTAAAGAAGGACTGAAAGTCAAAATAATTAAGATAACTGATTCACCCCCCCTCTCAGTTATCAACAGCTGAATGTTCATGAAGAGACCACCACTGCAAACCTTTGGAAGAGGTTGGGAGGGATTTATCAAGCTAAATCTTTGGTAAATAAACTCTTCCTAAGAAAGAAGTTGTGTACCCTTACACTAGAGGATGGTGGATCTATAGCCAACCATATGAATTCCTTCAATATAATAGTTACCATCTGAATTTTGTGGGAGTAAAAATGGAGGAGGATCATTACATGAATTTTCTATGTCCTTTTCTAGATTCACTAGACCACCTTGTTATGGCTATTTGGAGCACTAACACCAAGTTAAAAATGGATGAAGTGGTGGCATCATTACTTTTTGAAGAGATGTAAAGAAAGACTTAAAAAATTTCCAAGGAGGCCCTAGTTGTTCATAGTAGGCCAAAAGAGAAAGGCAAGAAGAAGGACAAGAAGCAAGACAAGTCTAGATCTAAATCCTGTGGGAGATCCAAATCTCTTGGTAAGTCCAAGACTAAATGTTGGAACTACAAAAATCCTAGCCATTTCAGAAGAGATTACGAGGAGGAGAAAAATAAAAGAGAGGGAGGTTCTGATGATGAGTTTGAGAAATCCTTCTAGGATGATGGTGATGCATTTTTCATGACCTTAGCTACACATACATTTGAAGGTGTGTGGTTGATAGATTCTAATGTCTCTTTCCACATGACCTCACATTGGGGTTGGTTTACAAAATATGAAGAATATGACGGTGAGAAGGTGTACCTTGGATATGATTCTCATTTGAAGATTGTTGGCCATGGAAGAGTCTTGATTCAATTCCTTGATAGATGAGTGAATGGATCAATGGTGTATTGCATATCCTTGGTTTGACATGAAGATTACTTTCTGTGAGTAAACTTAATGATGTGGGTGTGCAGGTTGTTTTCTCAAGTGGAGGGTGCAAGATAGTGAGGGGCCATCGTGCTTACTAAGGGTGTTCATATTGGAACTCTATTTTAGCTGGATGCATGCACGATTGAGTGGAATAGTTATTTTATTCCTATAGTGAAGGATCTATAGAGTCTACACCTTCACTATTGGAACCAACAATAAAGAGGAGTGTTGCATCCACTTTTGACAGTTGTTCTTTTTGGGTACCTAAGGGTGATCATGTTTTGGAGACTAAGCTACTAGTAGAGAAAACAATGTTATGGCACTAGAGGGTGGATCACATAGGTGAGAAGGGTCTAAGGATCTTGAAAAATAAAAACCTTGTTGAGGGGTTAAATGATTGTAACCTTGAATTTGATTTTTGTGAGAATTGGTGTATATGGAAAATAAAACCACATTTACTTTTAATTTGATTCTCATAAATCTTTTGGGGTATTGGATTTGGTGCATTTTGATGTTTTTGGTCATGTTAACATTCATTCAATTTCAAAATCTATATATTATGTTTCTTTCATTGATGATTATAGTAGAAGGACATGGCTACATTTCCTTAGATGTAAATATGAAGTCTTCAATTATTTTAAAGAGTTTAAGGCTCTTGTAGAGAATTAGACTGGTATGAAGATTAAGATTTTGAGGACTGATAATGGTGGTGAGTTTGTTCAACATATTTTGATAGATTTTATAAGGATAATGGGATAAAAAGACAATACAAATTCGTACACCCCTAACATAATGGAGTTGCAAAAAGAATGAACAAGACGTTGATGGAGAGGGCTAGAAGTATGCTTAATGGGGCTGGATTGGAACAAAAGTTTTGGGTAGAAGTGGTTTCCACAACTTGTTATCTGGTTAATATGTATCTTACATGATCTCTTGTTTAGAAGACACCTATGGAGGCGTGGTTGAGCAAAAAGACCTCATTGAGACATCTTCAAGTCTTTGGTTAAAAGGCATATGCACATGTGCCTAGGGAGAAGAGGTCAAAATTAGAGAACATGACTTTAAAATGTATCTTCATCAGCTATGGTGTCAGTGTGAAATGGTACAAGCTTTGGGATCTTTTGGTCGAGAGAGTTTTGTATAGAAGAAGTGTTATCTTTAGAGAAGTCAAGCCTTCTTCCACAATATTGCAACTAGAGAAGGATGGAAAGATGTAGTTTAACTAACTCCAAATATTGAGAAGGTTGAACCAAAAACCCACAAATGACCTTAAGAGGAGGAGAGCTTAGATAGTTTAAAGAGTTCCAAAGAAGAGATAAAACCTCCACCTTAATCATTTGGGAGATCCACTCAGCAAAGAAAACAACCAGATAGGTATACTCCTCCTTATTGGAGATGTATTTTTGCTTTGATTACTAACACTTATGAGCCTAGGATAGTGAAGGAGGCTATGGGTATGGATGATGTAGAGTCTTAGAAAGTGGCCATAGATGTGGAGATGGCTATATTGAGGAAAAATGACATATTGTACATAGTACCTTTTCTTTATGGATGAAAACCTATTGGATGCAAATGGGTGTCAATCAGTTTAGATGGCAATGTTGATAAGTATAAGGTAAGATTGGTTGCGAAGGGATATTCCCAGGTTGAGAGAATTGGTTATGGTGAGATTTTCTCTCTAGCTGCTAAGATGGCATCCATTTGGTTCTTATTATCTATTGTAACAACTTTTGACCTTGAGGTTGAGTAGATGGATGTGAAGACAACTTTCCTTCATGGTGATTTGGAGAAAAAAATTTACATGACACATCTAGAGTACTAAATTGAAAAAAGGTAAAGAAAATTTGGTTTGTAAGTTAAAGAAATCATTGTATGGTCTTATGTTAGGAAAAGGGTGTTGTACACCTTGCATAAGAATGAATTATTTTAATTACATGTAAAATAATTATTTATTTGTGGTACATTTTCAGTGATGTGTTTAGCCACATTAAATATTTATTTGGGTCCACCTATAAATTTGTATGTCACATTGGTTAGATATTTTATGTGTCAGAGACATAGGACACATATTTAATATTTGTGGTAAATATATAATTTTGAGGTCAATGGTTTTGTGCTCTCATGGTTTTGAGACACATGGTTTAGCAAATAACACTTGATGGTTTTGTGTGTGCTTGATTCTATAAAAGCAAGCACAAGTTTAGTGGTTGAGGTTGGATGTCAGTTGTATTGAGCTCTCTTAAAGAGTGCATATGTGAAGCATGGCATGGGATGTGTGAATTGCATGGTTACCCATTATGCTTAGACACATGGAGGATGCATTGGAGGTGCTTGATATTTTAGAAGTGCTCATGGAATCTCTATAAGTGTATTGTAATGGTGTTTTCATTGTTGAATAATATATTGAGTGTGGGTGCTTTTGGAGGCTAGGTTTTTCCCTCATAGAGGGTTTTTGCAGAGTATATCATGTGTTATCGTTTGGTATGTCTTTTTATCTTTACATTATGGTTATTGTGTAAGCTTGCATGCATAATTTTCTCTCATAGGGCTATGTAGGAAATGGTTTGACCAACTTGGTTAATTTCCTAACTAATCTTGATCTCTTAGGATGTGGTACCAAAAGTTTGATTCTTTTTTGTTGGGATTAAATTTTTTGAAATCCAAACTAGATCATTGCATTTATTATAAGATGGATAGTGATTGTTTCCCTGTTATTACATTATATGTTGATGATATGTTGCTTTTTGGTAATGGTAAGGACATGATTTGTTAACTGAAGTCTCATCTTTTAGTACAATTTAAGATGAAATGCTTAAGGGCTACCAGATCCATATTGGGGATGGAGATCAAGTATGTGAACTTGGTGTTGGAGAGATTCAACATGACAACTTGGAGACCAATGTGTGTTCCTATTTTGGTGGGGACTAAGTTATCAGTATAGCAATGTCTAACTTCTCTTAATGAGATGTGGGATATGGCAATAGTACCTTATGCTAGTGCTATTGGGAGCTTAATGTATGCTATGGTCTTTCTAGACTAGACATCACCCAAGTAGTGGGAGTCTTGAGCCAATTCATGGCTAATCCTAGACAAGTACATTGGGATGTAGTGAAGAGGGTCTTCATATGTTTGCAGGGTACTTTTGAGTACTCCATTTTTTATCATGGTATTTCTATAGGAGACTGACACTCAGTTAATATTCATAGATTTGTGGATTAAAATTGGGTAGAGGATGTTGATAGTAGGAGATCCACTAGTGGATATGTTTTCACTATGTTTGGTGGTGTAGTCAGTTGGATGAGTAAGTGACAAGATGTGTTCTCTTTGTCCACTATAGAAGCAAAGTACATGGAAGCTACTCATGCTTGTAAGGAAGCCATTTGGATTAAACATTTGTGTTTAGATGTGGGGTTGACTCTAGGAGCTATTATAGTTCTATGTGATAGTTAGAATACCATAGGTCTGGAAAAGAACCTGACATTTCATGCAATGATGAAGCATATTAATGTCTAATGCCTTTTTGTTTGTGACATGGTAGAGGATGGGAGGGTGATGCTAGAGAAAGTTGACACTTTGCATAACGTTGCAGATGCATTGAAGAACCTTGTGAGCACATAAAAGTTTAGGTGGTGCTATGAGTCTATGGGCCTCTCAGTCCCTAGCAATTATTTGATAGTGTTGGTACTCCTTTTTCTTTTGCAAGGTGTTCAACAATTGGGAGAATGTTAGGAAAGGTCTCTCAACCTTGCCTCTAATGTTAAGAATATAAAAAAATGTAGTTTTTAGATTATGAAATAGAAAAACTCAATTTATGGGCTATAGAGTTTGTTTTTAGAAAAAATAAATATTTTGGGTTGTTTGACATCACTTCCACAGTGCCGAGTACGTAGATCTCTTTGATCTCTACAACTCAAAAAAAAGGGAGTTATGGCTTATGGAAGTTGGGCCTCTTGCATTGAAGATGTAAAAACCTCTAGGACACATAAAAGAGCTATAAGAGGAAGTTACACTTGTTGACTAACTTATAATGCGAGTTATGACACATCACAAGGCATTTTTGAATGGAGATAATGGAGTACCCAAGTTGGTGAGTGGATTATGACGAGTTTATGATGGATGGATGAAATATGCTATTTTTAGTATGTGGACTCATCTTGGGATTTGGGTGCTACATTTTGGATGCTTTTTCTCATGGTTTCCTAATTACCATTTGATGGTTTAATGTATTGCATCTCCTATTTATTGGGTTCTTGAAATAAAGGTTTTGATAGTGAGTTTTGTAAGTTTTACTATGCTACTAAAATTCCTCCAGATATCTAGTTGGTGATACTACTATAAAGGCTTAGACTTTGCAAGTGTATTATAACCTTTGATTACTGTATAATACGTTGAGTTGCTTTAAATTGTGAGCTTTCTCTCTGAAAGGGTTTTCCCCATGTAAACCCTCTTTTTATGGTATATTGTTTTATGTTTTGTATGTGTTTCTCTTTCTTGTAATTGTAAAGACCATAAATTTGAACAATACTCTCCTCTAAGATTAGTGTAGGAATCATTTTTGCATACCTAGGCCTAAGCACCTATTTGTGTTACCTCTTCTACTTTAGACATTCATGAAACATCTAGGCACCATTTTGATGCATCTCCGCTGGTAAAAAGCATGTTTTCACTGCTGAAACACACATTTTAGGAACCTGTTGTTAAGAAATAAGACATATAAAGAGCACATAAAACCTACAACAATATAAACAGAGACACAAAGTTGCACACAGACACAAGAAATTTAATGTGGTTCACCAAGTAACTACATCCACGGAAAAAGGGGTATTTGCTTCTCTTTATTAATCACAACAATTTCCCAAAAAATTCTCCTTGAAAAATTAATGTTTTTCCCTCAATTTATATAGTACTCTTCAAAGAAGACAAAGGGACAAAAACAAAGGAGATGAAATGAATAGTCAGACTTCACATCCAAACACATACCACTTAAAACAGCTCATATCACCTTCTAAGTGCATCATTGTCATGTCTTTGCGACACAAACTTACCCTTCGCACCTTTTAAACCACTTTAACCACTTATCAAACATGTACGCACTTATTTGCTTTATGCTTGACACTTTGAAACTTTTTTCTCTCACCTCCACGCACCTATTTTTGGTGTTAGTCACATAACATTTCAACATCACCTGCCATGACTGATGTAGGCACTTCAATCATGGTCTAGCTACTTGCATCGACCCGTAGTCCATCTTCTTTCCTCCTAGATTGTCCTTTGATATTTCCTGTTCTCATAGCTAGCCTAATCAATGAACAAAACAACTTTGAAGAGATCAACCTTGCTTACGGATGGGGCATTCATAAAGGTGATAAGGACAAAGACAATACTTCTAATTTTCATATTCAATACCTTGTTACATGACCTTAGCAAGACACAAGAAAAGAATGTTGAGAATACAAGTTTCATAGAGGTGTAACATTGTTTTCTTTGTATCAGATGATAAAAATAGAGAAGCCTTATCTCTTTTTTCTAGACCTAAGTTCTTAAGGAAATCTTCATTTGATTGAGAATTATAGATATAGCATTTATCTTCTCTATGTGAACCTTTAAGAGTTGCAGAAAGTATGTTGTAGGAACGTCTGTTTAACTGATTTATCTCATACCTTTTTAGTTTCTTACATTGTTCTTTAGATTAAATTTACAACCTTGTAAACCTTTTTCTCTTTTATCTATCACTTAAGATGATGTAGTTATCTCTTAACATAGATGGTTACAAGTCTAAAATAACCTAGCTTTATAGTCCTAAAATTGTCTAAACCACTGGTAAGTATATTTCTCTTAATGGAGGCTTCGAAACTTGTTTTTTCTTCATTGGTATGATTAAGATTCTCCTTTTGAACTATATTGGCCAAAATTTACTTTTTATTGTTGAACTAGATGATGTTTAAAGATAGCTTCAATCTACCATCAAAAGATTGAAGTTGAACCATCGAAGTGATCATTAGAAATTTTTTCACATTAATTTTGAGCTACTACTACCATACTTGTTCAAGTATTAGTGCTCACTCTAAGGATATTTGTTTTTATTCAAACCTAGTCTAAATTGTGTCATATTCCCAATTAATTGAAACATGCTAGGATCAACATTCCACACTCATTTTTGTATCAATTATCTTATCTTCTTATTTTATTATGCATTGAGAATACTTCCTAACCTGTATCATTATCTTCTCTCATATACATACCAACCCATCCATTAAGTTTTAACCTAAGATTCAACTCATAAATAGGACCTCTTTTATACCACTAACAAAACATTGAAAACTAAATTCAACCAAAACTGGGTCAATTTTTTTTTTAACATAAGATTCAACTCATAAATAGGGTCTCTTTTATGCCACTAACAAAAACCTTTGAAAAGTTTAGAAATGGTAGAGAAAAGCAAGGGAAGGAGCAAGCGAGGGGCGTTTGAAACAACATAGGGTGGGAGCAATCTAGGTGATGAAGGGGGAGAGTCAGACGATGAGGACAACGTGGAGTTTGATCCAGACTGCACAAGAGAAGAGTGGTTTGGTTCTTCTGATGAGGGTGAGGACGTACGTCTGCTCAACCTTTGGCTTGAGGCCTGTCGGAGCGTGGGTTCTGCTTCCTCCAGGAAGAGCCATGACACCTCCTGTGTGGGTCCTGGTGCTCTACAGAAAACAAAGAAGGTGATCACTGGTGGCTCTGAGGGCCATGGTCTTTGTAAAGGGTTCCTCCTTCCCTCTCAGGCACGAGTGATTGATGTGGGTGACGGGGCTTCTTGCCATGTGGATAACACAGGTAGTATTTCTAGCAAGGAAGAGATTCTGACTGATCCCCGTGTCTTTTCCAAGGAGGGTTTTTGTTCTCCTAGGTTCATGAATGCAAGTGTCTTGATTGAGCCCTCTGAGACCGCAGGCTTGTTGTCCTGCCCTAACCCATATGTGCCTTCCCCTATTATGATGGAAGGCGTTGGTACTGAGATTGTTGTCCTTAGTCTGCCTGAAGTTCTTACGAAGGATGGTCCTGAAGGTGGAGGGATTCTTTCTTCTCTGCAGGGGCAAGGCTTGTCGTCTGTGTCAAGTCCTTTGCCTGGGTTGCTTCTGGGAATTCCTAAATTTATGTTCATGACTCCGTTGTTGATAGATTTGATGCTTGGGTCTAGAGTTCTCTGGTTGGGAGATTTTGTGGTAACCATCCCAATATCGACGTGATCAGAAGGTGGGTGCTCTGAAAGTGGAAGATTAAGGGGTAGGTGGAGGTAATAGCTCTACCTAATAGCTTCTTCCTCTTTTCATTTTCTTTCCTAGAAGATAGTTCTAGGATTCTTTTGGGTTGTCCCTGGTTCTTGGGGCAGAATGGACTTTTTTTAAAACTTTGGCCCTTGGCTTTAACCCAGAGGAAGATTACTCCATCAAGTTTCCAATCTAGGTTTGGCTGCCAGGGCTTCCTTTAGAATATTGGGATGAGGAGGTTTTTATGGGCATTGCCAGTGCCTTTGGACAATACAATGCGATGGATGCTGTTACAAAATTCAAGAGATGCTTGCTATTCTCCAGATTTTGTGTCTTTGTGGAGATGGATAGGGTAATCCCTTCTCAGATTACTATAGCCTCCAAGTTTGGTAATTGGGTACAACAGATTGAATTTGAGAACTCTTTAGTCATATGTGATCATTGCCGCAAAGTGGGTCATGTTGCTGATGTTTGCTCGGATAAACATCTTGTGTGGAGGAAAAGGGTGCAAACAACTGATAGTGCAACTACTAAAGAGGATGTGTCGAAGGAGATAATTAGGGAGAAGGAGGAAGCTATGATGAAGACTCCTTTGACAATGGTGCAACACCAGAAGGATTTCAGTTCTATGGACAAAATGAAGGTGCAATGTGATAATAGGACCTCGAGTGGACCGTTGGATTTTCCTATCTCTCCTAAGAAGATGAGATCTGAGAACAAGGATTTCAAGTTCAAGATGCAAAGCTCCTTGGAGCAATTTGGTTTCAAACCACTTTGACTTTCGGTTGGTTTCTTGCTTTGGGTGTTTGACCCTATGTCTGGTTTTCTAGCTGTTTTGCTCATGTTGTGTTGTTTGTTTGTTGTTGGCTCTTATTATTCTTACTGAGCTTCATTGTTATATCTTTTCTTTTGTACAAGGGTCTGGGACCTTTCAAAATCCCTGCTTACCATAATAAAAAAAACCATTGAAAACTAGTTTCAACCAAAACTGGGTCAAATTTTTATGATAAAATAAGGCACATGGCAAACAACAATTGGTCGTGTCACAATAACATTAAGAAATCCCATCCCATGAGCATTAACACCTATTTGGGGTGTTCAACTCCTTATCATGTCTTTCAGATGCATAACAATCCTTTCCATTAGTTAAGAACAATAAAACCAATTCATATACAGGGTCTCCTTTATGCCACTGACTAAAACTGGATTACAAAGATTTTATTATCATGCCACAACAATGTTAAGAAATTATATTCAACGAGCTGTAACATCTTTACAAGGTGTTTATCACCATACATTATGTATAACACAATGGTGTTGGATAGGCAGAGCAAGGCTATGCTTAACATTAATATGTGTATGCTGAGCAAGGTGCGCACACACCAAGTGATTTACCGAGTTAAAATAACTTTTCAATTTGCTCTACAATGATTTTTTTCATTCAAAAAATAATAATTGAAATGCAACTTCCAAAATTTGTCACTCCTTTAAAAAAACATTAAAATTTAATCTTCAAAATGGTGGTGCATACAATGAATGAGCTGACAGAGCCCTCCACATAGGAGCTGCATGATGGCAATCTTCATTTGCACCCAAAAAAAACATTTCTCTGCAAAACATTACAAGAACATGGCGGCATTTTTCTGCAATGCCTCCACACTCTATGAATGCTTCCATACTCTATGAACACTTCCACAGGGTAGGTGAAAGACAAGCAGGATGCACAATACCAAGTAATACTGAGAGCAGACCAGGTTTTTCTTTGTTTATTCTGTTATAACATCTTCATTTTCACCATTAGAGATTGGTATGTCTTTAGCAATATATTAGTGTCTCTCTGGTTTTGAATTTCCTTTGTATTGCTGATTGTTAATGTGGGGAACCATTCCACGCATAAATAATGTGCCAATTGTTTAAGTCTTTTTGTTAATGGCCTCAATTTTTTTGAGTTTCATAATTTCTATTATTAGTGCTTGGTTTATCTTTAGTATTGGCACCACTTAGTTTTGGATTTTTTTAATTGAATAGTTGCCTAGAATCCCTTCATGCATTAGCTCAAATCCTTTCTTGTTAGCATATTTTGCATTCGTATCAGTTTGATGGAGTTTCTTGTTGCCCTTGTGATAGGGTTTAAGTATTTGCTTGAGGGTTTTGTAGGCAAAGGCATTTGCAAGTGTGTAACTGTTCTTTAAAAGTCTGAATTCTTGACATTCAAGTGATTCTTGGAGTTTTGGGTTTTCAAGTAGTCTTGTAATAATCACAAACTAGCACTTTTGGAGATTTTTTAGTTGAATATGTGCTTGCAATCCTTGATTTCCCGACACCTCAACTCAGCTTTCATGGCCCTATATTTGTTTGCAACAATGTTACTATAGTTTAAGTAACCACTTTGACTTTGCCTACAAAACCCTTATGAATTAGCTCAAATATTTTTCTACCTGCATATTTTTCCATTCCTATCACCTAGTTAGAGTTTCTTGTCAATGTTGCACAAAGGTTTAACTATTTACCCTACTACTCTTCCCTAAAATCTTGATTCCTAAAATTGAAGTGATTCTCGGGGTTTTAGGGTATTCAAGTATAGTCTTGTGATAACTATAAACTTGCATGAATTCCCTGCTTTTCTAATCCATCACGTAAGTTCAAAAAGAGTGATGAAGGGGACTTTAATTGGGTTCACCACAAGCCGAACACCTCCATGTTAACAGAGTTAAAAATAAACTTTTTAATTTGCTTGTGGGTTTTGCAGGCAAAGACATTTGTAGGGGTGTTACTATTCCCTTAAATTCTAGATTCTTGACATGAAAGTGATTCTTAGGATTTTGGGGTTTTCAAGTAGTCTTGTAATAACCACAAAATTGCATGAACTCCCCGCTTTTTTGATTTGTTATACATTCACAAATTTTTAGGCTTTTGAAGTAGTTATGTAACAACCACAAAATTGCATGAATACTTTAGTTCTTTGCTTTCTTATAACTTGGTGGACTTTAGGGATTTGATTGTAGCCTTGCAAAACTACAAGTCTGCTTGAAAAGTTTAGATTCCCACTAAATAAGAGTTTGTCGAGTTTTCAGGTATTTGATGTAGTTGCATTCCCTAATGCCACCTCCATCTTCTCCCAGTTTGTCTTCATGCTCATTGTCATCCCTTCCAAATTGGGGTAGAAACCCCATCATGCAAACCCAAGACTAAATCCTCACTACAAAACATTATTAGGCTTTTGAGTTTTGCATCAATTTTTGTCATTGGTTTGCATAATTGGGGTTTTCATTAAGGTTTGCACCAATAGCTGTGAGTGGTGCCTTCACACCTCAAAAGGTCGATGTCTTTATAAATATGAAATTAGGGTTTTTACTTGTATTCCCATCTTAAAAATCCATTTACACTAGGTTGTCAAGGAACCGAGGGTTTCACACACGTTTACACAAGCGAGAAAAGGTACAAATGAATGAAAAACTTAGGGTTGATCATATAAGTTATTGGGATTTTCGGCTTGGTATGCACTTTTGTACCAGTGCAAAAATGTTCAAAAGGTCTAATAGCTTAGGCCAAATTAGGGTTTTGGACAAAACATGCACAAAATAAAAAACTATGAATTGGTTAAAAAAGCATAATGACTTAAGTTATTTTGAGGTTTTAGGCTTTGTTTGCACTTTTTCACTTTTACAAGCAAACCTTGATTCCCTATCATGCTTTGCCACTTCTCCTTTTGTTGTGCTTTTGAGGTTCTCCTACACCTTTACACAAAGTGCAAATGTGCTTGGAAACCTTGATTTCATGACAAGCAACTCTTATGACTTTACATAAACATTTTTGGATAATTTAAAACAAGCAATTTAAGTTCGTATTAACTATCTACTCGCATTTAATTTCTCTAGCATTGCTTGAACTCCCCATAATTTTTTCAAAAAAGTAAACAATATATATTGCATTCTAATAATAAATATAATATTTCCATAATCCATGTTATTGAAATCATGAATGCTTCTAGATGTAGTTGCATCCAAAAGCATTCATGATTTCAATATTATAGTTTGCTCATCTCTTACGTACTCTATTTTAGTTCCTATAATGTTATCTATGGAATGACTTTTTTGGGTGCAAATGATGACCATAATGCATGCATCTCATATGCATACTCTTTGGCAATTCGTATGTAGTACACATTGTCATTTTGAAGGAATTTTTAATGATCTTTTGGGAGTATTGACTTGTGAAAGTTGCATTAAGAATATTATTTTTGGGAATGGAAAAGGAACCAACAGGTAAATTGAAAAAAAATATTTTTAATTCTATTAACTTGGAGGTGTTTAGTTGTGGCTGGCCCAATCAAAGTCCATGCCACTATCCTTTGTGCACTTACGTGATGGATAAGTTCACGGTTGCTTTTAAGAGAACAACTATGTTATAAATTACTTTTGGATTAAAGTAATCACTAATTATTACTGATTATCAATAGAAGTATGTATCATATATTAATAATATATATATATGGTTGTATTTTAGTATTGTTCATGATATCATAAGAAGATTGGAAAAAAAAAACTCGCACTCTAAGTCATGATATGATTTAGGATACTGCATTTCTAGGCCATCAAATGTTTTTTCACATATTTTAATTGATGGTTTGGAAATGATAGTGCCTTAAATTGGATCATGCTTCATAAAAAGTCTAAAGCTTAGTTGGAATCAACATCAATTGTATTGGGGCATACAGATTGTGAATTGCAAGGGAAGTTCAACATAACTATTTCTTTTGTTATATTTGAATACAACTTTTTTTTGATACTGATTGGTTTATTCTTTTACATTCTAGGATTGAAGTGCTATAATTAATGGACAATGATGTTAAGTGTGGAGTGTTTACTTTGAAGGGTTTGGTGGATAATGATGTCATAATTTTGTAAGTCCTTGTAATATTATTCAAAAAGTTCTTAACTCTTTTAACTTAGGGGGATTCACTTGTGATAGGATCAATCAAAGTCCACATCATAATTCAAATGCAACTCTTGTGAGATACTCCCTAAAAATCATTAAAATTTAATGTTGAAATGATAGTATCTACTACATATGAGCTGGTAGAGTGATGCACATATGAGATGGGTTCATTACAATTATCATTTGCACACAAAAAAGTCATTCCATAGAAAACAATATAGGAACAAGATCAAAGTAGCTTTATAGGAATAGGATAGGTAAGAGATGACTAGGATGCAATATACTATTTAACTTTTTGAATAATATTTTAGGGAGTTGAAAGCGGGTAAAATATACTATGATTAACATAGCTACCAAATTAATTAATGTAATTGAGTAAATATTATTCATATGTTTGTATTAATCATCTACTAACATTTATTTTCTCCAATGTTGTTTGAATTCCATGTAATATTATTAAAAAAGAAACAATATATTGCATCTTGCTTCTCTCTTACCTACCTTGTTCCCATAATGTTACATGTTCCTATTCTTGTAATGTTGTTTTTAGAATGGTTGGTTTTTTTGGATGCAAATGATGATTGTCATGCATCTAGCTCATATGTGTAGCATTTAGGGTTGGGGGTGTCCATCACATAAGTCCACAAAGAATAATGCATGGACTTTGACTAGGCTTGCCACAAGTGAACACCTAGAAGTTAATGAAGTTAGGAGTCAACATTTTGAATATATTACAAGGAGTTAAAACACCATTAGATAAATTAAACAAGAGCATAAAATTAATATTTAATTACATGTGTTAATTGATTTGGCAACAATGAACTAATTGATTTGGAAGCTACAATAATACAAATTACACTTACTCACATATGTTATTTGATTTGCCACTTGTGTAATCACCTTATGATATTATTTGACCCTCCAATTCATTATTTTTGGTTCTCATTTTCATTTTTCTTCTTGCATAAGATAAGATGTTTTTCCAGTTTGAGAAATCTTTCTATTGATATTCTATATTGTTTTTTATTAAGATAAAGAGGTTTTGAAAGGGGTCCCACACTTTTATAGAAGAACAACCCTCAAGCACATGAAATGAGTCCTATGAGGTGTGGGACGATAAAAAGGAACAACATAATAGAAACAACATAAACCAAAAGGAACAACAAAAGGATAGCCCCCATAAAAAAAGCACAAAGAAAGAACAACTAGCCCTGCTTAGCTAGCATCTTTAGTCTAGAAGTCACTTTCCATTCCTTGGCCATAAAATTTACCTGGTCCTCAAAAGAAACATTGAGAGTATCATCATCAATATCAATGACCTTATCCTTGTTAGTAGCAACCACCTTAACAGGTTTCCTCTTAGCAGGGCCTTCTCCAATGGGGGCCTTCATCAACAATTTTTATTTTCCTCTTCTATAACTCATTTTATAGAATGAAAAGACTAGTGGCTAAGTTCTTGATTGTATTTTTACTAAAGGAGACAATCTCATTCAATTTTTTTGAAATTTCCTCGTACTTCTTCTCCATAACAATCAATCATTCCTCCATACTATCCCACCATTTATTGTTAACATTAAGACCAAAGGAGCCCAAATCAAGGTCATCACTTCTTTAGCATCATTATCCTTACCCAATCTTTTGTTAGCCTCGAGCCTCTTAGGGCTCTTGCTAATGGAATTGAGCTAAACAACGAGCCTCTTCAAGACCCTATTTTGCTAATATTTCTATATTGTTATGACAAGAAGTAAAGGATGTTAATTTTTTCAAAATTTTTAATTATTTTGAGTTTTACATTTATAAATCATAACACTTGATTTTTATATAGAAATGAAAAATATTATGAATTCAAGCAAGGCTAGAGAAATTAAATGCAAGTAGATAATTAATACATACATATGACTTATAGTTACTCACATATGTTAATTGATTTGGTATCCACCTTATTTCTAGTATATGTTTTACTCACCTTATAGTATGAGGCAAAGTTTGACCCTTTATCCCAACTTTAGTGTTACGATAGATCCAAATCTTTTGGGGAAATCTAGGGTAAAGGTTTGAACTATGCCTTGTACTCCTTTGGGAAATATTATAATGTTGGAAACATCCAACCAGTCAAGCTATTGGGGTTTTTCTACTCACTGGCATGTTATTACCTATGGTTCCCATAAGCCTGCTAACCCCCAGAACTTGCTAAGTCCTAAGTATTAGGATTTTCTATCACTTAAGCACCCTAATCTCTTCCACCTAAACCCTAATTGAATTACTTAAACCCAACATGAAATTTGAGTTTCAAGGGGTTACTTACCCTTCCAGACTTGATTTCAAGTATGCAAATGACAAAAGGACTCAGTAGAGAATATAACAATAAATTAGGGATTAGGTGGAAGATATTGGGTTGGGTTGAAATGTTTTCAAGAGGTTGGGGCTATTAAGAACCCTCACAATATAATGAAAAGGTACCAAAACAGGTTAAAGTCCTAACTAACTAGAGTATGATGAATTTTGGGGGTTTCTAGGAACCTTTGCACAAAAGATGAATGGTGCTTAAGTGATAGAAAGGTCTGATGACTTAGTATTTTAAGGCTTAAGTAATTTTGAACCTTCCAAATTCTAATATTATGCACATCATTTCTATTAAAGATGTAATTTACTTCTTTTATTTTTCTATGAATGTTATACACATCATCATGAGACAAGAAATCATTTGATTTACTTTTCTTATTTCCCCTTCAATATTGTCATCTTCTCATGGACCATTTCATGATTAAATTTGAACATTATCCAAGATGGGGAAGGGTTGTAGGTCTAGACTTAAAACAACTTAGATGTGGTTTTCAATGCAACTTTAGTCTCTACATTCTTGTGAAAATAAGGGAATTTGTAATAATTACATACTCTCACATGGATCATGTGGATAAGAATTGTTGTACATGTCATGGTTAAAAAAATGAATAATTTGGGGGGACCCAATCTTATTTCACACCACATATTAGCCAAGAGTTGGTGGAGTGGGTGAAGAAGTTGCTACTCTTGGGAGTGTCACTAGATGTTGTGCATAAAAATCATCATGATATGGTTTATGAGAAGTTGAACTTGTTTAATGGGCAAAGTAAATGGGATGATTTCTTATCTAGTGATGATGTGTACAACATTTAAAGAAAAATAAAATAACTAGAGTACATCTTTAATAGAAATGATGCCACAATGTAAGAATTTGGAAGGATCAAAATCACTTAAGTCTCAAGTCCTAAATCATCAATATTTTCTAGATCTTTTAAGTATTGTTCCTCTTTTGTGCAAATGTCCCTAGAAACCCCTAGAACCTGACATACTCTAATTAGTCGATCTTTTAACTTACTTTAGCACCTTTTAATTATGGCATGACGGTTCTTAATATCCCCAACAATATCAAGACCTAAAATTTGGTCCACTCTTAGTGTTGTTGCATATTAAGGCATTTTCATTTGTTCCCCTCTCCATTTGGGGAGTGTATTTGTTGTTATCTCTCTCTAGGAAACTTATTTTGAAACGTGTTTGAGATAGCTTCTTCTCTACTTGCAATTGTACATGGACATGAAATTGGTGTATTGGCTTGGATTTGTAACCATGGCAATGGGAGATTGATTGTCTTGTGGCCCCAAACAACTTGTTTTAATATTCACTATTTAGATTGAATGAAATCAAAATGGTGAAGATTTTTTTTACTCACTCAATATAGTCTTAATGTTCAAGATTAGCAATAATATTGTCCATAGATAAGTAGATGGTGTTTCATTCTATAAGAAGGGCTAGGGAAGATTTATACATTTACCTTTTAAAATATTTTGCAACAAGTTAAAACTTCTTGATAGATGTAATATTCATTGATATGTGGTGTATTATTGTATATAAAGTGTCATGTTTCAGATACACTTATAAAGACAATATGAATAACAAATATACATCATCTATGAATATGAATAAATGATAAATGCAAATATGCATGTAATCATTTTTTGCTCAAATGCAAATTTGATATTCATGGTTTCAACATAAAAATTATGATAAGTGGTATCATATTTTTTGTCTACAATTGAAGGATAATTGTGAATGTGCATTTACAAGAATTTTTACAACCAAATTAAGCAACACAACAATGTAAGACATGACTCTCTCTTACATTTAAAATTTAAATTATAAATGTTTCTTTTTTTTTTAAATTTCTTTGGATAGCTATGAAAAGTAGGATTGTTAAAAAAATCAATTCAATCATGTTGTGTGGAGGTAGAAGCTCCCAAGTAAGTATTATAATCAATGGAAATTTGGATAGCATGATAACATTGAAATATAATCATTGTCTAGACGATGGATATTTTGATATTCCTATTATGTTTCTAAGTGTATTTTAAACATGACACTTTACATTCAATAATACACTACACACAACAATAAATATCATAGTGAGTTTTATTTTGATAAAGAACATTTTAAAAGGTAAATGCATAAATCTTCAATGGCCCTTTTTATAACATAAGAAGAAAAAAAGAATGAAACAACAACTACTTATCTATGGATAATATTATTGCTAATCTTGAACTGTAAAACTATTTTTGAGTGAGAGTAAAGAAATTCTTCACCATTCCAATTTCATTCAATCTAAATAGTGAAAAAATAAGTTGTTTGAGGCCACAAGACAATTAGGTTCTCATAAACATGGTTGAAAATCCAATACAACAATTTTGTGTCCATGTACAATTGTAGGTAGAGAAGAAGTGATCTCAAACTTATTTCAAAATAATTTTCTTGGAGAGATAGGGATAACAACAAATACACTCCCTAAATGGATAGAGGGACAAATGAAAATGTCTTCATATGCGACAACACTAAGAGTGGACTAGGATTTAGAGCTAAATATTGTTAGGGATATTAAGCACCCCCACACCATCATGGAAAAATGTGCTAAAGTGGGTTAAAATATTGACTAATCAGAGTATGTAGGGTTTTTTAGGAGTTCTAGGGACCTTTGTACAAAAGGTGAACAATGCTTAAGTGATAGAAAAGCCCAATGACTTAGGACTTAAGTGATTTTGAGCCAAATTATTACACTATGGCATCATTTATATTAAAGATGTACTCTTGGCTAATATATTATGCATGATAAGATTGGGTACCCTGAAATTCTTCATTTTGTTGACCAAGACATGCACAACAATTTTTGTCCATGTGATCCATGTGAGAATATGTAATCATTAAAAATTTACTTCTTTTCATGAGAATGTAGACACTAAAGTTGCATTTACAACCACATATGCGGTGTTTAAGTCTAGGCCTACTACCCTTCCTCATTTTGGGAACATGTGACTTCGATTATGAAATGGTCCATGAGAAGCTAACCTTATAAAGTAAACGATATGATTTCTTTTCTCATGATGATGTGTAGTATAATTAGAAAAATAAAATAAGTACATATTTGATATAAATGATGCCATAGTGTAAGAATTTTTTAAGGATTAAAATCACTTAAGTCCTAAGTTGAATAAGACATTGGACTATTCTATCACTTAAGCACTACTCACCTTTTGTGCAAAGTTCCCTAGAAACCTTGAAAACTAGAAATACTCTAATTAGTTAGGATTTTAACCCACTTTAGCACCTTTTTCATTATGGTGTGAAGGTGCTTAATTTACCAACAACATTGAGCTCTAAAACCTAGTCTGTTCTTAGTGTTGCTACATACAAAGGCATTTTAATTTGTTCCTCTCTCCATTTGGGAAGTGTATTTGTTGTTATCTCTCTCTCTAGAAAAAAATTCTGAAATAAGTCTAAGATTGCTTCTTCTTTACCTACAATTATACATGGACGTGCAATTGGTGTATTAGCTTTGCGACCATGTCAATGGGAGCCAGATTGTCTTGTGGCCTCAAACAACTTATTTTATTCACTATTGAGATTGAATGAAATTATTTAATGGTGAAGAATTTATTTACTCACTTAAAATAGTTTTGTGGTTCAAGATTAGCAATAATATTATCCACAAATAAGTTGGTGTTATTTCATTCTTCTTCTTTGCTTATGTTATAAAAAGGGCTAGGGAAGATTTATACATTTACCTGTTAAAATGTTTTTTAGCAAATTAAAACCGCTTGAAAGATGTAATATTCATTGATGTGTAGTGTATTAATGTATATAAAGTTTCATGTTTGAGATACACTTAGAAAGACAATAAGAATATCAAATACCCATTCTATCAATATGAATAAATGATAAGTGTAGACATGAATGTAATAATTTTTTTCTCAAATGCAGATTTTTTGTTCATGGTTTCAACATAAAAATTATGATAAGTGGTACCTTATTTTTGTCTATAACTGAAGGATACTTGCAATTTTACATCTATAGACATTTTCACATCCAAATTAAGCAACACAAAAATGTAAGACATGACTTTCTCTTGCATTTAAAATTGTATGTTTCTAAGTTGTGTAAAATTTATTTAGATAGTGTGATAAGTAGGATTATTAAAAAATTAATTCAATCATGTCATGTGGAGGTGGAAGCTCCCAAGTACAAGTATTATAATCAATGAAAATTTGGATAGCATGAGAAAACTGAAATAGAAACAAATTATGAAAATTAATCAATAAAATTTTGCAACTTGTTTATTGATACATTTTTTGTAATTATGATTCTAACTTAAACAATGTAAGTTTTAAGTTTAGTAATTTTTAATTATATAATTGTAGTTGAACACATAAGTGAAGTGTTTTTCATGTAGTGCAACAAAATCTTCTATTTAAGATGAAGTTAATAAAACAACACACCATGATGGTGTTGGAAAACAAACTAGTTTGGAAAGTTACTCCAAATATGATTTTAAAGATGTTGACTATGAAGGGAGAGATGATAGCGAAGATGAAGATTGGATGGGTGACTCAAACTTTGTAAAGTACACATTTTTCCACATTCAAACATAATTGAAGTGAAACTAAATTACTGCAAGTAAAGTAAAGTAAAGTAACTTCTATTACAACATCAAGTAGAAGAGATATAATTGACATCATATGACAACACAAGATTTGCATTCATTAATTTCTATCCATATTCAATTACGATAAAAAGCATCTTTCTGAGTTCAATTACAATAACAATATATTCAATTTTAGATATGGCTTTTCTATTAGGGTTTTGGCAGATCAAAGCAATAAACACTTGATGGTGATAGTTTGTCATTGATGTCAAAAGGTATTGAGAAAGTTGAGTTGTGCAAAGTATCATCAGGCTACAGGTCATTTGTGGATCACTTGTACTATTGACAAAAGTTGTTCATGATCATGCATTTCACAGTTGTTCACATAGTGTTGAAGGATGTTGTCAGTAGGATTGACTTGATAAATGGATGATAATATTTCAAGTGTTTGATAACATTCATGTATCAATCATGCTCACTATATTGGTGTTTCAAGTGCTTACAGGATCACATGAATACACAAGTGCTTACAGGATCACATGAATACACTTGATGTTTGGTGTTGGTTTATGGTTGATCACAGGACTTGTTTGATCAGGTTTGGCCTTCAATGATGTCTTCATATGTTCTTTGGTAAGTGATGTCACAAGGTGATTTGTTTGGGGTTGTCAAGTGTTGACAAATGTTCATCATCCAAAGGTTTTTGAATAATGATGGTTCTCGTTCTTATCATGATCATGATTTAAAGGAATAGGCTTATCAAAGATTTCGCATGAAGATGTTTGGTTGATGATGTTTCAGTTGATGACCTTTCTAAGGATGCTTCAAGATGTTTGCATATTCAGGAGATCATGATCATAAGTGATTATGTGATCAAGAAGTGCTAATGTGGTCAAAGGTTTTTGAATAAGATTTAAAATCATTTATATTTTAACATAAATCTTAACACTATGGCACTTTTGTTATATTCCATTGGTGACTTGTAATGGAGGGTTTACAACTTAAAAAGACACCACTTGAAGGGTCTTTAAGACCATAGGCCAACCGGCCCATTCCACATTTTACCGATGGAGCAAGTCTTTAAGACCATAGGGCAAATGGGCGGGCTTTCAAAGATTTTGATTTTAAAATTTTAACACAGCCAAAAAGTCAAGGTGGCACGAGCTCTCCAAATAAAGTATGTTTTATTTTTAAAACTTTATTATCTTTTAAGGAAAAAGCTTGAGTGGGAAAAGTTGTTTAAAATAAGAGCATGTTTTTTGTTTAAATCATTGGAGTTAATGAAGGCTGAAAAATAAAACATGAAAATCTCCATTTATTCATAAAAGGCTATGTGGATGGAGTTTGAATTTATTTGGAAGTCATAAAAAGTTTTTAAAAAAAGACTATTTCTAGTCTTTTTCAAAAGGAGATAAAAGTCATATATGAAATTTCAAATAGGCCTTCCTCTCACGTGAAAAAAAATTGGAAATATTAGAATTAAAAAGGGGCTAATTTTAGTTTCCAAAAAGATCAATTTTTAAGGGATTTGAAAGCCATGTTTTTAGGGGAGTTATTTCTAATTTAAACTTCCCACTTGAGAATTGAAGAAAAAGAAAGTTTTTTAATTTATTTTAGAAATGTAACATTTTTTTTTTGAATGGAGATATTTGTAAGAAAGAAAAAATTTTCAGAGAAGAAGTTGGAATTTTTTGAGAAGATTAAGAGATTTTTGGATTTTTCTTTAAGGGCAGATGGAATTTGTAAAGAAGAGATATTATTTCTCTTAGGAGTAGATTGATTATATTTTTGAAGAATATTTTTGTGAAGTGATTTAAGAAGATTTTATTTGCAGATGGTAGAGAATATCTTTTGAAATTATTTTATGGAATATGAATAATGATTGAAAAGATATTGAAGATTGAAAGAAAAATTTGAAGAATATTTGTTTTTTGTTTCGCAATCAAGGAAATGTGTTTTTGCAAAAAAAGATCAAAAGTTTGGGAATGTGTTTTTGCAGGGAAGATCAAAAGTTTGGGAATGTGTTTTTGCAGAGAAGATCAAAAGTTTGGGAATGTGTTTTTAGAGAAGATCAAGAGTTTTGAAAAGATGATGATTTCTTACAGGGCACTGATTTATATTATTGAAGATTTTCATTTGACCTTACTATTGTTTTTAGATGAATTGTTTATGCAGATGTCAAGGGTCAGAAGGTGAAAGTGAAACAAAAATAAAGAAGAAGCTATTTAGTTTGGAATATGAAAGGTCATATAAAAATGATTTTGCAGAACGTTGAGAGGTATCTCATATTAATTAGCTTCACATTGACAGAGTGTGAAAGTGTGGAATTGAACAGAGAAATGAAGACATTTTCTAATAAATCCTTTTGAAGAGAAAAGAATAATAATAAGATGATACTGGGTTTGTAATGCAGAGATAATCAGCTGAATTGTTATGCAGGTGTGAAGGAATTGAGAATTGAATGGAAACAGAGTATCCCTCTGATTTGGTTTATAACTTCTATTGGTGATTTGGTTTGCCAGTGAGGCATTGTATTAGCCAGTGAGGCTTATAGGTCAGTGTGACCTTAATATTTGTTAGTGAGACAATTTGTATTGCCAGTGAGGCATGTTTTTCAGTTAAGCCAGTGAGGCAATTCTGGAGTGGTTTTTCTAACCTTGGAGGGTTTTCCACTCGTGCAATCCTTGTGTCTTGATCTTCTCTCTGTGGATATATGTTTTATTCATGAGTTTTTATTTTTCATTCTCAGTTATGTGCACATGTATGTGAGAAATCAATGATAGCTCTCTCTCCTTGTACTCTGCAAGTTAAAGTTTGTAAAAAGATTAGAAATTTTACACAACACTGATTCACCCCCCCCTCTCAGTGTTGTCCTTGACTCCTACAACACTAACAATTATATGCAGATAAAATAACTCAATTATAACAATGAGGAATAACACAAAAGAGAACAACACAAAAATTTAACGTGGTTCACCCAATATGGGCTACATCCACAGAAACTCAGCCATCCAAAGATTTTATTATCCAGTGCAAAATGAATTACAATCTCATGAATTACATCATTGTACCATACATCCCTGTTGCTTATAACAAGATTTTTGGAAGCTTCTAGAATTAGGGTTTTGCAATGTCATTTTTCTTTTGTTAGTTAATAAAAAATTAACAACCGCCTCTGATCGATCAGATATACATAACTTGTGTACAATACTTGCATGATTAGTACCACATACCAACATTTTGGCCTTACATAACATTTGAGTTTAAATAAAATCATACAACTGACATCAATATCAAATAAATCCAAAATCAATCCTTGACCACCATCGACCATTTGGCCATCTACTGGGTTGAAAGACAAGAACATGGTTCATGCACTTTTTCTGCCCAACCATGAAACTTGCGCTTCCCTGATATTCCTCAAACTGAGGAATGCCCGACCCTACTCAAAGGGCCTAGCAACTTGTAAACGGGCGTAGGGTGAAATCTAGTACGTGCCTATTAACCTACATGCATTTCTATCATGAATGCAGTATCTCATTAATAGGATATGGCAGGGAAAAATATAAATGTACATACTAGGCAATCAAACCATTTGCTACAATGGTACATATGTCTATTTCAACATCACAATTGCTTTGGCCAAAGCATTAACCATTAAAATAGTGTGTAGGTTTTGAAAAAGAAAACCTACTTCCCTATTTTCCCATACTCGGCACCCATCCCGGAAGGCAATATTTCCAAAAGCATATAACCATAGAGGACTAAGAAAATAAGCCATTTTTGTTCAATAACACAATATTCAGCAACTAAAAATTATTTTACACATGCAAGATAAGATATTTTGCAATCAAGAAATTTTTACAAAGGATTAATTCCCAAAAGTAGCTAGTTTTCTCAATATGATATTTTAGTGCATTAAACTCAATCTCATTGTTTTGGTTCATAAATTTGCTTGGTTTTTCTGTTGATATAGGATAATTACATAGTTAATCATAAGTAAAAGAAAAAGATACTCCTCCTTGTACTCTATCAAAAAAAATGAGTGTGTGTCTCTCATAAATACAGATGGTATTAATAATGTTTGGGCCATTGTTTCAAGTAGTATACTCTTATGTTTTAGTTATAGAAAGATAATTTACTTTAGATTTGCCTAGTAATTCTACTCGTTAGATGATATGTAAGAGTTAAAAATTAACAAGGTTATTCACAAGTAAAGTTATTTTACTTTCTAACGAAGGAGTCTACACAAAGCTGTATGTTGTAAATTTAAGAAGCCATTTATCAATAATTGAGGTTAGGTTAAGAACTCAGAGCTACTATAGGAGTAGATAAATTGAGGCTGAAAAAAAAAATTCTCAAGTTGATTTATGATTAGAAAGGTAGATTGTAATTAAAAACTATGCAGATCCATTAAAATTCAAAGAGACCGACTTTCTATTTCTTACCGCTAAACATTACGCTGGGCCATTTAAAGTTTAAATGGCCATATAATTTTGAGGAAGGCTTAGAAAGAAAAAGGCCGATAACATTCATATGAAGGCCGTTGAGGCGTTTAAGAGAGGCCGTTTGGAAAATAAAAGAGAGCAGATCAAAGAGATCTAAAGATCCCATAATATTAGATGTGCAAAATAAACCAATGAAGGTAAAAGAATGACTGGTAGAAAAGTAAATGGTTCCACACACTGGCTGAGGTTGTACCCAATGGGGTGGCATCTCAAGGAAAAGTTGATCCATGAATGGGTCAACACATACAAAATAAGAATTAGGCTTATACTGACAGGGATCAATCAAAACAAGGCATCGCTGAGGAATCCCAATTCATTTTTATTAAAGGAGGCCGATCCATGAATAGGCAGGTCGTTAGGAAGATTTAGATGGAATTACTTGGATTTCAGGAGTCAAAAGAAATGTATGATCACTGGAAAAAAAAAGAGAAAGTCATTCCTCTGAAAGGAGTGAATGATTACTAATCAAGTAAATGAAATAAGTTCAAGTTAATAGCTGCCGGTAGGAAGAAATCCATAGTTTAGCTGATTTGCATGATTGGAGTCTCATATTTCTAAATATATTAAAGACAAGATTTGACAGTTTACAATATATGCAATAGTAAGGAGGAGTTTTGAGAGGCCGATCGCTAGCCTTGCCAGGTGATAATATGTAAATGTAGTTCATCAAATAAAACTAAGTAGGAATGGGCCGATTCAAGAAGAACAACCAGGTTGTTTGCTGGAAAGATGGTAGGTAAATCAAACAAACAAAAATCAAGTTATAAATCACAGTTTAGGCTGCAGCCATACGTCATTTCATGACAAGAAGGAAGAAATCGATCACCAAAGGAGCATTAAAGGAGGAAAAACCAAAGGATTTTAATTTCTCAAACAAGTAAACAAAATTACTGAGGAATTACTTGGGATCTGATGCTAATAATTTCTATCTTCACACGCCTCTTCCTTTGCTGTGATGAAAATATCTTCCTTTCCAATCTTTTTTGCCGTCCCCTATGCTGTACTGTATATCCTCCTATTTAGCACTTTGTCTTCTTTTATTCCTCTCCAAAGAAGCCTAATTTTTCCTCATTCAATAAATTTTCTTATAGATTTTATATCTTTCTTCATGCATGCTCAGCATGCTCCTTTTTTTTCTTTTCAAAGACTAAATATATTTATATATTTATTAATTAAATTTTGGTTAAAAAGTATATTTTATTCTAAAAGAAAATGGAAATGCTATGATTCATTTATTTAAGAAAATTACAATAATACTATTTAATATTAAATTATTTAAAAGAAACCAATATGCACTTTACTTTTTCATATAAAGCTAATATTCTTATTTATATGTATAATTACAAGGTTTACAAAGATAGAATACGTCATTAATTCATTTGTTAAAAAAAAAGGTTTATATATATATATTTTTGTATTTTTCCTGGAATTAATATTTTAACACTATAATTTTGTTTAGATCCAATTTACAAATCTAACTCATTTATTTTGACAAAACAGGCATCACAATCATGCATAGAGGTAGTATGAGATAACAACATTATCCACAATGAGCAAAAAGGTAAACATTCACCGAAACCATAATGTAAATCTATGTGAGTGTGTGACACCAAACAAAGCCCATCGATTGTTGCCAAGTAGCTAGGACCCCTCTTCTTGAGCCATGTTCTTGCCTTCGACAACCTGCATTCATTCACATTCATTCCACTGTCAATAAGTTAGTCCTATAAAGATAGCCGAAGCGAATGAATCTTAGACCAAATAATATATCAATATCCAATATCATCAATTAATGTTTAATGATTTCAAATGCAATTAACCAAATTAAGTAAATCTGAAAGTTTGAGACGTGACATCCTCCCCCAGTTGGAAGAGACATTGTCTCGATGTCTTATTACATCCAACCAAACAATAAAGTATCATACTAAAACTATTTAATGCATCAATGTATCATCAATAAAGTATCCAAATATCTGAATATGCATGAAATAAAAACATCTATTCTATTTCTCCAAATGTGGGAAAGATCTATCAATGTCTGCAGCATCTTCCCAAGTGGCACTGTCCACCGAATATTGGTCCCACTAGACCTTATACCGTACTGTCTCTATTACACAACTTAATGTTGCGCTTCTCCAAGACTCGAATGGGCTCCACTAGCACCACTCCTGGATCTTGTACCTGCAGAACACACTAATCAAGAATATGCAATACATCAGGATGATAAGGTTTGAGCAAAGACACATGAAAAACATTATGGATCTTGGTGAGAGCTAGTAGTAGAGCAAGTCTATATGCAACTGGATTGATCACTTCAAGGACATCGAAAGGTCCTACAAATCTTGGAGCTAGTTTGGATGCCTTTCCAAACGAAATTGAACTCTTATGTGGCTTGACCTTTAAAAACACTTTGTCACCCATTGAGAATGGCCTAAAAGTCCTGTTCTTATTTGCATAATGTTTATGTCTGTCCTAGGCTTGTTTCAATTTATCTTTTATTAGCCTCATATGATCTTCCATTTCCTTTAACATGTCAGGTCCAACTACTATTCGATCTTCAATCTTGTCCCAACTGAATGGAGTTCTACACCTGCACCCATAAAGAGCCTCAAATGGTGCCATCCCTAAAGATGCATGGTATGAGTTATTATACGCAAACTCTACCAATGGAAAATATTCCTCCCATTTGTACTGCTGGTCCATACAGTACATCCTTAGAAGATCCTCCACTACCTGATTGACTCTCTCTGTCTGACCATCTGTTTGAGGGTGATAAGCCATGCTAAAGTTCAACTTAGTTCCCAATGCTGCATTAAGTGTGGTCCAAAACGTAGAGGTCATGCAAGTGTCATGATGTGAAATGATCGTCTCTGGCACTCCATGTAGTCGGAAGATCTCTTGGACAAACCTTTTCGCTAAGGTCAATGACCCATCTGAGAGATTTTTCGAGAATAAAATGAGCCACTTTCGTCAGTTTGTCCACCACTACTAAGATGACATCATGCCTATTCTTTGACATGGGCAATCCTTGAATAAAGTCCATACTAATCACCTACCACTTGTATTCTAGAACATTGTGTGGATAAAGAAGTCTTGCAGGATGGACATGTTCTGCCTTGACATGTTGACACTCTACACATCGAGCGACAAACTCAGTTACGTCCTTAAGCTTAGGCCAAAAGTACAATGGTCTTAATCCTTCCATCGTCTTGGTCACTCCTGGGTGTCCATAATATGGTGCACTATGGACCTCCTCGAGAACCAATTTCCTCAACTCACCTGAATCTGGGATATACATTCTCCCCTAATATCTTAAAAGCCCATCTAATTCTATCACATACCCATCAAATCGATGATCCGTGGGGTCTGCTTCTAATGCTTGTTTAACACATTCATAATGCTCACCCCCTTGTAAGTTTTGGATTACCTGTTGCCTTAGATTAGTTCTAGTAGTCACCATGGTAGCCAGATGCCATCTCTTGCTAAGAGCATCTGCTACCCTATTCTCTTTTCCTTTTATATACTCGATTCCAAAATCATACTCGCTAAGGAATTCTAGCCACCTTCTTTGTCGTGTATTGAGATTAGGTTGGGTGAAGATATACTTGAGCCCCAAATGATCTGTCTTAAGCTCAAATGACTTACCTCAGAGGTAGTGTCTCCACATCTAGAGTGCGTAAACAATGGCAGCTAATTCGAGATCATGAGGTGCATAGTTTAACTCATGCTACTTTAATTTTCTAGATTCATATGCCACCACTTTCCCGTTTTGCATCAACACTCCTCCCACACCTTCACTAGAAGCATCTGTTATCACTATGAAATGACCATTTGGATCAGGTATAGTCAGAATAGGTACTATCGTGAGTTTCTCCTTCAACAACTGAAAAGCTTGTTCACATTTATTTGTCCAATCGAACTTCTTACCCTTCTTCTATAACGAGGTTATGGGTGCTGCAATTGTCAAGAATCCTTCTAAAAATTTCCTATAATATCCTGCCAACCCCATAAAACTTCTAACCTCAGTTATAGTCTATGGTGTGGGCCATTCCATTATTGCCTTGATCTTTTCAGGATCTTCCGCTATCCCATTTGCTGAAATTACGTGGCCAAGATAGTGCACTTTACTCTGGTAGAATGTACACTTAGATAATTTTCCAAAAAGTTTCCTCTCTCTTAAATGCTGCAAGACTATCCTTAAGTGTCTTTCATGCTCCTCTATTGACTTTGAATAAATCAAAATGTCATCTAAGAAGACCAACACAAATTCATCTAGACAATCCCTGAACACACTATTCATCAAGTTCATAAAAGCTGCCAGAGCCTTAATTAACCTGAATGGTACTACTGTGAACTCATAGTGACCATATCATGTTCTGAATGCTATTTTAGAGATATCCTCATCCTTAATCTATAACTGATGGTAACTGGATCTAAGGTCTATTTTAGAGAATACCTTTGCACCTTTCATTTGGTCGAACAACTCATCTATCCTTGGGAGTGGATATTTGTTCTTAATAGTTGCTTTATTGAGCATTATGTAATCAATGCACAATTGCAACATTCCATCCTTCTTCTATACGAAGATGACTGGTGTGCCCCAAGGTGACACACTAGGTCTGATAAACCCTTGTTTCAACAATTCTTCTAGTTGTGCCTTAAGCTCATATAGTTCTATCGTTGTCATTCTGTAATGTGATTTAGACTGTGGTTCTGTTCCTGGCATTAGATCTATTAAGAAATCAAATTCCCTTTTTGGTGGTAGTTCTGTCAACTCATCAGGGAAGACATCTTTGAACTCTCTAAGGATAGGATACTTATCAAAAGATGGTTCCTGATTACCTAGATCTCTTATTTTGACTACATAGATTGAACATCCCTTTCTTTTAGCCTTTTTCAATTGCATAGCTGAAATCTATCTTAGCTTAAGGGGTGTCCCAGAATGATGTAGAGCACACAGTGGAAGTGCTCAACTTATCAACAAACTGATCAGTGAGAGAGTGGCTTATGTCTTGGCAATCTATTCTTATCGGCCAAACATACCCCGTCAACGACCTTGCAACTTCTCTGTCTGATCTCTCAACTCTCCCCGACAACCCAACTCCACTTTGTCTTCGGAGAGACTTCTTCTATCGGTGGCGTCGTCTTACCTTTTGCTGATACCCCAATGGCAATTAAGTTCCCACTTGCCTTAACCGTGGCGGTTAGTCGTGACCTTGTCAACAAGACTTTGATCATCGGCGAGCTCCTTGTTTATTCTCCCGATATGCCGATGTATCAACTTAGTATATGCTTGGTGTGACTTGCTATTACCAGTGACTAAAGTTTCTTTACCCCGATTTCACCGTTACGATCGATCACCGTTTGTATCCGACGAAAGATACATTCTCAACATGCTTTTGCGATATGCATATGCAATATACATTTGGTGAAATGATACAAAACTTACGTCGATATATGTTTCTTCGGTGAGACTTCCTTCATTCTTTACTGATACACTTTCTATCAGCCTAACACCGTTGATCGGTGTAACTTCAAAAAGTTTCTCTGAGGGTTGTGTTACACCAATGGTAACCTCTGCTACTTTGCAACTATGCAGACACCAAACCAAAAACATAAACAAAGACTCAATAGCATGGAAGGGGGTCTATAATCCTCTGTAAACACTTGATCACCTATCAATTTGGCCACTCCACAACAGCACTTCTGCTATCGTTTCGATGACTAGTCACATAGAGATGCCTAGTCAACTCATGCCAAACTCCTTGGATCCTTGAGTGTTTGACCTAGAACTATAGAAAACACAAAATATACACTGTATTCCTCCATCACACTAAAAATAAGAATCTTGCTTTCAGTGGACAGAAGAATAACAATCCATTTATTCACCAAACCTTAGTTTTTAGGTTTTTAGACCAGTCTCCGCAAAAAGAACAATTTCTCACTGACTATGACACATCAAGACACCAAACCACTTCCAAATGAAAGCTATTTCAATACATGAACACTTCCAATTAGTTTCAGGCAATCACCTATCCGTACAGGCCATACAGAATGACTGTTACAGAGAAATACTCAGAAAGAACAATGTTTCAACACACCCAAAAATCTAGATCTTCATTCATTCATGCCTTCATTCCCTTTGGTTGCATCCATCCTCACCTATAAAAGGATTGAGACCTTTGTTTACATCCCTCCCAACCATACAAACTGATTTTGAAAGTCAGTTAGCCGTTGGGTTTCTCCTCTCACAAGAAAACTACCTGTTTTCATTGTGTTATTACATCAAACTTTGACCAGAACATGGCCTACATAGGTCTAGTGACCAAATTGACATAAAAACCTTATTACAGACATGATGTGGCTTAAAAATCCTTATTGAAAATAAAAACAAAACATGACATGCATAGGAATTCAAATGATCCAAGATTGGATCCACCATAGAGAAGGTGCTCCTGCACCATACTCCCCCTGCAAGAAAAACTCAAGTCCCTTGAGTTGCTAACTATTGGAGTGTCTTCCCATGTTTCAAAATGTTTGCCTCACTCATCCATGTAGCCTCTGAATCAGGAAGATCCTGCCACTTGAGCAAGTACTCCTTGTACACACCCTTCCTTGTCTTTTTGACAACCTTGGAATCTAAGATGCATTCCAATTGTAAAGGCTTACTTAGAGGTAGATCTCTGACCCAATCTTCATCTTTAATCACAACATCTGATCCATTTTCAGCTTTCAATGGAGGTCTGAATGGAAACGGGTCTAAAACATTGAATATGGGAGAAATACCAAGACCGGATGGCAGTTCTATTTCATAAGCATTTGGACCAAACTTATGCACTACCTTGCATGGTCCTATTTTCTTCATTAGAAGCTTGGTTGGCTGTCCTTTAGGCAGCCTTTCCTTCCTTAGATAGTCCATCACCAAATCTCCCACCTTGAATTGTACATCTCTCCTTTTGAGATATGCTCTATCCTTGTACTTGGAGACTATTTTTTCTAACTGAACTTTGACTTGATCATGAACGACCTTCATGGTGGCAGCAAAATCTTCTCCTAGAGCACTCCTCTTATCCCAACCTTGTAGGTCTTTGAGTTCAAGTGGTCCTCTTGGATGGAAACCATAAACAATTTCAAATGGACTCTTCCCCGTGCTTCTATTCACTGAATCATTGTAAGCATACTCAGCTTGACTGATAATCAAGTCCCATGCCAACCCATGTTGTTTGGTAAGGCATCTTAGAAGGTTTCCTAGGGACCTATTAACAACCTCAGTCTGACCATCAGTTTGGGGATGGTAGGTTGATGAGAAAGACAATTGTGTTCCTAATTTTCTCTATAAGGTCCTCCAAAAATGACCAACAAACTTGGAGTCTCTATCAGTGACAATTGAAAGGGGCAAACCATGGATTCTAACCACTTCTCTGAAAAAGAGACCAGCAATGTGAGATGCATCATTTGTGCATTTGCATGGCAGAAAATGAGCCATCTTACTAAATCTGTCCACAATGACAAAAACACTATCCACACCCCTTGCTGTCTTAGGAAGACCAAGTACAAAATCCATACTAATGCTCTCCCAAGGCCTATTGGGAATTGGAAGCGGTTGGTACAAACCAGTATTAGAAGACATACCTTTGGCCTTTTGACATATGGTACAACTTGCAACATATCTTCTGACATCCGATTGTACCTTTGGCCAATAGTAGAATCTAGTGACTTGTTCCAAAGTCTTGTCCAACCCAAAGTGTCCTCCTAAGGTTCCACTGTGTTTCTCTTTGATGATGTTATCCCTCATTGAACACTTAGGAACACATAGCAAACTACCCTTGAATAAGAGACCTTCTTGCAACACAAAATCTGAATATTCACCATGAAAAGTGTTAGCCAAATTAGCACAAACTTCATAAGCAACCTTGAAATCTGCATCTTCCTTGTATAACTCCTTCAAACAATCTATCCCCATGCTTTCCATCTGTACTTCATGTATGACAAGCATCCTTCTACTTAAAGCATCGGCCACTTTGTTGGCAACACCCTTTTTATGCTTAATAGTGAAGGTATAGGCCTGTAATTGTTCCATCCACTTAACATGCCTATGATTCAACTTTTCTTGATTATTTAGAAAAATAAGAGCATGGTTATCAGTAAAAACAATGAATTCTTTGGGCAACAAATAGTGTCTCCACTTTTTGAGAGCTTGCACCATTGCATAAAGCTCTAGATCATAGGTAGAATACCTTTGTTTAGCCTCATTCAACTTCTCTAAAAAAAAGGCCACTAGATGTCCATCTTGACTAAGAACAGCACCTATTGCTTGCTGACTTGCATCACATTCCACTACAAAAACTTTGTCAAAATCTGGGAGTACCAATGTAGGTAATTCAACCACTTTCTTCTTTAACAATTCAAAGCTATCATCTGCTTGTCTTGTCCATTGAAATTTGCACTTTATGCCACCCTTGATGGTGTTAAGAATAAGAGAACTTATGTGACTGAATCCTCTAATGAACTTCCTATAAAAAGTTGCCAAGCCATGGAAGCTTCTAACATCTCCCACTATCCTAGGAGTAGGCCAATTGAGAATGGCCTCAACCTTTGTGGGGTCCATCTTCAAAAAACCATTAGAAATCATAAAACCAAGATACACAAGTTTAGTTTTCATGAAATCACACTTATCCAAGTTGATCATCAACTTACTCTCATGCAACTTCTTCATCACCTGTCCAAGATGCTTCACATGTTCTTCTTTTGTCCTGCTGAAAATAAGTATGTCATCAAGATAAACAATTACAAATTTGCCAATGAATTCAACAAGTACCTCATTCATCAAACACATGAATGTGCTTGGGGCATTGCTAAGGCCGAATGGCATGACAAGCCACTCATAGAGACCTTCATTTGTCTTGAAGGCAGTCTTCCATTCATCTCCCTGCCTAATTCTGATTTGATGATAACTAGATTTCAAATCAATCTTTGAATAATAACATGACCCTCCAAGATAGTCCAAAAGATCCTCAATCCTTGGCATAGGGAATCTATACCTTATTGTGATCTTATTTAAGGCCCTTGAATCCATACATAGTCTCCACTTCCCATCTTTTTTTGGAGCAAGTACACTAGGGACTGCACATGGACTAAGACTCTTTCTAATCAGTCCTTTCTCTAAGAGTTCTTGAATTTGTCTACTCACCTCCTCATTTTGCTGTGGTGTCAATTTACAGGCAGCCTTATTGGGCAATGTGGTACTTGGAATCAAGCCAATTTGATGACTTATATCTTTCATGGGTGGTAAGGAGTTAGGAGTATCCTCTACCACAAGATCTTGGTACTTATCCAACAATTGTTGTACTTCTAGTGGAATCTCTTTTTGCTTTTTGTCTTGCTGACCTGATTCATCTTTAGGCTTCATTACCAAGGCATACCCTTGGGTATCCTTCTCCTTCATGAGGTGTAAGAACTCTTTGCCACTAAACATCATGACATTGGTGTCATTACTCTTCTCTCCAATCTGCTCTTGCATAGGATCCATCCTAAACTTCCTTCCATTCTTGGTGATGAGGTATGTGTTCTTCTCACCATCATGTTGTGCCTTCACATCATATTGCCATGGACGTCCAAGAAGAAGGTGACAAGCATCCATAGGAATAATCTCACATAGTACCTTATCCTTATAATCACCTATCTCAAACTCAACCCACGTTTGTTCTTCTACCATGTAATTTTGATTCTTATTCAACCAAGAGATCTTATGAGGACTAACATGGGGAAGCCTTTTCAACTTACACTTCTCTACCATTTCAGTAGACACTACATTCTTAATAGAACCTGAATCAACAATGATTTTCCAAAGTTTACCATATGCTATACCTTGGGTTCTGAAGAGAGTCTTCCTTTGTGGGGGCTCTTGTTTCAACGACATCTTCATCAAGGTTCTCTTGATCATCATGTTCTCTCCTTCAAGGATTGGTGCAGCACTACCAATGGGTGAATTCACACTTTGGCAATCATCATCTTTCAACAACTGATTCCTTCTTCCACCATCATGGGAACTAGTTGCCTTCTCAGGGCATTTGCTCATGGTGTGGCCTACTTGATTGCAGCCATAGCATCTACCATTGAAAACTCCAGGTCCTCTGCCATTTGGTCTTCTCCAAACTCTAAAACCACCAACTCTATGTTCTACATCAGAATGAGACTCTTGTTGACTTGGATTTTCATTTCTACTTGACTGTCCTCTACCAAAACTGCCTCCTCCCCTATTATTTCTGCCACCTCTTCCTCTAGTGTTTTGATCACTCTTTCTTTTCAACTTCTCCTCTGCCCTAGAGGATAATTGAAAACACTCATCCATTGTTTTAGGAACCACCATACTGAATTTATCTTGTATGTTATACCTCAAGCCATCGAGATATCTGGCCACCATCTCTTTCTCCTCCTTGTGATTGACTCTCATGCTCAATCTATGAAATTCTTCAGTATATGTAGCCACATCCATATCCTTTTGTCTGAGATGATTAAACTTCCTAATGGTCTGTAACTCATAATCAGATGGCATGAACTTGTCTCTTAGCATGGCCACCATTCTACTCCATTTGGTGATAGGGTTCTTTCCAACTTTCTCTCTTTCACCTTGCATATAGTTCCACCAAACTAGGGCAAAACCTCTCAATCTTGTCTTAGCAAACTTGACTTTCTTGCTGTCACTATACTCCTTGAAGTCAAAATAGTTGCACATGGCTTCAATCCAATCCATGAGGGCATCTCCATCTAGTTTCCCATTGAACATAGGAACATCCATCTTTAGATCGCCACTATCTCCATGAGCACTTTTGAGTGCATTCAAGAATGCCTTTTGGTTTGCAGACGTATCTTGTTCTTGAGGGCTCTCCTCTGCCTCTTCTTCTTCTTCTGCATCAAAAGCACTTCCATCCTCTTTACTCTTACCCTTGGGCCTCTCTTCTTTCAACCTTGCTTCAAGCATCTCCTCTACCATCTTCTTGATGGCTACCTTGCTCATAGACTTGGGAGGCATTGTGCTAGCCTCAGTTTCTATCTCCTCGTCTGACATACACTGCTCCAATTCAAATATTGGCTCTGATACCAATATGATGCAAAGAGCATAGTGGAAGCACTCAACTTATCAACAAACTGATCAGTGAGAGAGTGGCTTATGTCTTGGCGATCTATTCTTATCGGCCAAACATACCCTGTCGGCCACCTTGCAACTTCTCTGTCTGATCTCTCAACTCTCCCAGATAGCCCAACTCCACTTTGTCTTCGGAGAGACTTCTTCTATTGGCGGTGTCTTCTTACCTTCTGTCGATACCCCGATGGCGATTAAGTTCCCACTCGCCTTAACCGTGGCGGTTAGTCATGACCTTGTCGGAAAGACTTCGATCATCAGTGAGCTCCTTGTTTGTTCTCCCGATATACCGATGTATCAACTTAGTATATGCTTGGCATGACTTGCTATTACCAGTGGACTAAAGTTTCTTTACCCTGATTTCACCGTTACGACCAGTCACCGTTTGTATTTGACGAAAGATACATTCTCAACATACATTCTCAACATGCTTTTGTGATATGCATACGCAATATACATTCAGTGAAATGATGTGAAACTTACGCCGATAGATGTTTCTTCGGTGAGACTTCCTTTGTTCTTCACCGATACACTTTCTATCGGCCTAACACCCTTGATCGGTGTAACTTCAAAAAGTTTCTCTGAGGGTTGTGCTACACCGATGGTAACCTCTGCTACTTTGCAACTACACAAACACCAAACCAAAAATAGAAACAAAGACTCAACAACACAGAAGGGGGTCTATAATCCTCTGTAAACACTTGATCACCCGTCAATTTGGCCACTCCACAACAACACTTCTCCTATCGTTTCGATGACTAGTCACATAGAGATGCCTAGGCAACTCATGCCAAACTCCTTGGATCCTTGAGTGTTTGACCCAGAACTACAGAAAACACAAAATATACACTATATTCCTCCATCACACTGAAAATGAGAATCTTGCTTTCAGTGGACAAAGGAATAACAATCCATTTATTCAACAAACCCTAGTTTCTAGGTTTTCAAACTAGTCTCTGCAAAAAGAACAATTTCTCACTGACTATGACACATCAAGACACCAAACCACTTCCAAATGAAAGCTATTTCAATATATGAACACTTCCAGTTAGTTTCAGGCAATCACCTATCCGTATAGGCCATACAGAATGACTATTACAGAGAAATACTCAGAAAGAACAATGTTTCAACACACCCAAAAATCTAGATCTTCATTCATTCATGCCTTCATTCCCTTTGGTTACATCCATCCTCACCTATAAAAGGCTTGAGACCTTTGTTTACATCCCTCCCAACCATACAAACTGATTTTCAAAGTCAGTTAGCCATTGGGTTTCTCCTCACAAGAAAACTACCTGTTTTCATTGTGTTATTACATAAAACTTTGACCAAAACATGGCCTACATAGGTCTAGTGACCAAATTGACATAAAAACCTTATTACAAACATGATGTGGCTTAAAAATCCTTATTGAAAACATAAACAAAACATGACATGCATAGGAATTCAAATGATCCAAGATTGGATCCACCATAGAGAAGGTGCTCCTGCACCATAGAACCAAGAATCTCTACCTGATTCCCAAAGCCATCAAGGCATTTCACTACCTTCTCTTCACAATCTACTAAGGACTTACATTCTGAAAGCCAATTGATTCCAAGAACTACGTCGTAAGATCCTAAAGGTGCAACATAAAGGTTGATTTGTGTTTGGAAAGTAGGAAGATCTAATGCACTGCATACTAGACATGAATCTACTCTTTTCTTTGCATTATTACCATACTGCACCATCCAAGAATTTTCCACCAGTTTTATAGATAAATTAGCTACAATCTTAGGATCAAGAAAACATTCTATAGCTCCTATATCAATTAAAATAAAAACTGGAAGGCCAAAAAGCTTATCAAACATTTGAATGGGTGTAGCTTGGAAATTTGCTTAACGATGATCTACAGCCACATGAATCTAGTTTTGAGGAGCTCCCTGTCGATTTCCATCTCTCTAGTTTGTTGTTCATTGAGGACATGCACTAGCATAATGTTCTCCTCCACAATTGTAACATCCATCTCTAGGTCCTCTATGTCTAGCTGGCATGTCCCTCCTATTATTATTACCACTGTTGCCATAGTTACCTCTCTTCTTATTATTTCCACCTTGGTTCCCATTGTTCTTATCCTAATAGCTATTGCCTCTTTTAAGATTCCTTAGATGGCGCTTGATATTTCTTTGGTTGCTATTATTACCCTGATTGTGACTGTCATTCTGAAACCTTTTATTCCCATTCTTCACATCTTGACTCTTACGATAATTAGCTATCTGCTACAGTTTCTGCTCTTGTTTAGTAGATTTTTCAAACACTTCATCCATGGTTAATGGATTATGAATATCCACCTCTGACCCAATCTATGGCCTTAATCCCAAGATAAATTTACGAGTCCTAAACCTCTCATCAAGCTAATACTGTGGAACATACTTCAACAGATGAGAAAATCTCTCCCAATATTGAGTCACTATCAAACCTCCTTGGGTGAGGTTTTGAAATTCTATCATTTTCTTGTCAAAATAGAGCTGTGGCAACCACCTCTTCCTGAAGAGCTCAAGGAAGTGGTCCCACATGACTTCTCCTGGAAATACTTTCTTTTCAGCTTTTTCATTATCCCACCAGGTCGTTGCTTCTCCAGTTAGCCGGTAGGATCCCCATATAGCTTTAGTTTCATCAGACAAGTCACGGAGGTCAAAATATTTTTCCATATCAATTATCCAGGCTTCTGGTCTGTCACCTATAGTCTTACCGTCAAACTTAGGAGGGATAACCTTTTTGAGATCCTTTCCTAACTCCTCAGCAATTTTGTTTCTATTGTTCCCATTCACTTCACCCTCAGGACCTCCATTTTCTTCTCTCCATTCCTCATTTTGATTTCCCCTTATTCCTCTAATTTCCTGTTCCATATTGTTCATTTGAGTTCCCTGCTAAGTCAAGAGAGCTAGGATTTGATTCAGTTGGTTATTCTGTCCATCATTATTCTATCCTGCATTGTTATTATTGTTTGCCTCAATACTGTTTCCTTAATTGTTTATGGCATTATTTCTTGCATTGGTGCTAGGATTGTTCACAACATTGGTTTCTTCATTGTTTCCAGTATTTAGGTCATTGCCAGATCCTAGGGTTGCTCCCCTATGTCTAGAATTTCTAGTATTCATGATGAATTATCTGCAAAGAGTTTACAATTTTAGCATAACGGTTCAAAAAATCCTAGAGTAGAACCATCGCTCTGATACCAAATGTAAAGTACACATTTTTCCACATTCAAACATAACTAAAGGGAAACTAAATTACTACAAGTAAAGTGACTTCTATTACAAAATTATTTCTTCTGTATTTCACATACATGTCTACTGGGACCAATACAACAAAAACCTTGCATATGTATATTCCTCATCTATTATGTGTTGATGGGTGTCTCTTTGGTATAGCCAGAGATTTCATATCGCATATTATTTTAGTGCGGGCCTATTTTTAGATCATTTCATTTAGTATTCACCATGAAATCTACCTTGTGTTCATTGGTGGAAATGATATACCTCTATCTCAACTTTTTCAACAAAACTGTTTTGTGCATATCATGTAATCAACGTAGTTTGTAACATTTTGTTTCTAGTTTAGATGTTTGTTCCATATTTTAAATGCATGTTGGTATTGGTACTTGCATGCCTACTTTTTAGATCGCTTTATTTAGCATCTTCAATAGTCTCTGTAATTATTATCTCTAAACTTTTCTAAATAAAGGAAATGGTTCACATCTCTCACAATAATTTCTCTTACAACATATAATTGAAGGTTCTTAACTTCTCAAATTTTTATTCCAACGGGATGTTTAGAAAACAAAATAAAATTGCCAACTTTTTCTTTGACGATAGAGAAATACTTCTTTTCCTATTATGTAATTTTCTAGAATTTGGAAGCTACCCTACAACTTTTATCTTCCTTTAACCTCCTTCATCCAACCGTTGTAGTTGCATTTTGGTGCTTGTAGACCTAATTACCTTTTTCTTCATATATTGACGTCGGTTAGAATATAATATTTAAAAAAGTTGTAACTATCATAAGAAGGACGAACATATTAAATTATACTATATTCTTTTAGATAGGAATGTATTAACACTTAAAACTTTTTTTTTATTATATATAAGCATTAGTAAGAGCCGGGTTAGTAAAATAGGATAATTCAAGATTAGAATGACTAGATTAATGACTTAAATGGAAGTATGGATGTTATGTCATATTTTTCGATACCTTTTGTTATTATGTCTTTAGGTTAATAGTATACTATTGTATGTATTTTTTAAGAAAAAGTATTAATAATACTAATTTGGAGATAAAGATAAATTTTGATTAAATAAGTTTTTCTTTTGTGAGAGTAAATTGTAATTTTGATAGGAGTGATTGAGGAATGCATAAATTGTTAGTTGAATTGAGTCAAAATTTAAGAGTTTAATTATGTATTTTATCAAACTTGGTTGCGAAGGCCTCTTGTCTTATTATGTTTGATGACCTAGAACAAGATACGGTATTAGTTATATCATATTCAAATGTTTAGAACGATTAAGGATGTTTTGTCAACCCTTCACTCCTCGTACGCCAAAGATAGTTATATATAGCTCTTAACTCATTTTTGTTTAGATAGGGAAATATTGTTTATTTGGAAAGAATAGAATTTGTTACAAGGTCTTTAGATAAACATGCTAGACTAGTAAATGTTGAAAATCTAAATCTCAATTACTTCTAAATATTGAGATTTATTTTAAGACCCGGTGTTTACTAATGTGTTTTAAGCTTTGTATTGTCCATAATGTGTATAGATGAAGATGACATTTAAATGAATAATCATGCAACAATATGGTCTTGAATTAGAGAACTATTTACTTCTGGTTATTTGTATTTTTATATTTGCATATATCACCATTTAATATCATATGTTAGATTAGTATTGATTTTCAGGTAATAACGTTTAGTAGTGTTAAATGATGAAATAAAAGTATAATCTCCCTTATAAGTTCTAGGGAGTATAAAGCTTCTATTGTATATGTTAACCCGAGTTATAAATTGTATGAAACCATTTTGTGGTTGCAAGTTCAAGTTACCCCGAACTATGAAGCCTTTGTGCTATGCGTACATAGGCAAGGCCATCATTGATGAGCCCTCAAGGCATTAGGTTGGCCCCTTAGGGCCCTTAGTCTCATTATTTGTACATTGATATCTAATATGTATATTATTGACTTTGTGGGACTAATGTTTATATTTAGATGTGCAGATTCAAAACTATTACTTGTGCATGATATTGAGCTAAGAAAGAACTTCCTCACCTTGCGAACGGATGATCATGTGGTGTTATTGTAATTATGAATAATTGTATAAGAAATGTTTAAATCTTGTTTTATTTTCATTATAATGAATAATACAAAATTTATGTCTATGTATAATTGTATCCAAGATGGTTGTACTAATTACATATTAGTTTTTAGATTTTTGTGTTATGGTCTTTTGTATTTTTGAAACTAAAGTTAACATTTGGCATTAAAGTATGAGATTAATCTATGTTTTGAGGTTCACATTCTAGTGTTACAGCTTTGGGCATGACATTTGCTATCAGAGCTAGGTTTATCTAACTCTAGAGCCTTTTTGGGTCTCACTATGGTAAAAAGAGGTAATTCTTGATCTATTTATGTTAGAAAGAATGTCTAGTAGATCATTTTCAACATGCACATGTTCATTGATGAATCCTTGTGACCGTAAGTTGTTAATGTTAATAGATGATTTCGGTCAAGCAGTGTAAATTATGTCTTATTCTTTGATGTTATTAGTGAGCTTGTGTATGTGGTGTTCCTAGTTGTGATACAATGTATCCAACTTAAGGGAAGGGTATTGTGGACATATTAAAAGATTCACACATGTATACCTGATTGTGAAAATTGTATATTATAGTGAACACGGTGTTTATGTGTGTAATTACCATTGTGTTGTGACTTCTTGTTGAGTATTGAGATGGAATAACTGTGTTGTGTTGGGAAGGAAATTGTTATTTGTTGAGAGCTGATCTCGCTTGAGAGCTGGGAGCCTCTCATGTAAATGGAGGTTGAGAGAGGTGTGGAGCCTCTCTTGGGGTATTGTTTTATCCTGAGAGATGATTATCCCCTCTTTCCCCCTTCTTTATGGATCAGACTAGAGATTCATTGTGTTGTTATTGTTTGGTTGGGAGTGGATCTACCCCGTTGGTGTTTAGAACCTCCCATGTGTGGGGTTGAAAGACGTGCGGATCCTCCTCTAGGATGAAACCCATTATGGGGTGAGGTGGTTAGATAACCCCCTCATAGTCGCATTGGAATATAGATCCCCTCTGCTCCCTCTCATTATGGATCCATTAGCGATTCATGTGTGTTGTTGAGTATGTATGGGTTGAGGATGGATCGAAGAGTGCCTATGGTTAAGGAGATTATTTATTCATGATTATTCAATTATGGTATCTCAGTTGGCATGAGCACTAATGGTAGTTTCTAGCAGATGGACATTTGATGGTAACTTGGTCACTATTTATGGTAATTCATTTCAGATATGAAACTTTGGCAGCATCAGTGGTTACAAATAATTAGACTAAATATTGAATTATGAAAATTTGGGTTTTGGAAACAGTAATTTTGAGATAGCAATTTTCCATTTCGTTCATAGTTTTAAAACCAACATATTATTCTCAAGACACAAAAGATCTTTGTTAAATTGTCATAATTATAATTTCACCATCTTGTTAGCGAAAAGAGAAATGATAGCAGATTGATAAGACATTTTTGATAACTATCAAATGGTAATGGATTCTTCTCTTAGTTTTGGTATCAAAGGTTGAGATCTCTACAGTATTGTGGATGGATATCAGATTTCATGATCGATTCCTTTTTTGGTATATGATATTGGGTCTTGCATGCAATAGTTTATACATAGGTGCTATTCTGATATATGGTAAGGTTGTCCCAGATTGTGTGGGATATGTGTATTGTGATATATGATATGGTTGTCTGGGGTTGTATGGGACATGTGCATTGTGATCTATTATTAGCTCTATGTGGTTTGAGACCACCACATTCCCCTCCTCCCCTTAGGTGGCTCATTTGAAGCCACATGGTGATTGTGATGTAAAGTTTTATGGAAATTATTAAAAATTTTGTTTGATTATTGTTACTTTAGATTTTCTTATTTTATTGAACCGACAGCTTTAAAATTTCTTTAAGATATTTGATTGTTGTAATTACAAATTGTCTTTTTGCCTCAAGGACTATTTCAATAAGGTTTTTGGTTTTAATTTGAGCTATTGTTTTGGTTTCTGCTATTTTATTTGCTTTTAATGAAGTTTTATTAATTGATTTTATTTGGAATTTTATTCATTGGAAACTTCTTTATTTTGAGGCTTTATCAATATTTGTTATTGCTGGCTTGTGAGGAGAAATGTGAATTGTGCAAACTACTCTACCCAAGAGGGGTCCCTGACAGGTTGTATAGGGGAGTAGATGGCCGCTGAATGTTTATTGTGAAATTGTGTAACATCTATTTTGTGGCACTATGGTTCTACTTGGCACCGATCCTCCTCATTCCATTGGGTGTATACATGATGGTGTATGTATGGAGTTGAGATCTATGATATGTAATTGATAATAGTTGTTATGATGAAATATTAAAAAGGATAATGTTCTTGGGTATTGTTGGAAATGATGTAAACAGGTTTATTGGGTAAATGACAATGCAGAAGATGTAATGGATTTAGAGGTGCAGTATGATATGCTTGAAATGTTAAGAGTTGTTTAAAGTTGTTCATCTAATAAATAATGATATTGTGGCACTCTTGCTAGCTATTAAATAAATGATTATAGACATTACTTCATTATACAAAGTATGCTTATCAACAAATGTTAAATTAGTGAATTCAAGATCTCTATTGTAATTTACATTATGTAGGATTTTGAAATAGAGCTTGGATATCTTGTGTTATGGGAAAATGTGCATGAATATCAATAATATCAATAATACCCCATAACTCAATGAAATAAGAAACAAATAAGATCAAACAAACAAAGAACTCAAACCTTGCAAACCTCTTTACTTCATGGTTGCCATTGGTCACCTATCTCAAATGGTCTTGTGTATGAATATGGCCCTCAGAAGGTGCACTTCCTTGCTATTTTCCAAGATGTCAAGTGGGAATGGCTATGATAGGTTTGCAATGAAGAGATTCTTCAACACAATTGCAATGATAAAAGGGTGATCGCAAGCTATGGAATGGTTTGGTGCCAAAGGCACACCGTAATTCCTGCAGAGTAAGTTTACTAAAAGCTTGGATGATAGAAATGGAGGAATAGGGTTGTACTTAAAGACTTGTGAGAGAGAAGATCAACGGTATAGAAAGAACAAGAAGATCAATGGTAGAGGAGACTTGAGAGGATGTGCCCGAATAGGAAGAGGACATGTGTCCTGCTCTATTTTGCATGAGAGGAATTAATAAAATAAAGAATGAGTTAACTGAAGAGATTAATCAATTAACAAAATAGATAGAAGAGTTAATTGATTTGAACTAGAGGATAAATATCGCATGAGGATGAGAAGATATTTTAGCTCAATTAAATATTTAGAATATTCAATTGCATGTGCACAAGGATTGAATTATATTTAGAAATAACTCAATTTTTTAGAAGAAATGGATAATTTAAATAAATATTTGGATTTATTTAAATTTAGAGAAGATATTATTGGAAGAAACAATTAAATAATTGGTTTTCTTTAGTTTAGAATGATTTTGGAAGAACTAATTAAATAATTGGTATTATTTAATTTGTTGGAGGATTTGGAGGAATTTAGGGATTTAATTAAATAAATTGATTTTATTTAATTGTTGGAAGAATATGAATCAAATAAATAAATTTGTTTGTTTATTTATTGATAGAGGAACTTAGACTTAAATAAATATTAAGAATATTTATTTGGACAGAGTCCTATCATTTTTAGGTGTATACATTTTTCCCCTCTTTGATGCAATGTGTTTTATCATGTTGTTTCAAAGAATAGATTTTTCTGATAAAGATACATGCCCCAGTTTGCCCCTGGCACAGGTTTAATGACAGTAGGATGCCCCCTCGGGAGATTGGATGGGAAGGAAGGTTTGAGGGTGTGAGATGGACAATCTCACGATGAAGAAGGTGAAACATAGGTTAGGATGAAGAAAATGGGTTACGGTTCAGAGAAACAGGAGGAAATGGGCTTGGGAAGTAGTCACGGTCGCCACACAGTCGGTTAGGGTTCACTTTGCTATATATATAAGTTGGGTCCACAATCCTAGTCATTTACACACTTGGCTTTTGTTGATTGGTCTCTCAGAGCTTAGGAGAGCACGGGAGCTAGAGCAGTCAGTATAGATATGGATATTCCACGCGAGGAGCACCAGTTTGAGCGTGTTCAACAGTTCAGGTGGCCAGCTGAGGCAGGACCACCAGTATGTAGTTCAATAAAACTCGCCTAGGGTCATTTATTAGGCTAATAAATGCTAGGGAAAACATGTTTGAATGGATGCGCTGAATAGTGTTTCGGCGCATTTGCTAGCCGAAGCTGCACATCTGTTGTGGTTCGGCGCATTTGTGTTATGAATCGGCGTATACGTTACTTCTGTGCATCTGTCATGTGAATCAATGCATCCATTAGGGAGTTGCGCATGCATGATAAGTAGCTGCACTTTTGGTTGTTCGGTGCATCTATTAGCTAAAGCTGCACATTCGTGCTAGAGTTGCACATCTACTCAAAAGTTTAGCGCATTTGCCTGGATCGGCACATTTGCCTGGATTGGTACATTTGCCTTGGTACTGTGCATTTGCAACCTGGTTCGGTGCATTTGTGTTTTGATACTTAGTTACTTAGTGAAATTGAATCAATTGGCACCTTGATTGATGCGTCAATTGATAAGCGATCTCTGAGATTGATAGAATCTAGACAGGATATGATATGCTTGTTTTGATCAATTTGATATGTTAAGTAAGTTATAGGATAATTTGATAGTTGAGCAGGTTTGCTTTGATACAGTTATAGTTGACGCTATGCTTTGCTTGATTACAGGAGGATATCTCAAATGTCTTGATGTCACGGGAGCAGTTTCCCTTGCCATTGTTGCAGCGCTACATGCTTACAGAGGTTGATCGGGTGGCGCTTGGTGCTATGGGTTTGGACGATGTTTGCTTTATGCCTGAGGTTCATGCAAACCTCAGTTTGTTGATTGCTGCGGTGGAGCACTTTCACAGTGAGGATGGTGTTGCAAGTATGGGCCTAACCAGTGTTGTCATTGATGTCAACATACTCATGTTACATTGATATCAAGATTGAATGAGTTGTGTGTTGAGGATATCGAGAAAATTAGTCCTATCAAAAATAGAGAAGAACAGTGAAGACAATAAAGCTCAATGAAGTGAAGATCCCAGTGAGATGAAGATCAGAGAATGCGTATCAAGGGGTTTGTAGATATGTGTCTAAAGATGATCCAGTCAAGATTTGAGAGGTCCGCATGAAGATTTGGAGAAGTTATGGCCATATGAGTAAAACTGGTTCTGGCAGCTGTTCAAAGGTGACAAAGTGTCGCAAATAGGTCTGGTGAGATCTGGAATGCGGATTGGTGGCATGTTTGGGAAGCTAATGTGCATTGACAATTCAATTGGTTCATGGTTTAGAGGTCTGCAAGCAATCCTTCTATTATGACAGTGATGATTGACTGTGTTCTTGAGGTTCTGGATGAAGATGCGAATGATTTTAGTAAGCAGAAGTGGTGTGGATGTTCTTGGTGATTTAGGCAAGCTTGTGGGGGTCTCTAGATTGTGTCTAGTTTGTTTTGGTAGTCCACATTGAAGATTGAGCTCGCAAATGAAGATTTACCTTCAAACGTTGGTGTTCTTCCTAGTTTTGGTCAACCGAATGATTTGCACATGGTGCGGATGATCTTGAAGATGTTTTACGAAGCGTGGTGTGTTCCTCGAAGTTGATTGAAGTCCCAGCTGTGTATGGCTGATAGTATAGTAATGCACATGAAGTCTTCGTAATAAGTCAAGTTGTATTTTTGTAATTGCTTTGTAAATAAAATAAGTGTGTGTTGTGCCGACTTTGATGATCATTCCAAAGTTGATGTCATGTATAAACAAGAGTTGTGAAGTCATTCAAATGTATGTTGTGGTCATGATGAGGATGTGGTAGAGAAGAGTAACGAAAAGCAGAGCAAAGGTGTTGAGCTTAAATGGAACTGATTCAAGCATAGTGAAGATGCTGATCTCCAGTTCAAGTATGTAATATTTATATTATTCTGTAGATAGTGTGTCTCCTGTAGGCAGTGGGCCTCTTGTTAGCAGTGTGCTCGGGCAGTGAGCCCTAACTGGCAAGTGTCATTTTATTCATTCTTATTCTTCTAACAGAGAATACAATCTTGGGTTAATCACCCTGTGGTTTTTCCCTTAACCAGTTTTCCACGTCAAAATCTTGGTGTTATATGTGTTGAATTTGTTTCTTCTCTTGAATTATTGTATTATGCTTCTTTAATTAATCTTTAGTAAGCCATTGAAATACAAGAAGGTTTAAAGAACAGAGATTTGGTAACAACTAATTCATCCCCCCTCTCAGTTGTATGTCCTAAATCCAATAATTGGTATCAGAGCTAAGTTCCTCTAGAAGAAGGTTAACTGCTTGAGGAGATCTAGAATTTTGACCTACAAGAAGGATAGTCCAAGGTTTGATGGTTCAAACTTCACTGCCTGGAAAGGCCGCATGGAATGTCACATACAATGCATGGGATATCAGTATTGGAACATAACCTCAACTAAATATGTTCCCCCAACAAATGGCCCTACAACTCTAAATGAAATCAGAGATGCAGAGAATAATCTTCGAGCTAAAGAAGCTCTACTGAGTGCCTTGTCTGATTCAGAGCTGACAAATGTTATGGGTTTGAAGACTACCTATGAAATTTGGACAAAGCTTGAAAATCTATATGGAGACAAATATGTTAAGTGTGCCAAGCTACAAAGTCTGAAAGGAAAGTTTGAAAACTTAAAGATGAGTGAAGATGAGAAGATCACTTCTTACATGACAAAAGTAAATGAGCTTGTTTGTGGCATCAGGTGTGCTGGTGGAGTACTGGATGAAGATGAAATTGTTGCTAAAGTTCTCACATCCTTACCTCCTGTTTATAAACACAAAGTTGCTGCTATTGAGGAAATCAGAACCTTAACAACTATCACAAGGGATCAATTGGTTGGTAAGATATCTGCATTTGAGTTAGCTGAGTTTGGTGATGCACTTCCCAAGACTGAATCTGCATTCAAAGCTAGTGCCTCTACAAAAGGCAAACAAAGATATGATCCAGGAGAAAGTTCCTCAAGAAAATCATCTTGGTATGAGAAAGCAAGAAAAGATCTGGAAGAGGATGAATTAGAAGCTGAACAACTTGAGGCCCTCATTGCAAAGATATTGCCAAGAGGATCCGATAAGTATGAAGGAAAATTGCCTTTCAAATGTTTTAACTGCAACAAGATTGGTCAGTTTGCCTCAAGGTGTCCAGAAAGATTTTCTAGGCCAAACCCTAATAGATCAAGATTTCAAAAGAAGTGTTATTATGTTCAAGGAGATGATGACAAAGGAGTACAAGATGATGAATCTGAGATATGAAACAAATCCAGAAGTGATTGGGTGTTTATTGCTATCAAAGAAGAAGATCCAATGCCTATTGAATCTGTCAATCAGAAGGTGATAGAAAGTGCTTTGGCTGCTCAAGTTGAAGAAAAGGATGAATGGGTCATTGATAGCGGATGCTCACACCATATGACTGGTGACAAGAATAAGTTCATAAACTTGGAAAGATATGAAGGTGGAGTTGTAAAGTTTGGAGACAATTCTGCTGGCAGAATTAAAGGCAGAGGAACCATTTCCTTTGATGGAAAGAACAAAATCAGTGATGTTCTATTTGTTGAAGGTTTGAAACATAATCTTCTCAGTGTTGGATAGTTGGTGGACAAGGGCTATGATCTCTATTTCAAAAATGAAAAATGCAAAAAACTTTGAAAGCTCTGGAACTGAGATTGCATCCGGTACACAAACAAAAGGTAACATCTTCCAATTAGTTGGTATTGGCAAAAGTTGCTTATTTGTTCAAATTGATCAAATTTGGTTGTGGCATAGGAGAATGTGCCATGTGAATTTTGATAATATCATTAAGATAAGAAAGACTCAGGTTGTAAGAGATCTTCCAAAACTGATGAAACCTGCCAATAGTTTGTGCAAAGAATGTCAGTTAGGTAAGCAGAGCATATAGTTACATTCAAAAGTAAGGAACAATCTTCAACTAGATCATTAGACTTGGTGCACACTGATCTCTGTGGTCTAGCAAGAGTCAGGAGCCTGCAAGGAGATAGGTATTTTATGTTGTTAATTGATGACCACTCTCAGATGATGTGGGTGACTTTCTTAAAGGAGAAATCTGAAGCACTTAAGAAATTCAAAATATTCAAAGCTATGGTAGAAAATGAAACTGGCTTAAACATAAAATGTCTCAGGTCTGATAGAGGTGGAGAATTCACATCCGGAGAGTTCATAACATTCTGTGAGAAGTATGGGATAAAGAGACAATTATCTGCTCCAAGGACTCCTCAGCAGAATGGAGTAGTAGAGAGAAAGAACCAGACCATCTAGGAAGCTTCTAGGACCATGATGATGGAAGCAAATGTTCCTCAGATCTATTGGAGAGAAGATGTAAGCACTACTGTCTATACTCTCAATCAAGTACAAATCAGAGGCAATACTGGTAAGACTCCTTATGAACTTTGGTTTGGTATCACTCCTACTGTAAAGTATTTTAGAGTTTTTAGTAGTAAATGCTACATCAAAAGAGATGAAGACCTTGGGAAATTTGATGCTAGAAGTGATGAAGGAATATTCTTGGGATATTCCACTCAAAGAAAAGCATACCGGTGTTATAACAAGAGATTGAGAAAGATTGTGGAAAGTACAAATGTGAAGGTTGATGAAGGCGTGGATAATCCCTCAATGTTTTATGAGTATGAAGTAACTGATCAGGATGACATCTCAGTTCAAGAAGAACAAGCCCCAACTACAGCTTAGATTCAGATTGATCTAGAGAACCTTGAAATATAGGAAGAAGAAACAGGTTTGAATGAACCTGTTCAAGAATTAGAAGTGCAAGAAATTCCTAAAACTCCTAGGTATGTAAGATTGAATCATTCTAAAGATCAGATTATAGGAGACAGAAACAAAGGTGTTCAAACAAGAAGAAATATTGCTCAAGATTCAGTGAAATACTGTTTGATTTCAAAAATTGAACCAAAAAAATAAGTGAAGCCTGCAATGATGAGAGTTGGGCTAAAGCAATGGAGGAAGAATTGATTCAAATTGAAAAGACTAACACTTGGGATCTTGTCCCCAGACCTAAGAACAAAAATGTGATTGGGACTAAGTGGGTCTTATGGAATAAACTAAATGAAGATGGTGAAGTGGTTAGAAACAAAGCCAGATTGGTCTGTAAGGGTTACTCTCAAGTAGAAGGAGTTGACTTTGAAGAAACTTTTGCTCCGGTGGCAAGAATTGAAGTAGTCAGATTATTTCTTGCTTTTGTTGCCTTCAAGGATTTTAAAGTATATCAAATGGATGTCAAGTCTGCCTTCCTAAATGGTGATTTGGAAGAAGAGGTATACATTGAGCAACCGGATGGATTCTAATTGTCTGATCATGGTGATATGGTCTGCAAGTTGAAGAAAGCTTTGTATGGACTCAAGCAAGCCCCAAGGGCCTAGTATGAAAGATTGGATAAACATCTTTTTAAGATTGGTTTCAACAAAGGTACTGCTGACAGTAACTTGTACTTTAAGATTGTCCATGAAAATATCTTGATTGTTAAAGTATTTGTTGCTGATATCATTTTTGGAGGAAGAGATTGTATGTGCAAGACTTTTGCAAATCAAATGAAAAATGAATTTGAGATGTCTATGTTTGGGGAAATGAATTTCTTCTTGGGTCTACAAATCACTCAATCAAAGGAAGGAATCTTCATATCTCAGACCAAATATGTGAAAGAATTGTTGAAGAAATTTGGGATGGAAGATTCAAAGCCAATGGATACTCCCATGGAAACTGGATGTAAGATGAGTAAAGATGATGAATCTCCTAAGACTGGTCAGAAAAACTATAGGTCAATGATTGGAGGACTGCTCTACCTCACTCAAACTAGACCTGATATTATGAATGTTGTTGGTCTTGTTGCCAGATTCCAAGTTGATCCTAGAGAGTCTCATGTCATGGCAATCAAGAGAATTCTTAGATATCTGAAGGGAACAGTTGAGTATGGATTATGGTATCCTAAGGATCATGACTTCTCTCTTCATGCATACATAGATGCTGATTGGGCAAGAGATGTGGATGACCGGAAGAGTACCAGTGGTGGTGCATTCTTTTTGGGAAAAAGATTGGTTTCTTGGCTAAGCAAGAAACAAGAGGCAATATCTCTATCCACTGCAGAAGAAGAATATATTGCTGCAGCAGGCAGTTGCGCTCAAGTATTATGGATGAAGCAAATGCTAAGAGATATCAGAGTAGAGTATGAAGAACCTATCACAATCTTCTATGATAATTCAAGTGCAATAAATATATCAAAAAATCCGGTGCTGCATTCAAAGACAAAACATATATCCATCAAGTTTCACTTTTTGAGAGAGCAGGTGAACAAGAATGAAGTTAGATTGGAATTCATACCCTCAAAGGATCATATTGCAGATATTTTTACTAAGGACTCCTTTGAGTTTCTCAGGCAGAAGCTAGGGGTTATTACCCCTCCAGTTCTGAATTAAGGTACACTGATGTGCATCAGTCCGGTGGATTTCACAGTCATATCTTGTGATCTGAATTGATGATTAAGAGGCTGCTACTCAAGGGGAGCAGTTGGTATGTTTCTGAAATATGAGAAGCGGTTGCAAGTATGTGCCCTTTTCCATTGAAGTCAAAGGGGGAGAAAAGGCATGTGAAAAACAAAAGTGGTTGTTAGTTCAAGGGGGAGCAGTAAAAGGAAGATAAGACATGTGAATGGCTACTATTGATAGGGGAAGCTATATTAGTCAGTAAGGAGAAGTTCTTGTCTTGATTGGTATAACATTTTTTCACATTATATGTTGCCATCAATGACAAAGGGGGAGATTGTTGCAAGTATGGGCCTAACTAGTGTTGTCATTGATGTCAACATACTCATGTTACATTGATATCAAGATTGAATGAGTTGTGTGTTGAGGATATTTAGAAAATTAGTCCTATCAGAAACATAGAAGAATAGTGAAGACAATAAAGCACTATGAAGGGAAGATCCTAGCTAGATGAAGATTAGAGAATGCGTATCAAAGGGTTTGTAGATATGTGTCTAAAGATGATCCAGTCAATGTTTGAGAGGTCCGCATGAAGATTTGGAGAAGTTATGGCCATATGAGTAAAAATGGTTCTGGCGGCTGTTCAGAGGTGACAGAGTGACACAAATAGGTCCGGTGAGATCCGGAAATGCAATATCATGTTCTATGGATTTGGTGGCATGTTTGGGAAGCGAATGTGCATTGACAATTCAATTGGTTCATGGTTTGGAGGTCCGCAAGCAATCCTTCTATTATGACAGTGATGATTGACTGTGTTCTTGAGGTTCTGGATGAAGATGTGAATGATTTCAGTAAGTAGAAGTGGTGTGGATGTTCTTGGTGATTTAGGCAAGCTTGTGGGGGTCTCTAGATTGTGTCCAGTTCGTGTTGGCAGTCCGCATTGAAGATTGAGCTCGCAAATGAAGATTTACCTTCAAACGTTGGTGTTCTTCCTAGTTTTGGCTGACCAGATGATTTGCACATGGTGCGGATGATCTTGAAGATGTTTCATGAAGCGTGGTGTGTTCCTCGAAGTTGATTGAAGTCCCAGCTGTGTATGGTTGATAGTATAGTAATGCGCATGAAGTCTTTGTAATAAGTCAAGTTGTATTTTTGTAATTGCTCTGTAAATAAAATAAGTGTGTGTTGTGCCGACTTTGATGATCATTCCAAAGTCGATGTCATGTATAAATAAGAGTTGCGAAGTCATTCAAATGTATGTTGTGGTCATGATGAGGATTTGGTAGAGAAGAGTAATGCAAAGTAGAGCAGAGGTGTTGAGCTTAAATGGAACTGATTCAAGCATAGTGAAGATGCTGATCTCCAGTTCAAGTATGTAATATTTATATTATTCTGTAGACAATGTGTCTCCTGTAGGTAGTGGGCCTCTTGTGAGCAGTGTACTTAGGCAATGAGCCCTAACTGGCAAGTGCCATTTTATTTATTCTTATTCTTCTAACAAAGAATACAATCTTGGGTTAATCACCCTATGGTTTTTCCCTTAACTGGGTTTTCCACATCAAAATCTTGGTGTTATATGTGTTGAATTTGTTTATGCTCTTGAATTATTGTATTATGCTTCTTTAATTAATATTTAGTAAGCCATTGAAATACAAGAAGGCTTAAAGAATAGAGATTTGGTAACAACTGATTCACCCCCCTTCTAAGTTGTCTATCCTAAATCCAACAGATTGGACATTCCATCTTCCGACTGGCAAGATGACTATTATGCTGGAGGACCTCTACAGGATCTTGCACTTGCCTATCTAGGGTGAGCTTGTGGAGTACGAGTCGCAGCGAGATGCTGGGCTTACTAAGTGCCAGAGGGTCTTTGATGATCTTGATCTTCGGGGTCAGGTGATCTCCTAGCAGGATATTTATGACTACTATGACTACTTCCCAGGTATTATGGCAGGATTGATCGGGGGTGTGGTATGCCTAGATCGGAGGTCGCATGGGTTCCCCATTGGCTGGGGCCAGACACTAGATAGGATGGTTATAAAGGGCACTTGTTTTGCATGGGGTGTCTATGTTTTGGCTCACTTATATCACGATATGCACCAGGTGGTTTACCACGGAGCTGCTAGCTTATCTGTAGGCGTCTCTTTGTTATAGTTCTGGTTATGGGAGCACATAGCCGTGACTCGGCTGATTTGCATGTTTTCCAGGCAGCGAGGGGAGCCTTACTCATATGGTTACATAGGTGTAGTTTCCCAGCATAAGCTAGGAAAGCTTGAGTACTGGAGGCATCAGCTGGATAATGTGGACAGGGTTATCTAGCGACCTTACATAGACTGTGAGCCATGGGATGATGAGGATGACGAGCTTCCATATTATTTTCAGACTCGTTGGTTGATTGGGCAGACTTAGTACATCCTGGAGAGATAGATTGTTAACCAAGTTCTAAGGCAGTTCGGGAGGACACAAGGTTAGCCACAGGGGCAGGCCTTGTTTGCTAGGACTTATGCGAAGCAGTTTCGATGGGGTCTGGTTGCTTCCTATGAGGAGGCCAGAGCAGATTTCCTGCAGATACCCTACCAAAATTGGCTAATGAGGAGGGAGATAGTAGATGCTGGCATGACAAGTGAACAAGGACTAGTTTGTGGCACACCCGTTCCCTAGATAATCAGGACTGAGAGAGTTGGCTCCTCACCTGGAGGAGGTGGAGTCAGATGAGGAGGACGGTGGAGGTAGGAGGAGGAGACGAAGGAGGGGGAGAGGAGGTAGAGGAGACAGGGGTGGCAGAGGAGATAATGGAGGGGATGATGGAGGGGATGGTGGAGGGGGAGATAGGTAGAGACAGAGGCAGAGAGTGGGGGAGGGTCCATCTCAGTAGCAGGTTGTGCAGCAGTAGGCTGCACAGGAGGTACAGGTGCAGGCATAGTAGCAGATGTCACAGCAGGTAGTTGCACAGCAGCAGGTGTCACAGTAGGTAGTTGCACAGCAACAGGTGCAAGTATAGGTCCCATAGGTTACGGTTGCACCTCAGGTGCCCCAGGTTCCGGGTCAGATTGACCCACAGTAGCAGGCACAGGATGAGGTTGTTGTTATGTTACGGGGGTCGTTGAGATAGTTTAGAGCACTGTTGAGAGCTACAGAGTCTCATAGGGAGGCAGATGCAGGGGTGATATTTGGTCTTACTACAGAGCGAGACACAACATTGGCGAGGGTACGGGCCTTGATGGCAGAGAGAGATGCAGCCGTAGCAGCTTTGGCTACAGATGGGGCTACAGGATTTTTGGTGATGCAGGTGACTCAAGGGTAGGCCCAGGTACATCAGTTGCAGACACAGATTGCACAGATATAGGGTGAGCTTGCTAGAGTGCAGGCTCAAACACAATATTATAGAGGATTGTATCATGGGGTGGTGCCGATAGACCAGAGGGCACCTAGCTACAGGAGTCAGTCAGTGGCTTCTCAGAGAGCAGGTGGTTCACGATCAGTGGCTTCTGCTATGGGTCCACATCAGTCTGGGGCTAGTAGAGGTGGAGAGGGTAGTGTTGGGAGTAGTGCCCCACCATAGTAGGGTTAGTTGCTACATGTACCTATTTTCTTTGCTTATTTATACACATTTTTGATGGCTCATGGATAGCCTGATATGTATATTTACTTCATTTTGTATCGCTATCGAGACATGTATCATTATTTTTGTGATGTATGAATACCTTTTATGACTTGGCTCACAGATGGACTTTGATATTGTACACTTGGACATATTTATGTTATATTTATATATGATGATGCATCTTATGTTAAGTGACTTTTACCATGGATGCATTCTATCTTATGATGTTTCACATGTGATACACATGTTTATTATGTCTATATGATGCTATGTGATGCCTTTATGAGAATGCAGTTTATGTTTCTACACTATGATGCTTACATATGATTCTAGGACTCTGATATGATGATTATCTAATGCAGACTTAGATGATTTCTGATGATCTAATATGCAAATGTGAATGTTATCTATATGATTATGTAGTTTTATGAGATGATCTACATGTATTTGTCTATGTTTTTGACTTTTCTATTGGCACTATGTTATGTTGATGGAAATGTATATGGATTAGCTAATGCACTATTATGTATACAAATGATTTAATCATGTTCAATGACTATCTCATGTGTTATGATATGCAAATTATGCCATGTTTTTGTTATCTCCAAGTGTACGCAATCGATGCAGAAATGCCACAATGATATATAGAAGACTGATTAACAAAGGAAAGGTGAATGAAAGGATCACAAGCTTTTATTTGTAAACATTGGTACTTTGCATAGAATTTTTTTTATTGCATGGGATATGGATTCTTTGTGGATGCTTTTTGGATGCGAATGGTTTTGCCATCTTGATATTGCAAGTATTTTTGAAGTGCTTATTTCATCATTGGGCTTTTTTGTTTTTTTGTGTTTTTGAAATGTTGTAAGAAAATACAAGCATCTACGTATAATTAAACCATGATGACCTGAGTATCGCTTACATGGGTTTTGATTTAGCAAGTTAATACAAGAATCTAGGTATAATTGAACTGAGATGACCTGAGTATTTCTTGCATATCAACAAACAAGGATTAACCTATTTCATGTTAGTCCTTTGATGTCCTCGATGATCATTTGAGTTGATCATGTCCTTAGACAAGGCTTCATATTACTAAAGATAAACCCACAAGCAACAAACAAAGAAAAGAATCATGCCCCCATCATAGCATCTCTATCTTTTGGCATCCTTAAGTAGCATAGGAAACATGATAACAAAAATGAAGATGTTAAGACGCAACTAATCGAAACAAAACATTCTTATGTTAGATGTATCTTTCTTGCCATGATTTAGATAGAATCATTTGGATCATTTTGTTCTTGTTTTTTCTTTGCTTTGGATAGGTTGATGTCTTGCGTCAAAAATTTTGTTTGAAAGCAGGTTTTTGTTTGCACTTGCTTGTGTTTGATGAAAGTCTCCACAATCCTTATTGGTGAAATGGACCCTAAGGGACTGACCTTATGCCTCGGGGGCTCATTGATAATGGCCTTGCCTACGTGACGACGCAGAGGCAATGTAGTTCAAGACTTTGGACCATGTGGACCCTAAGACCTATGCGAGGGGAGACTGTGTGGATGCGGATGGACTAGAGGATAGATGACAAGAAATAGAAAAGATGGGAAGCCTCGAGGGCACATTGATAATGGCCTTGCCTACGTGACGATGCAAAGGCAACGTAGTTCAGGGTGAACCCTGATGGACCTAAGACCTAGGTGAGGAGAGATGGTGTGGATGTGGATGGACTAGAGGATAGATGACAAGAAATGGGATGGACAGGAAGCCTCAGGGGCACATTGATAATGGCCTTGCCTACGTGACAACACAGAGGCAGTGTAGTTCGGGATGACCTTATGATACTGATGATGGACGCTATGATAGGTTGACAACACAGATAGGATACTGGATAAGACCTTAGTTAATAATGTGATAAAAAGAGATAGAGTATCAAGCCATGATAGGTTATCATTAGGCTTTATTTGTGAACTAGACATGGATCGGATGAGAAATGATGGTAGTAGGAATGGACAAAAGGTGATTGGTTTCCCAAAGATGGAGGAAGTGGTTTATCACAAGTAACACTTGTTTACCAGGTTTTCACCACTTGTTTTTATTTGCACAAAAGCTAATAGTACACATGATGCCTGTTTGCCAGGTTTTCATCATGGTACCTATCCAAGGCGCCTGTTTTCCAGGTTTTCACCAAAGGATGAATTTTTTTGTTATTTTTTCCATTTTTTAATTTTTTAATTTTTTTTCTTTTTTTGATTTTTTGCCCCACTTACATTGGGGTTCTCTTAGGTATAGAACCAATGAAGATGCATACTGTTGATTGGGTCATCGAACAGCTCACCTTCTGATGTTGCTAACTGATATGCTCCTGATCCACAGGCAGCAATGATTACATAAGGACCAAGCCAGTTGGGTTCAAAGTTACCTTTCTTTTCTCGATCTTGCTGATTGCGGGGGTTTTCTTTGAGTACTAGATCACCAACGTTGAAGACCCTTAGACGGACCCTGTGATTGTAGCTTCATGACATTATCTATTGATAGGCTTTGAGATGATTGAAAGCATTTTGTCTCTTCTCCTCCAATAGCTCTAACTCTTGCAGTCTAGAAACTTTGTAGTCTTCATCAGTGATAAGACCTTTTAACGACACCCTTAAAGATAGTAACTCAACCTCGATGGGCAAAATGGATTCTAATCCATAGACAAGGGCATAAGGGGTAGCACTTGTGGGAGTGCATATACTGGTTCAATAGGCCCACAGAGTGGGATTTAGTTGTATGTGCCAATCATGGCCAGCATCGTTGACAGTTTTCTTGAGGATTTTCAAGATTGTTTTGTTGGATGCCTATGCTCGGCCATTGACTTGTGGATAGTAGGGGGTGGAGAAACGGTGTTGGATTTTGAATTTGTCACAAAGCTCTTAGAGATCCTGGTTCTTGAAAGGTCTTCCATTATCCATGACTATGGATGATGGAATTTTGTATCTGCAATTGAGGTAATTGAGGATGAAGGAGGCAATTTGTTTGCCTGTGACATTGGTGAGTGGCACAGTTTCAATCCACTTGGTAAAATATTTAGTGGCAGTTATTATGAACTTGTGGCCATTGGATGACGGAGGGTGGATTTTGCCCACAAGGTCAAGTCCCCATTGACAAAAGGGCCAAGGTGTCGTTAAAGGTCATAGCTCTTGAGCTGGTGCATGGATGAGGTTACCATGTATCTAGCACTGCTTGCATTTCTTCACAAACTGATATGAATCAGTTTCCATGTTTGGCAAATAGTATCCCAAATGCATGAGTTTCTTAGCTAAAGAAGGACCACTAGAGTGCATTCCACAAATTCCTTCGTGTATGTCTTGTAAGGTGGTTTGAGATTCTTCACGTTCTAAACATCGGAGTAAAGTACCATCCAGACCTCCTCGGTATAGGGTGTCGGCGATAATGGTATAATGGGAGGTTTGGCAAATGAAGGTTTAGCGTTGGTTGGTAGACAAGTTAGGTGGTAGGATGTTATCCTTGAGGTAAGTGTAAATCTTACCATACAAGGGCAAATCAGATCCAACTAAGACGCAAATGAAGGTGTTTCAGGGATATCGTAAGCTGGTTGCATAATTGACTCCACCAAGAACTCATACCATGACTCATTTTCTGGGATCTTGAGGAGCGAGGCAATGGTTGCCATGGCATCTGTTGCTTTGTTTTCAATGCGAGGTATCTGCTCAAAGGAGATGATCACAAAGTACCCTTTAAAGTCATCGACCATATGCTTGTATGGTATTAACTTGTCATCTTTGGTCTAATAGTCATCATTGACTTGATTGATTACCAGTTGGGAGTTACCATAGATATGTAGCTCCTTTATTTTCCACTCTGCTACCATTTTGAGACCAATGACCAAGGCTTCATACTCTACTATATTGTTTGTGCATGGGAATAGCAGATGATAAGACTTAGGTATGGTGTCGCCTTGAGGAGTGACCAACAAGATTCTTGCCCGCGATCCATGGTTTGTATAGGATCCATCAAAGTAGAGTTTCCATGAGTGTGTTGTGACATTGAATATGGATTCATCTAGAAACTTGAATGTCATTGGTGTGGTATCCTGCAATGGTGCTTTTGCTAACTGATCGACAATGATTTGACCTTTGATAGCTTTCCTTTCTACATACTCAATGTCATATTCACTTAGCAACATTACCCACTTGGCTAGGCGGCCTGTTAGAGCTGCTTTGCTTAATAGGTACTTTAGTGGATCTATCTTTGCAGCAAGATTGATTGAATGTGCTAGCATGTAATGTCATAGTTTTTGGGAAGCAAAAACCATAGCAAGACACGATCTTTCTATTTGAGAATATTGCAGTTCATAGCCCACCAATGTGCGATTGATGTAGTAGATAGCCCTTTCTTTGCCTTCATAATCCTGATGTACTAATAGGGCTCTGAGAGCTATTGGCGTAGCAAATATATATAGATACAATGGCTTACCTTGGATAGGTGGCATTAGAATAGGTGGGTTCATAAGGTATTCCTTCAGTTTGTGAAATCCTTCCTCACACTTTTCATCCCATCTGAATGGTATGTTTTTATGCAATAGGTGAGTAAAAGGTTGACACTTGTCTGTCAGTTGTGAGATGAACCGATGAATTGCTTGTAACTTGCCTTGTAGAGACTGCAGTTGAGTGATGTTCTTTGGCGGTGGCATTTCCATGATATCTTTGACTTTGGCAGGATCCACTTCAATCCCATTTGCTAATACAATGAAGCCCAAGAGCTTTCCGGAGGTGACTCCAAACACACATTTTTCTGGATTCAACCTGACTTTGAAGTGTTCCAGTCTTTGAAAGACCTCCTCTAGTATGTCTAGGTGGGATTCTCTTGTTAGTGATTTAGCAAGGATGTCATCTACATAGTCATCCATTGTGATGTGCATCATATCATGGAAGATAGTGGTCATAGCACGTTGGTATGTTGGCCCTGCGTTCTTTAATCCAAATGGCATGACATTCCAGCAGAAGGTGCCCCATGGACAAGTGAAAGATGTTTTATGTTGGTCTTCTGGTGCTATCTTGATTTGATTGTACCCAGAGAAGCCATCCACAAGAGAAAGCATGGTGTGTCCTGCTGTCAAGTCGGCTATGATGTCAATGTTAGGTAATGGGAAATCATCCTTGCAACAAGCCTTGTTTAGATCTCATAAATCATTGCACAATCTGACTCTACCATCAGGTTTTGATACTGGCACTATGTTGGATACCCACTCTGGATAGTTGATTGCCCTGATGAACCCTACATCTAGAAGCTTCTTGAGTTCCTCTTTTACTAGTAATGCAATGTGGGTATGCATCTTCCTGATCTTTTGTTTGACTGGTTTAACCCCTGGATCTAGTGGAAGATGATGTAGAATCAAATCTAGATCTAAACTGGGCATATCTACATATGACCAAGCAAAGTTGACTTGCTTCTTCTTGAAGAAAGGTACAAATTTTGTCTTTTCTGGTGGAGATAGAGACTTTACAAAGTGAATGATCTTAGGATTACCCTCTATTCCGATGTTGACAGGTTCTGTAGGTTCCACCACAATTTGAGACTTCTCTTGGTACATTTCATTGGGGAGAGTGTCAAGCCTTCCATCGTCTGGCGCCTCAAAGAGGTTTTCACCATTCGATGCATCATTTCTTTTTACTATTTTGGGATCTAACACTGCCGCAGAGCAGTTTTCACCATCAGATCCATTTTTTATTTTTATTTTTTTCGATTGGAAGGCTTGGTACCCTCTCCAAAATAAGCCATGGTGATGAGTTCAATGGCGAAGCCAGCTTTATGATCTCCTATAGGTAGGTGGTCCCTAAGTTCCATGTAGTCAATATAGGCATCGTCATTTTGGAACATGTCTAGTTGTGGGGTTCCTCGTAAATCCCAGTCGATAAGTTTAGGATGCACAAGGGGGAGGGGATCAAAAGGTAGATCTGATTCATTGGGTGTGATGGTTTGAATGGATACATGGTTAGGATTCAGATTGATAGGGGTAGGATCTGAAATGGTACTTTCCTCCAGATTATTTATCGCGATGGAACTTCGACCTTCCTCGTAAGTCGTACTTTTAGGAGTGGGTGAATCACACTCCAATGGTCTATACATTAGCATTTGTCCCTCATGGTAGGGGCTATATGTTCGAACAATGTCAATTCCTTTGTCTTCATATGAGTGTTCTGAGAGTTCATCCCACTCATACTCATTAGAGTCTGTGTCACTATCTTCTTGTAGGTTATGGATCTGTTCCACAAAATAAGCATTGGCCTTAGCTTTACCTTTGTCCTTGTATCCTAGCCCTCATGTATTTCTTGCTAATGAGGATGAGGAGGGTTGGATGGGTTCTATTATTCCTTCTTTTCTTAGGCTAATGGGACCTTGTCCTTCATAACCCATTCTGTGTAAGATAGACTCACCACGCCCATAGATTTCCATTGGAAGCTGAGCTGGTTCTTGTTGTGTGTTATCTTCCTCTGTGTAGAGCCATTGCAAGACATCTCTTTCCTCACTCTCATCTGATATGGTCCCCCATTTGACAAAGGGTACTTTAGGAGGTTGAGGAGGAGCAGATGGTTTTGGAATGTACTTAGGTTTCCCAAAGGTCTTTGGGGATAAAGGCATCTTAGCTAGGTTGAAGGAGTGCTCAATGGAGTATTCTCCTACCCCTGTTTCTTTGATTTTGACTTTTTGCTCTTTGGGTTTGGACGAGGAAGCTTGGGAGCTAGAATCATGCTGGGGAGTTGGAGACATGGAAGCTCTATTGTTCAGAATGATGCAGTCAGGCTTTGAGTGGATAGAGTTACAATCCTGAAAAGGGTCAGGATCACCTTGGATGGTGATTTGTCAGCCGTTATGGGGGAATTTGATGCATTGATGGTAGGTAGAAGGTACAACTCTCATGGCATGAATCCAAGGTCTACCTAGGAGGATGTTATAGGCTAGCTCCTATTGAGGACTTGGAAAACAATGTCATTTATCACTGGTCCAATTTGTATTGGTAACACCACTGTTCCTTTAGTAGTTCTTTCTTCCTCAACATAGGCCTTTATAGTGATCTTTTTTCTCGTATCCATCACATTTTTTGAGAACCCCAATGTAAGGACTAGCTTGAGCGTGCAAATATTTAAACCTGCTCCTCCATCAATGAGAACTCGTTTGATACGATGTTTATGAATGAAGGCTATGATATACAAGGGTGTGTTATGGGGCTGAGGCACTGAAAGGTCATCTTGTTCGGTGAATGATAGGGTGTTAGTGGAGGTTAGATGACCTACCATGGCTTGGAACTTCTCTTGGGCCAAGTTTGTGGGCACGGTTGTTTCCACTAGGGTTTTATCCAAAATCTCCTTATGGGAGGGAGATAGACACAACAACTCTAAGATGGATATATGGGCAGGAGTTTTTCAAAGTTGGAATATGACACTGTACTTATAGGAGGTAGATGAAGAAGGTGACAACCTTAGGGGAAGTGTGTGCAATGTGACCTTACCACTGCGGGTTGTGATGTTGCAATCAGATTTGTTGGGTTCTAATTGTTGGTTGAATGTGACTACATTGATTTGTGGGATGTGTTCTGCTATGCAGTTAACGGTATAATCGAATGACATGTTCACGTAGTTAGCATTGTTGTTCCTGTTATTTTAGTTCTGCCTGTTGTTATTGTTGCTGCTGTTATTGTTGTTATTGTATGGCCTGTCATGGTTGAGGAGTGGATCCTTGTATGCTACATGCGACTCATTAGAGGTATGCTCTTTTGTGCCTATATGATTTTGGTCGAGTAGGTCTTGAATGATGTTTTTCAAATGAATACAGTCATTAGTCTTATGGCCTTTTCCTCTATGATACTCACAAAAATTGATCTCTTTCCACCAAGGAGGTTCTACTTGGGGTTCATAGTCACTCGTAGCGGGAAGAATGATCTCATTGTTGGATATTAGCTTTTTTAATGTGGACTCATAGGACTCCCCTAGTTGTGTGAATTTTTGTCTAGGTGAAGAGTTGTACCATTGTCTTGGTGCACTAGATGAAGGTTTGCTTGGCGTAGCATTGTTTAACGCTCCTTGAAAAGTAAAGATTGGTTGTTGTTGTTTAGGATCTGCTACTTTGGCATCAACTACTCCATCATTGACGATATTTTTGTTCTTTGGCTAAAATTTCAACTTGTCTGTGGTATAGTTAGAGTTAGGGATGTCCTTGAACAACTTTATTTGCCCCTTGGTGATCATATCTTTCTTGATAAATAATCCCATCTCAATGACTTTCGTAATGAGGTAGGGCATTGAATTTGGATTTGGTAGCTTAGATCAGGGTTAAGGTTGTGGATGAACATCTCCATCATTTGCTTCTTGGGTACGTTATATGAGCATTTGCTCACAAGTTGTCTCCACCTTTGTAAGAAAGCGATGAAGGATTCGCCACTCTTTTGCTTTGTATTGCATAGGTCCAACATGGAAATTTCGTGTTTAATGTTATATGAGAAGTGTGTGACGAACTTGTTTACTAACTCATCAAAAGTTTTGATACTCGGGGGAAGTCGTGAGAACCATTCCATGGCTTGTCCACCTAGAGATCTAGGGAATAGTCTCATTAGGAAGGTGTTGTTGTGAGCCACTTCTAGACACGCGGCGCTAAATTCCCTAATATGATCCCTTAGATCACCTTTTCCTCTATACTTGTCAAATTTTGGTACTTCAAATCTAAAGGGGAAGGGGATCATTTTTAAGCTCTTATCAAAGGGATATGGTGAGATGTCCTCCAAGGAATAATGTTTAGTGGATGTCCCCGTTTGGAGATCCACAAATTTTTGTGTTAGGCTCTCAACTTGTTTTGTTAATGCGTCTAGAGGTGCATTTGAGTCTGTGGTTATTTTAACTTTATCTTGGCCAATGGTTTTATCTTCACTTGTGTGGTCCTCATGAGTTTCTTCCTCTACGGATTCTCTTATTTTGTTGAGATCGAAGTCCAAGGGAGTTTAAGTCCTTGGGTTGCAAGATGAAGAAAGACTTTTGAGGGTCCTCGTTGAGCACTTTGTCCATTAATTGTTGGAACTTTCTATCTTGTAGAGCCGCTTGTAAGTTTTCTTGAGAGATCTCCTCATCACTGTCATGAGGGGATACAATTTTGTCAAAAGTCTCAGCCATTTCTAGTTGTTTTTGTGTTTGGGATCTAGTTAAGACCATGCAAGGCGACGTGGAAAGGTGTGGGGTGAAATTAGATATTTTGGTAAGGTGTTGGTGTAGATTGTTGAGAAGAGGATACTTGCGGTGATGAGATTCGAACAAGGGTTTCTTTTGACCAATGATTCCAAGCAAGTTGGTTGATACAAGATGATAGCCACAAGTAAGGATAGTTGATACCCATTTACTATGTAGAGACTAGTCTTGCACCAAGACCACTAGTGAAGTTCTGAGAGAGAAGGATGATTGATCCTTGATAGTGGAGACTTACTAGGGTTACTTGAATCTGAAATGATTTGAAAAAGGCCTTGTACTAACCTAATTTGGATACTTTGACTTGATTATGGGAAGATTTTGCAAAAAAGGTGGATGAGATGACCAGCGAGAAAGAGGGTATGCTATGGAAACAAATGGAAGAGGTGACTGCATGGAAAATTTGATCTCAGAAACTAGAACAAGGCTGAAATGGGTACCCAGAAAGGTTGAAAATTTTCTCTCAAAAGACCGGGAAATGCTCACTGTGATAGATGCGCAGCAATAAATGCGTAGTTACAGAAGGTAAAAGTGCAATAAGTCAAAATATATGCGCAACACTGGTGAAGGATAAAAGCATAGGAACAAATAATAAATGTGTAGAAGGTCAAAATATATGCTCAACAGGTTGAAATGCATGCGCAGCTTTGCAGGACAAATGCGCAGCTCTATGTTTTTGACTGATTTTGCAATGTTTTTGGCACATTTTTCAATGTTTTTGGTTTCTTGGCTGAAAGTTGGTCTTTTTGATTTGATTTTTCAATTATGGCAAGTAAGACACAACAAACACAAATAATATTTTCATGATTTTTGATCTTTTTTAGATTTTTTTTACTTTTTTGACGAAAAATAGGTACAAATCCTAGGATGGTAGGGACAATATAAACTGAATTCTCACTTGGTTTTTACACCAGCTACGCTCTTCAAAGTGGATAACTTAGGAACTTGCGACATGGGCTCCCCCTTACAAGTGCACAAACTTCTCTGGTACACCAAGTTTCGGGTTCTCAAGGCTCGCAAACCTTGAGATTTCCCTGTTATCTCTACTATTGAACTGTAAGAACGTGAGCCGTCTTAGGAAGATGATAATCACTCTTTCTGGCACTAGTTTATAGGGGATTTTGGCTTCTAAAACAATTGATAAGTAGTAAGGGCAACCGTTCGAGTGGTTATACGTGCAGCAGTGCTACTCTCCGTTATGGAGTCTCCTAGCCTTCAAGGGTTTTGGGGGAGGTTGGCTGTCGGTATAACTAATCAACACTCGTTGCATGAATCTTTCACTTCAAGAACAATTTATTTATAGTGGCTAGGCAGAGCTTGGCTTTAGCTTGTTACCACTTAAGGTCATTCCCACTTGGACAGAAGGATATCCAAGGGCAGACCTCTCTGAAGGAAAAATATGTGAAATCATATGTTTGGCATTTTGGTCACCCAAGATAGGGGAGAGAATAGGCCTAGTATCATTCCAAAAGCACGATAAACAAATGGTTCTTTTCCCCTAGTTAAAATGAAAAAGACTAAATAAGTGAAGCTACTTGGGCACACACGCGATTTGTTAACTTTGAAAGAAGCAAGATAGCAATGGTTCAGTTTTATATCCTTCTAGTAGGGACTATGTTTGATTTGTTGATGCAACAAGATCAAACTACAATCCTCCTAGTTAGAGCTAAACGAGATTTACATGAACGATCCAATTACTTTCCTTGCTAATTAGGTCTAAAGATGAGTTAACAAATGCAGCTATATGACAAAACAACCCCTAATCCTGCAAGTAGATCTAAGAATATTCCTGCGAGAGATGTTAGCGTTAGCGAAATCACAAGAAATAACTCTCAAAATCCCTGTCAAAACAAATGCGCAACTACAAAGATTATATATGCAGAAACAGAACACATATGCACAGAAAGACAAATGCACAGATTTAGAGGATAAAAGCATAGAAACAGATGATATATGTGCCAAAGTAACAGATGTGCCGAATCAGAGGTCAAATGCGTTGAAGCAGAGCATGAATGCGCCGATCTGTTAAATGCGTGGAAATAGAGCTCAGATGCATGTTAGAAATGAATAGATGTGTAGAATCCTCATGTGTACGGAACCTAATGTACAAAAACTCAGTTTTGAGGTTAAATTGGGGTAAGGCCCCACGGTGGGTGCCAAAAATGTTATGGAAAAATGTGCATGAATATATATAATACCCAATAACTCAATGAAATAAGAAACAAAGAAGATCAAACAAACAAAGAACTCAAACCTTGTAAACCTCTTTACTTCATGGTTTCCATTGGTCGCCTATCTCAAATGATCTTGTGTATGAATATTGCCCTCAGAAGGTGCACTTCCTTGCTATTTTCCAAGATGTCAAATGGGAATGGCTATGATAGGTTTGCAATGAAGAGATTCTTCAACACAATTGCAATGATAAAAGGGTGATCGCAAGCTATGGAATGGTTTGATGCCAAAGGCGTGCTGTAATTCCTGTAGAGTAAGTTTACTAAAAGCTTGGATGATAGAAATGGAGGAATAGGGTTGTACTTATAGACTTGAAAGAGAGAAGATCAACAGTATAGAAAGAACAGGAAGATCAACGGTAGAGGAGACTTGAGAGGATATGCACGAATAGGAAGAGGACATGTGTCCTGCTCTATTTTGCATGAGAAGAATTAATAAAATAGAAGAATGAGTTAACTGAAGAGATTAATCAATTAACAAAATAGATAAAAGCGTTAACTGATTAGAACTAGAGGATAAATATCGCATGAAGATGAGAAGATATTTTAGCTCAATTAAATATTTGGAATATTCAATTGCATGTGCACAAGGATTGAATTATATTTAGAGATAACTCAATTTTTTTAGAAGAAATGGATAATTTAAATAAATATTTGGATTTATTTAAATTTAGAGAAGATATAATTGGAAGAAACAATTAAATAATTGGTTTTATTTAATTTAGAATGATTTTAGAAGAACTAATTAAATAATTGGTATTATTTAATTTGTTGGAGGATTTGGAGGAATTTAGGGTTTTAATTAAATAAATTGATTTTATTTAATTGTTGGAAGAATGTGAATCAAATAAATAAATTTGTTTATTTATTTATTGATAGAGGAACTTAGACTTAAATAAATATTAAGAATATTTATTTGGACAGAGTCATCATTTTTAGGTGTATACATCTCGTTATATTCATTGCAATGTTGCTATGATATTTAACCTTGGTTGGTTGTGTTGAAGAGGGAGTATTCTTTTCTCTTGATGACTTCCAGGAGGAAGTCCATTTCTTAGGGAGGGAGAGTGTAAGGCCACCTAAACCACCTAAACCTCATCAGACTGAAGGAATCGACAACCTTGTCATAGGAACAGGCTATAACGATAAGGTAAATCAGGGGTGAGAAGGTATGAGTAACTTTCCTTATCAAATTGAGTGAGGGTCCTTAATTTCCTATTGTATTAGCGTTAGTCATAATTTTGGTAATAAAGGCATACATAATCATGTTCTAGATTATACAAAAAGAAATTATAAAAAGAAGAAATATTTCATATATCAAAACATTTTATACACAAAACCAACAAGGATCTAATTCATTTGATTGTGGTTGGATTATGTTCTTGTAAGTTTCCTAGGGATCTATAACCTATTACATAGTTGAAGCTCAAAGTCCTTGTTAGTCAAAATTTTAAACTTCTTGGTAATTTGTCTTTGAGATTGGAACACGCAAGCATTCTATAATTTTAGTATTTAATCATAAAAGCATATTTTAGATAAATGAAAAAGAATAAAATAAAATAAAAATAAAAAGATAGTTCTTCTTTCTAATTAAGATTCAATAAAAATTAATTAATTAAAACAAATCAAAGTTGTTTTTTAAAGAAAATAAAAATGATTTTATACTTTAAAATTTTAAAGCAAATATTAAAAATATAAATATAGATGATAATTACATATAAGATATTTTGAAATAAAGAAATTCTCAATAAAAAAATTTAACCATATCTTTTATTTAGCTTTTTTTAAGATCTTATCATATCTTTTATTTAGTTCTTTTTAATTCTTTATGCCTTATGCTTTTAAGATTTTTTTTAAGAAAAGAAAATAAACATAGAAAAGTAGGAAAACTAAGAGACGATGGAAATGAAACAAGGGCTACTTTGCAGCTACAGTCCCTGCCTAAAGTTGCAAACTCAGAGAAAAAGATATATATTTGTTTTGAGACATAAACATTTTGTTTAAGCTGGGTTGGAAAAAACATTGCTTGACCCTGCACAAAACTATCTTTAAACTATCTTATTGCTTTGTTAACTAGGAGGAATACATGTTTAAATAAAATATTATTTTGAGACAATACTGCATATAATGTTTTTTTGAAATCTTGGGCTTCTTGTAAGAGAAGCATATCTGAAGTAGACTATGAACCAAGTCAGCTAATTGTGTGCAAATGATGATAAAAAACATTCTCATAATTCTCCAAAAGTTCTTCTATCTAAATCCAGAAATAAGGACTGACTTGTGAGCGATGTTGGATATATCTTCACACTCAACTCAAATGGCAAAAGATGAATACAATAACAAAATCTGATCATATAGGTTGAAAATGGTCTAATGAACAATGCAATAAAAATAGAACAGACCATGAGAAATGCTGCTAGACATTCTGATAAGGTATTAGCAGTATCGCAATGGAAGTAACGAAGGATAGTTATGACATGCGTTATAATAGAATGTTATGTTCTTTAGGTCCCTGTCCCATAAATTGTTCTTGCTTAACTGAAGAATTTATAGAGGCATCTCCAAGTGAGTGTGCAGCATATGAGCAATATTTGAATCTATTAGAGTTTACTACAAACTAAAAATTTAGAGAATGGTATGGTTGGCCTGTAGAGCTACTAGTAAAACTAGCCTTGTAGTCACTGGAAATGACTTTCTGGTTAATATCATCAGTCGTGTGACACAAGGCCTTACATTGACAAAGAAGAATGGAAAAAAAGGCTTGAATCATTAATTGCTTCTCAACTTGAATTAATATCAGTAATTTGTGAAGGTGATAAGGATGCCCCCACAGTTCAACTGTTTGTAAGTGATGGTGTTCTTGCTACCAAAGTTGCCCAAGTGGTATGGCAGAGGCCTAGGGCTTTACCTGTGGTTAGAAGAGTAAGTGAACAGAGTTTAATACATCGCTTGGGTACATGGAAATGGTTGAACATATGGTTTCTAGAATATTGCTTGTAATTGAAGCTCATATGCAGAGAACTCCTTTTACTATAGGCCTTGGGGAACCGAATCTTTCAGGCAAGCCTATTCTTGAATATGATAAGATCTGTAAGCCAAGTTATCTATATTCCTTCAAGCAATCCTCATAGTTCCAAAATGTAGAGGAACACATGCTTTGCACTACCCATCAGATCTTTGAGGCCTAGTTGTTTGTAGCCCAGCTGTTGTTGAAGAGAATACATCAAAGGATGGACCATGTTGATTCAACGGGAGCATCCAAAAACTGCTAGACAATTGAAAGGATTTAGAAATTGCTTACAAACATTCAAAATTTGTTTCTATTGGTGGATCCAAATGACTTACTTTGCCTTAAACACCAATCGTCCATCAACAGGGCTTCTAACGCTAGTACCTTCAAAGGTGCATACTGCCTTAAATCTACTACTCTAAGAAGCCTTACAGATTCATGCAAGGAACTAAGAATATTGTGCCAAAAGTTATGGGTATTGAGGCTAATCCAAAGGGTGGACCTAAGCTTCAAGGAGAATCCTTGCACTTGCTTCATTCTCAGACACCCAAAAAGGGAAATCCCAATTAGAGAAACTTCATGTGGGACCATTCATCTTCTACTGGCCTTCCCGGTAATTGAAGTTGCAGTTAAGAGGTCTTTCTTCTCATATCATCAGTTTTGTAATTATAGTCATGAGCAATGCTGAAGCCTTAAATACGATTAAGAAAAGTTGTTCATTCTGCAAAATGCATTTTTCATCATGGTCTGCACCCTAAACAACAATTTATCAACGACATGACATATAATGATTTTTCAATAAATTGTTTGCCTAGAGGAGCTTATCCTGAATGCCCCAGGCCACTATTAGGCGAGATGAATAGAAACAAGAAGGAAAGTTTTGTGCAAGAAACCTCTATTGGACCTATCAATTGCTTCAACAGACTGCAAATAGAAAAGGCATACGCAGAAAGAGTCTTGTTTCGAAGTGTCTGATTCCAAGAAAAACCAAATATGATTGATGCAAGCTAACCACCACAGAAATATAATGAGAGCTATCGACAACACTGCTTATCACAAAATTTGTGAAAACCAGAAGCTCTTCCAAACAAATCAATTCTTTTCAGAGTTATGCCAACCAAAAAATGCCATTACCATGTTGTTATGCAAAAATATATCGGAATACCTATTCACCACATATTTGAGTTGTCCGTTGCCCTTGTTGTTACTACTATATCATCAATGTCACTATGGCATGCCTGCAAAATGTGGAACTGTAAACAAGGCACGTATCTTCCAAAATGACACATCCCACATTTTTTCCTTGCTCCATGTGTTTTTTGTCTGAAACAAAACATTAGAAATCATATCTAAAACTTCATGAAAAAATCAAGATTTTAACAAATTAAAAAATAAATGTCAATGGGCTCAAATAACCCCTAGCCAATTAGAAAATCAACTTCTATCAATTTCCTTTCCACAAAATTCTTTGTAAAAAATAAACTTTAGGAAAAGGAGAAATTTTTCTTTGCACACAGATTTCTAAGCAAAACTAATACATAGCAATGAAAACAAAAGTATCCCTGTCGACGGCAGGGACTAATCAAAGGAGTAAGGAATATAACTTCCTAAGATGGGATCAATGTTACCATGCACCTCATTTGGGGATGCGGCCAAGAATTAGGTGACCATAATTTTTTTCATATCTGGTTTGGTCAGTACCGGATAATCTTATTCTTTTTGAGTCATTTCTAAAATTATGTTCTCTATATGATAATGTGCACGGGAACTTGGAAGAGTTGATACACTAATTTTTTTAATGAGGATTTTGGTTTTTTCTAGATGTGCTTCTGTTTATCTATTGCGGATTAATTGTTGGTAGGTAGGGGAGGTTAATGGCTGTCCAAAAAAACAAGTACTACAACACAATGGATAGCAGAAAACAAACACAAACATAGAGAGAGAGAGACAATACATAATGACAGCAAAATATATTTATATTTTCCACTCTAAAATACATTCAAAACTTTGTTACAAACTTAATACAGAGTTGCTGCTCTATTTTTCTGATTTGCCCCAATCTGGAGCTGCCTGTACCTATACTATGCTGTTGCACATGCACCTTCTATTCTCTGCCATCTTCTCCTTCACATTCCTTCTACTGCTGCAGGCTTTCCTTCTCTCCGTCTTCTTCTCTCTAACTTAATCTTCTATTGCTGCAGGTTCTCTCTCTCACATTCCTACGGTCAACTACTTTCCTTTTTGTCTCATTCCTTCCAAGCCAAAAATGGCGCTTAACTTTCCTTTCAAATTCAAAATCATCTACCACAAATTTAATGCTGGCAAGTGTAAACGGTGCTGGGGGTAGATTTTGGAAATCCCCAAGTCTGACGTGGGCAGGGAGAGTAAATGCATTGACGGAAGATTAATAACTTCCAACACTCCCCCTTAATCTGAAGTCAGATGTCATTCAACAATTTTCTTTCTGGAACTGATCTTCAGAGTTATACTTTTGCATTTGCCTTTTCGGAGCAGATCTCTAGAGCTGTTTCTGTCATTCTGGATCACCTTCGGAGCTCTTTTCTACATCTCTGGAGCACTCTGTTTGCATCTCCAGAGCTGACACCCTGCATCTCCGGAGCTCTGTTACTGCATCTTTGGAGCATGTCCAGAGCTATCTTCTTTCCGGAGTTGTACACCTCCGGAGCTGTCAACAATGCCAAGCCTGTCTCTTAGGCATTCAAAAGAATCTTTTGGTAATGCCTTTGTAAAAATGAGCAAGTTGCTGCTTAGATCTGCAATACTATAACTCAATCTCTCCTTGTTCTACCAACTCCCTTATAAAATGATAACGGATCTCAATGTGCTTGCTTCGTTCATGGAAGACTGGATTCTTTGTCAGGGCTATTGATGAAACATTGTCACAATGAATGGTTGTACCATCTTCTTGCTGCTCATTCAAGTCTGCAAGGATCCTTCTCAACCAAATAGCCTGACAAGCTATTGCATTTACTGCAATATACTCAGCTTCTACTATAGAGAGAGATAATGGGCTGCTTCTTGGATGCCCATGATATCACGCCTGAACCCATGTGAAATACATAGCTAGATGTGCTCTTCCGGTCATCTACATTACCTACCCAATCACTATCCGTGAAACCAACCAACTTAAACTCATTAGAAACACCATACAAGATGCCATAACTTGTTGTGCCATTCACATATATTAGGATTCTCTTTCCTATTTGCTAATGTGTGTCCTTAGGCTTCTCCATGAACCTAGAAATCAGGCTTACTGCATACATTAAATCAGGCCTAGTGGTTGTCAAGTACATGAGGCTTCCAACCATGCTCTTATAAAGGGTTAGGTTTACTTCCTTGTTGCTGTCCTCTTTACTCAATTTTAGACCTATAGCTGTTGGTGTAGGGGAAAGTTTACTATTCTCCATTTTAAATCTCTTCACAATCTGTTTGGCATAGTTAGTTTGCAAAATAAATATGCCATGCTTTGTTTGTTTGACCTCAATGCTAAGAAAATACTTTAGCAGACCTAAGTCTATCATCTCAAACTCATTCTTCATTGCCTCTTTGAAATCAACAATGAAGAGATCACTATTGCTAGTAACAATCAGATCATCTACATACAAAACAACAATCAAAATATTACCTTCAACTACTTTGATGTAAAAAGTGGGCTCACTGTTGCTTTTACTAAAGCAATTACTTACTAAATATGAGTCTATTCTACTGTACCATGCCCTAGGTGCTTGTTTCAGCCCATAGAGGGCTTTCTGGAGCCTATATACTTTATCCTCTTGCCCTGGGACTTCATAGCCAGGTGGCTGCTCCACATACACTTCCTCTTTCAGCACTCCATTCAAGAAGGTTGACTTTACATCCATTTGAAACACCTTCCACTTATGTTGGGCTACTATTGCTATGACTACCTAAACTGTTTCCAGTCTTACAACTGGTGCATATGTCTCATCATAATCTCTTCCAGGCTGTTGTTTGTACCCTTTGACAACTAGCCTTGCCTTATGTCTTTCAATCTTTCCTTCAGTAGTAGACTTGGTCTTATAGACCCACTTAACTCCAATCACTTGTTTACCCTTGGGTAAATAAGTTAGCTGCCATGTGTCATTCCTCTCTATGGCATCCAACTCTTCATCCATGGCCTTACACCATTTCTCTTCTTTTACAGCTTCTTCAAAGTGCATTGGATCACTACAAGAAAATAATGCAAAATCCAAATTCTTATCCATATCAGCATACCTTGTGCTATCATAAATCTCCTTCACACTCCTTGTCCTCTGTGGCATCAATGATACGAGTGTAGGGTCTGAATTACCTCCGGAGCTACTGTTGTTCTAACCTCTAGAGCTACTGTACTACTGACCTTCGGAGCTGCTACTCTGCTGAACTCTGGAGCTACAGATCTCCAGAGTTGCAGACCTCTAGAGCTACTGATCTCCAGAGCTACTATGTTGCTATCCATCTTTGGAGCTGCTCTATTGAACACCTCTGGAACTATTGTTTTCCAATGCTCTATGGTAGTTTCTCCCTGAGTTGCTACTCTTCGTAGTTCCTCTAGAGTTGTCCTCCAGAGCTTCTTCATCTTCAAGGGGTATTGTAACTGAAATACCCATGGTAATGTCCACCGTTCCATCCCATGCTTCATTCTCAATGAACTCAACATCCCTTCTGATTACAACCTTTTTAGTGATGAGATTATACAATTTGTAGGCTTTTGACTCTTCACTATAGTGTATGAAGATACATTTTTCACCTCTATCATCAAATTTATGCCTCTTCTCTTTAGGCACGAATGCATATGCCACACACCTGAATATTCTTAGGTGTTCAACACTCCATTTGTTGTCTGTCCACGCCTCTTGTGGAATCCTATCATGAATAGCCTTTGTAGGACACATATTCAGTAGGTAAACCGTTGTTGCTATAGCTTCACCCCAAAAATCACGTGATAGTCCTTTTGCTTTCAACATGCTTGCTACCATCTCTTGAATCGTTCTATTTTTCCTTTCAGCCACTCCATTTTTCTGTGGAGTATACCTAGTTGTAAATTGCTTTTCTATGCCTTCATTCTAGTAGAAATTTAGAAATTCCTTAGAGATATACTCTCCCCCTCTATCTGTTCTTAGAGCTTTGATATAGTGGCCACTTTGCTTTTCAATTGATGCCTTAAACCATTTGAATTTCTTGAAGGCTTCTGATTTGTTCTTCAAAAAATAAACCTAGATTTTTCTGCTATAATCATCTATGAATGTCATAAAATAAGTATTTCCAACCAAGGTGTGGGTTTTCATGGGACCACACAAATCTGAGTGCACCAACTCCAATGGTGCTTTTGCTCTCCTAGAATACCCTGATTGAAAGGGTTGTCTATGCTTCTTTCCTAAAATGCAGGCTTCACATTTTCCATCGAGCTCTATAATGTTTGGTAGTCCTCTAACCATGCCTTTCTTGGACAATAAACTCAAACTAGAAAAACTTAAGTGCCCATACCTCAAATGCCACAATTTGGATGGGTCTTTGATGACTGTCCTAAAGGAAGATTGTTGTCCCACTGCTATGGGTGCCGAAGATAGTGCAAGAAACTGCGCCAAAGATAGCGTCAGAGATGGCACCGGAGACTCTATGTGTATTCTAAGAGGAAACATTTTGTTTCTTGTCATCTGCACTGCTGCAATCACATTCTTGCTACCTCCTTTGTCAAATATTGTGCACTCTCCATTTTCTATTAGGATTTTATAACCATTTTGGACCATCTGTCCAATGGTCAATAGGTTATGTTTTATGCTAGGGGCATAGTAAACATCCTGGATCTTCCTCCTTTCACCATTCTTGGACTGAATGTTGACTGTACCTTTTCCCATGACGGGAACTTGCTCATTGTTTCCCATTTTTATTTCAGTCTTAATGCTGCTATCTATGGAGGCAAAGAAGTTTTTATTTCCACTCATGTAGTTGCTGCAACTACTGTCTAAATACCATACTTCATCACTACTCCTCTTAGCAAGGTTGCAAACAATAAATACATTTGATTGTTTTTCATTTTCAGCCTTGTTCTCATTTGCTACATTAGTATTTTGGCCTCCATGATCACATTGTTTCTTTCTACACTCACTAGCATAATGACCAAACTTATGACAATAATAACATTGAACATTGCTTTTGTCATACCTCTGATTAGAACTGTTCTTCTTCTTTTCTTGATAGCTTGGTTGTGAGCTGCTTGCCTCTTCTTGGCTGTTTGAAACTCCTCTTCCGAAGTTGCTTCTTCCTCTACCTCTTTGACCTCTACCTCTACTATTTCTTCCTCTTCCCCTACCTCTTATATTGGTTTGAGCCTTGAAGGCTTGCTCAAGGGAAGGAGCAGATCTATTCAACTGCTGCTCATGGCTTTGTAGTGAACCCATCAACTCATCGACTGTCATCTTGGACATGTTCTCAGTTTCTTCAATGGTTATGACAATAGGGTCAAATCTGGAAGGTATACTCCTTAGGATTTTCTCAACAATCCTTTGATCATCCATGGTTTCTCCATTTATCCTTAACTGATTTATCATGGTAGAAACCCTAGTGTGAAAGTCTGAAATAGACTCACTCTCCTTCATCTGTAGGGTCTCAAAATCTCTCCTAAATAGCTAGAGTTTCATTGATCTCACCTTGTTAGTTCCCTTGTAACTATTCTGTAATATTTCCCATGCCTATTTTGAGTAATTTACTGCTGCAATGCAAGGGAAAATAGCCTCTGTCAAGGCTGCCTCAATTAGACTGAGGGCTTTTGCATCCTTCATTCTTGTTTCGTTCAACTGGTTTCTTTGAGCATTAGATAGGGCTGCATAAACTGCTGGGTCTGTGGTGTCTGTGAACCCATTTATGACCAACTCCCATAGGTCATTAGCAACCAGTATTGTCTTCATCTTCTTAGCCCATATGTCATAGTTCTGCCCATTAAATGTAGGTGGCTGCTGCCATCCTTTGCTATTCCCACCTACCATGCTTCTCAAATTTGAGAAGGCTGATAATGCCTAGAAAAACTAGGGCTTATATGAAACACCCACAAAAAGTTTCTAACTACCCAAAAAAATAGGGCTCTGATACCACTTGTTGGCAGGCAGGGGAGGTTAATGGCTATCCAAAAAAATAAGTGATGTAGCACAGTGGACAGCAGAAAACAAACACAAATAGAGAGAGAGACAATACACAATGACAACAAAATATATTTATATTTTCCACTCTAAAATACATTCAAAACTTTGTTACAAACTTGATACAGAGCTGTTGCTCTATTTTTTTATTTGCCCCAATCTAGAGCTGCCTGTACCTATACTGTGCTGCTGCACATGCACCTTCTATTCTCTGCTATCTTCTCCTTCACATTCCTTCTACTACTACAGGCTTTCCTTCTCTCTAACTCAATCTTCTGCTGCTACAGGTTCTCTCTCTCACATTCCTACGGTCAACTACTTTCCTTTTTGTCTCATTCCTTCCAAGCCAAAAGTGCCGCTCAACTTTCCTTTCAAATTCAAAATCGCCTACCACAAATTTAATGCTGGTAGGTGCAAATGGTGTTGGGGGCAGATTTTGGAAATCCCCAAGTCTGACGCGGGCAGGGAGAGTAAATGCACTGACGGAAGATTAATAACTTCCAACATTAACCTGCTTTCATAGGTAGATATTAAAAGTCTTTCCCTATTTAAATTTTATACCTATGTATACAACTTTCTGAGTCATCTTTTTGAGGATCTATTGTCACCTTGATAATGGCCTTTCACAACAATCATTTTGAATCTATCCAAACATTTTCTCCAGTGTTAATTTTGCAGTACACTTTGCTGAAGCGTGGCGTCAATTAAATGTCTTGCATCCCTGTGACCATCATCTTCAAATCCTTTCTCTCCAACCTTGCATGGATCTCCATTATCTTTGGATGTACCTATTTGGTGATGAAGATCTTTTAGGAATAATGGGTTAGGAGTATTATGTATTTTGGTGATGCATGTTCTATGATCTTCAACAGTCTCTGTAGTTATAATCTCTAAACTTTTCTAAATAAAGGAAATGATTCACATCTCTCACAATAATTTCTCTTGCAACATATAATTGAAGGTTCTTAACTTCTCAAATTTTTATTCCAAAGGGATGTTTAGCAAACCTAATGTAGTTGCCAACTTTTCCTATGATGACAAAGAAATACTTCTTTTCCTATTATGTAATTGTCTAGAATTTGGAAGCTACCCTACAACCTTTATCTTCCTTTAACCTCCTTTATCCAACTGTTGTAGTTGCATTTTGTTGCCTGTAGACCTAATTACCTTTTTCTTCATATATTGACATTGGTTAGAATATAAGCTTTCAAAAAGTTGTAACTATCATAAGAAAGCCAAACATATTAAATTATATTGGTATGCTTTTAGATAGGAATGTATTAACACTCAAAACTTTCTTTTTTATTATATAAGCATTAGTAAGAGTTGGGCTAGTAAAATAGGATAAATCTAGATTAGAATGACTAGATTAATGAATTAAATGGAAGTATGGATGTTATGTCATATTTTCTGATACGTTTTGTTATTTATGTCTTTAGGTTATTAATATATTGTTGTATGTATTGTTTAAGAAAAAGTATATAAAACTAATTTAGAGATGAAGATAAATTTTGATTAAATAAGTTTTTCTTTTGCAAGAGTAAATTGTAATTCTGATAGGAGCAATTGAGGAAAGCATAAATTGTTAGTCGAATTGAGTCAAAAGTTTAAAAGAGTTTAATTCTTTATTTTATCAAACTTTGTTATGGAGGCCTTTTGTCTTATTATGTTTGATGACCTAGAACAAGATAAGGTATTATTTATATCATATTCAAATGTTTAGAATGATTAAGGATGTTTTATCAACCCTTCACTCCTCGTACACCAAAGATAGTTATATGTGTGTGTGTGTGTGTGTGTGTGTGTGTGTGTGTGTGTGTGTGTGTGTGTGTGTTAACTCATTTTTGTTTAGATAGGGAAATATTGTTTATTTGGAAAGAATAGAATTTGTTACAAGATCTTTAGATAAACATGCTAGACTAGTAAATGTTCAAAATCTAAATCTAAATTACTTCTAAATATTGAGGTTTATTTTAAGACCTGGTGTTTACTAATGTGTTTTAAGCTTTGTATTGTCCATAATGTGCTTAGATGAAGATGGCATTTAAATGAATAATCATGCAACAATATGGTCTTGAATTAGACAGCTATTTACTTCTGGTTATTTGTATTTTTATATTTACATATGTCACCATTTAATATCATATGTTAGATTAGTATTAATTTTCAGGTAATAACGTTTAGTAGTGTTAAATGATGAAATAAAGGTATAATCTCCCTTATAAGTTCTAGGGAGTATAAAGCTTCTATTGTATATGTCAACCCAAGTTATAAATTGTATGAAACCATTTTGTGGTTGCAAGTTCAAGTTACCCCAAACTACAAAGCCTCTGTGCTATGCATACATAGGCAAGACCATCATTGATGATCCCCAGAGACATTAGGTCGGCCCCTTAGGGCCCTTAGTCTCATTATTTGTACATTGATATCTAATATGTATATTATTGACTTTGTGGGACTAATGTTTATATTTAGATGTACAGATTCAGAACTGTTACTTATGCATGGTACTGAGCTAAGAAAGAACTTCCTTACCTTGCAAATGGATGATCATGTGGTGTTATTGTAATTGTGGATAATTGTATAAGAAATGTTTAAATCTTTTTTTTTTTTTTCATTATAATGAATGATACAAAATTTATGTCTATGTATAATTGTATCCAAGATGGTTGTACTAATTACATATCAGTTTTTAGATTTTTGTGTTATGGTCTTTTGTATTTTTGAAACTAAAGTTAACATTTGGCATTAAAGTATGAGATTAATCTATGTTTTGAGGTTCATGTTCTAGTGTTACAGCTTTGGGCATGACAATTATGTAGATTTGTTCATTTTGATGAAGTAACGTTGCATCAAATAGAGCTGCAAGGATAACACTATAATCTCTTGGTAGAATTAATAATTATTATTGTGCATGGTTGATATGGAATAGTTATAATTGTATCATAAATGTATATTATTGCAAGAGTAAGTCTTCAAGGATTTGATCTTATTTCCTAAGTTTTTTAAATTGATGATCTATTACTAATCAAAAAATAGGTTACAGTATAAGAACCACATCAGTCCCACCAGGCGAAGTCCATAGAACCAATACAAAATCTTGGTTTAAACCACTAGTTGAGTTTGAAGAGTATCACAATATACAAAATGCAATCCATAGTACAAAATGTAAAATTATCAATATTCTAAGACAATAAGCAACAACTCAGAACAATCCTATCTGATCATAGCATAGAGTTAAGCCTTCCTTTTTTCTTGTTGTCATCTTTGGAAAGCTCCATCCGGTCTACCAAGGATATCCAATCTAAAAACCCTAACTACCCAGTTATTCCCCTTCAGTAGGGGCTAATCCTCCATCTTTACCACTTTCATCTTTCTTTGTGCCTGCCTAAGCTAATTAAAGTCAGCCTTTTGGATGATTCCCCTCTTGTCCAAACCTCTATTGCTAAGGGTAAGGGTAAAAAGATTGTCGGGACCCCTAAAATAATGACACCTAGTGGCCCCAAGGAGAGCCTCATAATTGAACCAAAAATTACCCCTATAAAATCTAGTAAGAAAAATAAGTCCCTAGTCAAAGGAACTGAGAAAGATGTTGTTGTGGGGAAGAGGGACATGGAGATTGAGGAGGAGATAGAAGGTTGTAAAAAGGTTAAAATTAGGAAGACGGAAGCACTAAGGGACGTGAGAGCTTCAAAGGTCATTGACTTGGAGACCAGTACTAAACAGGGGGAGGGAGGTGAGCTGGAAGCTAGTGGTAATCTTGGCCAGGGTGTTTTGAGGTCTAGTCGGATAGCTGGCATCCCCTCTGCCAACCTGTAATCTATGGGTTTGTTTGGGGATACTAAATTTGTGGAAGACACTTTGGGTGAAGGGGAGGATGAGACTCCCATGGAGTCATACCACAAAGAGGAGGGAACCACCCATTTTCCTGATCTGAATTCACCTTATTCTGAGAATGAAGATGAGGATGTGGGAGACTAACAGGAGCAGAAGAATGACAATGTTGGTTCCTCTCTCTATAGAAAAATAGTCAAGGATGTTATTGAGCTTAGGATCAAGATGAAGAAACTCCAGAAAAAGTGGCGTGTTATGGCAGAGTTTGTGGCTAAAGCTCTTCACCGTGCAACTTCTATTTTTTTAGTTGTCAAATAATTTGATGATCAGATCAAAGGAATTGGTGTGGATACCCTGGGAGATTATAAGGACATGCTCAAGTTTTTGTCTAAGTATGGGATTTCTAAGAATCCCTAGATGTTTTCTAGGTTTTGTTGTTTTTTATTATAGTCTGTTCATTTTTTGGTGTTGTTCTTCAGCTGTTTATGATCTAGTAATGTGTTGTTTTTGGCTTGTTTAAGGCCTTGTTTTTCCCCTGGGGCTATTTTGTATAGGGATCTGGACCATCTTTTCCATCTAACTTAATCAAAAATAATGAGATAAATTAAGGTGTTGTCATCTTTCACAATGACATGTCATTTATAAGTTGGGTACAATGCAAAAGAGAAGGGAATTGTTGTCACTTGGATTTGCACCCTATGTTGAAGTACGTTTGCTACAACAATCTAGTGAAACATGGGAGTGATCTCAAGGTGTGGGATCCTGTAAATGGTATCAAACCTCTAGACAAGGTTGATTCCTCTTTATGAATATAAGATTCAAAGAAAACTATAATACTAAACCTAATCTAACACCACTGGGAAAAGGGAAGGAGAAAACTGAAAAGGGAAAGGTGATACATCGGGTTTAATGAAGAACACCCACAAAGCTAAAATGCACAGAATAATTTCACACAGTTGATAGGATCACACAAATCCTATAGATTTTAACAAAGGTAAAGAACAAAATAGAATTGCAAGGAATAAACATTCACATGCAATAACTAGTTCCAGATTACACAGAGCTAAAAACAACATGAAAAGGCAAAAATAACCAATATGTATTGATTAAAAAGGCATGGTTACAACAAGATAGGGTTTTGTTTGGAGCACAAAATAAGTCTCTACATCCAACCCTTGTTACATTGATTTTTCATCTATATATAGCATCTATTACATTGACTAAAGTCACCCACTGCAATAAATCTGCCCATGGGCCTATCAAAAGATATTTTACAAAAGGAATGCTTGTATACATTTGTTTTGCAAAACATAAATATAGAAAATATCTTGATATGATCTGTAGCAATAAATATAGAAATATCTTAAGGATGAAGTAGCTAAAGAAAAATATCTGCATTGAATGTTAGCATCTAATTCATCTTCCTGCATAAATAAAGGCACAACAACTACTTCTAGCTAGGGGTTGACCTAATCCTGTAATCATGGTGACTGGAGAGAAGATAGACATTTTAAAATATAATGTCTGCCAAAATTTCTTGTATAAAGCCTTTACAACACTTTAAAATATTTTAAATTTATTTTAAAATATTTAAAATCATTACATTATATATTACATGCTTTATATTCACGTTGATTTTCACTTTACTTTATTTCTGACCTTTATCTTGCCTTATTGACAAAATCTCTCCTTCGTGGACTATTTTTGTCTTTGCTTTTCCTTTAGTTGGCAAAATCTCCATTTCATGAACTATTTTTGTCTTTGCTTTTCCTTTAGTCAGTGAAACCTACATTTCATAAACTATCACCTTAGTTGATTCTCTCCTTTTCTTTTCTTTCTTCTTTCTTTCTTTATCGCTTTTCTCTTTAGTCAGCAAAATTTCCATTTCATGAAGCATTTCCTTTGCCTTTATCTTCATTCTTTCCTTCTTTAGTTAGCGAGTTCAAACCATCTAGTTTGCCAACTTTTCTCTTTGCCAACAACTCTTCCTTTCCTCATCCCTTTGACTTCATTCTTTCCTTAATCGGTGATTTCACCAATTGACGAAATTTAAGTTTGCCAAACGTAATATTTGTTGACTAAAGATAACTTTTTCCTTACCTTTTCCTTAGAAGAAAAACTTCCCGCCTTGGCTCTAAAGAAGCATTAATGGCGGCCAAGAAATTCGTTGAGCAGTCCCATCACATCAGGAATAATAGAAAGAGTTGGGAAGGCGAAACAGGTTAGGCCTTGACCAATCGGGCTTCCTCTGACCGGGCTTCCACTAATCAGGCCTTTGAAAGGTGAAGAAGGAAACCTCAATCTCCAAAGTCTAAAAGGGACAATAGGGAAACTGTTAGGCTTCAAAGATCAGGTCTTCATCGTGCATCGTACATTTGAAAAGAAGAAACACTCGATCCTGAACTCTGAAACACATAGAATAAATTATGAAGCTTGTTGAGGATCAGGCCTCAGACTTTCTGCCTTCCGCCTTCCAAAAGAAAAGAGGAAGAAGAAAACTCCTTCTTGCTGAAGTCTGAGTGACTTAGATGTTTTAGAAGTTTGGCAGACTTTGGCGATCGGGCCTTCCACCTTTTGCTTGCCAAATGGAAAGAAAAGACTGCAACCCTAGCCTCCAAGATCCACAACACTTAGAACTTTTGAAATCAGCAGACCTCGGCCATTGGACCTTCTGCCTTCCACCTTCAAAAAATAAGGAGGAAGAGAGAACTCCCACCTGCCACCACCTACAACACTTAGAAACATTGGAACTTGTCGAGCTTCAACAATCAGACCTTCTATCTTCTGCATACAAAAAAGAAGAGAAAACTCCTGACCTCCAATGCCCAAAACACCTGGGTAATTTTACGAATTATCAAGATAGAGATTTCAGAGCTGATGGGAAAAGAATAATGAAGGGGAGAACCCTAAACTCTGAAAAGACAGAAAACACAAGGAAAACACTTAGGATTTTTGGAATTATCCATTTGAGGGGGCCTTTTTCCTTGTGCTTCAAAAGGGAAAACACTGAAATTTCATGGATCCTTGGGCCATTTGGCCTAAAGGAAAAATAGGAGAACATGAACCACAAACAAAGCACATCAATTAAAAATAGTTGGACCTCAAACTCAACAACATTTGTGATTGAAAATATGATTTGAAGACATCCACAAAAGTATACATAAATAGATTTTGTATAAAGACTATTATTATAGCAACACAAGTAAAGTTCCATGAAAACTATGAATGCAAGTGAATTGTTTAACAAAATGCCTCATGAAATGTGCACCTACAACAAGGACATGCAACTTTTTGACCAAATGTTTCAAAAAATTTAAGTGTAAGGAGGCATAGGAATTATTGGATGAAACACCTCCAAGAATAGTGGTCATGTGAAATTCCATGAAAGTGGTATAAACATGAAATAGATTTGTAGAAATAACTTTACAAACCTTTCAAAATCTCAAACAAAATCAAAGACTTAAATGACCATACCAATGGTGTAAATAAGTTGAGTCTCATCATGCAAAATGAAACTATAATCACACGATTATAGCCTAGAGTAAAATTATCATAACTTGATTAAAACATAACATTTTTCTAGCTTAGAATATGGAAAATTAATAAGACTTAAATTACTACAAAACTCAAAAATGATTTTTCAAAATTCACAATGGATTATGAACAAAAAAGGTTCTAAAGGTCTACATGATAGTTTGTTACAAAATTGTTGAAAATAAGTCCTCTAGATTTATTCATAGAGAATTATTAACATATTATTGAGAGATGAAATTTAAATAGTTTTTCTAATACTTAGTTTAGAACAACATATCAAAAAATTAGGCCAACCAAGTTGACCAATTAAAAAATATATGGTCAAAATACTATTGTCCTCTATCTCAAACAATAAACAGTTGTAAAACAATCCTATAGATTTAATCATAGAGAATGATAGATGTAGAATTGAAAAACAAATTTTGAAGGATTTTTATATTACTTAGTTCAAAATAGCATATCTAAAAATCGAGTGAACTTAGTTGACCAATTAAAAGTTATGGTAAAAACATTGTTGTTCTCTATCTCAAAACAACAAATTGTTCAAGAAAAGTGCATATGCATTTGAAATCTCCAAGGCATACAAACATGTATGTATTTATTTAAAAAAATAGTTGCAATGGTCAAATACAATAGTAATTTTATTTACAAGGTAGACTCAATTCTTTTATGACAATCTAATGTGCCAAACCCAAAATAGATAAAATCACATAAACCCATCAACAATGAGGGTATTTAAAAGATGTAAAGAAATTATACTTCATATCTTCAAAATCTGATTCTCATCTATAAATTAATTCAAATTTGAAACACAAATAGCCACAAAACCTTTCCTAACCAAGGCTAGCTCACCTCCCAACCACGAGACTTGCAAGCAAGTCCACCTCTGAGCTAAGAGGCTCCCAAAAAAATAATTTTACAACACAAGTACACACAAATATTAAAAAAACCCAATGACTAACACACACAAATGGATCTTCTCAAGATTCATTAATAAGGGAGAGTCAAAGGGACTCACTAACTTCTTAGGGAAAAATCAAAATATAACAACAATCTCCATCTCCTCATAAATTAAAGATTCCCACAACTCTCCAAATTAACACAATAATTACTCATTCAAATCACATAACCCCATCAACACAAATATCTCACAATATATTTATTTTCTAAACAATTCTACAACTCTCCAATTCATGACAATATTCCATCATCCAAATCACATATATACCACAACACAAATAACCTACAAAATATTCAACTCCTCTCCACAACTCAATCACCATACACAAAGGCACTCATGCCAAAACACCATACAATAAAATGTTTCTCCAATAGAGGGTCCACACCACTCTCAAACTCAATACATAGGTGGCTCTTAACCCAAATGAAAAAATCTACACCCAACAATAGCTTCATACTCAAAATGATCAATACATAAAATAACAATGCATAAAAGGATTTTCAACACACAAAAACAAGAAGATTCATAGAAAAATTAGCAACTAAATTTTTTTTATAATAATCACAAACAACACTACCATAATCTAAAAACAGTTTTAAAACTTACCTCAATGCTTCAACCAAGTTAGGTGAAGCCTTGATCCAAAAATTTTATCTTCTCCAAACTCTGAAGTTTTTGCTCCAATATCTCCTCTTCCAAAATCCTTGTTCCTCATAATAAAAATTTCTACAATAGAAAGGTCAACCCTAAACACAACTTCCAAAAGAGAATAAAGAAAAAAAGTAAAACTAGGGTTAGGTTTTGACTTGCAATTCAAAAATATATTTTGTCTATCAAAAACTCATCACCTATCTTCCAAGACACTTTTCAAACCTCTAGATACTTTCAAAACACTTTTTAAATATTCAAACATGAGTCCCTCTCATAGGTTATCACTATAGAGATTTAATTTTACATGTATAATAAAATAATAACAATTTATGACTCAAAAATCTTCCTCTTAAGTTCAAATCCGAGATTTGACACTTAACAGAATTTAACTACACCTAACATAGATTAAAAAAAAAATTAAAAATTTAATTAACAAAATCACATTCACAACACTTTTACACAAGAAGACCTTAATTCTCCATTAGGATAAATCATAGATACACTGGAGAAACACAACAATGGTTTTTTGAAGAACCTCCACAATTTCTCCATATGAAATTAGACCCACACACGTGCACACAAATGTTAATATATCTGAGATAATAACTGAAGCAATATTCATAATTAAATTAATATATGCATCATAAATATTTCATAATTAACAATATTATCATAACTAAATAAAAATTAAATAACAAATTTATTTCATCATATTAATATAAAATCATATAAACAAATAACATTTAACCAAATACAATTTAGATTTATTACACACAATTATGTTTATTCTAAATCAATCCATAGTGATAAATTAATTAAAATTCATAAACTCTAATCTATGAACAAATCCAAAATCATTAGTTACCCAAGTCTTCATCAATTAGATAATAAATTACTATTCTAAACATAGTATTTGTATCATCATAGTCTATAATATTCACAAATAAAATAACCTACTCATGCATATCATAAACAAACAAGTAATATTTTACTTGTGAAGATTATAGACTATGATGACACTAATACTACGTGTTTAGAATAGTAATTTATTATATGTTTGATGATGACTTGGATAATTAATCATTTTGGACTTGTTCATATAAATTCTAGATTAGAGTTTTTGAATTATAATTAATTTCTCACTATGGATTGATTTTAGAATGAACACAATTATGTAAAATAAATCTAAATTGTATTTAGATAAATATTTTCTATTTATGTGATTTTGTATTAATATAATGAACTAAACTTGTTATTTGATTTTCATTTAATTATGATAATATTGTTAATTATATGATGCATATATTAATTTAATTATAAATATTTTATCATCTGTTATCTCAGATATATTAACATTTGTGGGCAAGTGTGCAGGTTTAATTGCATGACCAATGGAAAATTCGTGGAGATTCCCAAAAAACCACTATTGTGTTTCCCCAATGTACCTACGTCTTATCCTAAGAGAGAATTAAGTTTTCTTATTAAAAAGTGTTGTGCATATGATTGTGTTAATTAAATTTTTGTTAATCTATGTTGGGTATAATAAAATTTTGTTACGTGTTAGAGAGAGATTTTGGAGTCATAATGTGTTATTTTTTATTATTTGTGTAAAATTAATCAATGATAATTATGAGAGGCGCCCATGTTTAAACATTCAAAAAGTTTTTTGGAAGTATCTAAAGGATTGAAAAGTGCCTTTGAATATTGATGATTTTTTGAGAGATTAAACCTATTTTTGAATTGCAAGTCAAAACCTAACCCTAGTTTTATTTTATTTTTTATTCTCTTTTGGAAGCCTTATTTGGGTTTGGTCTTTATATTATAGAAATCTTCTATTTTGAGTAACAAGGGTTTTTGAAAGATGAGAGATTGGAAGAAAATCTTGTGAACTGGAGAATATGAAAATTTTAGATTAAGACTTTACCTAACTTGGTTGAAGAATTGAGGTAGGTTTTTAAGTCATTTTTAGATTGTGGTAGTTTTGTTTGTGATTATTATCAAAATATGGTTGCTAATTTTCTATAAATTCTCTTATTTTTGTGTGTTAAAAACTCTTTTATGCATTGTTATTTTGTGTATTGATCATTTTACATATGAGATTGTGTTGGATGCAGATCTTTTCATTTGAGTTAAGAGCCACCCATGTATTGGGGTTAAAGAGGTATGTACCCTCTCTTGGGAGAAACATTCTATTGTATGGTATTTTTACATGAGTACCTTTGTGTATGGTGATTGGATTGTAGAGAGGATTTGACTATTTTTGTGGATTATTTGTGTTGTGGTGGATATGTGATTTGGATGATGAAGTATTGTGATGAATTGAAGAGTTGCAGAATTCTTTAAAAAATAAATACATTGTGAGATATTTGTGTTGATGAGGTTATGTGATTTTAATGAAGGATTATTGTGTTGAATTTTCTTTGAAACATCATGTCAAGCAAATTGCATGTATTTTCCATAGGTGCACATTTAATAAGGTATTTGGTCAAACAATTCAGTTGCATTCATAATTTGCATGGAAGTTTACTTGAATAGATGTAATAATAGCCTTTACATAAAATCTATTTCCATATGCTTTTGTGGATGTCTTCAAATCATATTTTCAATCACAAAATTTATTGAGTTTCTAATTATTTTTAATTTATGTACTTTGTTTGTGGTGTCATTCTATTTTGCATTGTGCCCAACTTGCAAATGGCACGTCATTGTGAAAGATGACAACACCTTAATTTCTCTCATTGTTGTTTATTACTTTATACCTCATTTTACATGCTTCGAATTTAACTGTGCCCACCTCAATTTTTTTATTTGTTTAAGCTATGTATGAAATATCAAAAATTAATTGTTGTTTCAAATGTTTCCTACACCTCTTGAATGACTTGAGATTTGAAATCTCATGCCAAACTTTATGCCTGTTCAACTTGTGTGAGATCTTTATATGATCAAATCATTTAGTTTTATATTGCTAATAAGAATTAACTTGTTTGTCCTGATGTTGCATTTATAAGTGCTATAATATTATTATATATGGGTAGTCATAGTGTATTGATTGATTGTATAAAGTCACTATACTCTATTATGCAGATTTATGCATTCTAATGAAGTAGTGTTTCATCAAATAAAGTTGTGAGGTATTCTGTCAAACATTTCACATGCCTTGTCTATGCTTCCACATTTTGCATACATGTCTACCATGGCAGTTGCAACTACAACATCTGACAGAATTCCTCTATCTTTTATGCTTTGATGGATGTCAACACCTTGTTCCAAAGCTCCCATTTTGGCACAGGCTGGGAGTACGCTGGCAAATGTGATCAAAGACTTTTTAAGCATCCTCCAAACTTCCACACTTTACATACATGTAAATAAGCTTATTATGAAAAATTGTGCATGTAGCAAATGCAAATTGCCTGTAACCAATGAAAGAGTGCACTGTTTTCCCTTGTGAAAGCTTGTTCTTGAGAATGCAGGTCTGCAATGACTGCTCACTCATTCAAGAGCATGTAGATTTGAAAACCCTTGGAAATATTCCTCACAATGCTTGATATTTTAAACACTTATTTTAGATATATTACATTATTCTCACAGTGATTTCTTCACAACACTATCATATTTTCTCATATAGTTTAGTGTATTGTGAAGAAACCCTAAAGTCTTAATACAAAGCCTTATAGGTTCAATTGAATCTTCATAGTCCTCTCACTTCTGCCTGGTCTATCCCTGTGATACTGTCAACTACACTGTATCATTCAAGCTCCTGCTCACTCAGTCATTCCATCTCATCTCTGTCCCAGTTAACATTGTATCAAATTCCTCTACTAACAAGTCATTACTATCTTTCCATAGCTTAAACATAGAGTTTACATTGTCTCCTCCAAACACTCTACATGTTTAATGAAATACTTGTCTCATGCACTATTCATTGTATTTATTTTTACTGTGCATTCAGTCTCAACAAACTCATATCACATACACTATCTTGGATCTCTATCTACAAACTCTGTAGATAGTAACCTTGTTTCTTGATTTCCTTCTACAATGTATTTAACATTCTTGTAGACCTTCATTCACAGTCTTCATGAAGTTTGATTCATTTAAAGGACATTGACATTGTATACACTTGATAGTATTATGTAATATTTGATGGTCTTAAGACCTTTACTACCCTTAAATAATCTCCTAACCAATAGGGATAGTCCTACTCTTGCTAGAACTTTTTACAACCCTAACAATGACTTTATGCCATCTCAAATTTGATGATTATATAAGATTTTGAATCACAAATGGAGAATGAAACAGTGATACAGTCCTTATAAGGGGTTGACAGACCTTAAGACTTTAAATAATTCCTTCAAAAACTATTTCATGGTCATTATGACTCTACAAGATCTCAAACTGTTCAAACAAGCTTGCTTAACACCTAGGATAGACATTTCTAACCATACAAATTTTGACAAAACCTATAGAGACATCTCTTGATTAAAAACCCCCTTATAAATATACTAGATAGAAATGAAGATTAGGAAAGAAGAATACAAACCTTGAACCTTTGTATACCCTTTTCCTCTCATTGTTTCTCTATCATAGTCTTAGGTTTTTGCCAAACCTATTGTGTTTGTAGCTCTTTGACAAAGTTCTATCTCTTCATTTTATCTTTGTAGGCTTCTAAAAGCTTCTCTACATGTTTGTGTACCCCTACCTCTTATCACTGTGTCTCTATCATTGCATACACTGTCATAGTCTTTCAAACCCTTCTTTGTAGGTTATCCTCATGACCACTATATAATATATTTCTTTAGTTATCCTTTGACAAATCTTTTTAAAGACATTATAACCACATTTAATACTTAATGATAAATCTTAACATCTCATACAGATTTCCCAAATTATTGTATATAAATACTTCAAATAAAACATAGTTTGACAAGAATATTAAACCTTCAAAACAAACTGCACACTGTATAAGCATATCCTCACAGATTTGAAAGTTTTCAAACACAAAAAGCTTCAAAAACTTAGCAAGGATCCATTCACTAAATTGTTCATGGATTTATTCAACGTGAAAGATCTCTTCACTTATTCTCTTGGTATTGATATCTCATCAACCTAAGATCTTCATTATGTGAAGGTGCCTCCTTAATGCTAGAAACTTGTAAAGCAAACTGAAAACCCTAAAAGAGGCATGAACCATATGGAAAGGAGACTCAACACAAAGAAAACCTAACCCTCAACTTGACCCCACATCCTAACTCAAGGACTCTAAGATTGAAACTTACAAAACCATGACTTACAATATGATTTGTTTTAAAAAATACATTCCCTCCATGACATGTACAGGATTTTTGACAAAACTAAGGTAATATTTGGAAAGTTTAAGGTTTAAAGATGTAATATACAACCCCAAATTTTTTTCCAAAATATAGAACAATGATAAACAGTGTTAGCACAACTAAACTCCTCCGCACTTCTGATCACCAAGATCCCAACTAGGCGAGGTGAGAGCATACTATGCTTTGGATTACAAATTAAAACATTGTGCAAACAAGTAAACATTCATCTGCATATGCAGGCATCCACAAACTGTGGGAATTCACCACTTCAATGGGTATGAAAGCAAGAATGAAAAGTACAAGCCATCCACTTATTCAGTGGGTATTCTCCATTTGTTCAATGGGTAAAATGAACAAGAAAGATAAAGATTCTTTGCCCACACTGGTGGTTGAACCATCCAGGGGTTATAGAGTGTGCAATATCAATTGCTTGTTTAAGTTGCTTAGCAATAAAGAATTATCAATCTAGTTCATCATATTAGTTCCAAGAAGATTTGGCATCATGAAACTCCCTGCATAAGAAACTAGCATCATTATTCACATGATACATCTGCCCAAACAGAGTAATAAGCACTGATGACCCTGCTGTGATTTATATCTCAGAGATAGCAGAGAGATCCCTGCTGAATGGATATCAAAGCTATAACTGATAACAAAGCTGCACTTTATACATCAGCACTGAGAAAGACCATCGAATCATCTCAAACCATCCCATTTCATACATCAAGTCTATACCACATTATACCCTGCACAAATAAAGATGATTAAGATGCATAAAACATGGATAATTCAAGCTGGAAATTCACTGTATACAGTCACTGATGAATAAATCTGGAAAATATCATTGCTGACTCATCACAGTACAGCTGCCCTGCATACATGTTTATTTGCAAATGTGAAGTATTCATGAACAAGACTGTCCACAATCAAACCCACATCACTCATTCTCTTCAGCCTACAAAACAGATTATGACTGCCCACAATCAAAACCCAATCTGCAAGTACAAAGCAATCTGTCTAAGACTCAGCTGTACGGCCCTCCATGACAACAAGACAATTCCATACACTATAGATTTGCCCAAAGATGAAATAGTTATTTCTGCAGTAAAAGACTCAATGCATAACAAAGATAATACCATAACAAAACTGCCCCAAAGACTGAGTGCCAATCACCAACACAAATCATACCAGTTCATGGTACGGACATAGGGAGATATGGATGTTTTAGTACTTTAGATTTCCTCACCCAAACATCATCAAATGACTCTCAATAGTGGTGCCCAGGCATATCAAATAACTTCCATATAGCAAAAAGATTTAAGAAGAATAAATGATTTACTTCCAAAATCACCCTCAGCTGCAAATGTACGGCACTCACAAGGTACGGCTGCACTTTATAAAATCAGACTTTGCATTAAACTCACAACAAAGATTATGGATGATGGCATCTAGGGAATATAAAAACAATTGCAAAGATTTTGGATTAATTCAAAGTCCCAGTGATATTATTTTCAATTACTTTGAATCTGCAAGTATGGCCCAGCAATGTACGGACCAGCAGAAAGCTTCTTCCAATAACAAAGAAATTGATCAAAAACACTATCAAAATTATCTACAATAGCTTTCAAGGGAAAAATACTGATTTCCCATATCAAAATCTCATCAAAACTTTCATCTTTATCAGCTCCATGTGATTTTCTGAATGAAAACCACCATTAATCTCAAGAGGGTTTTCGTCCTCAAGAGCATTCTGCAAGAGGGTTTTCGTCCTCAAGAGAATATGGAAGAACTCTTTGGTTCAATCCATCTGCAAACAAAACAAATCCAAAAAAACTAACATAACCCCTCCAAATGAGAGCTCATTCTTTTTTATAAAGCACTGGAGGAGTTACAAAGGAAATGAATTATTTCTTGAAAATAATAGCATTTTCCTTCTAACTTAAATTATTTCTTTTTTCCTCCACTTAAGTGCTCATTTTTATGTGCCTGCAAAAAAGAATATGTTTTCCCCTTTCAAATGAGTTATAACACTTAATAATATTTTAATTATTTTTCACCCTTAGGAACTTAAGTGAAAAATATAATTAAAATAGCTCATTAAATATTAAATTTTGCGGGAAATCCCAAGTGGCCTCTGAATGCCAAATAAACTGAACCAATATGCTCTGTAAGGTTTGGGATGTGCAACGATGCCTTCCGGATGACTTTCCAAAAATAGAAAATTCCTCCAAGAATCTTGGAGAGCAAATTAGAAGCCCAATCAAACGTCAGAAACCAACACTGTTACCCGGAACATCAACTAAACTCAAAGCCATGAGAAATAATCCATTTACACAAGGAAAACCCAAACAATTGTTCTGCAGATTCAATCAAGACCACTCCAAAAACATTGGAGTTCTTCCCAAACATGTCGGATCACCTCCAAAAGACTAGGAACAAGCACATTGTGCACAAATATCTATGCACCAAAAAAATGGGACATTACAGTCCTCCCCCGCTCAATATTGCTTGTCCTCAAGCAATGCATGCTATCCAACAGAGATACCTACATGATTAACAATAATACACCTGAATCCCAAATTAATCTGAAGAATGCCCTACACCACTTCTGCTGCTCTATTATGATATATCTGTGAACTACACAGTTGGTATTCTGATTACACTTCTGAAACATTCTTCCAATCACATAACTATTTGGATCCCAAACATCACTAACTCCAAAAATGAAAGAGTTAGCAATCATCAATACTATCATGCAACACGAAACAACTACTGGAACCCAAAAACTATAGTGCTCCCCCGATGAAGAACACAAATCAGCTTGATAACAAGCTGGAAACAACTCATGATAGCCATGAATCAGCTAATTCTCATTCTCCAAAAGAGCATTAGTAACTGTAACACTTGTTCCTTTCAGCTGAAAACTTTTGTCATCTTCCCATAAAAGGCTAAAAACAACAAAAAGATCAATCTCATGGCTACACAAGTCTGAAATAATCTCATGAAAATCAGATTTCAGTGATCTCAAAGTGAGATAGCAACAACAAAACTGAAATCTTTTGAGAACAATAAGAAATTTAGGCCATCTACAATTAAAATATGTCAAAGTTATGACCAAAATTTCTCTCCAATCAATCATTATGTATGCAAATGAACATTTTTTATGGCTGATTGGATGAAGGACAGCAGCTTCATGACATAAATTTGACTCCAAATTCAACCATAAAACAATCTTACCAACACCACTATCCTGCAAATAAACTCCATTATGAAAGTGAGCCATCATAGAACCTAATCCATTGCATACCTGAAACTTATGCCCATCTTCAACAACTGATGAAAACTTCCAGTTGGAGAAGTTTTTGTGCATATTAATATTCCATGAATGCTTTGCACCAGGATCCCATATCCTGTTACTATCCTCCTCCATGTTACTTACATCCAATTGTTCTTCATCTTTCAACATGAGGAGTGGATTATCATGTGTAAACTCAACTTCCGTCATAGAAAAAAAACCATCAAATGATTGGAAGTTGTTTTTACCTTTTTGTTCACACAATTCATTAATTTGCTCCAACTTTGCATCATCATACTTAGAAGGATGTCCTAAATCATAACTTCCTTGGAGTAAATCAAACTCTCCAATTATCAGCTTGCCTTCATCTGCTCTAGCAGCTCCAACTTGCTCCTTGAATTGTAGTACATCAACACGCTGATTTACAGTTTCTAAGAGAGCCATTTGGGTACTCTCTAAGGAATCCATAGTTGTTTTAAGCTTAAATGTAAGCTTATCAATTTCGACATCTCTTCCCTTCAATGCTTTCCCTAATCGATCAGCAAACTCAAGAGCATGATCTCTATCAGACAACAAGTTCAAATAATCTGATTTCAATGTTTCTAATGCCTTCCTGACTATACACCAATCTTCAAGTGAAGCTCCTTTTTCCATGCCCATTTGTTTCCTTTCAACTTGAGCTCTCCAAATGTGATCTTCAACAAACTTGTGTGAGCTATCCAAATGTGTTAGAACTTGCACAACCTTGTCTTCAGTGACTAACAACTGATTCTTAAAATCCAAATCAGCTGCACACAATAAATTTTCTGTTATATCCTTATAGGCATGATCCTTGAAATCAGCTGCTTTTAAGTTTTCCTCTTCATGGCCACTCTGACTACAAAAAGTAACGTCACTGAAATCCAATGTTAAATCAACCTTTGAGGCTGATCCAAGTTCTTCAACAAGCTCCTCATCAAATGACTTTTCTGAAAAGACACTTGGTTCTTCAATTTGCATGGGAGATGAGTCTTCTTCTTCTTCACTTTGATCAAATGTTATGGCAGTATCAAATTCCTCAATGACTGATTTAAAATCTTCATCTTGGATCTTTGAAAAATCAATCAACTCTTCACTTGGCATGGGAATTTCCCACTCAAAATCAGGACTATCATCACTGGAATGGTGGAATTGCTCCTCATTTAGTGTTGTTCTGAAATTTTCAGCAGCATTAACTTCTTCAATTTCATTGTTTCCCATGTCCTCAACAAGACACTTTGCTTCAATGCTCTCAGGCTCATTTGCAAAGTCACCATCTAGTAATCTATCGATCATCTTCAACTCCTCAAAAGTAGTGGCATCTTCAGGTTCTTCATCAAATGAAGGACTTGTTAAGTCCCACACCGTAGGCTCATATTCTTCATCAAAGCAAGGTTCAACTTCATAAATTTCTGTTGTAGCCTTACCCAAAACAGCAAACTCCTCTATGCATGTCTCATGATTTATGACTTTGTCTTTATCATACAAAGGCTCAATCTTATGTATTTCAGATATCAGGACTTCCTTTTTATATGTTTCCACATCATCCTGAAAGAATGGACATGTGATGAAAGTTATTGGTTCAACTTCTTTGATCTTGCAATGATGATTAGGATCCCAAGGATTTTTGCAAAGGAAACATAGACTTCTTCCCCTGAGTTCATTCTTGCTGACCTCTCTCTTCCTTGAAATGAGAGGTTTCTTGTTTGGTGAGCTGGACAGTGATGACTTAGAAAAGTTCTTGATCCTTGCCATTGGAATAGTTAACTCAGGCTTGCATAGAGACTTTTTCTTCATCTCCTCTTCCTTCCTTATCTTCTGAATGTATTCTACTAAGCCCTCTTTGTTAGGATTCCCCTCTTTGATGATTTTTAAAAAAGCATCCCAAGGGAGTTGCTACTTACATTTATCTGATAGACCTTTGTACTCATCAATAATCTTAGTGGCCTCATGATGATACTTCCTTCGATCCAATTTCTCTTCAACAACTTTTTCTAATTCATCTAGAACCTCTGTCTCACTTTTTTTCTGCATAAGAGATGCCATGATCTCTCAACACTGCTCAAAATCTTTCAACTGCTCAACTCTGAACACACATGCAAGTGCTGATCACTCACAAGAAACGCTGAAAACTAACTTGCTCAACTGAAAGATCTGCAACAAATTAGCTTCCCAACAGGCTGGCAAGAATATACCAGCTCTGATACCACTGTAATATACAACCCCAAATTTTTTTCCAAAATATAGAACAATGATAAACAGTGTTAGCACAACTAAACTCCTCCGCACTTCTGATCACCAAGATCCCAACTAGGCAAGGTGAGAGCATACTGTGCTTTGGATTACAAATTAAAACATTGTGCAAACAAGTAAACATTCATCTGCATATGCAGGCATCCACAAACTGTGGGAATTCACCACTTCAGTGGGTATGAAAGCAAGAACGAAAAGTACAAGCCATCCACTTATTCAGTGGGTATTCTCCATTTGTTCAATGGGTAAAATGAACAAGAAAGATAAAGATTCTTTGCCCACACTGGCGGTTGAACCATCTAGGGGTTATAGAGTGTGCAATATCAATTGCTTGTTTAAGTTGCTTATCAATAAAGAATTATCAATCTAGTTCATCATATTAGTTCCAAGAAGATTTGGCATCATGAAACTCCCTGCATAAGAAACTAGCATCATTATTCACATGATACATCTGCCCAAACAGAGTAATAAGCACTGATGACCCTGCTGTGATTTATATCTCAGAGATAGCAAAGAGATCCCTACTGAATGGATATCAAAGCTATAACTGATAACAAAGTTGCACTTTATACATCAGCACTGAGAAAGACCATCGAATCATCTCAAACCATCCCATTTCATACATCAAGTCTATACCACATTATACCCTGCACAAATAAAGATGATTAAGATGCATAAAACATGGATAATTCAAGCTGGAAATTCACTGTATACAGTCACTGATGAATAAATCTGGAAAATATCATTGCTGACTCATCACAGTACAGCTGCCCTGCATACATGTTTATTTGCAAATGTGAAGTATTCATGAACAAGACTGTCCACAATCAAACCCACATCACTCATTCTCTTCAGCCTACAAAACAGATTATGACTGCCCACAATCAAAACCCAATCTGCAAGTACAAAGCAATCTGTCTAAGACTCAGCTGTACGGCCCTCCATGACAACAAGACAATTCCATACACTATAGATTTGCCCAAAGATGAAATAGTTATTTCTGCAGTAAAAGACTCAATGCATAACAAAGATAATACCATAACAAAACTGCCCCAAAGACTGAGTGCCAATCACCAACACAAATCATACCAGTTCATGGTACGGACATAGGGAGATACGGATGTTTTAGTACTTTAGATTTCCTCACCCAAACATCATCAAATGACTCTCAATAGTGGTGCCCAGGCATATCAAATAACTTCCATATAGCAAAAAGATTTAAGAAGAATAAATGATTTACTTCCAAAATCACCCTCAGCTGCAAATGTACGGCACTCACAAGGTATGGCTGCACTTTATAAAATCAGACTTTGCATTAAACTCACAACAAAGATTATGGATGATGGCGTCTAGGGAATATAAAAACAATTGCAAAGATTTTGGATTAATTCAAAGTCCCAATGATATTATTTTCAATTACTTTGAATCTGCAAGTATGGCCCAGCAATGTACGGACCAGCAGAAAGCTTCTTCCAATAACAAAGAAATTGATCAAAAACACTATCAAAATTATCTACAATAGCTTTCAAGGGAAAAATACTGATTTCCCATATCAAAATCTCATCAAAACTTTCATCTTTATCAGCTCCATGTGATTTTCTGAATGAAAACCACCATTAATCTCAAGAGGGTTTTCGTCCTCAAGAGCATTCTGCAAGAGGGTTTTCGTCCTCAAGAGAATATGGAAGAACTCTTTGGTTCAATCCATCTGCAAACAAAACAAATCCAAAAAAACTAACATAACCCCTCCAAATGAGAGCTCATTCTTTTTTATAAAGCACTGGAGGAGTTACAAAGGAAATGAATTATTTCTTGAAAATAATAGCATTTTCCTTCTAACTTAAATTATTTCTTTTTTCCTCCACTTAAGTGCTCATTTTTATGTGCCTACAAAAAAGAATATGTTTTCCCCCTTCAAATGAGCTATAACACTTAATAATATTTTAATTATTTTTCACCCTTAGGAACTTAAGTGAAAAATATAATTAAAATAGCTCATTAAATATTAAATTTTGTGGGAAATCCCAAGTGGCCTCCGAATGCCAAATAAACTGAACCAATATGCTCTGTAAGGTTTGGGATGTGCAACGATGCCTTCCGGATGACTTTCCAAAAATAGAAAATTCCTCCAAGAATCTTGGAGAGCAAATTAGAAGCCCAATCAAATGTCAGAAACCAACACTGTTACCCGGAACATCAACTAAACTCAAAGCCATGAGAAATAATCCATTTACACAAGGAAAACCCAAACAATTGTTCTGCAGATTCAATCAAGACCACTCCAAAAACATTGGAGTTCTTCCCAAACATGTCGGATCACCTCCAAAAGACTAGGAACAAGCACATTGTGCACGAATATCTATGCACCAAAAAAATGGGACATTACAAAAGAATAACTTAAACATCCTCTAAAACATTTTATCCATCATGTTTATCAAAGAAGTTTATTCATCACGTTTGCAGGTTTGGTGGATAGTACTTGAACTCAATGACAAGACTTGATGCCAATGAACAGGCCTTGAAACAGGTTATGGAGTCTATTACAGTAAGTTGTGGTTGTGCTCCAAGAGATGTGTTGCCTATTAACAAGTTTAAGGTGAATGGTGTTGACATAAAAGGTCATGCATATTGATGCTAATGCTCTTAATTCAAGAAGTCTATTTGCTTTAATACTATCTTTACATGCACTGACCATGTCATATGTGCTAGTATAGTGTTGTCTACGGTGTAGTCTAAGGTTTTTGTTGATACTTATATCATCCATGTAGTTGAGGACAGGTGTACAAGGTTTTGGAGGCAATGATATAAGCATGAATTATGTTGGTATTGATGACCTATCATGTCTATGATGTAGTCTTCTTGACAGGGGGAGCTTCTTAGCATATTTTTCATCCCTGCTATTATCAGTTGATATGTTTACTTTGATGCATTAATGTGACAAGTGATTAACAAGCTTCATCATTTTGTGATCTCTTTTCATGTTATTGTATCCTGGTGGCAGTTGGCATTTTGATGACTGATGACACTCTGTTCTTCTTGCAGTATGTGATTTCTTCTATTCTCTTGCATCATACAGCAATTTCCAGGTCTATGGTGACATTTCACATGCTCCTTTGATAGTATTTATCTTGAACAGTGTTCTGACATATCCATCATGTTTTGGCGTTGTGCTTCTACCATGCTAATCATCCTAACAGTAGTGCTATGGCACTAATAGTGCTCTATGCTTTGACAGTGATTCCATATCCTTCTTGGTTTGGCATGGGATAATATGCATTTTATAAAGGTATAGTGGTAATATGCAGTTTTTTACCTTTATAAACTATGACACGGGTATAGTGGTTGTTTGAGTCAATCCTTGCAAAGAAGTTTCCTTGTCCAATGTAGAAGTTTCAGATAATTTCCTCTGAACATAGTGGAAATGACAAGACTCACTCCTCATATTGATCTCAAATTTGTGTAAGCATTTGCATGTACTCTTTTCTCTGTTCACATAGCCATTCTTGATTGCATGTAAGCTAGACCAAGGTGACTTGCATTCCATGTTCTTGGGCACTTTGCATGTGCTTAGCCTTATCCAACTAACAATGATTGTAAACCATGCAAATCTTTGTAACCATGCTAATGAAGAGTGTACAAGCTATCTGCTTGATTCCTTTGTTGTTCACCTGTATTCTCATTTTTGGTGTGTTTTTGTGACGACTTATCAACCCTTTTATGGTAGTATTGTTTACTTTGTGACCATTAGGCGTTCATATTCACTTCGACATTGCGATAGAATACATCTTTTTATTATGCTTATATGTGACTGAGCACTTTTTTATGATATGTGCCATTTTAGCATCAAACTAGTCTAATGTGGAATGAGTGTCTACGTGCAATGATGGTGCATATCTACTAAATATGAACTTAGTATTGAAGTCAAATGCCATGGCATTGGAAATATACATGCCGGTTTCAATACTTTTCCTTTGTGACGGTTGGATTCTATCAAGATTTATGTTGCCTGTCTTGGATTAAGGGGAATGAAAATGAGAGATATAGTCTTTTTTCCAACTAATAATTGATATTATTGATTATTCATTGCCACTTTGAAGCACATTTTAACTAAAATATTTTTACTGTTGTTGTATCAGACAAATAAGACAAATATTTTTACTGTTGCTGTATTAGGCATTTAAAACTTTCTCACTTGAAATTTGTAATTAATTTGTTGACAAAATTTGTTGGTGTCTTTTAGGGGGTCAACAAGAGAAAATGGCCTAAAAGGGATTATCAATGCTTTTATGAATGACGTGCAGTATGAATTTACAGAAAGCAAGTAAGAATGCCAATCCTTGTCAAATATGACACTTGTTTGAATTCTTGTATTTATCTTAATTTGGCTAATCTTTTTGCTTCTGCATAGGCTTTTGATGGTACATAGAATGTATCAAATTCACAAAAGGATGAAGCTTGGAAAGTGAAAGGTGAATACTAACAAGGAAGAGTTTGAATGTGAAATGCTTTGATACAAATTCACTGTTTAACATCAGTGCATGAGCTGAGATAATGTTTTTTTGAATAAGGAGAAACATATTTTATAAATATTTAATAAATGATGTAAATGAGCTGAGATGAATGTTCAATAAATGATATAAGATAGTCATTGAGACAAGTTGCTAGTGATGCCAATGAGGCTGAAATTAGGGAGATTTATGTTTAGCCAGTAAGGCTGTAACCAGTGAGGTTTTGCTTTGCCAGCGAGACATTGAATGTAACCAATGAGACTTAATGAAGTAAATTTTCAGAATATTTGTTCAAGCATTTTAGTCTTCATTTCATGGTGCTTCTCTCAACATTTGAATATCTATGATACTTGAAGTTTATATGCATAAATTTGTTAGGATTAAATAAATGATTAAATATACTACCAAATTACCAAATATACTACCAAATTGTTGACTAAATATACTACCAAATTAATGACTAAATATACTACCAAAATGATGACTAAATATACTACCAAATCAATTTGGTCCGGCAATAAACTACCAATGGTCACGTGACTAAATATACTACCAAATTTATGACTAAATAGACTACTAAATTAATGACTAAAATTGGTTTGGTCATAAATTTGGTAGGGATCATGTGCAAGGGACCATTTAATTTAATAATGTTTAATTTATGTGAATGGTGGAGATTTTATTAGTGCAAGTGAATGGCTAGGATTAAATGATTTATGTTTATTTAATTATTGTGGAGAGAATGATGTGGACCTACTTATTTGAAATTTGGAGGGATAATTTTATTTATTTATTTTAGGTGAGTGTGAGTCGATTTAAACCACTGGTCACATGACCAATTTTTGGTAGTTTATTTAGTCATTTATTTCTATTTTTCTACTAGTGCTGGTAATCATTGCATTCTATGAGATGACATCTCCTTATGAGATGACATCTCCTTGGGGCATATTATTTTGTGGTTCGCATACCCTGTATTGGCTTCCACGATTTTCCTTTTGTCCTCACCTTGTTTCAATGGCACCACTTTGGCGCATGCAAAAAGAACACTAGAAAAGGCTAAGGAGTCTGAGAGTTTCTAAAAGCCTATCCAACAAATCCATTTTGTGCATATCCTACAATCATTGCATTCCAGCAAATGACTTCTCTTTGAGGCATTCTATCAAATAGGTCACGTGCCCTGTCTTTGCTTTCTCATTTTGTATACAAGTTTATAAAGCTTGTTCAATAAATTCATTTTATGCTTATATTGCCATCATAGCATTCCACAAGATGATATCACCTTGATGCATGATGTCAGCAGTTCATGTACCTTGATCGTACATTCTTATCTTGCAAGCAAACCGTCTAGGGTCTTTTCATCTTCCAAAGTGGCACAGGCCAGGTAGACGCTGATAGAGGATATGGAATTTGGCTTTACGCCTGCCAAATTGCAGTTGCTTAAAAATTTCTAAGGCCTCTTCAACGTATCCATTATGTGCCATCCTGCAATCATTGGTTTCCAAGAGATGGCATCTCTTTGAGGTATTCGGTCAAACCGCTCTCGTACCTTGTTTATGCGTCCAAATCTTGCATACATGTCTACCAGAGCATTTTCAACTATAATATCTAAACAAAATCCCCCTTCCATTATGCATCAATGGGTGCCCATATGCTGCTCCGGCAAAGGCCATGGAACTTGGCTTAAAACCTGCCAATTGCATTTGCTTGAAAGTTTTTTTTTAAAAGCCTGTCAACAATTCCATGCTGTGCAATCTTGGAACCATTGCAGTCAAAACAGTTCTCGTGCCTTGTCTATGGTTTCACATTTTGTCATTCATCGTCCAAGCCAATCTCTCTCCAACTTTGCATGGATCTCCCTTCTCTATAGATGTAATCTACGGGCACCAAGAAAATATAACTGTAGTAATGCCGCAGGGGTGACTGGCATCTTAATGACAATGTTTAGAGCGTCCTCAAGATAGCCCAGCACAGGCAAGAAGGTCAACCATGTGCATGTAATGATCACTGTAGGAGTAACGCAATAAGGGTTATAAATGTGATCAAAGTATGTACAACTCTCAACCACTAAACCCCAGGGCCACACTCCACCTGAGCGGATGTGGCAAAGGTTGCAGCGTCTAGTTTTCCATCTGCCAATCGTATTTGCATGAAAGTTTCTAAAGTCCTTTCTACAAATCCACCTTGTCCATATCCTGCAATCATTGTATTTAATGGGACAACCTCTTTCTTGGAGGCGCTCTGTCAGACAGTTTGTGTGCCTGTTTATGCATTGCATTTGTTTAGAAGTTTCTAAAGCCTTTCAACTTCGTTTTGTTCGCTGCCTGTAAATTTAGCAACTTCCCTTGCTTAGGAAAAGAAGCTTGTCAGTGTCTATGCAATTCATTCACTTTTTCCTTCGTTATTTATGCCATGCGTCTATCATAATTCTATAATGGGGATTGCATTCTATTTATGCGTTTTACTTCAGGATAAGTTGAAGCACATTAATGCCTGAATAAATTATATTTCTGTTAATTTATTTTCTTCTTCTTTAGCCTAGAATGTTATATAACGATACATATATATATATATACTTGCCTTTGGATGAAAAATAATTGCTAGCCAACGATCCATGGTATTTATTATTATCTTTATTATTATTATTACTATTACTACTATTATTATTATCATTCATAATAATTGATTAGTTAAATACTCAAATAAATTAGGAATTTAGAATGATGCTATCATTCATTGATTGATAATTATATTGTCAGGTAAATTAATAAATAGGATTAAATGATAGTGTTGCATTATAATGGTTTTGATTAGTTGAAATTGATTAATAGGTTGGATTAAGGTTTACAAACAATGTATTTGAGAATTAAGTTATAAGTATTACTTTTAGAAATTGGTTTATTGCGAGGTGAATTGCATAAATTAAGCGAAGTTTGTGTAAGTTGGTTTATTGGTCATAGTAGGGCTATGTGTGTGATGTCAAGGTTGAGTTTCCAAAGGCATAGGCTATGATGTCTTGACTTCATGTTTATGTTATGTTATGTTGTGGTCATAAAGTCCGTCTTGGATGATGTGGTTCGTTATTTGCATTGGGCTTGTGACAAGATATTGTGTTGGACTTTGTAATGGGGAGACATCAATAATTGTAAAGAGAGTATGTTGTTTATGGCTTGCTTCACTTGGAAGCTATGGGCATTTTATTGTGGATTTGCCCTTGTGATTAAGTTGGTATGCAAGAAGGTTAATGCCTTGCAATGTTCATTTATAATTATCGTTACGATGTTAAATGTCTTGCTTGACGATTAGGGTCTTCTAGACGCAGGTAGGGGAGTGGCTCTCAATGGGGGCTAGAACCCAAAGTGGCGTCCAGGACAACCCATGTGGAAGTTTCGTAACTCAGTGATAACCTAATTAATGAATTAAGGAGTTGGATAGTTAATCACATTAAACAAGATAAAGCGATGACTCACTCATGGCTCAAGTGCTCGTTTAGACTTGAGATGAGATGAGAAGACCTGGAATGGCAAGATCAACTATCTTGTCCTCATGAAAGGTATGTTGATTCCACATAAGTTTGTGTGGTTGCCTCTGGAAGTGATGATTAAATATTGACCTGTGTTGTTGTAGTCATGTGTAATCCTTGTTCCTTATAGTTTACTGTCTACCTGACTAGTTGTTGTAGTGGGACCTTATGTTATCTCCTAGCACGGGTGGTGGACCTTAGGGTTCCACATGGTCAAGTGGATGTGCTTTATCTCCATTGGTTTCCTTGCCGTCGTTCATGTGTGAGGAGGATGTACTTTGTGTGGCAGATTCCAAATCTTGTCCCAGTTGGAGAATACAATTATTTATGCTCATGTACTAGTCCTGTGTATTAGTAAAATCATAATGTATGCACTCCAATGTAATCGGAAAAGAGATATTGTAACAATGTAAATGTCTACTCCCTGTTGTAAAGGAAATTGTAATTATACTTGGGATACTTTATACAAGAATCTTGATGTTTACTCATTTGATGTTGTATTATGAAGTAAATGTATGTGTTGATTCATTTGATGTGTTTGGATTTAGAATGAACCATGATTGTTAGTTAGATCATGTTAATAATTAGTAATGCAACCGTAGAATCCCTAGAGGATAAAGCTTAACTTAGATTTTATGAGTAGATATGATTGCATTTTGTTGTTATTTCCTTCTTTAAAAAAAAAATTGTCCTTTTGTATTGCTAGTTGAGCTATCCTCTAGGGTTTCGTGGCGGGGCGTTACACATATGTAAAGAAGGTAACCTTTGAAGCCCCTATTCCTTTACAAAATTAAGCCCCTACTTAGCCCCTTCCTCCGTCTCATCCACATTTTCCTCTTGCTTCCCCATTCAAGAAGAAGCTCCTCCCACTCCAACACAAGAGACTCCTCTTGAAAAGGTGATAAATCCTCAAAGGTCACCTCTAAGAGAGAAAGTCCTTGAAAACCCTATACTTGAGATCCCCTCTTCTGATAGAACCCATTCTCACTCAACATTTACCTCCACTTATTTCTTCTCTTCCTTCACAGTTCCATGAGAAAAATGTTCTAGATAATCAAGAGCAAGAGAAAATATCAAATTAGGATGATTCATCTCTTGTTGAGTTTCCTACATGGTTGAACCTTACTATCAAGAAAAATAAGAGAGCTTCAAAGCCCTTAATTGATGATTTCTCCACTATTACATCTATGTTGGAGAAGCCACCTCAAGGAAAAAGGGATAGGGGGATAGGGTCATCTCTTCTATTTTTTATATGTATAGGATTCAAGAATTGTAAAGGTTTCCACACCAATTTTTGATAAAGATGTGGAAAAGCCACCTCAAGGAAAAAGGGATAGGGTCATCTCTTCTATTTTTTATATGTCGAGGATTCAAGAATTGTAAAGGTTTCCACACCAATTGTTGATAAAGATGAAAGAGATTTATTGTCATCAGATTATTGGATTTTGAGAGTTAATTTGGGTAAGCAAACAAGGTAATTTAAAATTAAAGGCATGCAAACAATTGTTACTACTATTATCTCTTATAGGGATAAAAATTGCAGAAGTAAACAATAGTTGAAGCACATGAAATAGTATTCCTGTTATATTAAGCACTTAGTTGGACCTCTCCAATATTCTCGTGTAAACCACTACCCATGTCACAATTTCTTAAGAAGATGTCTCTGCTATTGACGAGATGAAATGTGTTTCAAATGAAACAAAGCAATGGCTTAATAATTTATTATCAATCAAGAATATAAGGTCATTGAAGATGCTATGACTCTACATGATAGAATTAATGAAGGATTTGATCTGATAAAAGCATTACTAACCAAGTTCAAAGAGGAGTTGTAACTTTACATGGATAATCTTTCACAGATTAAGAAGATGTTTAAGGTTGACTTTCAAAAACTTGTGTAAGAAAGAATTTTGGATAGGGAAGATTATCCCTTACTTATGGAATGGCTTGAAATTATAAAGCTGAGAGTTGAATTCCTTGAAGAAGGAATAAAGAAGTTAGAAGATACTTGTGATACTAATATTCATCTAATAATGGATATTTGTGATTTAGTTGAAAAGATAACATGGCATTTTTATAAGGAAGATCAAACTATTAGCTCTAATAGCACGCTCAAAGACCATCTTACTGAAGTGATTTACTAGGGACTAAGTCAATCTTTTAGTTTTGGTTCTTCTTCTTTGGATAAACTAATGAAAATGAGATTTATGTTCAAAGAGTTTGAGACGTAGTTTGATAAAAATCACCTGAAAGTCCATAAGTTACAAATATTTGTCTCCTACCATTTATGCTCCATTTATATGGATATCATCAGTGAGACATTAAAATCATTTAAAGACTACCAGCAAAAGATGAGAAGGAAAAGGATTATGCCATCAATGTTGAAGAGATTAATATTGAAGAAGGAAATTAAAGCAAAGCCTCAATTATATAGGCATGTGTTAATGATATGTTGTGTGTCTAAGAAAATATGTACTATCTAAATATGTCATATCTTATTATGTCCAAGTTTAAGGGTATGTGCACCAAGATGGGGGACCAAAAAGTGGCCAAAACCCATTTTGAAGAAAAATAGAGAGTATATTTGCCTTGGAACACACAAATTACTTTCTTTTTTGAATTTATAACATGTGCACATTATAACACACATGAATTTCATTTAAATTTTCTTTGGAAGCCCCACCTTGAGGCTTGGATTTGGCTTGGATGTCTAAGCCAAAGGGTTGGGCCTACATGTAAGGTTCCCAAAGATGTGTTTTGCATAAAACATGAAAGATCAATTAAATAAGTATACTCTCCATCAAGTTTACATATTTTAAGACAACAATAACGTCAAGCTCTATCTTACCTTTCTAACCATGTAATTTTTCTACATTTTGAATACATTAACTTTTTTATCTTAAATTTCTTTTACTAGTGTCTTCATTTTTCTTTGAAAATCTATGTATAGATTTTTGGGTGTCCACTTTGAAAATTAGTAAAAATTCATACATTCATTAAAAATTTAGCAAAACCAATATGGTATAAATTTCCACTAAAGGGATTTATGAAATACTTAAAAAAGGTTAACATTTTATGGCAAGCACACCTGATGTTACATTTTACTGATAAAAAGAAGACCACTTTGTGTGCACCGCCTATTTGACCCTCTTAATCTCCATATATTCCAAGCACTACTAATCTTATTCTTATCATATCTTGAACATTTCCATGCACATACCCTTAATATTTCAAAGTGACTTTCAAGTGCACATATTATTTTGAAATAATATCTTATTTTTCATAACTTCTAGATTATATGATGAAGGTTATGTATTGTGAAACCTTATCATTGTGAAGGTGTTGAACATATAGAACATTTTGTAAAGTTGTGCAAGAGAAAAAAAGGCTTTGAAAGTTTGAATTTTTGAGAAACAATAAAACTCAAGATTATAACTCTGAGTCTCTTTAGTTGTTGAAGTTGTATCTTTTCTTATGTTAGAAATAACTATTATTTTTAGGAATGTTCTTAGCAACTTGTAAATTTGATCATAAGTTAATTTATTCATCTCAAAATAATTCCCTGTGTGGATTTGTTAAAATTTGCTTTCTATTTGACAAAGTCTAAATATTCATTATATTTTTCTTATTCTGATAAGCATTCCTTCTATGCATTTTTCCAAAATCTAAAAAAAAATGAAATTATCTTGTAAAGTGTACATTTTTTGTGTTATTTGAATTTTTGGTTTTCAATAAAGGTGGCCTTGTCACTTTGAGGAGAGCTTTTTACCTCAATAATTGTTAATGGCTAGATAAAGTACAAATCCATTTACCAATAATTGGCAAGCAAATTTGAAAGGTTAATTAGATTTATTTAAAAAGGTTATGCATTAGTCATTTGAAATAAAAATCCCTTTATGCATAATCATTGGAAAGGTATTATTCATTTGAAAAATGAAAATATCTATGTGCAAAATATCTATTTTTGGAATGAGCTAGTTTGAGTGTGAAAAGAGGGAAAAGTGAATTAGAGGTTTAGGGATTTTTGAGACAAAAGGTAAAACAATGTCATTTTGAAGGGACTTGTTCATCTTGCTTGTGTTTATTCTGTCCTCTCCTTCATTTTTTAAAGGAATTGCTTGAAATCTTGTGTGTGCTTGAGCATGGAATTGAAACTTGGAAAAGGGTTTCTTGCAAAAAGATAACTTCCATTATTAGGATCTTGATAGTTTGAAGGTATTTTCCTTTTAATATCTATGCATTTTTTGAATGGTTTTCATATTTTCCACACTCTACCTTAGGGGATTGCATATGGATTTCCTTGTGTAGGGATGAATTTTAGTTAAGATATATAGATTTGCTTATTGTGCATTTTATAGTTATAGGTTTTAATTTTTTTAAAATTGTATTTTATGCCAAAACTATGATAAAATTTTCCCAAAATGTTATGTGATATGAAATTTGTTCTCCTCTTAATTTTTGGAATTCTTTTTTATTTTTAAAATTGAAGAAATTCCAAAGTTCAACAAAGGTGTTTTTGGAGATTTTGATAGTTCTTGACTTTGTTGAAAGTGTTGAAATTGGAATTTAGACCATGTAAAACCTTTTTATTTTGCAGGACAAGAAGTCTCCTTACAAAAATGTGTTTATCTATCTTATAAAAATGAGTGTTTTAGTTTTTTACCTTGATTTCCATGCCACAATCTTTTTTATTGTTTTGGCCTTTTTGTGTTAGGATGAGATCTAGGGATAGGAGTAGAGTGAACCCTCATTATCATTCAGATAAAAATAAAAACCATGTGAATGTGGCTTGAGAGGGAATAAAATCTAAAAAAGATAAAAATTAATGGGGATCAAACAAAATAAACATAATGGAGACATGATCCATTTATAGTATCAAACATCCTTTAGAGAGTTTGTAAATGATAGTGAGGGAAAGTATCCCAATCCATTTGGATTATTTGAATTCAATTATAAATTATAAATTATGGGGGCACACTTATCAAATCCATGTGGATTTGAAAAATGTCATAATGACACTCTACATTCTATGTCTAGTAGCCTCTTCCTTTAGATTGTCTAATCATTTGTATTTGATGTTTATATCTTAATCTCATTGTGTGATCATTGGTGGTTATCAACATTTTCATTTATTTTCAATTAGTGATTATCATCCCTTTATATTTATTGGTTGATTTCACGATTAAAATGTGCATGCTTATTGGATGCCTCATGTAAGAGATGTGATTTGTGTGTGTGAGTGATTGTTCAATTGCTTTGTCTTGTGTGAGTTTTGTTGGACTACCCAATATATAGTATCCTAAGACAAAGGGGTGGGGCTCAGGGTCCCACATGGTTAGGTGGTTTTGATCACTAATGGGCTAGATAGATTCTTAGAGATGCTCATTGGAGGGTGTACAAGGATCTTGTTGTGTCTTGATAGTTGTAGATTAAAGTGCTAATTTGTATACTAATGAATTTGATTGTATTAACACTTATCCATCCATATTTGGTATGAGATCCATCACATTTGGTGCAGTCACGGTTAGGAGGGTCCATAAAGTGAACAATCTAGACTGTGCAGCAAGAGTAAACATAACGAAAACAACTCAAAGATATAATGCAGATGCAGATATAGCCATTCTGTATATCATAGATCCAAAATACAAATAGGCCGGCAACATGCGGGCTTACAATTAGGGCTCATAGGCCTGATTCCTTAGTTACAAAATATACGCAAGATATAACTTTGAAGTTCCTTACAGAGGAAATTCAAACTATCGAACTTGTAAATAATGCTAACTATCAATGACTCCTTTCCTATGCATCTATTACATGAATATATATCATCTCCGAACATAAGATTCCTCCACGTCGGCCAAGGATGGCTACAAACTCCAATGAAAGAGATGTAATGTGGGTACATGGATAGGTCAGACCTAATCATATAGAACTCCTCCGCAAATGAATGGAACAACGTGCGGATCTCAAGGAAGGTTGGCCATGATCTAAACAACATTGAATGATGTGTCATTTAGCTCCGCAAGTCATGAAAGTGCTCCACAAGTTGTGAAAGTGATCCACAAGTCTTCTCCTTTGGTTGATTGTCTGAGACTGTCAGGATGCTCTGCTCTAAGAAAATAGTCAATTTTTTTATAGCGATATATTTCTAGTACCTAATCCAAATGATCTGAATTTTGGATATGATGTGTATAAAGGTGTCTAGATGCTAATTCCAGCTCTGCAAGTTTGAAATGAAACTACGGTAGAATGCAGACCAAAATACAGAAACTGCTACTAACTGTACTGAACTGGAAAATGAAAGAAAACAAACTGAAATGCAAATATTTTTGGTTGATGCAAAATTGCTCTTAAATTAGGGATTCTCCTACATTAACATTATAATATGTATATGTCATCATTTGAGTTTGTTTAGCATCTTTTCCTGTGAGGATTTATTATAATTTGAAAGGTCTTGTGTTACATCTCACTTGTGATGTAATTATTTTGATATGTGTTTATGCCATGAGATGTAATTATGTTAAAATGTGTTCAATTATGATGTCATTTGTGGATTATGAGATGATTTCAATTTCTTTAAAATATGATTAGATAGAATTTATTGATCAAATGATAATAGAGATTTAATTATGTATGTTTGGTTCAATTCAAATATGGAAAGATGAATTTGGAATAATAAAATACAGGAGATATGTTATTGGCTAACTACTATTTTGTTTGAGTGGTCGCAGGATCGGTCAACCCCAAGAAAAGGGGGGGAAGATATCATCAGGAATGAGAAGTAATTAAGAGAATCCCATGCCATCCGAGTTGTCGGTGAATTGGAATAGATCCAATAATTTCATTCAGATGTGAGCAAGAAAACCTAGTGCTAGGTAAACCTTCTTCCATGAAAAAGGTAAGCCATTCCAACCGAAACAAAAAGAAAAGAAGAACCAATTATCTTATTATCTCTTTCCTTCTCCTTCGAGTGTAACTTTAACTCGATTCGCCAAATCTAAATTGAACATTACCTCCTTTATGCATTAAAATTAAACCTATATAAATTAAATTCCTTCAAATTCATCTGAGTTAGACAATTAAAGGGGGGGTTCTTCCTAAGTTATATTTTATATGTCCTAGATGAGACCAATTTATTCATTAGTTTCCTCCTATTAGAAACCTAGGTTTAAAACCTTACTAACTCCTATTTAAATTCGAAACCACATTCTTTTCGTTTAATAAGGAAGAAATGCTAATAATCTTTGGAGGGTCGGTCTTCTTCACGCGGCCTCCTCCGTCGACAAAATAACCTAAAGCTTCGAATGGAAATCTTAAATGGACCACAGTTCGAACAGAGTTTTAAAAATTGACCACCTCATTTGCTTGTCCGTCGACCAAGGAATAGGGGAGTGGAAAGAAAGGTTAAAAATAGAAACCAAGAAAGGATGCACATCTCACGAGTATGGAAGGCGAGCTCTTTTTATGGGCAGAAACTACTTTTCTGAGGGATGTTCTTTGTTTGGAGGTGCAATTCGAGGAAGAAAAAAAGAAGAAGAAAACCCAAGGAATGTGGGAGTTCGGGAGAAAAAAAGGAGCCATGAAAGAGTTCGTCAATTTTCTGTGACGAGAAGGATAAATGGAGAGGGATTAAGTTCAAGTATTGGAAAAAGGAGGGAGCTGCGGGATAGTGGCAAGGAGTCCAAAAATTTTCTGAGGAGTGAACCAGCTGAGAGGATAAATTCAAGAAAACTCCAAAATTTTGAAGGCAAGTGTTCCTCTTTCTTAAAACCTTTAATCTTGTTTCCTACATTTGCTAGTGAGTGGGTTATTTGAAGAAGTTCCTTATCAAACCTCCCCATGAACCCAGGCAAATAAAAAGACAGTTTCTTATTCTGTCTTTGTAAAGAATATCAATGAATTTCCTTCTTTCTTCTTAATGATATCAGTAGGAGCATCTTAGAGTAGTATAAGAAGGTAACTTATCTTTCTTTGTTGATAAAGAAGAACTCGACCTCTGTATGGCCTTCATACAACCTATTTTCGTCAAGAAATCTGATTATTAACATCATCTAATAGAAAACATTGGGTTTAAGAACGCCTCAAACAAGTGGAACCGTTTCCTTAACAGAAAAGAACTTTCTTGGAACAGAGCCTGGCTGTTCTTCTCTGCAATAGAATTCTCTTAGTTTAATCATCTTTTAAGAACATAAATGCTAGTGCAAACTATTTCACCCAAATTTACATTTCTGTCTTATACCTCAATGCCTCAAATTTTAAACTTCAATAATACAGCGGGATTCTTTCAGCTTAGATGAAACTGAAAATGTCTCCGTTATGAGAGCAACCTCCTACAAAATTGGTAAATAGAAACCAGAAACCTTTTTGCTGAATCAACTTCTACCTCCTCTTAAATAGTGATGGTGCATGCAGAAACCAACGTGTGCATCATACTATCTGTGTGCAGTAGCACCAGTGTCTTAAACTGAAACATGCTGAATAGCCAAGACCAAGCCGAGTAGGGTGACAACTGAACTACATGACCAGTTGAGTCGTGTTGCGCACATTTGTAAAACCTTGGCCAAGGTGATGCTTGCATTTGAATTGGTGTCAGTCAGTTTCTTTGCCCGGATACTTTTCTAGTCGGATGATCATACTAGTTAGAAGATTATCTATAGTGTATGATTGACTAGGAAGTAGTAGGGTAACCACCAGTCTCAGATGGCATTGGATTCTCTTAATGAAACTTCTTGGAGGCGGGCTGGGTCATTTCAGTTGAAATGATGCGGGGGACTGAAAAGTCCGTGGTTGGGCGAATAAATGCCCTGATGATATCTTTCCTCTCCAAATCCCTATATGGAAAAATAGAAGAAAACAGGAACAAACAAGCTTGATTAATGAACTAATCTTTTCCATGAATGAATACGGTACTCTTATTCCTTATCCTGTTCAATTGTTTTTTTTTCCTTTGTTATTGCAAAGGCTAGAATAGAAACCTAGTAGTTGAATACAAGTTCTAAATTTTCTTTTTAGAAATAAAATAAATACAAGCAAATTTACTTGTTTAGATTCCTAGCTGTTCTTATGCTTTTACTTGTTTATTGAGGGTTCAGTTATTACATGTTTCTTTAAGTGAGTTATTACATATGGTATCAGAGCTGCCAGGTTCGACACTGAACCACGGGCTCATCACCAAGAGAAGCTTAGAACTAAAACAAGCATTTTGGTTTTGTGCCAGGATGCGGGTTTACACTGTAAAACGTAAGAGAACACGATAACCAAGTACCATTCCACGATGGAAAACAACAAAGGAAACAAATGATTATCTATGTTGTACTATACCCTTGGATAATGAAACATTAGCTGATGCTGTCAAACGGCTCAAGGTCAAAAAACAAAACCAAGTTAAAACAAAAAGAATAATGGTAGAAACTATTTCCATAGAGCTTAGAAAATTGAAAGATGTCAAATGACCTGTAATTCCAAATGGAAACATTAACATGTCTTATAACATGAAGGAAACTCGGGTACCTACTCCGGGTTACCGGTTAATTCCTTATTCAGAATTTGAAGGGCAGGAAGAGCCCATAACTGGTAGTGATGAAAGCTCTTAGATAAGGGGCTCCAAAAGAACTATGTAAATACTGTAAAAGCAAAATTTTGTAGTGCAAATTTTGTAGTGTGTTAATAATTTTTTTTTTGCAGTGTGTAAATAAAATAAATGTTGTTGTGTTCAATCTGCTATATAATTAAGAGAATTTAAGTGGTAATATAGAAACTAAGAGCATAATTACCTTAACAGGTTTAATTGGTGAGGGAATGGCTCACTTATCTGAAGGAAGGGGGGAGACTGAACTCCCCGAGACCTCTGCTGCAAAGTTAGACAGACTCTTGCAGACGATGCATGATACTCAGACTAGGCTCCAGCAACTAGAGCAGAGAGAGAACAGGTACATCAGGAACCAAGACAAGGAACATGAGTCAAGAATTAAGGATAGAAATTTAGAGAATGTTCATACTCAACCGACTAGAAATGAGGAACACACTATAACTCAGCCTGATAGGGATAAGGTAATGCATGGTATTATCTCAGACGACATGAAGAAAGTAAAACCTCCACAATATGATGGATCAAAAGTAGGAGATGCTGCCGAAGCCTGGTTGACAGATATGGAAAAGTATTTTGAGATAAGAGAATATACAGAGAACATGAAGGCGGTATGGGGAGCTTATCAATTAACAGGAGAAGCCACTAGATGGTGGGAGAATAAAAAGGCAGAACTGGGATGGTCATCAATGGATATGACATGGGATCAATTTGTGGAAGTCTTTAGACAACAATGGTTACCTCAGTTATTTTATGAACAAAAGTTAACAGATTTTTAGGAATTAAGACAAGGGGAGCTCACAGTGCATGCATATTGGGAGAAGTTTACTCATTTACTTAAGTACGTTCCCCAATTCCATAGGGATGAGAAGTATAAAGTTAGGAAATTTATCATGGGGCTCAATAATCGCATTGGGGGATCAGTAGAAGTTTTGGTGCCTACCAGCATGAATGAAGCTTATGAGAAGGCTGTAAGATAGGAACAGAAACTTAAGAAGGATGACTCCATAAGGGATAGAAACAAAAAATGGCGGAACTGGTCACAAAATTCTCAACCCTTCAAAAAGAAAGGAAGCAATTTCAACTACAAAAATAGGGATCCGAGAGGAAACAAAGGAAATCGTCCGGACCAATCCAAGGACAGGAGAAGTTTTGACAAATTCAGGAGAAACAATGAAGAAAACAACAGGGGGGCAGAAAAAAGGGGATCCCCAGGGGGATGCTTTACTTGCGGGGGTGATCATTATGCTAACCAATGTCCCATAAGGAACCAAGGAGGGTCACAACAAAAGAACCCACTACCCAACCAATAGACAGCTTTTCAGCAGAAAATTTACACAGCAGTGGATAACAGACAAGCAGAGTATCAATTAACACCTATAGAAGTTCCAGGTATGCTTTATGGGAATCCTATAACCATACTCATAGATACTGGGGCTACAGAGAATTTCATTTCACCTATGTTATTGAGTAGATTTCTAAAAAGGGAATACATGGCAAATTCTTGGATGGTCAAATATGCTAACCAATTGAGAGCTTGGGTAGAGCAATGTTTATTTGAAGCCAGGGTTGAACTTCCAGGCCTCATCTCTAAAATAAACCTATATGTGGCACCTCTAGGTTCATATGATATCATCTTAGGCATGAGTTGGTTGGAGAAACACAAGGCCAAGGTGGATTGTTACAAAAAAATGATTGAGTGTGAAGATGATTTGGGAAATAAAGTTCAAATGCAAGGAGTTCAACATGAAGTCAAGTTACGATGACTCTCTGCCATGCAATTAAAACAAAGTGGAAGGAAAGGTTGCTAGATATTTGCAGTAAAAATGGAGAAAGTTAGCAGAGTTAGAGAAACCAATTTTAATTCAGGAGAGAAGACACAAGAATCATTTGTAGAGAGATATCCCTATCTTCGAGATTATCAGGATGTATTTCCAGAAGAGTTTCCAGGTTTGCCTCCTAAGAGAGTATTTGATTTTTCTATAGAGTTAGTTCCTGGAGCATCACCAGTATGAAAGGCCCCTTACCACATGACAACTGTTGAACTTATGGAGTTGAAGGCCCAACTTCAAGAATTGCTGGAGTTGTCATGCGGTAAGGGGCCTTTGATACCGGTGCTACTCCAGGAACTAACTCTATAGAAAAATCAAATACTCTCTTAGGAGGAAAACCTGGCAACTCTTCTAGAAATATATCCTGATAATCTCGAAGATAGGGATATCTCTCTACAAATGCTTCTTGTGTCTTCTCTCCTGAATTAAAATCGGTTTCTCTAACTTCGCTAACTTTCTCCATTTTTACCGCAAATATCTGGCAACCTTTCCTTCCACTTCATTTTAATTACATGGCAGAGAGTCGTCGTAACTTGACTTCATGTGGAACTCCTTGCATTTGAACTTTATTTCCCAAATCATCTTCACACTCAATCATTTTTTTGTAACAATCCACCTTGGCCTTGTGTTTCTCCAACCAACTCATGCCTAAGATGATATCATATGAACCTAGAGGTGCCACATATAGGTTTATTTCAGAGATGAGGCCTGAAAGTTCAACCCTGGCTTCAAATAAACATTGCTCTACCCAAGCTCTCGATTGGTTAGCATATTCGACCATCCAAGAATTTACCATGTATCTTGCCCTTTTTGGAAATCTACTCAATAACTTAGGTGAAATGAAATTCTCTGTAGCCCCGGTATCTATAAGTATGGTTATAGGATTCCCATAAAGCATACCTGGAACTTCTATAGGTGTTAATTGATACTCTGCTTGTCTGTTATCCACTACTGCATGAATTCTCTGCTGAAAAGTTGCCTATTGGTTGGGTAGTGGATTCTTCTGTTGTGACCCTCCTTGGTTCCTTGTGGGACATTGGTTAGCATAATGATCACCCCCGCAAGTAAAGCATCCCCCTGGGGGTCCCCTTTTTTCTGCCCCCTATTATTTTCTTCATTGTTTCACCTGAATTTATCAAAACTTCTCCTATCCTTGGATTGGTCCGGATGATTTCCTTTGTTTCCTCTCGGATCCTTGTTTCTGTAGTTGAAATTTCTTCCTTTCTTTTTGAAGGGTTGAGAATTTTGTGACCAGTTTCGCCATTTTCTATTTCTATCCTTTATAGAGTCATCCTTCTTAAGTTTCTGTTCCTGTCTTACAGCCTTCTCATAAGCTTCATTCATGCTGGTAGGCGCCAAAACATCTACTGATCCCCCAATGTGATTATTGAGCCCCATGATAAATTTCCTAACTTTATACTTCTTATCCCTATGGATTGGGGAATGTACTTAAGTAAACGAGTAAACTTCTCCCAATATGCATGCACTCTGAGCTCCCCTTGTCTTAATTCCTAAAAATCTGTTAACTTTTGTTCATAAAATAACTGAGGTAACCATCGTTGTCTAAAGACTTCCACAAATCAATCCCATGTCATATCCGCTGATGACCATCTCAATTCTGCATTTTTATTCTCCCACCATCCAGCGGCTTCTCCTGTTAATTGATAAGCTCCCCATACCGCCTTCATGTTCTCTGTATATTCTCTTATCTCAAAATACTTTTCCATACCTGTCAACTAGGCTTCAGCAGCATCTCCTACTTCTGATCCATCGTATTGCGGAGGTTTTACTTTCTTCATGTCGTCTGAGATAATACCACGCATTACCTTATCCCTATCAAGCTGAGTTATAGTGTGTTCCTCATTTCTAGTCAGTTGAGTATGAACATTCTCTAAATTTCTATCCTTAATTCTTGACTCGTGTTCCTTGTCTTGGTTCCTGATGTACCTGTTCTCTCTCTGCTCTAGCTGCTGGAGCCTAGTTTGAGTATCATGCATCGTGTGCAAGAGTCTGTCTAACTTTATAGCAGAGGTCTCGGGGAGTTCAGTCTCCCCCCCTTCCTTCAGATAAGTGAGCCATTCCCTCACCAATTAAACCTGTTAAGGTAATTATGCTCTTAGTTTCTATATTACCACTTAAATTCTCTTAATTATACAGCAGATTGAACACAACAACATTTATTTTATTTACACACTGCAAAAAAAAAAAAAAAATTAACACACTACAAAATTTGCACTACAAAATTTTGTTTTTATAGTATTTACATAGTTCTTTTGGAGCCCCTTATCTAAGAGCTTTCATCACTACCAGTTATGGGCTCTTCCTGCCCTTCAAATTCTGAATAAGGAATTAACCGGTAACCCAGAGTAGGTACCCGAGTTTCCTTCATGTTATAAGACATGTTAATGTTTCCATCTGGAATTACAGGTCGTTTGACATCTGTCAATTTTCTAAGCTCTATGGAAATAGTTTCCACCATTATTCTTTTTGTTTTAACTTGGTTTTGTTTTTCGACCTTGAGCTGTTTGACATCATCAGCTAATGTTTCATTATCTGAGGGTATAGTACAACATAGATAATCATTTGTTTCCTTTGTTGTTTTCCATCGCGGAATGGTACCTGGTTCTCGTGTTCTCTTATGTTTTGCAGTGTAAACCCGCATCTTGGTACAAAACCAAAATGGTTGTTTCAGTTCTAAGCTTCTCTTGGTGATGAGCCCATGGTTTAGTGTCGAACCTGGTAGCTCTGATACCATATGTAATAACTCACTTAAAGAAACGTGTAATAACTGAACCATCAATAAACAAGTAAAAGCATAAGAACAACTAGGAATCTAAACAAGTAAATTTGCTTGTATTTATTTTATTTCTAAAAAAAAAATTTAGAACTTGTATTCAACTACTAGGTTTCTATTCTAGCCTTTGCAATAACAAAGAAAAAAAACAATTGAATAGGATAAGGAATAAGAGTACCGTATTCATTCGTGGAAAAGATTAGTTCATTACTCAAGCTTGTTTGTTCCTGTTTTCTTCTATTTTTCCATATAGGGATTCGGAGAGGAAAGATATCATCAGGGCATTTATCCGCCCAACCACGGACTTTTCAGTCCCCCGCGTCATTTCGACTGAAATGACCCAACCCGCCACCAAGAAGTTTCATTAAGAGAATCCAATGCCATATGAGACTGGTGGTTACCCTACTACTTCCTAGTCAATCATACACTATAGATAATCTTCTAACTAGTATGATCATCTGACTGGAAAAGTATCCGAGCAAAGAAACTGACTGACACCAATTCAAATGCAAGCGTCACCTCGGCCAAGGTTTAACAAATGTGTGCAACACAACTCAACTAGTCATGTAGTTCAGTTGTCACCCTACTCGACTTGGTCTTGACTATTCAGCATGTTTCAGTTTAAGACATTGGTGCTACTGCACACAAATAGTATGATGCACACGCTGGTTTCTACATGCGCCATCACTATTTAAGAGGAGGCAGAAGTTGATTCAATAGAAAGGTTTCCAGTTTCTGTTTACCAATTTTGTAAGAGGTTGCTCTCATAACGGAGACATTTTCAGTTTCATCTAAGCTGAAAGAATCCCGCAGTATTATCGAAGCTTAAAATTTGAGGCATTGAGGTATAAGACAGAAATGTAAATCTGGGTGAAAATAGTTTGCACTAGCATTTATGTTCTTAAAAGATGCATTTAAACTAAGAGAATTCTACTGCAGAGAAGAACAGCTAGGCTTTATTCCAAGAAAGTTCTTTTTTGTTAAGGAAATGGTTCCACTTGTTTGAGGCGTTCTTAAACCCAATGTTTTCTATTAGACGATGTTAATAATCAGATTTCTTGACGAAAATAGGTTGTATGAAGGCCAGACAGAGGTTGAGTTCTTCTTTATCAACAAAGAAAGATTAGTTAGCTTCTTATACTACTCTAAGATGCTCCTACTGATATCGTTAAGAAGAAAGAAGGAAATTCATTGATATTCTTTACAAAGACAGAATAAGAAACTGTCTTTTTATTTGCCTAGGTTCATGGGGAGGTTTGATAAGGAACTTCTTCGAATAACCCACTCACTAGCAAACGTAGGAAAGAAGATTAAGGGTTTTAAGAAAGAGGAACACTTGCCTTCAAAATTTTGGAGTTTTCTTGAATTTATCCTCTCAGCTGGTTCACTCCTCAGAAAATTTTCGGACTCCTTGCCACTATCCCACAGCTCCCTTCTTTTTCCAATACTCAAACTTAATCCCTCTCCATTTATCCTTCCCGTCACAAAAAACTGATGAACTCTTTCGTGGCTCCTTTTTTTCTCCCAAACTCCTGCATTCCTCAAGTTTTCTCTTTTTTTTTTCTTCCTTGAATTGCACCTCCAAACAAAGAACATCCCTTGGAAAAGCAATTTCCGCCCATAAAAAGAGCTCGCCTTCCATACCCGTGAGATGTGCATCCTTTCTCGGTTTCTATTTTTAACCTTTCTTTCCACTCCCCTCTTCCTTGGTCGACGAACAAGCAAATGAGGTGGTCAATTTTTAAAACTCTATTCGAATTGTGGTTCGTTTAAGATTTCCATTCGAAGCTTTAGGTTTTTTTGTCGACAGAGGAGGCCACGTGAAGAAGACCGACCCTCCAAAGATTATTAGCATTTCTTCCTTATTAAACGAAAAGAATGTGGTTTCGAATTTAAATAGGAGTTAGTAAGGTTTTAAACCTAGGTTTCTAATAGGAGGAAACTAATGAAGAAATTGGTCTCATCTAGGACATATGAAATATAAATTAAGAAGAACCCTCCCCTTTAATTGTCTAACTCAGATGAATTTGACTCCAATAAAATTGAAGGTCAAGATGACTACAATTGAAGGAATTTAATTTATATAGGTTTAATTTTAATGCAAAAAGGAGGTAATGTTCAATTCGGATTTGGCGAGTCGAGTTAAAGTTACACTCAAAGGAGAAGGAAAGAGATAATAAGATAATTTGTTCTTTTTTTTTTTGTTTCGGTTGGAATGGCTTACCTTTTTCGTGGAAGAAGGTTTACCTAGCACTAGGTTTTCTTTCTCACATTCGAACGAAATTATTGGATCTATTCTGATTCATCGACAACTCGGATGGCATGGGATTCTCTTAATTACTTCTCATTCCTGATGATATCTTTCCCCCCTTTTCTTGGGGTTGACCGATCCTGCGACCACTCAAACAAAATAGTAGTTAGCCAATAACATATCTCCTGTATTTTATTATTCCAAATACATCTTTCCATATTTGAATTGAACCAAACTTACATAATTAAATCTCTATTATCATTTGATCAATAAATTCTATCTAATCATATTTTAAAGAAATTGAAATCATCTCATAATCCACACATGACATCATAGTTGAACACATTTTAACATAATTACATCTCATGGCATAAACACATATCAAAATAATTATGTCACAAGTGGGATGTAACATTAATCTATTCAAGGAATAAAGAGGAACACTATCAGCATCTTCAACTTGTCTTGCAACGCCTGCGTGAAAACAAACTTTATGGAAAATTATCCAAATCTACTTTTTTCTAGAAAGAAGTCCAATATCTGGGACATATTATATCTGAAAAGGGTATAGCAGTTGATTCTGCAAAAATAAAAGCAATAACCGAATGACCTGTCCCCAAAAATGTTTAAGAAATCTAAAGCTTTATGGGCTTAGCAAGCTATTATTGAAAGTTTGTAAAGGATTTTTCATGTATTGCCTATCCGATTACTTCATTGCAAAGAAAAGGGAAAAGTTTTGTTTGGTTAGAAAAATGTCAAGAAGCATTTGATTTGCTTAAAGAGAAACTAGTTTCTGCACATGTATTAAAAATACCAGATTCCAAGGAAAAATTTGTTGTGGTAACCGATGCCTCAGGGGAAGGAATAGGAGGGGTACTCATGCAAAATGAACAAGCAATAGCATATGAATCTAGAGAACTCAAAAATTATGAGCAAAACTATGCCCCTCATGATCTTGAATTAGCTGCTATTATTCACGCTTTACAAATGTGGTGGCATTATTTAATGGGGAAACCATTTGAACTCCGATCTGATCATCAGGGATTAAAATACATATTTACCCATCCAAATTTAAATGCCAGAGAAAGATGATGGCTAGAGTTGATTTCAGATTATGATTTCGAGATAAGTTATATCAAGGGAAAGGAAAACCGGGTAGCGGATGCTTTAAGCCGCAAAAGGCATGTCAATGCGTTAATCTCAGTACACTCAGACTTCAGAGACTGAGTACTTCAACAATTGAAGAATGATTCACACTACCAGCAAGTAAGGAAGGCTCTTCAACTTGATCCATTAGATCCAAGGTATGAAGGATTCAGAATAGAACGGGATGGACTATTAAGATATCAGGGTAGAATGTACATACCCGAAAATACCAAGCTCAAAAATTTAATCTGGAAGGAAACTCATTCAGCACCATATTCAAGGCATCTCGGAGTTACCAAACTTATGGCAGACATAAAACCTTTATATTTTTGGAAGGGAATGAAGAAAGACGCAACAAGATTTGTAGCAAGTTGCCTAGAATGCTAGAGAGTCAAAGCGGACCACCAGCATCCCGCAGGACTATTACAACCTCATGCAGTACCTGATTAGAAGTGGCAGATATTTAGCATGGATTTTATCTAGGGATTACCCATGTCTAGCAATAAACATAATACCATCCTAGTAGTAGTTGACAGACTCACCAAAGTAGCACATTTTTTACCAGGAAATTTAACTGACGGTGCGACTACTATTGCTCATAAATTTGTTCGGGAAATATTTCGATTACATGGAATACCTGAGTAATATCTGATAGGGATGCTAGAGTAACTTCTCAATTTTGGCAAACATTATTTTCAGCTTTGGGTACAAAATTGAACATTAGTTCTGCTTACCATCCTGAAACTGACGTCCAAACAGAAAGAGTTAATCAAATTTTAGAAGATCTACTTCAGATGTATTGTATGGATCAATAGTAAAAATAGGAAGAATACCTTCCATTAGTTGAATTTGCTTACAATAATTCATATCAATTGTCCATAAAAATGGCACCATTTGAGGCACTGTATGGAAGGAGGTGTAGAACTCCTATCAGCTGGGATAAGCTGGAAGATAGGATAACCCTCGGTCTAGAAATGCTTTCTGAAATGGAAGAGCAAGTTAAGTTGATCAAAACAAGATTAGCAGAAGCTAACGATCGACATAAAAGTTATGCTGATGCCAAAAGAACTCCTAGACAATTTGAAGTAGGAGAGAAAGTGCTTTTGCGTGTCAAACCACATAAGAGTGCTATAAAATTTGGGAAATCCACCAAACTTGCACCTCGGTATGTCGGACCATTTGAGGTTCTGGAAATTATCAACCTGGTTGCCTACAAAATTGCTCTACCACCAGCTCTCACTCGGTTGCATAACGTCTTCCATGTTTCTTATCTAAAAAAATATATATCTGATTTTACACATATGATTGACTGGAACTCTTTACAAGTTCAAGACCCAAGGGTAATCATGATCGAGCCAGTCAAGGTGCTCAAGGTATGTAAGTGTAGCTTACGTAATAGAGAGGTGGCCCAATGTAAGGTCCAGTGGGACCAGTATTCAAAAGATAGTGCCACCTAGGAGGATTATACTGAAATGCAGCAGAAATTTTCACATTTGTTTAATGTATATAATAGTTGAACTTCTTTTATGTTTGGTTAAACCACATGACTTTATTAATTTTGGATATCTGACAATCATCGAGGATGATGATTCACAAGGGGAAGGGTATGTTACATCCCGCTTGTGACGTAATTATTTTGATATGTGTTTATGCCATGAGATGTAATTATGTTAAAATGTGTTCAGCTATGATGTCATGTGTGGATTATGAGATGATTTCAATTTCTTTAAAATATGATTAGATAGAATTTATTGATCAAATGATAATAGAGATTTAATTATGTATGTTTTCTTTAATTAAAATATGGAAAGATGAATTTGGAATAATAAAATACAGGAGATATGTTATTGGCTAACTACTATTTTGTTTGAGTGGTCGCAGGATCGGTCAACCCCAAGAAAAGGGGGGAAAGATATCATCAGGAATGAGAAGTAATTAAGAGAATCCCATGCCATCTGAGTTGTCGGTGAATCGGAATAGATCCAATAATTTCGTTTGGATGTGAGCAAGAAAACCTAGTGCTAGGTAAACCTTCTTCCACGAAAAAGGTAAGCCATTCCAACCGAAACAAAAAGAAAAGAAGAACCAATTATCTTATTATCTCTTTCCTTCTCCTTTGAGTGTAACTTTAACTCGACTCGCCAAATCCGAATTCAACATTACCTCCTTTCTGCATTAAAATTAAACCCATATAAATTAAATTCCTTCAATTGTAGTCATCTTGACCTTCAATTTTATCGGAGTCAAATTCATCTGAGTTAGACAATTAAAGGGGGGGTTCTTCCTAAGTTATATTTTATGTGTCCTAGATGAGACTAATTTCTTCATTAGTTTCCTCCTATTAGAAACCTAGGTTTAAAACCTTACTAACTCCTATTTAAATTCAAAACCACATTCTTTTCGTTTAATAAGGAAGAAATACTAATAATCTTTGGAGGGTAGGTCTTCTTCACGCAGTCTCCTCCGTCGATGAAATAACCTAAAGCTTCGAATGGAAATCTTAAATGAACCACAGTTCGAATAGAGTTTTAAAAATTGACCACCTTATTTGCTTGTCCGTCGACCAAGGAAGAGGGGAGTGGAAAGAAAGGTTAAAAATAGAAACTGAGAAAGGATGCACATCTCACGGGTATGGAAGGCGAGCTCTTTTTATGGGCGAAAACTGCTTTTCTGAGGGATGTTCTTTGTTTGGAGGTGCAATTCGAAGAAGAAAAAAAAGAAGAAAACCTGAGGAATGCGGGAGTTCGGGAGAAAAAAGGAGCCACAAAAGAGTTCGTCAGTTTTCTGTGACGGGAAGGATAAATGGAGAGGGATTAAGTTTGAGTATTGGAAAAAGAAGGGAGCTACGGGATAGTGGCAAGGAGTCCAAAAATTTTCTAAGGAGTGAACTAGCTGAGAGGATAAATTCAAGAAAACTCCAAAATTTTGAAGGCAAGTGTTCCTCTTTCTTAAAACCCTTAATCTTCTTTCCTACATTTGCTAGTGAGTGGGTTATTCAAAGAAGTTCCTTATCAAACCTCCCCATGAACCCAGGCAAATAAAAAGATAGTTTCTTATTCTGTCTTTGTAAAGAATATCAATGAATTTCCTTCTTTCTTCTTAATGATATCAGTAGGAGCATCTTAGAGTAGTATAAGGAGGTAACTTATCTTTCTTTGTTGATAAAGAAGAACTCAACCTCTGTTTGGCCTTCATACAACCTATTTTCGTCAAGAAATCTAATTATTAACATCGTCTAATAGAAAACATTGGGTTTAAGAATGCCTCAAACAAGTGGAACTGTTTCCTTAACAGAAAAGAACTTTCTTGGAACAGAGCCTAGCTGTTCTTCTCTGCAGTAGAATTCTCTTAGTTTAAATGCGTCTTTGAAGAACATAAATGCTAGTGCAAACTATTTCACCTAGATTTACATTTCTGTCTTATACCTCAATGCCTCAAATTTTAAACTTCAATAATACAGCGGGATTCTTTCAGCTTAGATGAAACCAAAAATGTCTCCATTATGAGAGCAACCTCCTACAAAATTGGTAAACAGAAACCGGAAACCTTTCTGCTGAATCAACTTCTGCCTCCTCTTAAATAGTGATGGTGCATGCAGAAACCAGCATGTGTGTCATACTATCTGTGTGCAGTAGCACCAGTGTCTTAAACTAAAATATGCTGAATAGCCAAGACCAAGCCAAGTAGGGTGACAATTGAACTACATGACCAGTTGAATCGTGTTGTGCACATTTGTAAAACCTTGGCCGAGGTGACGCTTGCATTTGAATTGGTGTCAGTCAATTTCTTTGTCTGGATACTTTTCTAGTCGGATGATCATACTAGTTAAAAGATTATCCATAGTGTATGATTGACTAGGAAGTAGTAGGGTAACCACTAGTCTCAGATGGCATTGGATTCTCTTAATGAAACTTCTTGGCGGCGGGCTGGGTCATTTCAGTTGAAATGACGCAAGGGATTGAAAAGTCCGTGGTTGGGCGGATAAACGCCCTAATGATATCTTTCCTCTCTGAATCCCTATATGGAAAAATAGAAGAAAACATGAACAAACAAGCTTGAGTAATGAACTAATCTTTTCCATGAATGAATACGGTACTCTTATTCCTTATCCTGTTCAATTGTTTTTTTTTTCTTTGTTATTGCAAAGGCTAGAATAGAAACCTAGTAGTTGAATACAAATTCTAAATTTTTTTTTTAGAAATAAAATAAATACAAGCAAATTTACTTGTTTAGATTCCTAGCTGTTCTTATGCTTTTACTTGTTTATTGATGGTTCAGTTATTACACGTTTCTTTAAGTGAGTTATTACATCTTGATTCTAAGATGTGTAAGCTTAGTTTTCTTGGAACTTGAAATGATAATTGTTTATTATATTATACTTTATAATGGATTCGATAATCATGTTAAAATCACTAGTATGGCATGGTATACTCATCTCTATGGTTAGGAGTTGTATCATTTATGTTTGCTTCTATTGCATTAGTTGAAAAGGCATGTTTTCTCATGAATAGTAATTGTGATTTTGGTTAAAATGAAATCATTATTCCATGGGTTTTAGACATGGTGAAATTAACCATAAGTTATTGTAAATGATTGGTTCAAACTGTTTTAAAATAACATTCAAATTGAGAAAGTTACATGTCCAATTTAGTGTTAGGTGGCTTAAAGCTTGCCTAGGCTTAGCCCTTCACTTTTCTTGGGTCTTGTGAGTCTTGTTTAGGTCTTTGAAGGTTGTAACTTAGTTGTGTATGTTAATTTGTGTGTAAACATATTTAATACCCTTTAGCCATGTTTAGGATTGAGTTCAAAGTGAAACAAGATACTTTTGGGTGTGTTTTACTCTTCCCCTATATAGTTCACCCATTTTGCTAGAAAGGGGTGAATGACATTTTTCCCTAGGGAAAACACATTATTGGTGAATGGATGAATGCATCCCAAAAGGGGAAAATCATAACAATGGATAGTTACACTTTTTTTTGGAAAAGTTCCCTAAATGAAAGTTGATCCTTGGGGTCTACCTTGACTTCCTATCCACTTGGTTTAGGTCAAGTTTATTATCCTGTGTTAATTTTCCTTCCTTTTATGTTGGAGTTTGTGCCTCAAGAGGAAATGGGTAATCTCTTGGGAGACTAGGTCAAGATAGTGACTCACCTTGTCATTCAACATCCCAATCTAATATTCTTATCCATTCATGAGAGATGGGGGTTAGTGGTCTTATACCCTTTCATCATGGTTAGAGGAAGCTCTACCCTCTCATATGGTCATTGCTTTGAGGTCATCAAAGGATAATGTTTTTCAGAAACAAGGGTCCCAGCCCCTTTATATCATAATAAAGTTCAAAAGGCTACTACAGTAGCATCAAAAACCAACAGATAGATAAAATAGATAGTAATATGCAAATAAGTAGCACTAAAACAACATAGAGATAACACATAACACAATAGAAAGAAAAACCTAAGTATGACCAAGGAAGGTGGTCAAATCCCCCCAATCCTTAATGATACTATTCAATTCCTCCTCCCAAGTAGGAGTATCATCACTATCCACCTGTAGCCCTTTCAACTTCTGTTTGGCCTTCTCAACTTTATCATCAAAGACCTAGTTCCTTTTCCTAAGCTTAGATTTTAGAAGAACAATACCAATGGCAGAGCACCACATCATATCTTTAGTGAGATTAACAATTTTGGCTAAAGAATCTTAAAACTTGTTAATTTTTCTCTAAACCTTATCCAATTTCTCACTAAGCTCAGTCCACCTAATGTCACAACTATTATAGTTATGCCCCTTAGAAAACACCTCCTCATCTTCTTCAAACAACTCAACATGTACAGGGGTTTCAAATAAGACATTTTCAAACTCCACAAGGGGAGAATATTCTTTCTCACTAAATCCACTATTAGTGTTGTTTGATTTGAAGGAAGGAATGGAATCGGATTTAGTAATTATCTCCTCCACTATAATCTTGTTAGTAACCTGCTTACTATCAACTTCCAAATTATCTTTCTTCAGGATTTGGTTAAGATTGCTAGCAATTATAGAAAATCTTCACCCACTTCTAGACATATTGATATCAATAGTGCATTTCTTATTAACAACCTCTTGCTAATTAAATTTTGAGTTCTTCCAGGAGGTGAAGGCCACATGTTTCACCCTCGAAAACAACCTCAGGTTCATTTGGAAGGAAGTTGAACCAATTTTCTCTAATCATGAAAAAGGAAAAGGACGGGTAGCTATTCTAATAGACAAGAACTAGTCCAAACTAGTGACTCAAAAAGGTTGTTCCCCATGCAACATGCATTTATGGGTAATATTTCAACAAGAGAACCAATTGCTTGGGGTTTGTTTAGTCTATGCACCAAATGAGTATAACAGTAGGGATGATCTTTAGAGGTGGATGGTAGATGGATTGCTTGATGTTCCATGGATTATTGGAGGGGACTTTAACATGACAGAAAATAGGGAAGATAAATGGGGGTGGAATAAATGGGGATGGAAGGGCAATGAGATGTTTTTTTCGAAGAGATTGAAAAGGAAGCTTAAACTCTTTGATCCTTTGAAGGAATAAAAAAGGATAGTAGTGGATTTTGGTACACTTGGTGTAATACTCATAAGGGAACTAATAGAATTTATTCGAGGCTAGACAAGTTTTATGTGAATGAGGGTAGATTTTACTTCCAAAACAAATCTAACTCAAACTGTGTTAGGGTTATTCCTTCTACCTTGTCAGACCATCACCCTATTTTGGCATAGATTAGATTCAAGAAGTGTGAACTGGTAAAAGAATAAGGAAAGATAACATTTTTAAGCCGAATACCTCTCTACTTTAGGATATTGACAGTCTAGAGGGAATTAAGAGTCTAAGAAGGATTTCTAGGGCCCTGTATAGCAACTCAAATGGGCTGCAATATTGGAATGCCCTTATTGCCAATTGTAAGACCCTTCTCCAAACTGTGGGGAGGAAATATGCAAAAGACAACAGAAGGGAGGAAAAAAATCTTCAGAAAGAATTCTTAGATACTGAAAAGAAACTGCAAGATGCTCCTAACAATATAGTGTTAGCTGAGAACCTAGGGGTTATCGAACACCTTTTGAGGAAATTCTAGACTTATAAAAGTCAAGGTGCTAGAGTTAGGGCAAGAATTAACTAGATTAAAGAGGGAGACAAAGCTTCCAAATATTTTTTCAATTTTCTCAAAACTAAAAATGCTAAGGAGAATATATGACCATTTGTAGGAGATATATGTTTTAATGACAATGAAGATATAAAAGAAGTGTTTAAAGCATTATATCAAGATTTGTTTAAAGTTGAGGATGGCTCCAGGGAGTGCAAAGAGGCTCAAAACCTGTGTAAACTTATCTGTCCTAAGAAAATTACCCAGGAAATGAAATTAAAGTTAAGAAAAGAAATATCCAAGGAAGAAATTACTAAGGCAATTCAATCCATGGAGAATGGTAAATCCTTGGGCATTGATCGCATTCCTACAGAATTCTATAAAGCTAACATAGATTGGGTAGTAGAGGACCTAATTGAAGTCTATAGTGAGGCAGTCACTAAGGGGACTTTGGGAGAGGAAATCAATAAAGGCGTGATAAAGCTATTGCCAAAAGAGGGGGATAAAACAAATAAAAAGAATTGGAGACCTATAACCATATTGAATGTTTCATATAAAATATTGGCAATGAGATTAATTGATGTCCTTCCTGTCATTATAAACCCAACTCAAACTGGGTTTGTAAAAGGGAGATATATATTAGAAAATTTAATAACTAGCTGGGAAGTGATGGATTGGGCAAAGAACTCTGGTTAGAATGCAGGCATTCTCCTCCTTGACTTCGAAAAAGCATATGATAGAATTGAATGGTCTTTTGTGATGATGATGCTTGAAACTATTGGTTTTCCTAATGAATACTATAATATGGTTAAGACTCTTTTCATGGATGCCACTATTCAAATTGATGTGAATGGGTCTTGATCTGATCCCTTTACTTTGGAAAGATTGATTAGACAAGGTTGTCCCCTTGCCCCTACATTGTTTGTCATTTCCTTTGAGGCTTTACACTATATATTAAGAACAAATCTGATTGATGGTGAACTAAAAGGTATAACCTTGATTAACATGGATACATTACTAAACATCCAATTTGCAGATGATACAACACTTTTTCCTATAATAGAAGAAAACAACTTAAAGCAACTAGAACATAGACTGTTTATCTTTTGTCATGCTTCAGGTGCTAAAATTTCCTTTTCTAAATCTATTTTGTTAAGCTGGAATTATTAACCCCCAGATTGGTTTAGTATTGATTCCTGGCAATGGGGAAATGCAAATAAATAGGTAAGATTTCTAGGCATCCCCTTTTCAGTCAATCCTTCCGTGAAGGATATGTGGGATTGGATGTTTGAAAAATTTAAGAAGAAACTGAACATGTGGGATAGGCAGTACCTCTATCTTGCTGGTAGAAGACAAGTTTGTCAAAAGATTTTGTCCACATATTCTATATACTATGCTTCATTCTTGTGGTCAGACGGGAAGGGGAATAAAAAGAGGCATGTAGTTGCTTGGGATTGGAGCTTCGTGGGGAAAAAATATGGAGGAATGGGGCTCAAAGACTTGAAGATTCAGGGTGCAACTCTTGTTGCAAAATGGATAGTCAAGGATTTATAAGGTAATGAACCTTGGAAGGTTTTAGTCATGAACAATTTGAGATTGGAAACTCCTAAAAAGGCTAGAGAAATGAAGAGGATGAACCTTCTAGACACTGTGTTAGAGGAATTCACTGTTAGACCTATTATATTAGTAGTGTTTGCCTCAATATGAAAGGCTTGGGGGAAAGTTAAACACCTTACTGGCAACAAGGATGCCTTTAATAATAATGAGAAAATACTTCATAAAGATAGATCAATTTGGTGGAGTCTGAAACATAAAGATAAAACACTTGCCTTGCTTCAAGGTTGTTTTGCAAAGAAATGGCATAATCTGGGCATTGAATCATTTGGTGATGTTATAGAAGGTAAAACCATGAAATGTTGGATACAACTAAGAAATGAGTTTAATATACCTGAGACTCAGAAAAGAACTTATGCTATTCTCAGCAATGTTATAAACAGTATCATGCAGCAAGGTGCAGTCGTAAAGAAAATAGATTGGAAAGAATTTAGATGGAAAGATGGCACAGAGCCGGGAAAGCTAAAACCTAAGAAACTGTATGAAATGCTTACTGAGTCTAATTTGGTCACTGACCGCATTAAAATTGTGTGGAATGTTGTTCTAGAGTCAAACTTGTTGTCCAAATACCTGAGTGATGTCTGGTCTAAAGTGATTGAACAAAAAAAGAGTTGTTTTAAATGGCTTCTACTCCTCAAAAGATTGGCATTAGGAATTGTAAACAAAATGTGTCTCTACAGTAATAAGCCTGAATCTTATGAGCATCTATTTTTTTATTGTAAATTTGCCAAAACTATGTGGGAATATTTTTTAAAGTCCTTGATAAGTGTCCTGTCTAAAACCTGTGTCTCCAAAGTAAATGTTCTATGTGGTTTCATTAATAAATTAGACTGTTTTGCAAATTCTTTTTGGAATATTTTTACTCCTAAAATTTTATGGTTTTTATGGAATGCAAGAAATGAGAATGAATATCAGGGGAGGGAAAGAATCCTTACAATGTCTTGTATTAGACTCATTATTCGAATGATTGATGAACAAGCCACTGCTACTATGAAAATTCTAGGTGACAAGTTCATGAAGATTCTTGATGAAGGAGAAGGTATAGTATACAGGGCTGACATTCAAACTGTTGAGTTTTGGCCACATGAGTACAAGAAGGTAGATCCTAAGTTCTTCAAAGACTATATGGAAGCACATAACATGTACAACAGGAAGGACAAACCAGACATCAGGGAAGATAATGACATGGAGCTGATGGAATTCTCTTGCCAAAACTTTGGTGTAGATAGTAGTTTTTTGAGGGTCTCTCCGAAGCTAGGTACCTTCAAGGACTAGGACATTTACTCCAAAAGTGACAATAGAAATCAGGTAAAATATAGGGTAGAAGGTGAAAGAAAGCAGCAAATGAAGGATGCAAATATGGAGCAGCCACAGACAGATCAAGATTTCTAGATGAGGGATAGTTGTCCTATAGAAAGAGTTGGAACCTAATAAGATATAGAAGTGGTTCAGGAACATATGACTTATAGATATAGATATTGGCTTACAGATACAGATCAGTTTATATTTTAAGTTTAACTTGCAAGACTTTTTAGTATATTACTATATGATGTATAGTTTTTGAAGTGGTCTCCTTGGCCACTATATGTACTCCTTCCTTTATTAGTAATATATATGCAAGTTAAAAAAATAATTTGAGTTCTTCATGATGGGGCTCTCGTCAATAGTAATCTACTCAAGCACATCAATCACAAACTTGGAATTAATAGCCAACTTAAATATATCAAATTTAATTTTGATATTTTTATGTTTATCCCCCTCAATCTTTGAAGGTGTATCAACAACATTGTTAACATTATCCCCCTTGATAGATACAAAATTTTCTTTTGAGGTTGTTTTCCTCCTTTTATTGGCTTGCTCATTGGGTAACATAATGGGGGCTAATTTCATATTTTTACAAGATTGCACATTGGGATTAGAAATAGGGGACTTCAGAATAGGGTTATTATCTTTTTGAATGGGTTTAACAATAGGAGATGAGTTCACTTACACATTAGGTTTATCCATAGGGGTCTTCACAATAGGGTTAGAACCTTTTAGAATGGGTGGCTTCACTTGCACATTACGATTAGCAAAAAGAGTCTTCACAAGAGAACTATTTCCTTTTTGAATGGGTTTCACAATAAGCGAAGAGTCATGTTCAATTTAGAGACTTGCACTTTATACTTTAAAACAAGGGACTCACCAAGTTTATCATCCTTGGGATTATCACCCACCACATTAGCCTAGTCATGAGCAAGAACATTAGTAGCAATTACATCAAATGAAAATGTTAAGTCTTCCACTTGTGTAGTTATGCTTTATGCATTGACATCATGTTTAGTGAGTGTCATTGTGTTGTGTCACAACATCTCTAGTGCATATATGTGCATTGTGGCACATTTGTGTCATAATTGTAATGTAAAAAATAATCTATCTATTAACTATTAATGTCTTGAGCAAATGCTTGGGGCATTGCATAACATTATGATACAAGGTTGAGACACATTTCCCTTTGGAATCCTCTAAACTTGAAAGTGATTTATTATAAGGATGTGATTTTGAAGGAACATAGAGTATTCTTTGATCCTAGATACCCAAAGGAAAAAGAAGGAAGGAAAATAATGCATTTTGAAACTAAGGTTGACATGTAGGAAGATGCACATGTTGAAGAATAGAATGATGGATTTGAGGATGGAGAGGAAGAAGAGGATTTAGGTGAGATTTATTGATAGCTTGGACATGTAGAGGAACAAGTAAAATATCTTACTCCATCGTTGAGAAAATCCACAAGACAATAGAACCTAGTAGATAGATATAGCTGATCAAATTTCTATTGTGTATTTGCTTTATCATGTACTAGTGATGAACCTAGATCTTTTAGGGAAGCTCTTTCTTTATAAGAGGATGATGTTGGATGGAGGCCATGTAACAAGAGATGATGGCTTTGGGTAGATGTGACACTTGAGGTCTTGTCAATATTCTCAAGGAAAAATCCCATTGGTTGCAAGTGGGTGTTTAATAAAAAATTTAGGGTAAATGTTAAGTTAGAGAGTTACAAGGCTAGAATGGCTAAGGGACACTCCTAGAGAGAGGGAGTTGATTTTGGTATTTTTATTTTTTTTTCTAAATTGTCTTCCATTAAATATTCTTACTTTCTATTGTTGCTACTTGTGATGTTAAAGTAAACTAAACAAATGTAAAACTACTTTCTTTCATGGGGATCTTGAAGAGGAAATTTAGAAAAGAAATTTTATTTTGCAAATTAATTCTTTTAGGGAAGCTCTTTCTTTATAAGAGGATGATTCTTGGATGGAGACCATGTAAGAGGAGATGATGGCTTTGGGTAGATGTGACACTTGAGATCTTGTCAATATTCTTTAAGGAAAAAATCTCATTGGTTGCAAGTGGGTGTTTAATAAAAATTTTTAAAGAAAATGTTAATTTAGAGAGTTACGAGGCCAAATTGGTGGCTAAGGGCTACTCCTAGAGAGAGGGAGTTAATTTTGGTGAAATTTTCTCTTTTGTTTATGAATTCTTTTCCATTAAATATTCTTACTTTCTATTACTACTACTTGTGATATTAAAGTAAAATAAACAAATGTAAAAACTACTTTCTTTCATGGGGATCTTGAAGAGGAAATTTACATGTGACACCCACATGATTTTAAGGTAAAAAGAAAAGAAATTTTATTTTGAAGTTAAAATAGTCATTGCATGGCTTGAAACAATTCCCTTAGATGTGGTATCAAAAGTTTGATGCTTTTGATTCAGATAGGTTTTGTTAGAAATGAAGAAGATCATTGTGTTCACATTAAATGCATTGATGAGCAAATTCTAATTAGTCTTCTATGTTGATGACATGTTTATTATTAACACTATTTTGTAATGGTTTGTTATGCACTATTATAAACTAGTGAGTATTCCTTTACTTGTAGGCACTAAGATTTTATTGGGTATGTGTCTTAACTTTTAGATGATGATTTGGAGGATATGTATAATGTGCCTTATGTTAGTGTTGTAAAGAGCTTGATGTATGTAATAGTATATAATAGTATGTACTAGAACAAATATTACCCAAGCAATGGGAGTTTTTATGGAGTTTATGTCTAACCCTTATAAATATAATTGGACTTATGTTAAGAGGGTATTTAGATATTTATGAGGAATTTATAATGATTGATTATGTTATCATGGTTATAATGATATGGTAAATTTATTAGGAATATAGGACTTTGTTGATTTAGATTGGGTTGGTGACTTGGATAGTCAAAGGTCCACTAGTGGCTATGTGTTTTCTCTTTTTGGTGATGTTGTCATTTAGATGAGTAAAAGACAACCTATGGTTTCATTGTCCACTACTGAAGCAAAGTATATGTTTACTTCACATGCCTATAAGGAGGTGATATGGTTACAAAGGCTACATTCAAGAGTTGGTCTTAATTTCAAGGTGGTTAAAATCAAATGTAACAATGAGAGTGTTATTTATTTAGCCAAGAATCCCATGTACCATGCTCATAATAAGCACATAGATGTATAATATCACTTTTTTCATGAGATGGTGGGAAGTGGTAAGGTCACGATTTAGAAGGTTGACACTTTAGATAATGTTGCAAATTCACTTACAAAACCAATGAGCATGGATAAGTTCTCTTTGCAAGGATGCCATGGGCCTTGCATCATATACTTGACTCATTATGTGTTTCCTTTTTATGTTATTGCAATGTATAATATCAAGTGGGAGATGTTAGAATAAGGTGTTATTAACCTTGCAATCCTACATACTAATGTTTGTAAATTTCCAACATCTTGGAAATGGGTACTTGGATTCCCATTTAAGTGGTTGAGATATAATATTTTATTATTATTATTCTCCTTGTAACTTGTGATATTGTTGTAGTAGCATTAACACAGGAGGTTACATTTGTCAAGAGTTACAGGTGTTATCATCATAAGAGTTATTTAGCATCTCTCCTTCATGTAGCACTTGGAATTACATTGGGAAGAGTATAGGATCTTGATATGATAGGTGGGGTCTAGATTATTTGGCCCCTCCATAATAGATCCCTAGAATTTGGGATGTGTGCCTACCAAAGTAATGAGACCAAAGATGCCTTTGTGAGTGCATTTTCCATCTAAGGCTATCGTTATTGTACATGTGGCATGGTTTTTTCTATAGACCGTGGTTTTAGGAAACTACTTATGCTTTTCTCTTCTTATTTATCTATAAATTAGATGCATTAGATGGAGGCATTAATGGTCTTTTGTAGGTTGAGTATTGTTGGAATGTTGTCAGACTTAAGAGTTGGAGTTTATGTATTGATATAACACCATTAATTTGATTAATATAGACTTGTGCTCTCTTTGGTACTGGATTTTTTTTCTTGGAAGGGTTTCTCCATGTATATTTGGTGTCATATGTTTAATTTTATGTGCATGTCAGTGATAACTTTAAGAAATTCTATTGTTTGGCATCTGTGTGTTGACTTGTCATTGATGTCAAAAAGGGCATCATGTTTTTGATCAGTTGTCTTCATGTCTTAATCAGTGGTCTTCACATTTTCATGTTGATATTCAGTTGATCTTCACAGTTGGTTTTTACATTTCATGTTGGCATTATTATTTGGTTCATGCAATGGAAGTGGTATATCATGTGAGAGAATCAGTGATCTTCAGGCTTTCAGTGGTCTTCATGCTTTCATGGTCTTCTTGTCTTCATGCTTTCAATGGTCTTCATGCCTTGTTCATGATGAGTATTCTCTGTTTGATGGAATAGGGGTTGGACATGATTGATATAGATCATGGTGACACAATGTTAGCTTCTATTTATCAGTTGATATCTTGATGTCATGCTTCTAGGATATCAGTTGGAGTTGTGAATATAGTGATAAGGTTCATTGAATACAAAACTCAGGTTGATACAGAGTATGACAATGTGTATGGTGTTGTTGATTGTCTTTACATTGATGACAAAAGGTTGATGATCTTGGTTTTGATATGGTTGACATGGTTTTATGCAGTGACATGATATGCAGTGGCAGTGGCTTGGTCATTTGATCTCAGTGAAACACAGTGGCATAGTCACATAGTATTCAGTGATATGATCTAGTCTTCAATGGTATACAAGTCTTCATTGTCTCAAGGTTTGCTTATCACAATTACATTTTTCATAATCATGTGCATATTCATTTTTGGGTCATAGTCACAATCATAGTCATATGTTGTGTGAGTTGTGTCTCATATGTCAAAATGACAAAATGCCAAAACATTCAAATGTTAAATGTCATTTTTAAAGGATAAAGTTTTTTATGTCTTCCATAGTTGTCTTATCTTTGTCATAGTTGTCTGGTCTGCTACATATTTCATGATGTCTTTATAGTGTCTCTGTATCTCATGTAGTCCTCTTACACATGATATTGCATTCTTGGTTGTTAAAATTGTTCAAGTGTTAAACCCTAATTGTCACTATGTCCTATGTTATGTTCTTACCTTATTATTGTCTAAAGGGGTTCTGAGACATGTAATCAATTGGTATGTCACTACAGTTATAAATGGTATCTTATCATTATCTAATGGTTTCTGAGATTAGTATCTTACATGCTATGAAGGGTCTTCTACCCAAACATCAAAATCTATGTTAAAGACCCTAATCTAAACCTATGTCAACCTTCCTAAACCCTCACTTACCCGTCAATTCACTTTTGTTTTAACAACCTATTGACCGGTCGAAGCAGTAAGTGTCACTTAAGTGACAATGTTGAGGGATTAATGTTGTTATTTTGACCGGCCCTATCGACTAGGTGCCCAGTTACCGGTTAAGACACAATGTGCTTAGCAGGAAAAGACACATCAATGGCTATTATTAAAAAGACAAGTGGCAGGTTTATAAGATCGAATGGATATGATTTAAAAGGCAAGTGAACACCAATGGTCAGTGGCAGTTACTAAACTTGATGGGTGAACAAATTAAAAAGCCTAAAAACAAGGTTTTTCCTCTCCTTCTTGAGAGCAGAGTTTGGTGTTTTTTTTTTCCTAATTTTGAACTGAGAAAAGGATGGAATGATTTTTGTGTGTACCCAAGGTTTATAACTATGGAGTATGTCTTTTTCATATAATATGAAAATGGTTTGAGAAGTTCTTGCAATGAAAGTGATTATCATGAAGATTTGTGATGGTGTTATGAAGGCAAAGTGTATGCTTTTTATGGAGGCAAATTTAAAGTAGAATTGCAGAGAGACTTGGTTGAAAACTCATAATTTTTGTAGTGATAATTTGTTCTTCACAGATTGCAAATGGGTTGTTGATGATTGAAATATGAAATTGATTTGAAGATCTAATATTTTTTTAGGAGTATATCACAATATTTGCAGAGATGATATCAGTGATCATACAAAGAAAATCATTTTTGCAGAGATAATACTCTTTATGCATGGATGATTTTTAATGTGTTTGTTTTGCAGAGAGGGGTTATATGTGCTTGTTGTGTTTGGTTGAGATCATATTGATAATCTTATTGAAGTTTGTGCAGATTCAAAATGGAGTTGATGATTTGATGACATCAATAAGAAGATATTCTTTTATCATTTTGTAAAGATTGTAAACAATTTGTTGAAAGAAATGAAAAGGAGATATAAGATTTTGTGCAAATCCCTTGATTGTTGTACTTGCTCTCTTGATATTGGTGAAATTGTCAGAAGTCAATGAGATGTTTTGTGACAATCTATAAGCCAGTGAGGCAATATTAAGTTAGTGAGACATGTGGTGAATTCCAATAAGCTAGTGAGGCAAATTGTATATTGTCAGTGAGACAACTATTGTTGTATGGTCGGTGAGACCTTTGTATAATGATTAAGCCAGTGAGGCAATTTTGGAGTGGTTTTTCTACCCCTGGAGGGTTTTCCACTCACAAATCTTGTGTCATGATTCATATTGATCTCCTCTCTATGTGTGTATGATTTACTCATGAGGTGTTGTTTATGTCTTCCTTTATCAGTAGTCTTATGCATATGTGTTTTAACAATGTCTTCCTCCTCCTTTGTCTTGTAAACTAAAATTTGCAAAAAGTTTAGAGGTTTTTACAACATTGATTCACCCCCCCTCTCAGTGTTGTCCTGGACTCCAACAAATCCCATGTGAAAAAGATATAAAATCTTGGCAAATTTTTCATTTTTTTTTGGAAAAAAATATTAATTCTATTGGCGAATCTTTCTTTTTTTTAAAAAACATATTAATTTTATTGGTGAATTTATTTAAATCACTAGAAATTTGTAGAAAATCTTGTGAATCTTGACAAAAAATAGGCAAATGCATTTATTACCATGGTGAATCCTTCTTTTTTAAAAAAAATTAAATTCCTATAGAAAAGTAAGTGCTTGAGGGTGGCACTAAATGACTAGTTTAAGGTGTAGTGCTTATCTCTATAATTCCTTAATATTTTAAATCAAATATTGAATATTTTAAATCGATCCTAAATTATTTTTCACCACCCTTGATTTTATTTATAATCTAACGGTTTGGGTTCTATTCCATCAGCCAAAATGTACCTGTGAAGCTCCAATGCCCATGGGGCCCAAAATTACATTTAGGCCATTGATCTCCATTGAGATCAATGGCCTAAATGTAATTTTGGGCCCCATGGGCATTGGAGCTCTGCGGGTACAATTTATCCCGCAGAATTTAACCCCATCCATTAGATTATAAATTAAGATCAACGGCCCAAATACAATTTTGGGCTCAATGGGCATTGGAGCTCTGTGGGTACATTTTAACCCATGGAATACAACTCTAATCATTAGATTATAAATAAAATCAATGGTGGTAATTAAAAACTGGTGATATGGCCCTAAAGTAACCAATAATTATATAATATTATTGGCTAATTAATTTCATTTTCTACTATAACTTCTAATCTAATCAAGTATCAAATATTGTGGCGATTTAGCTAGGACCAAAATAAAATTTTGTAAAAATGTGGCGATTCACGTCGCGTTATAACTTGTACTATTAGCCAAATTTTGAATGCCCAATTTTAATTGTACTATTAGCCAAATTTTGAATTCCCAATTTCAATTGTACTATTAGCCAAATTTTGAATTCCCAATTTCAACTATTAGCCAATTGGTGAATATTAGCCACTGGTGCATGTTAATTTTTATTGTCGATATTATTACATACTTCTCCGTTCTCCAAGTTCTATTTCAAATTTAGTTAGTTAGCCACATGTTCATTAATTGGATTTGTACATTTAATTCAAATACCTTTATTATATTTGTTCACTAGTTTTTAACAACCTCAATGAGTCTTCAAATTAGAGATTTCCTATTAGGATTCTTTCTTTGAATTGACTCAACATAACCTTAACATTCTCCACACAAAATTCAATACTCTACATACAATAGTCACACATCAATTAAACATCATCACTATCTACCAGTCACTCCTTGCTCAACAAGAGGATACCATTCCACCCCATTCCCTACCATTACACTTACTTTTTCCACATGAAGCTCAACAAGAGGGTACTATTCCACCCCATTCCCTACCATTACACTTACTTTTTCCACATGAACAATAGTAATATGTCATTTATCCAATCAACATGAGCATTGCATGTGTGGACCATTTATGAGTCACACACACACTCTGGAGCATACAAATTTTGGTGACCTTAGCATGAAGGATAAATCCTTGTGATAAGTCCTCTCACTTTCTATTTTTTGCTTCATCTATTTATTTCATCCCTCTACTTGTCCATTCATTATGTGGTATCTATAGTACCCCAAAATATGTTAGTATAAAGGAGAACCCAAGGGCAAGTCTCTAGTAGAAAACCTTCTACCCCACTTGATAGATGCATCCCTCATTGATTGATCCCTTAGCTCCCTAACATGTACTATGATGGATACATTGACTTTGATGGTACCCATCATAAAAAAGAGAAAAATGTAGGAACAAATCAAGACCTCATGAAACTTAATAACCCATGTGGGGACAATATCTAGGAACTATTATCCTATAAAATTAATAACCCATGTGGGGACAATATCTAAGAAATATTATCCTATAAAAACCCAATGATTAAATGGTCTTAAACACAGAATATGATTAAAATCCCTGATATGTTTTTCGAGGCCCAAACATTTGTCTATAAAGGACAAGCATCCATTTGGGATAGACAAACATCTATCTAAATGGAGACTTACAATTCACTCAAAACTCTTCTGAGTATCAAAGAATTTAATTTAATTTCCTTTATTACTTTTTTTATAAATTAGTTAACACATGTTAGTCATTTAAGTTAAATGTTTATAACATGTATCCAACTCTTACCAGGGCCCTATTTCCCTAGATAGTTTCTTTCTCCTACAAGTCAAAATTTTTAGTTTATTAAAATGTCATCTAATGAAAAATATCATGACACAACATTAATGCACTCAACAAGAAATTTAACTAAATCTCAAATCATTCATTCTATCATCATTTTATTTACAAATTTCTCAAAAAATAATTAAAATTCTATGCCAAAATGTAACACCAATTAAAATAGCGTATAATAATCAAAATCAACCCTCCGTAGAAGAGAATGGCACAAGCACCAATATTGTGCAAACTAGCTAGTTTTCAATGCTAAATATTTATAATTCTATGGTAAATTCAAAGTTATTAGTCCTGCATCTAACAATATTGGATCATTTTCCTCTCATGAACCAATCATATCGATTGTTTACTTACTTAATCTAATTGGTGAAGGCAAGTCATACTTAGTAACAAGGCATATGCATTTGAGGTCTCTTGAATTGTTATGTTCTCAATCATTATGTTTTATACTTAACTTCACATGATCTTTTTATACGTAACTCAAAATATTATACAATTGATAAAATGTTGAATTAGATATTAAACCAACTATATTTAATATCTATCCTTCAAATAAGTAAATTTAGTACATGTATCATTATTTCATGGTCCTAATCTTATCATCATTTCATGGTCCTAATCTTGTGAATAATATAGGACCAATTTAAAAACAATTTCTTACAATAGCAACCACTTTAATTTAATAGGTGTAACTAAAATCAATAGAAAGAACAATGAGCCAAGGCATAACAAATGCAACAAGGTATAGGAATAATATAGGATGTGCAATAAACTAATCTACTAAATTTCATATACAAATATAAGAATAACTAAGAAAGTTCTTTACACCAAATTAGATGATAAATGAATCAATGAAGTACCTTGTTCTGATGCCAATCCATCTTTAAGTATTATAATTTATGTCTTCATATAGCTCCTTGCTCTGCTACCACATCCAAAGTGATATGTTGATCAAGACTACACTCATAATTCGTTATTGGATCTACACAAATATTAAAGAAGCCTATAAATGTTTAATAAATATAATCCTTGTAATTAGTTTAGCTAAAAGGGTTTCCCAACAATGTTCATCTCATTGATTGTTAAGACCAACTCTAATTTTAGAATTTGAAAGAAAAGATATATATATATATAGGAAACAACACACAATAGTTGTTGGGTCACACAAAATCAAAACTTAAGGAGATTGGTTCCAATGGTTCACTTAGCTTCTTTGTTTTATATCTAGAACCTTACTATAGGCACATCTAATAGAAATTGAAGACTAATAAAACCAAGTTGAAGCCAAAGATCACTATCACCTATAGAAATAATTGCATACCAATCCTTTAAATTAGAAAGAAAAAGCTTCTTTGTTTTATATCTAGAACCTTACTATAGGCACATCTAATGGAAATTGAAGACTAATAAAATCAAGTTGAAGCCAAAGATCACTATCACCTATAGAAATAATTGCATACCAATCCTTTAAATTAGAAAGAAATATATATATATATATATATATATATATAGTAGTTGTTGTTGGGTCGCACAAAATCAAAACTTAAGGAGATTGGTTCCAAAGGTTCACTTAGCTTCTTTGTTTTATTTCTAGAACCTTACTATAAGCACATCTAATGGAAATTCAAGACTAATAAAATCAAGTTGAAACCAAAGATCACTATCACCTATAGAAATAATTGCATACCAAATCCTTTAATGAAATCCTACTATAACAAGAAATCTGCATATCATAACTAATTACTCGGTCTTATATTTATATGTAAAGGAACTATCTAGAACTATTGTTAAGATGATTTATTCCAACATCCTTTCAATAAAGAAGGTGATATTATTCTCAAAACCTAATCCTATAAATTAGAAAGAAAAGATATATATATATAGGAAACAACACAAACAACATATAGTAGTTGTTGGGTCGCACAAAATCAAACCTTAAGGAGATTGGTTCCAAAGGTTCACTTAGCTTCTTTGTTTTATATCTAGAACCTTACTATAAGCACATCTAATGGAAATTCAAGACTTATAAAATTAAGTTGAAACCAAAGATCACTATCACCTATAGAAAAAAATCCTACTATAAATCTGCATCATCATAACTAATTACCCGATCTTATATTTACATGTGAAGGAACTATCTAGAACTATTGTTAAGATGATTTATTCCAACATCCTTTCAATAAAGAAGGTGATATTATTCTCAAAATGGTTCCAATCTATATCCTACTTCATTAACAAGGTAGAATTTCCTTATACTTGAAATCAAAATCATGACCACATTTTAGACATTAAGATCGTACCTCCAAAGTCACGTATTAAAGAGATTCCTATTCTTTTGGGGCCCTCTTTTTTATTATCATTGTTACTTGGTAACAAAATTCAATTATGTTCACTTAAACCTTAACACTAGATAACATAAATACTTTCAATAATTTTATGGATTTAAGAAAAAAACTAACAATTAATTAATCCTTCTTGAACCCTATATTAAACAACATATCTTCTCTAATGATAACCATATTTCTAGCTTGATAAAAAAAATGTAAGTCAAATGAAATATAGGTTTACTAACTAAACTATTTAAAAAACATCACTAAGGTTTTCCAATGATTAATGCATGATAATCATTTCTCTAGCTTGATTAAAAAAATGTAAATCAAATGAAATATAGGTTTACTAACCAAACTATAAAAAAACATCACTAAAGTTTTCTTGAATTCAATGAAACATGCCAATATAAAAAAACTATAAGGTTAAAACATATACATCAAGAAGTTTGTACTAGCATCAAGCTTTAACATTTTTCTTCTCCATTTAGGCGAAAGTTTATATTGCTTTGTCATAATGATGGAAGATGCACTAAAGTAGTTTAATGCAACTACATGGTATATGGTACAAAAAAATGTAAGTCAAATGAAATATAGGTTTACTAACCAAACTATAAAAAAAACATCACTAAGGTTTTTCAATGGTTAATGCATGATAATCATTTCTCTAGATGTAAATCAAATGAAATATAGGTTTACTAACCAAACTATAAAAAAACATCACTAAAGTTTTCTTGAATTCAATGAAACATGCCAATATAAAAAAACTATAAGGTTAAAACATATACATCAAGAAGTTTGTATTAGCATCAAGCTTTAACATTTTTCTTCTCCATTTAAGTTTATATTGCTTTACCATAATGATGGAAGATGCACTAAAGTAGTTTAATGCAACTACATGGTATATGGAGTTTATAAAATGACCTAAGTGACTAGAATTAGAATTACATTCGGTTACTTGAGGACCACCTATGGAGAGACTGTCAATTGACTTCTATCAAAGTCATATAGTAGTCTTATACCATCTATTTAATGTCTTTGTTAGACAGCTTGGGTATAGGATTCAACTTCCTCTATATTTTTTTTAAACTGTTAAAGGGGCAAATATATTCTATATCTCTCTCATGCATTCGATGCAAAATTCTAATCCTTTAAGATTGTGGCTCTACACTCAAACTGTTTGACAGAATGCCCAAAGAGATGTCATTTAATGGATCACAATGATTGCATGATAGAATGAAAATGAATTTGTTGAAAAGGTTTTATAAATTTTAGCAAAGGTTTTATTATTGGCAGGTGTAAAACTGAATTCCTTAACTTTTTGTGGTGCATTCTACTTAAATATCATCTATTTCAATGGTCAACCAGTCAATAGTAATTTTACACTTCATTCATAACAAAAAGTGGTAAATATTTGTCCTATTTTTATTGAACAAAATTGACTTTTGACTGTTGAAATAAATGATATTTAAGTTACATCCTCCCAACCTATTCTTGATGAGATAATAATGTTGGATACAAACAAACTCATATCATGCAGATGCTTCTCATTCAACTGACAACCTTTGATAACAAACAGTTTTAATAAAGTATAACAGATTTCTCTCTTTCAAATATTACAGACTAAAACTCAAAAAAAAAATTAAAAACTTGATGATAATAGTTCATTATTTCCAATTGCCTCATACTTACCTGTATATTGCATCCCTTGTCTTCCGACTATGCTCTTCTATCTTGAGGCGGCTAAACTCATCGACCAAACTGATAAATCTTCATCCTCCAAAACGCATGCCATTCTGTTCTTCTTGCCTCAATGATATCACTCAGATAATACAAAAACTGCAGGAATATGCACAAAATGGATTTGTTGAATGGCTTTTGAGACTTTCAAGCAAATGTTATTGGTAGGCGTAAAGCCAAAAACCATGGCCTTCCAGCAAAGAAATGGGTATGGACATTTTTCAAAGCATAAGAGTCAAGGAATTTTAACAGATGATGTGATTGCAACTGCCTGGTAGACGTGTAGGCATCGAACAAGACATGCAGCTGTATGCTTGGTTTGATTTTTTTACAATTGAGCTCCCTTTTATATTCTTCCTCTATCGTATATATATTTAAAACTAACTTAGCCTTATGCATTTGTACGATTACAAAACTAACTTCTTCACATGCCTATATTCTCTCCATCTCCACGCCTTTATTCTCTCCATCTCCACACCTTTATCCTCACAGTATTCCTTAATTACATTTATCTCTTTCCTTTATCTCATTCAATTTAATTTATTCTAAATTTTGCTTTTATCCTTAGTTTTAATTAAATTTCATTTAAATTTAATTCACTCACTTTAAATTTCTCTTGTTTCTATAACTCCTTGATTTTTTTTCATTTATTTAATTCAAACTATTTAAAAGAAATTTCTCTTTTGTTAATTAATTAAAATCATCAATATACATACACACATATATATAATATGATGCATATATAATCATTAAAAAATATTTATATGAGCCTATTTATACAACAAATGCATCATTTTAGACAATGAGGACATATCGAATGGCGCAACCTAAGTCACCATCGTGGAATCAGCTCTATCATGCCATTAAACCATGACTTTGAGGTCCACACAACATGAATGCAATTAATGCCAACACTAAATCCATCATTATTTCTCTTCACTCTATTGTTATTTTTCTAGTATAATTATTATTTGGCAAAATCAACTAAGCCTAATTGCAGATCAGAGAAGGTAGGTCATAACATATCCAACCTAATGTAGACCATCCACGAGCATGATGTGTCTTAGTTTTATCTAAAATTCATATGTAAGATTCTTGCTTTACAACATATAAAGACATGGCCACTCACCTCAATAGTGAGGTGGGTTGTTTGGAAAAAATATAGTAGAGGCATGGGTAGCCCAGAATGCTCTTGAAGTGGCTTATTATAATGATCAAAAATCTTCACAACAAATGCATCTGGAAATCAACCTACAATGAAAAAAAAATAGGGTGAACCTCCTTCAAATGAACATCATGACAATCAACAAGATCCTCCCTAGGGCGGTGAGGGAGTAATGTAAGTTATTCAAATGAATCTATCTCAGAGGCTATCATTACTATGTTAGTACAACATATTAGGGCATTGGAAGTAGGGGCACTAAGCATACCCATAAAAACTCTTCCTAAGGAAATGCAAGACCATAAACTTGAAAAGCATACACCAGTCTAGTGGGGTGCTAATAAACTTGGCACAAAATTACATAAGCCCACCTAGATTTCTACCAATCAATCATAGACATTAAAACTATGTAACTTTTTCTAGGACTTAACAACCCAACCTCAAATTTCAAACTCAACCAAACTATTTTGTACCTCCAATGGCATCCACTTTCATAGGACCACCTCCTTCTATGCATGATCCCTTCTTAAGGACATAGATCTCAAATATCTAAAAAGAGTCTTTAGACCATGCAATCTAAAGCATCATTTTTCCTTGACCGCTCCCTGACCTTCCTAAATTTAAAGGAGAAGGGGATACCATTCCCACATAAAGTCTTATGCCACTACTATCTGAGAACTCCTTCCTTGGGATCTATTAGTCACTTAGATCTTTATTAAATTTCTAGAGGGAACTACTCTTGAGTGGTACTCCCAATTTCTTGAGGGCTTGATTCATTCCTTTTGACATCTCATTAGAGAGTTTGTGGTAGCCTTTGACATGAACAAGTTGGTCAAAACTAGAATTAGGGAATTCTTAAATGTAAAACAAGATAATAATTAGTTTGCAACCCATTTCTAACCTAGTGGAGACAAGTCTTATACTCCTTGACTAGTGTGTCTCATATGAACCATAAAAAATTATGCAATCTTTTCTTGCAGGCCCTAAATATGGACACACAGGAGAAGGTCTAGAATCCCATGTACAAGTATTATGATGAGACTTTAGAAAGTTCTCTCAAGATTGATCAGACTGCTATCAATAATGATAAGAAAACTTGTGGAAGTAATGGAAGGTTAGTCACTTAAGGCTAAAACAATAATCAAAATTTAAATAACAACAATCCTTTAGCACCCAAAGTTGCAAAAAGCAATAGAAGTGGCAAGATGGATGGAGTTATAAATGCCCCACCTATTAAGAATAATAATGATAATAATAATAACCACAACTATAATAATAGTAATTGCACTAAACAATAATTACTCAATTTGAGGAAATCAAAATGCCCATACAATGGCCAATAATATTGATTATCTTCCTAGAAATGACTATCCACCTAAGAACAATTATTATCAAGGGACAATAGACCACAAGACAACTAATCCTTTGATAATAACAAATATGCCCCTATTGTAGACTTAGGGAATGATCCCAAAAAATTCCCTATTGTAGACCTAGGGAACGATCCCAAAAAAATATTCTTCCCATTAAACTATGGGACAATATAGAAACTTTTAGAGACTACAACCAATTTATCTTGAAGCTCCTTGGGGAATAACATCTCTTTATATCTATATGTTCCTCCATCCTTAAAACATGCCAAACAATAATAATAATCAAGGGCCCATCGCCAATCAAAATTTAAACTTGAGAATTTACCAAAACCTCTTCCAACCTTATCAACATAACAACACAATGCAACCTAGTTCCTCTAATAGAGCATAATGGACAAAGGTGGGAATGGGTTTTGGTAAATATGGTTAAGAAAGACATGACTAAAAATATAGATATAATACCAATTGAATATGAGTTGTCCTCAAATAAGATTGTGATACCAGAGCCTACACCACTAATCATTTGTTTAAGAAAGAAAGAGAAAGGTAGGAAAATAATCAAATACCAAGAAATTTCTATATTCAATAAGGGCGAAAGCTTGAAGGAATTCACTATTTCTTCCATGAAGGCAACCACAAAGATATCCAATTTATTAAAAAGTGGTGTACCACAAAAAATTTCCTTTGATGCATGTTTAGCATAGCCTTACACTCCTTTAAAACTTGCAGTCATTCCTTTTGAAGAAGACACCAACATGTATATGGTCAAACTTCTTATTTATAGTGAAGAGAAAGAACCTACTCTCACATTAGAACTAGAAACAAAACCAAAATTCATCCCATTACAAGATAATCTTTGGACCCTTCATTTTGATAGGGCTAGGTGTAAGATAGGATTCAAGGCTAGAGTAGCTCTCACCACTCTATAAAGGAAAATCCTACCCTTCACTTTTTGTCTCTTCTTCTACACTAACAATATCACTGGTAACAAGGCACTCTTCTTAGAAATCAAGTTGGCATTGAGGTTGGGTGCCAAGAATATCTTATATTTCAACGATTCTCAATTGGTTGTAAAGAAAGATTCTAAAAATTATAAAACTAGATAGGAACAACTATGACCAACACTTCGATGATTCTTCCACACAAGCCATCCTTAGAGAAGACAATCAAATTTTTTATTCAATGGCCACCTCATCTATAATGTTTTCACTTCACACATGGTTACAAAACTCAAAGTTCATGATAACAATTTGAAGCTAACCATTGATTTAAAGGAGTGACCTTTCGTATGTCCTTAGATATGTAGAAAGTATAGAAAAACCCTTCACATAAGAATATTCAAAAAATGACAAAGCCATATTATAATACCTTCACACTTACAAGGGTCTCCCATGAGCTTCTCATAAGAAAAGATACGCATTAATACCTCATCTAAATGACTACTTTAGAGGAAAGATAAATATTTTTCAAGTGGAACGCACCCCATATATACCTCCTACCCCTTCACTATTCAAAGGTCATCCCTCTCTTGTAGGGGACACCATAGATTTAAACATCGACATGCTAGAAAAATGAAGAATCATAAAACTTGAGGTTGATTTGATGGATGAAGAGTTAGATATTTACACATAACTCCTTATCTATTTTTCCAATTACTTTGCCTAGAAATACTCAAATATGCCTAGGTTAGTGTGATGCCTAGCTAGTACTACCTTGAGACTAGGATGTGACATTGGTTTATAGTTGACATAGATTTTGATTATTGTGTCTGGATATGGTTGATACTACTATTTCAGGATCATGGATTTATGTGTTTTGATATGCATATTTTATACACATCTCTGTGTGTGGACATTATTATGGTTCATAGATGGTATTAGATGTTTTAATTTAATGGAATGTTTTTAATTATGTAATTTTTGTGATTATGTATTTAATCTTCATAAAAATGAATGTTGTAGTTTAATTGTGAAAATTAATAAATTATTCTATTTTAGACATTTTAGTTAATTGATATGTATATGTTGCTTCGACAATTTTTCCCATGATATACTTATGTTCAAAATTGAGTTTTGCAGGTGGGCAGCCCAAATCCTTTTAGTTTGAAGATATTCTCAAATGCCCAATTTTATTTGATTTTTCAGATTTTGTTGCAGTTAACCAGTGGTTGTGTGTTGGCGACATTTGGGTTAATTATCTTGGTCCCTTTATTTTAATTATTTATGTGAACTATTGGTGTGAAAGTATTTAATTTAAATGGTTGTTATTAATTTTATTTCATCTCATTTATTTGAAAATGGTTATTTAAAAGTTGCATTATTTATTTGTTTTGTCCTTTAAACTTCCAAATTGGAAGATGGAAGGGATTTGGTGAAATTTATTTGTGAAGAGGAATTTTATTCATTCCTCATGTTGTGCGTGTGTGCTCTTGGTTTTTGGCTCCTCTTTGCTTGTACTAGAAAACAATTTGTGATTCTTGTTTTTGGTTGGAGATGGTTGGTGATGGAAAGTATGGCTGGAAAATGGCTGGAAATTTCTATTTGAGATGGTTTTATTTCAGATTGGAACCCATTTCTTGGGCTGCTCCTAACTTGGACAGCCAAGGTAGGGTTTGATAATTCATTTTATTTTCAATTTTATGGATGCAAATTGTGGATTTTGCTGTGATTTATTGCTGTATGTCAATGGAGTTTTGTGTGTGAGCAAAAGAATGAGATTTTATTGTAAATTGTTTGCAAAGTTATTGGTTTGATTGTGATTGGGGATTGGGTGTAAAAGGGAGTGGATCTCACCTGAGGGTTGAGAGCCTCCCTCGTGTGGGGTTGAGAAAGGCATGGAGCCTCTCTTGGGGAATTTTTGTGGCATTTTTGTATTATGGTGGATGTGGGGGTTGTAGTGGTTGGAAGGATTGTGGTGTGGAGGTGAGTGTTGTGGCTTGGATGGAAGGGTTGTGGTGTTGTGGGGATGGTTGTGATTTGAATGGTGGAGTTGTGTTGTGGGTTGTTATGGAGTGAGGGTTTGAAGGGTTGTGGAGATGATTTGTGTGATGACATTATATGTGAAAAGAAGAATTATTATTGTTATGATTTAATCCCCAAGAGGGAAGGGAATCCCCTTTCTGCCCTTTGCAAGAATCTAGAAAGGCTTATTTGTGTGTGAATCAACCTATGTGAAATCTAGTTTTAAAACTAGTATTATTTTGTGGTTTTATTTGTGAAATTCAAAATGGGCATTTGAGTTTTATCTCCCACTCAAGGGTGGGATTGGAAACCAAGCCCTACAGTTAGGAGGAGAGTGGGACCGGGCTATTCATTTTGTGTGTAGGTTTTTATTACATCTAGATGGATGTTGAGCTAGCTTGCTCTATTTTATTGGATGAGTAAATTCATCTTGATAATTGTGATTTGGTTATCAATGTAATGATTTTATTATTTCTATGGAAAATAAAGATATTGAAATCAGATGTATGCCTGGTTAGACAAGAAACAAATATGTATTTTGTATTGGCTTTGTATTTTCCATTAGAATGGTTATAAAAGTAGAATAGTTTTGTTGTATAATTCTAGCTATTTCCCATGGAGAAAACTTAGTCTTATTAGCCCTGGTGGCTAGGAAAAGAATATAATTCGACAACCATATTGGCATTAGTTTTGATCTTTGTTGTGAAATTGTTTTGTATGATCATTCTGATAAAAGATTCATGTAATTTACATTTATTCCCAAAATTATGGGTTAATTTTATTTATCTGTGTTCACACCGAAATTCATAGATATATATTCATTACTGGAAAACTGTGTTGTATAAATGATAATTTATGGTATTAAATTGAATGGTAGTGTTAGATTTCTTAAGGCCAAAGGCTTGTGGAAGCCGTGGGGAACCACGGCCCCCACCCACAGACTTGCCCGATCATGGTAAGGCCTCGGCTAGGCCAGGCTTGCCATAGGCCAGGCCACGGCCTATGTAAGTTTAAACATTGCCTTATAAACTTTGTTCCTCCTTTATTATTTGCTTCAACTTATATTTAGTTTATATATACATATGTGTGTAACTTTATATATATATATATATATATATATATATATATATATATATATATATATATATACTTCACTACTTATCTCTGGTTGTTGTTTGATATGTTTCTCAGTTAGATTCTACATATATATAGACAAATTTTATAAATTGTGTTTCAGCAAAAATCATTTTGTATGTATTTTATTTCAAAGGTATTCACCTTAGTATGTTGTTCAGTTAATATAATTCTCACTATATATATCGTTATGAACATGTGTTGATAAAAATGATATTTCTCTCTTATTAAGGCTCTTGGAAAAGAATATATTTTAAGTCTATGTTTCAGATTTTCATAACTTGTGTGTGTGTGTGTGTGTGTGTGTGTGTGTGTGTGTGTGTTATATGTTGTGGTTACTCTAATGGATTTATTTCTAGATGATTTTTATAACAAATTTAAAATTAGTTACTCAAATAATGAATACTTGTCTTTATTATAGTTATGATCTTAGTAGATTTGTTATTCCTTATTCACTAGTTAGATTATGTAGATATGCTAAAATGAATATAATATGGTTTTTTTAATATTTTCTCATGAATTCAATCATATTGTTATTCAAATTCATTTGATTATTTTACTTGATTTCCTATTCAGTACTTATAGTAGTTTTGGCATAACTAATTAGCTCAATCTTTTCCTTTTATAGTTGCAAACCAATAGCGTACTCCTTTAAACATTTCGTCATCAGTAGGAGAACTGAGCAAATTAGGTAAACTACTTTCTCAAAGTTGTTCAACAAGTTTTGTTTCCACAAAAAAATTAGTAAATAGAAAAACAAAAATTGTAGTGTTTTTGTGTTCATGTCCATACTTATAATGTTCTATAAGGGTGGGCATGATAGTTAGATGTTGAAATTTAAAGTTCACAATGTAGTCATGAAACTAGAAGTAAAACTAATTATGTAGAAACTGAGACCAATCAAACTCAAGGTTGTTGCAATGGTAAAAAAAGAATTGATGAAACTTCTAAACCTGGGCTTTATTAAACCAATGGATTACTCAACATGGACATCAAACATAGTTCTAATTCTTAAAAAGAATGGGAAAGTATTAATATGTATTAATTTCAAGGACATTAACAAGGCTTGTCCTAAGGATCATTTTCCTCTTCCATCGATATATTAGATTGCCAACTAGATATGATTGGTTATGAAGTGTTGTCACTCATGAATGATTTCTCTAGCTATAATTAAAGTCATATCATAGATGTAAATAAAAAAAAATGACATTCACCACACCATGGGGAAGATTTTTTTATGTTGTAATGCCCTTTGGATTAAGAAATGCAGGTTCCACATACAAAGAGCCATGACACACTTTTTTCATTTACCTCATCCATAATACCATGGAACCTTATGTCTATTACCTACTAGCAAAATCCAAAGAGAGGGAAAATCATCTTGAAGACCTACATGTCCTTTTCACTATACAATATGAATATAAGGTTAAAGAAAAACTAGAAAAATGTGCATTTGGAGTCACATTTAGAAAACTATTGGGGTTCACAGTTTCCCATAGAGGGATCGATATGGATCCTGCCAAAGTGAAAGTGGTCTTCGATGCAAATCCCTCAACCACCAAATCTATAGTTAGAACCTTCCCTGGCTAATTAAGGTATATATAATGTTTTATATCCAACCTCATGTTAAAGATTCACCTAATTAATAACCTATTAAAGATAGATATTCAAATAGTGTGGATGATAGATTGTTAAAATGCTTTTGATCATTTGAAGAAATTCTTGCTTACTCCCCCAACACTCATGCCACCCAACAAGACTACTCTCTCATTGTGTATCTAAGGGTGACAAAAGTTTCCATAGCATGTATGTTGACACAATAAAATGATAATGGGAAATAAAGAGTGATATACTTCATTAGTCACACCCTTCTCAATTATGAAAAGAATTATACCAAAGCAAAGAAATAATGTTTGGCAATAGTTTTTGCAACATAGCATCTACACCATTGTATGTTGAATTAGGAGACACAAGTCATTGTTAGATCATAACCATTATGAACATTCCTCACATGACCTATGTTATCAAGAAGAGATAGATGTTTCCTTACATTGCTCAGTGAATTTGAACTTAGTTATGTGAAAAAAATCCATCAAAGGGCAAGTAATTATTGATTGGTTAACAAATAATCTAGTTTCTAAAAATGAACCAATAAATGAAGATTTTCCTTATGAGGGGATCTGTGTCATAGAAATTACTAAGTATTCTTCATCTCCATGGTATGGGTATATTGTTACATACTTGACTAATGGTACCTATCCTAAAAACTCTACCCCTCATGGGAGGAACCAAACGTGCATCTTGACATCTAAGTATGTGATTCTAAATGATACAGTGTGTAAAAAGAGTCCTTGAAGGAATATTTCTTCGTTGTGTAAATAAGGAAGAGGCCAAGTAGATCCTAGAAGTATGTCATAGTGGTGTTTGCAAATAACCCTTCAGTGGTCATGCCACAATAAGAAAGATTCATCGATTGAGTTATTTTAGCCTAATCTCAAAGATGATGAAATAAAATTTGTAAGGTGTCCTACATTTCAAATATCCATGCATGTGTTACATTCTCCTACATTAGACCTTAATCCCATTATGACAACATGATCATTCTCTATGTGGGGTATGGACCATGTTGGGAAAATTCTCCTACCATCCTCTAATGGTCACACCTTTATCATAACAACAACAAAATACTTTACAAAGTGGGTAGAAGAAATGTCTCTAAGTACTATCTTAGGGATGGTCATCATGAAATTTGTGCTAAATCAAATCATTTGTAGGTTTAGAGTCCCATAAGCCATTGTTACAGATGACATTTCATCATTCAAAAATTTGCAAATGTAAGAACTGTGTGAACAATTTCACATAAATCATAATTTTGCCTCAATGTATTATCCTCAAGAAAATGGGCAAGTATAAGCCACCAAAAAAACATTGAAATCGATATTGGTCAAAATTGTTAAAGATTCTAAATGAGACTGGCATCTAAAGTTATACTTCACTCTTTGCGCTTACACAAGTAGTGTATGAACACCCACAAGGTCAACCTCATTTTCACTCACATTTGGATCCAAAGAAATTTTACCTCTAGAAGTTGAAATACCCAGTCTCTATGTTTGTAAGGTTTCCTTGATCATGAAGTGTACCAAGTGACTAGGCTAGTAAACCTTGATATGTTGGGTGAAAAATGACAAGGTATTTCAAATACAAGAAGCTTACTTAAATCTCATGTAAATTGATAATATATTAATAAATTGTCTCCTTAACCCATTAATTTTGGATACCTTATGCTTATAACTTACAATTTAATTGACAAAAGAGCTAGTGAAGGCTACAAATTTAGACCAAATTAGATCATCCTATACATAGTTAAGAAAGAAGCAGATAATTGTGATTTCCTCTTGTGCACAATGGAATGCGAAGAGTTTGGAAAAACCACCAATGTACTCCACCTCAAGAAGTATTAACTATAAAATTCAAATTAATCACTTTCACTACATTTTATTCATCCCATCATCTTGTCTAAAATGATTTTTATTTCCTAATATTTTGTCCTAGTTGGAGTCATAGGTTGCTAGTACATTAGTTGTCTCTACTAGGTCATGAGATCCCCTAATTATATTATGGTATTCATCCCTTTACATTCATAGTCATATAAACAAAAGAATTATGGGCATTAAATTGATCCTTGTCTTATCTAGTATTATTTCATAGTATCATTCTCATTAGGTAACATATTCTATAGTACTACCTAGAAGCTAAAAGGCAAACCTCCCAATAGGAAGGGAGAAGTCTTAGAAGCTAGTAATCACTCATTTGGTTGTGTCTAGCCCCTTACTCTCTTTTCCTAATCCTTAGTGATGAGCCGTCACTTCTTTCTAGTAGTGTATGATTAGGTCAAGGGGGTCTACTCCAAAAGAGGCAAAACACACACATGTAATAAAAAGAGATAATCAAGAAAAAGAAAGCCTACAAAAAAAGGGAGTCTATAAGTAAAGCACACTTAAGTACCACTTATATGAAACAATCAAGAGTCTTTCTCACTTTCAAAATTCCATCCTTCTTGAGGATGCAATCCTCTACCCCAGGTTTGACCTATTGACCATCTCCAATATAAGTCTAGGGATTACCTACAAAACTAGTCACCTTATGTTTGTTGTTAGTCTAATAGACAGTTAAAATCAGGATCAATGTTTTTCCCATTTTAAACTTATCACAAATTATCCTTGCCATATTTTTCATTCCCACTTGTTTCCCTTATAATCTAACATCTCAGAAGTCTAATGAGTAAGTAGTGTCCTAGTCAACTTACAATCCTCTAGGTCAAATAATTAAAAAAATTCATATTATTTTCATAGCATAATAATGTTATTGAGTAACTAGATCATTACAAAATATAGTATACATCTATAAAAAGCTATAAATATTTGAATCCATTATCTATGCATATAGTCATACACATCCACCAATGCATACATTGTAAAATTCAAAAATAAAAAAATTCTCTATGCATATGTATGTATACATGTGGAAGTAATAAGAGTTAAATCCTAACCATCCATGTGCACAATAAAAAAAGTGGCATACACAAGGTCAACTAAAGACAAAACATGAGCTAGTGTGAGATAATCTAAAACTACATATATAATTGATCAATGTCTTACAAGGGCTCCCTCATGGGAGATGTTGTAGTGCCCCTCATTTTGGCTTTCTGACAGACTGTTAGTTATTTCTTTATAGCTAGACATTATGACATATTTTGATGATGGATTTACTATTTTGATGTAGATGATGACATTGTTGATACTTCATGATTAGTACATTATGCTTATGTTGTGATCAGTTATGAGTTAATGGATTATGTAGATTACTTTTACTATGTGATTTATGCTACTATCTGACGATGTGTTATCTAGTTGATTAGTTAATGATGAACTTGTTTAATGTGAATACTTGTGATGTGTCTTGTGAAGGGACAGTGTAGTATTACTCATAATGAGTACCCTACTTTGCTACAATTCCCTGTCACTATATGCATGTTTGGATGATTATGTATATGTGTTTGTATTCAACACTTCTGTTTGCTGCAGGTTGCAAGTACCAGGCATCGACTCCACTTGAATTGGCAGGTCTGAGCATGCCTTCATACCAATGGAAGTTGTGGAAGGGAGATAACATGAGGTTCCTCAGTTTGTCAACATCCTCGATGAGGATGTGTGCTCAGTCTTGGATTTTGTTAGTTTGATCGGATGGAGCATGATTATCGAGTCTCTGTCGTTCTTTGGTATGTTGTCTTTGAGTTGATATGGTTGGTCTATTAAATAGATTATTAATCTATTTTTTAAATAAATAATAATTTTAAAGTATATTAAATATTTGTCTTTGTTGTTAAATAAATAATGTTAAATTTTGAGGTATAGGAATTAAATTAATAAATTTTATAGATAATAAGTAATAATAATAACAATAATAATAATAAATAAATTATAAACATGAATATTCTTATGTTTAGATGTATAAGATATTATTTTATATTATTCATAGATTTATTTGAATGATAGTGAATTGTCATGAGTGGTGTAAATAATAATTTTCCAGGTTAGTGGAATATTTCTGTAGGTGGTGGTTTTAATGAAATTAATGGTTGGGTGTGAGTGGATTCCTGTAATGGGTAAGTGTTGGAGTGGGGTTTTATTGAATTGACTATTTTTTTTTGTGAGAGGGTGGATATTTGAAGGGGGATTTTGCATAATAGGGGGATGGGGAAAAGATTTGGAAAAAGATTTACAGAAGAAGAATTGAAGGGAGTAAAGAAATAACTAGAGGAAGATTCAGAGTCTCAAACATTAAATCCGGGTATGTCAATAATGTTTTGTTATAGTTGAGACTCTGTGCATGATACTCTTATCTGGCCCTTTTTCTTGTTTGTCTATAGACCATATTTGTATCTGTCTTTATCATGTTCTGAGAAATATCCATGCCTCTTGTAATTCATCATTTTTGTGGGCATCCTAATCTCATCATACTTAAACATTTATGCAATCATCTTATTTTACCAACGGCCTCTTGCTACTCTGTATCCGATGAACAATTTCATTTTGCTTATTATCTACATTAATTGTCACATTCATGTTTTAAAGCCTTTTTGTTAATCTCTTGTCAACCTGCATACTCTCTCTCATTACCAATGATTCCACCCTGGCATATCTTGCAGCCCCTCTGACTGAAAATGCAATTATTCTCATGATAAAATTAGTATTTCAATGATAGACCAGGAGTATTACTGTACCAGGAAATGATGCCTTTGATTTCTAATGTTTTTCTTCAAACCATATTTCATGCACATCTCCAGCCAAGCGCCTATTATGGTTTCACTATATAGAAATTAGATGCCCAAATGCATCATAATAATATTGTCTCACTATATGTGAAGACTTTATTTCTCTCTAAGAAATTTCTTTTTATTTCTCTATTATATCTACAGTACTGAGTTGATAAAATCTTAATCCTCTTGACAAAAGTCGACCTCATGTAGCACCTTGATGAATGGCGTGTCTCTTTCAGTTTGTCCATTCAAATTCTGCTACGAATCCCAAACTTACTACGTATGACGTTTTCAACAAGATCCTGTTATTTATTCAATTGGTATTCATCCTATGGTGAGCCCAGTATAGGGCTATATGGTTAATCATAGATTCATAGCTAGGTTTCACCTTACTTATCCAAGCAATGCAATTTAAGATTCATGACCTGCATTCATTTTGTTGAATTCATAACTAATTCTCTCAAACTGGAACTCAACTTTGCAATCAGTGTTATTTGTTATCAAAAGTTGTTTAATCGACAATGGTATGGGGCGTTTGGCAATCCATCTTAACCTCATTGCTTGCATTTGTGCCTCCATGGGTTCCTTATTGATTGTCAAACTCGATTAACATTTAATCACTCCTTGCAATCATCTAATCGTCATTAGCAGACTACCAAACAGAGGCTACAGGATTAAGTTGCTTATCAAAGAAAACTTTCAACTAAGCATCGTTTCCTTGTGCTAGGTCGATCCCCGTAGGCGTAGCTCTGCATAAACTATTTTGACCTAACCTTGGTTCAAGACGTCCAACCAGCACTTTCATCTCGCGACATCATACTAATTCATCACTCAGAGGCACGTTTCTAGCTAAGCGCGCTCTTTATCTGGTGCAAAAATTTTGTTAATCAAATTCTTTAGTTACTGCCATCATCTCATAACACCTATCCCATGGTCTCTGAGAGGCGGCTTTCAACCAGAGCAAATGTTTGTAGAGGTTTTGTATACCTTTGCAACCAAACTTGGAAATTATTAGGAACATTCTTCATAATTATATCCAATGATTCTACTAAGAACATAAATACTTATTCCTGTAAATTAGAAACTAGTTTATTTAAGGTTAATGAATTGTTTTAGTGTTAGAAAGATTCTATTTTTAAAACTCCACATTCTTCTGCAAGAATAATTGTATCACAAACATTTGTACCATGTCTAATTAATCAATATAATTATTGCCAATTTCGTATATTAGAATGTGATCTAGGCTAGGAATAGAATATATTTATCGAATCTTATATAGCTAAATTTTATAATCTTGACATTTTGAAAGAATAGTAGTAGCAGGATAAGGTGTTATAAAGTCTTATAAATCTAATGGTTTTGGTCGATGTAATTGTCATAAAATTAAATTAATGTGTTTATTACTATATTGGATTAAGTAGAGTGTTATAGTATAATTTTGAGTTGTTATGTCCTTTTCTTTATTAGTTTGAGTTATAGTATTATTTATGATGTCTTTAGTGTCTTAGATATAGATAACCTCTCACTTGTCAAGAAATGTAAACCTAGGGATGTCAATAGGATTGACATAGAAAATGGGTTATTTTAATTGCATTTGTTTTTACTTTTTTTATTTTTATTTTGCTCCAGAGGCCTAGGGTATTTTTGACCTTATGCGATGTGTTGGTGATAATGATGAGTTTATGATGCCTCCTGGGTTACATGGGGTCCTGGAGTTTGATATTGTGGAAAAAGTGATTAAGCATTGATATTTGAGTTGAAGGATTATATTGTTGCAAGAGGAGAGATACCTTGCATTGTCATTTTACACCTATCAAATTGATTATTCTTGTTTGGTTGGAAGGGTTATCTAGATGCAGGTAGGGGAGTGGCTTTCAATGTGGGCCCGACACCCAAAGTGGCTATCAGAGTAACCCATTGGAAGTGGTTAATAAGTGATAACCTAATAATAAATCTAGGGGTGGGTAGTTATTCACAGTAAATAAGATAATTGGAGTTCTCACCCATGCCTATGGTGCTAGTTTAGACTAAGGATGGGATGAGAAAGAGCAACTTCCTTGTCTTCATGAAAGGAAGATTGATTCTGCATGTGTCACCCTATGGGTCCGGCGTCTAGTGAGAGACTGTCAGGATAACCATAGATGGGGGCCAGCATCTAGTGAGAGACTATCAGGGTAACCCATGTAGGACCATGCGATGACACTCCATCCTACTGTAATCTAGTATTCCCATCTTTGTGTTATTATTCTCTTGTTTATGTTTGCCTCTAGATGTTTCATGGTGATGCTTGTCATAATGGAGTTGTGTTTGTTCTCGGATAGTCTTGCATCAGTTAGTCCATTGTATCATGCTTGTCTATGTCAGGGGACCTCATTGTTATCTCCTAGCAAGGGGGTGGACCTCAGGGTTCCACATGGTCGGGTGGTTGTGCTTTATTCCATTAGTTTTTGGCATCATGGCTCGTGTGTAAAGGAGATGTATCTCTCGTGATTCCAGTTTTACACCTGTATTTGAAGACCAATATTGTACTATATGCATCTAGATTTGTGTATCAAGGAAATCCATTATGTAATTTTGATGTATCCAGAAAAAAAGAGCTTTTGTATCATTGAAATTATGTAATTACTCTTGTAGGATATACTATTTGTACTTGTAAGGATGATGTATCTATCGAATGATGTAATAAAAGTTCTTAGTTGACTCTTTTGTTTTATTTGAATGAGCTATGTAAGTTGTTGAATATAGTTCAATTTCAATAATGCAACTATGTAATCCCTAGAGATGTTAATTTATTTTGATGCAATTAGACTATGTTAGATTTTGTTATCGTTATTTCTATTTTAAAAAAAATCCACCTTTTTATTGCTTTAGTTGAACTTATCTCTAGGGTTGCATGGCGAGGCATTACATTTGGTATCAGAGCTAGGTTTAAACACTGGGTACCCTAGTTATAATTGAGCCCATTATGTTTTCCTAGTTGCTTAGATTTTGTAGGGTATGTTTCACTTTTGTCATCCTTGCCTTTCAGCCAGAGGTTGTCCTTTGATGGTTTAGTGTAGAAGATGCCTAGAGGTTGAGGTTGAGGTCGGGCTCGAGGTAGGGGATGCAGGAGAGGTGGTGGCGGTAGCCCTCCTCCTAGTTCCCCTTGTGAGAGTGCTCAGGAAGGCGGGGGTCAGAATGTAGAGAATCAGGGTTAGCCTGAGGGATCTCAGTTGCGTCACTTACTTGAGGAGGCCCTTGCATGTCTAGGTCCTAGACAAGAGGTAGATCAGCCAGGAGGGAGGTAGGAGGTTGATCAGTCAGAGGTTAGGGAAAGAGATAGGTCTCCTAGAAGGAGAGAGATGATAGCAGAACAGGAGGCTACCTTGGCTAGTCACATGAGAGATCTTTTGAGGGCACGCCCTCCCACTTTTGATGGATCTGGTAGTGGTTTGGAGGTAGAGACCTGGTTGTTGGATTTGGGTAGGTGTTTTTCCATGCATTCGTATGGTAGTAACACCAAGGTGAGATGTGCCATCTTACATCTCAGAGGTTTTGCCTCTACATGGTGGCGTTTGGAGGAATAGAAGTTGCACTTGGACATTGGTACAGTTTCTTGGGAATTGTTCTTGGAGAGGTTCAGAGCTTGTTTCCTATCAAATCACTGGAAATAGTGTCATGTAGATGAGTTCCATGAGTTGAGACATATGGCCATGTCAGTAGAGTAGTATGAGCGTAGATTCTATGAGCTTAAGAAGTACGCAGGCATCAGCGATGATGAGACGATGTTAGTTCAACACTTCATTAGGGGCTTCAATGCTCACATCAGTGGAGGAGTTTGTGTTTTTGAGCCTAAGACCATGGAGGTGGCAGTTGAGAAGGCCTGTCTAGTAGAGGAGAATTTGACTTTGGCTCTTGGAGGACATACGAGTGTCCATATTGGTAGTGCACCTTCTACATGCTTTGGGTCTCGAGGTGGTCAGACACAGGCAGCAGATTCTTCCAAAGGTCATCATGCACCCGCTAAGGGCAAACAGCAGTAGCAGCAGCAATATTCTCAGTCACAACCAAAGAATTCTCAGCCTCAGCAGGGTAATAGATTCCAGTATAGGAGAGATCAGTCTTGGCAACAAAACAAGCATAATAGTATTGATCAACTGGCTCAGAGCACACAGTCTACAGTTAGTAGAGATAGTTTTCAGCAGTCCAATACTTTCTCAGGTGGTGAAGGTTTCAGGAGAGGTACAGGATGTTTCTCTTGTGGCCAGTAGGGCCATATAGCCAAGCAGTGTCCATAGAAGAATGCTACAGGATTTGGTTAGAGGCCAACAGCTTCAGAGCTGACCATAGGTGATATAGGGAGGTCTCATAGAGTGTTCACAGTGATTGAACACCGCCAGGAAGAGCATTAGGGGACAGTTTTGGAGGCCATAAGTAGAGGATGAGCAACTTTCTTTAGAGCTCGTTCGCATTCTGCAGCATCAAGAGTAGACCCTCAGGGGTAGGGGCATAGAGCAGGAAAGGGTCTAGTGGGATCCTAATGATGGGTTTCCAGTTTCTTGGGAGGTTGTGTCAGGATGCGAGATCTTTACCCTTATTTTGTTTGCAAGCTTCCAGGAGTAAGCCTGATTCTAGGGGGAGGATGTAGTGCCCCTCATTTTGGCTTTCTGATAGACTGTTAGTTATTTCTTTATAGCTAGACATTATGACATATTTTGATGATGGATTTACTGTTTTGATGTAGATGATGACACTCATTGATGTTACTATGATGACACTATTGATACTTTATGATTAGTACATTATGCTTATGTTGTGATCAGTTATGAGTTAATGGATTATGTAGATTACTTTTACTATGTGATTTATGCTACTATCTGACGATGTGTTATCTAGTTGATTAGTTAATGATGAACTTGTTTAATTTGGATACTTGTGATATGTCTTGTGAAGGGACAGTGTAGTATTACTCATAATGAGTACCCTACTATGCTGTAATTCCCTATCACTATGTGCCTGTTTGGATGATTATGTATATGTGTTTGTATTTGATACTTTTGTTTGTTGCAGGTTGCAAGTACCAGGCATCGACTCCACCTAAATTGGCAGGTCTGAGCGTGCCTTCATACCAATGGAAGTTGTGGAAGGGAGATAACATGAGGTTCCTCAGTTTGTTAACATCCTCGATGAGGATGTGTGCTCAGTCTTGGATTTTGTGAGTTTGTTTGGATGGAGCATGATTATCGAGTCTCTGTAGTTCTTTGGTATGTTGTCTTTGAGTTGATATGGTTAATCTATTTTGTAAATAAATAATAATTTTTAAGTATATTAAATATGTGTCTTTGTTGTTAAATAAATAATGTTAGATTTTGAGGTATAGGAATTAAAATAATAAATTTTATAGATAATAGGTAAAATAATAACAATAATAATGAATAAATTATAAACATGAATATTCTTTTGTTTAGATGTATAAGATATTATTTTATATTATTCATAGATTTATTTGAATGATAGTGAGTTGTCGTGAGTGGTGTAAATAATAATTTTCTAGGTTAGTGGAATCTTTCTGTAGGTGGTGGTTTTAATGAAATTAATGGTTGGGTGTGAGTGGATTCCTGTAATGGGTGAGTGTTGGAGTGGGGTTTTATTGAATTGACTATTTTTTTTGTGAGAGGGTGGATATTTGAAGGGGGATTTTGTAGAATAGGGGGACGGGGAAAAGATTTGGAAAAAGATTTACAGAAGAAGAATTGAAGGGAGTAAAGAAATAACTAGAAGAAGATTCAGAGTCTCAAACATTAAATCTGGGTATGTCAATAATGTTTTGTTATAGTCAAGTCTATGTGCATGATACTCTTATTTGTCTCTTTCTATTTTTTGTCTATAGACCATATTTGTATCTATCTTTATCATGTTCTGAGAAATATTCATGCCTCCTGTAATTCATCATTTTTGTGGGCATCCTAATCTCATCATACTTAAACATTTTTGCAATCATCTTCTTTTACCAACGACCTCTTGCTACTTTGTGTCTGATGAACAATTTCATTTTGCTTATTATCTACATTAATCGTCCCATTCATGTTTCAAAGCCTTTTTGTCAATCTCTTTTCAACCTGCATACTCTCTCTCTCTCTCATTACCGACGATTGCACCCTGGCATATCTTGCGGCCCCTCTGAATGAAAATGCAATTATTCTCATGATAAAATCAGTATTTCAATGATAGACCAGGAGTATTGTTGTACCAGGAAATGACGCTTTGATTTCTAATGTTTTTCTTCAAACCATATTTCATGCACATCTTGAGCCAAGTGCCTATTATGGTTTGACTATATAGAAATTAGATGCCCAAATGCATCATAATAATATTGTCTCACTATATGTGAAGACTTTATTTCTCTCTAAGAAGTTTCTCTATTATATCTACAGTACTGAGTTGATAAAATCTTAATCCTCTTGACAAAAGTTGACCTCATGTAGCACCTTGATGAACGACGTATCTCTTTCAGTTTGTCCATTCGAATTCTGCTACGAATCCCAAACTTACCATGTATGACGTTTTCAACAAGATCCTGTTATTTATTCAATTGGTATTCATCCTATGGTGAGCCCAGTATAGGGCTATTTGGTTAATCATAGATTCGTTGCTAGGTTTCAACTTACTTATCCGGGCCGCACACTTCAAGATTCACGACTTGCATTCATTTCGTTGAATTCATAACTAATTCTCTCAAACTGGAACTTGACTTTGCATTTGGTGTTATCTGTTATCAAAAGCTGCTCAATCGATAATGGTATGGGGCATTTGGCAATCCATCTTAACCTCATTGCTTGCATTTGTGCCTCCATGGGTTCCTTATTGATTGTCAAGCTCAATTAACATTTAATCACTCCTTGCAATCATGTAATCATCATTAGCGGACCACCGAACAGAGGCTACAGGATTAAGTTGCTTATCAAAGAAAACTTTCAGTTGGGCATCGTTTCCTTGTGCTAGGTCGATCCCCGTAGGCGTAGCTCTGCATAAACTATTCTGACCTAACCTTGGTTTGAGACATCCAGCCAGCACTTTCATCTCGCGACATCATACTAATTCATCACTCAGAGGTGAGTTTCTAGCTAAGCGTGCTCTTTATTTGGTGCAAAAAAATTTGTCAATAAATTCTTTAGTTATTGCCATCATCTCATAAGGCCTCTCACATGGTCTCCGAGAGGCAGTTTTCAACCAGAGCGAACACCTGTAGAGTTTTGTATACCTTTGCAACCAAACCTAGAAATTATTAGGAACATTCTTCATAATTATATCCAATGATTCTGCTAAGAACATAAATACCCATTCCTGTAAATTAGAAACTAGTTTATTTAAAGTTAATGAATTGTTTTAGTGTTAGAAAGATTCTATTTTTAAAACTCCACGTTCTTCTACAGGAATAATTGTATCACAGACATTTGTACCACATCTAATTAATCAATATAGTTATTGCCAATTTCATATATTAGAATGTGATCTAGGTTAGGAATAGAATATATATTTATCGAATCTTATATAGCTAAATTTTATAATCTTGACATTTTGAAAGAATAGTAGTAGTAGGATAAGGTGTTATAAAGTCTTATAAATCTAATGGTTTTGGTCTATATAATTTTCATAAAATTAAATTAATGTGTTTATTATTATATTGGATTAAGTAGAGTGTTATAGTATAATTTTGAGTTGTTATGTCCTTTTCTTTATTAGTTTGAGTTATAGTATTATTTATGATGTCTTTAATGTCTTAGATATAGATAACCTCTCACTTGTCAAGAAATGTAAACCTAGGGATGTCAGTAGGATTGACATAGAAAATGGGTTATTTTAATTGCATTTGTTTTTACTTTTTTTTTGCTCCAGAGGCCTAGGGTATTTTTGACCTTATGCAATGTGTTGGTGATAATGATGAGTTTATGATTCCTCCTGGGTTCTATGGGGTCCTGGAGTTTGGTATTGTGGAAAAAGTGATTAAGCATTGATATTTGAGTCAAAGGATTATATTGTTGCAAGAGGAGAGATACCTTGCATTGTCATTTTACACCTATCAAATTGATGATTCTTGTTTGGTTGGAAGGGTTATCTAGATGCAGGTAGGGGAGTGGCTTTCAATGTGGAGCTAGCACCCAAAGTGGCTGTCAGGGTAACCCATTGGAAGTGGTTAATAAGTGATAACCTAATAATAAATCTAGGGGGTGGGTAGTTTTTCACAGTAAACAAGATAATTGGAGTTCTCACCCATGCCTATGGTGCTAGTTTAGATGAAGGATGGGATGAGAAAGAGAAACTTCCTTGTCTTCATGAAAGGAAGATATATTCTGCATTTATCACCCTATGGGGTCAACGTCTAGTGAGAGACTGTCAGGGTAACCCATGTAGGACCATGCGATGACACTCCATCCTACTGTAATCCTGTATTCCCATCTGTGTGTTATTATTCTCTTGTTTATGTTCACCTCTGGATGTTTGATGGTGATGCTTGTCATAATGGAGTTGTGTTTGTTCTTGGATAGTCTTCCATTAGTTAGTCCATTGTATCATGTTTGTCTATGTCAAGGAACCTCATTGTTATCTCTTACATGGGGGGTGAACCTCAGGGTTCCACATGGTCAGGTGGTTGTGCTTTATTCCATTGGTATTCTAGCATCGTGGCTCGTGTGTAAAGGAGAAGTATCTCTTGTGATTCTAGTTTTACACCTATATTTGAAGACCAATATTGTACTATATGCATCTAGATTTGTGTATCAAGAAAATCCATTGTGTAATTTTGATGTATCCAGAAAAAAAAAGAGCTTTTGTATTGTTGAAATTATGTAATTACTCTTATAGGATATACTATTTGCACTTGTAAGGATGATGTATCTATTGGATGATGTAATAAAAGTTGTTAGTTGACTCTTTTGTTTTATTTGAATGAGCTATGTAAGTTGTTGAATATAGTTCAATTTCAATACTAGAGCTATGTAATCCCTAGAGATGTTAATTTATTTTGATGCAATTAGACTATGTTAGATTTTGTTATCGTTATTTCTATTTTTTTTTTTTTTAAACCTACCTTTTTATTGCTTTAGTTGAACTTATCTCTAGGGTTGCATGGCAGGGCATTACAGATATCAAGAATTTAAAAAAAAAAATCCACATTTTCAATACAGGATTCCCCTTGCAAGGGTTGTGTCAAAAATGTGTCTTATCACAACTAAGCAAACCAAGAAAAATCTTGATCATCCCCAAGGGTCTAGCTACATAGGGCTCCTACTCCTATACTACCACCTACTCTCTATAGTCTCATATCCTCTCTAAAACTAGGTGGGAGCCCTCACTCTCTACCCATGGGTTTGAGAGCAAGTAGGGGTCATGGTCTAGGACTAGGAATTTATACAATGACTAAGGCCAGCCTCTATCCCCATCATTCTCCTCAAAATATTTTTCTTTGCCCAGAGACCATTATTCTCCCTCTATAAAACCATAATCACCTAACCAACATGATAGATAGGAGAAAATATATTTGTGTGTTAGACTACAAGTGTTGGCACCCCTACATTGACCAAAATCTCATCCCTGCTTTTCTTTACTCAAGAGACTTTTTACTGCATCTGCAGTGTCTCTTGCTACAATTCCTGAATCACCTTCCTTTCCTTGAGATTTATCAATGTTAGTATCAGGACTAATTTGTTTAGATGCATCAACATTTGCACCATCTTTTGTTTTATCTCCCTTACCTTCTTCTTTCTCTTCCTCTGCTTTAGCTTTATATGTATCATCTACAGTGGGAATCTTTTCTATCTTCACCACTTGCTACCTCTTTTGAAGGGCTTTGTGTAGTAGCAATATTATCTTCTTTTCCAGATTGATTAGGAGAAGCTAGAGTATCTCATGCATCACCAGTTTGGTCCACCATCATTGTATCTTCTTTGTTTATTTGTTCCTCTTCTGAAACGTAGGAGTCATCAACCTTGGTTTGCTGCTCATTAGTTTTCATCTTTTCAATATCTAGGATTGATGAATCAATCCCATCATCAGTCTTCTCAACAAATGGAAGATTGTGTCTCTTCAATGCACTTAGAAGTATTTCTTGTGTTTCTTTAACTATTTGGTCCAATTCTCTAAGCATTAGTTTGTTCATTCTCTTCTTGCTCCTGAATTCATCCTTCACTTCTTTGAATATCATATTCATTTGAACTTGAGTAGTCTGAGGACATAGTTTTATCAATACATGCTCTCTAAGCTCCATATCCTTGCTTTTTGCATTTTCTTTCCTATACTCCAAAATTTTTGCAAGAATTGGAGGGATCTCAGAAGTTATTTCAATCAGGGCCTTATTATAGATATTCAGATATCTAACAGTTGCTTCCTCTAATACCTTCGTATTTGTGTCACTGTATTCATCATTAAATTCAGTCATGGGTTTCAAATTTCCATCCACAGTAACTAATTTTCTTACATTTTCCATGGAGATTGTGGGCTTCTCAACATATGTATCTGTCTTCCTCCTTTTTCTTGCCTTTTTGCTTTCGAAGGGTTTCTCCTTAGTCACTTTGGCAGCTTTTGTGCCAGAGGCTTTCAACACCTTTACCTTAGCATTAGAATATGTTTCTTCTTCATCAACTTTTATGCTCTTATAGGTTCTTGTAGCCTTTGTTTTCACTCTTTTTCCTTTTTTTCCAGATGATTTGCCTTTTGATATCTCAGGATTGGCAGGTTTTGGAGGAACAGGGGCAGCAACAGAGCTTCTAGTAGTCCTTGATGTGGATGAGGATCCTACTGGACCACTTCCTTGTTTCTTATCATGCTTCTCCTTCTCATCTTTTTTAGTTATTTCCCTGAATTGCCTCATGGCTTCCTTTGTGAGACCAAGATTCTCGGCCAACTGCTCAACTTCTTTTCTTACTTTTCTGTTGGTTTTAGGTTCTTTGAGCTCAGTATGCAATTTTAAACTTAGCTCCTCGTATGTCCCAAATCTTTCAACTATTGTGTCCTTTGGCTTGCTTAGAAGATGTTGAGCATACATATTCAATATTTTTCCATCTACTTCATACCCCATGGGCATGATCCAAACAGTTCTGGGTTCCATTGCTTCCATTAAGCACTGATCAATGTCAACCAGAAAACATATTTCATTTTTGTACTTCTCAACAATTGATTTAGGGATTCTTTCCCTTGAATGCATCATACTCTAAAAATTCTTGAAGTATCCCCATATTACAATTTTTTGAGCTTTAAAATCACCAATGCTGCAAAGATGATCTCTGATCTGAATGGCAACTAGCTCATCATTAGTCCAGTGAACAGCCTTTACTCTAGGTACTTCATTCATATAGTAGAAAAACAAGCATAGAACCAATGTACCATATTTAAAAGTGTTTTTCTTATCTTTCTTGATTTTGTTCAAGTTCTCAATCAGCTGCTTTTGTAACAGCTCACAAAGGTCATAATCTGCATTCTCCTTCAACATTTGATATGCTGCATATATGGCAGTTTTGGAGACAGAATTCTCCTTGCTGGAGTGATATATCTTGTGGCCAATCACCATGGAAGCAAACTTCACATCCAGTTCTATAATGGCATTTATGGTTATAGCCCTCCTATCAAATTTTGCATCAGTTGCATTAGTAACAGTTTGGTTTTTCACATATTTCAACATGGGTAATCCACCGGTTGAGTTTAACCCAGTCACAATTCTGATAACATCCTTGGTAATCTTGAATGGTTTTAACATCCATATGAATTCATCATGCATCTAACTCAAAACATACCAAACCCACTCATCTTCATCAAATGTTGGAAACCCCATAATATGAATAAAGTGTTTATCATGCAGTGCCTTATACTCAGGTTTAAGATCATGATTTTCATCCATTAGTTCACTCTCAAACAAATCTACAAACCTTGAGTCCCCAAATTCATCTATGCTCGCATGAATATAAACCCTAATATCTTCAATATGCAGCACACCATACGGAACACTTGAAAATGCACCTAATGTGTCGACTTCTATAGATTTGTGTGAATGTTTCTTAAATTTGGGTCGAGACCTTTTAGTAATGTCAATGACCAGAGGCATAGCCATTGCAAAAAAGATTATAAGTTCAAAGCTTTGCAGATAAATACCTTTTTCATGAGATTAGGGTTGATAGATAAACTCACCGGTCGCACTTCAATTCCTTGTAATCTTAGCTCAGACACTATTCTTCTTGCTTTCTTTGAGTGCAAAGTGCTTCAAATGAGGAGTGAACACCTTTTTATGCTCCACAAAACCTAATTTCCCTTTGTAATAAATGCTCTGCCCTAACTTCATCCAGTTACTTAGTTTCTTGAACAGTTCTTCATGAATTACTCTACAAATTTCCATATCAACATCTTTTCTTCCGGAAATCTTTCCAAAAGTTCTAAAACAATTCAAAATATCTTCTCTCATTGTGCTAGATCCAGGCACCCACTTACTAGCTGGGGGAATTTGATTTTCAATGCAGCTCCCCCTGAGCTAGAGCTCCAAATTCAATTCCCAGAGGAATTATCAGCACCGGATTCCGATGCAGACTCATTACTATTGTTCTCAATTATTTTCTTAATCTGTGTCTTGCTCATTTCATTCTGGATCTCATTCACATCAATTTTTCCTTTGCCTTTGTCTTGTCTCTACTCATCCAGTTTTCTATTTTCTGGACCTCTTCTTTCATTATTCCTACTTCTGCAGAATCTTGCAATATGACCAGATCTATTGTAATTAAAGAAAACAACATTTCTTTGCTTATATGCTTGATTTCCTCTTGATATGCACTGATTAGCTATGTGTCCATATCCATTGCAAGTAAAACAATAACCATTGAAAGAGTTGTTATTTTCTCTAGAGTTATTCATTATCATACTTCTGCATTCATTTGATCTATGACCATACCTCTTACACTTGAAGCATTGATCGGAGAAGGATGGACCATTTTGATTTACTCTGCATCTACACTGAGTAGCTCTATGACCAAATTTATTGCAATTAAAACAATTTCCATTGAATGATGGATATCTTTGAGCATTAGGCTGTCTTATTGGGGGTCTTCTAGGTCTGTTTCTCCCATTCCTTGGTTGAAAATTTCTTTGTTTGGATCTGGAGCTCTCACCTTTCTCATATCCAAGACCATGCTTGTCATCAGCCTTTTTCTTTCCTTCAAGCAGTGCTTCAAGTTTAGTTGAGCTTATCTTGAAATTCTCCTTGTATTCATTTGCAACTTCTAGGTCATGTCTGAGAATGACAATTTGCCTTTCAAGTTCTCTCTCATTACCTCTGCTTTCTTGTAGATTAGACTCTAGGAGGCCAGTGATTCCATCCAATCTACAGCATTCTTCAGTTCTTTCTTTTAGATTTTGATTCAGGTCTTCTTCAGTTTTCTTTCTATCTTCAATTTCTTTGGTTAGCCTCATCACCCCGGATTCCATCTCATGTTTTAGGACAACTTCTTTGGCTAACTTCTCACATTCCTTTGTCTTCTATTTTAGAGCCTCATCCTTGTTGTTGTTCTCATAATGATTTCCTAGTTGAAGAGGTTGTTCCTTCCTCTTCTCATTGGATTTGCTCAAATTTTCTTTTAAAATCTCAATGAAGTCTTCAGCATTTTTGAGGTTCTCTTGCAGCTCTTGGACTTCTGCTCTGGACTGCTCAAGATCTTCTAGAGTGAGATTAAGTTGCCCTTGGATGTTATATTCATCCATTTTACTACCTTCCCAAATCTTCCTTAAGCTATTAAACTTTTTAAAAGGAACCTTGCTCTGATACCAATTGTTGGAATTAGAGGTGACAACTAAGAGGGGGGGTGAATCAGTTGTCTTAAAACTTTAAAACTTGTAGTAGTTAATTCCTTTTTACCACTTTATTAATAGATTGATAATGTTATCATGAAAAGCAAGAATCAACAACACATGAGCAGAAATAGAAATAACACATTTGACACCAAGATTTTTTATGTGGAAACCTAGTTAAGGGAAAAACCATGGTGGGGGTTAACCCACAAAGATTATACTCTGTTAAAAGTATTACAATGGAGAATGCACATGCATTCAGGCTCACTGCTCAAAAGAAGGCTCACTTCCTATAGAAGGCTCACTGCCTACAGAAAAAAGATTACAGTGAATTTGAACTGATAATTAGCATCTACCAATGCAAGGATTCAGTTCCGGTTAAGCACAGAATATTGACTTGATACACTTCATCCTCACTCTACCCTGTTTACTATTTTGCTAACATCTGAACCTTAGATCTCTTCCCTTTTCACACTTATTCCATAATCACATCACACACACACCCAAATTACTTAAATCCATCGGCTATATATATTTGCATCATGATAGTCAATCACTTTTCAGTCAGCTTCAAGAACACTTGGAACTTTGTTGAAGACTCTGCTATGTTGGCTAAATCCATGCATAACTTGTAACATGGACCAAAACTTGTATTCACAAATCATCAATCAAGTCGGCCACTATCATTGATCATCACAAATCATCCACCTGATAACTTTCATTTATCTAGAACCAAGATCAATTATAAGGTCAGCCTATTCTTCTATTGTCTGCACTGTCAAACTGTAACCCCATACTTAGATGCAAATAACTTTTGAATCCTTCATCACCGGAGGTTAAAATTCTAGATTTAGATTTCCCTAATAATGCTTATGATTCCTTCAGATCCGCAACATACTCTGATTTACTACCGGAGAGATCCGGACCAAGATACCGGACCCTATCACATGCTCTATCTCTGGCTACTCGGACTTAGATGAATTCTGATTCTGACTTCTGGTATGAACAAATTATGTTATGCAGATGAGTGGAATAGTCTTAGTTACCATCAATGACAACACCTGTCATGCGAAGCAGTGTCTCTTGCCAACACATTTTCCCCCCAACTTAAACTTTTGCTTGTCCCTCAGCAAAACCAAGGAACTAACATCTAGGGTAGAAGGTTATAATGCAAAGTGATTTTTCTAAGGTCCATGTTTTCTTTGACTCCTCCTTGTTTGAGATAAAATCCATTGTAACATGCAAGTCTCTCCATCCTGTTTAGCTCAGTACACCTACACTTACCACATCTCCCTCCTATCCAATGTGGCACTAGGTAGAGAAGGATAGGAGGATGATAAGTAAGAGGCAACCATGCTACTCCCTTTTGCTCTAAGATCTAGATGTACCTATGTAACCTCTCAAACATATTCATGAAGTTGTGGAAAGAGTGGTGTTCCTTCTTTTGCAATTCTGGAGTTAGGTTATTCTACCTATTCTGCACATACCTTTGACAATTCTGAATGATGGACACTACTAATCTCTGTATCCTTCTGTGATCCCTGATTCTTAAAATCATGATCGCCTTACCTGGACCTTTATGAGAAAGTAATGTTAGCCATTAGGTCAGGATCAATTCAGGTTCTAAGGCTTCTTTCTTAATTGGCAGTGGCTCCTTCTTTTCCTGCTCCTCATACTAGTCCATCAGTTCCCCCCTGAGTTGTTCATTTTTAAAGTATGACATTAGTGCTCTGATCTATAGGTATCCAACATAGATGCAAGGGTTCCATTTTGTTTCCTCATCCATCGGGTAATTATGCAGATAGTATTCACACAACTAGTCCTATTCTTCTAGACTGACCTCTTTGAAATATTTGCAAAAAATGTGCCTTGAATGCAAGTCAGGTTGATTATTGATAAATCTATTAAACTGAAAACTAAGGAATTTCTCTTTCAGAAACAATGCATATACCTTGGGTGGAGGTTTGCATCCAATGATTTGCTTGGCTCTATCAATAACCTTTGTTAGACTATCCTCCAACCTTTTGATTATCAAATCCTTTTCTGCAATTGATGCATTGAGACTATGTTTCTCCTTTTCCCAATTCTCTTTTTCTTCCTTAGTCTTATCAGTCAATTTCATTAGCTCAAAGCCCAAAGACAGGGTAGTATGGTACTCTGGGGTCTTTGTCACAGAAGGTTGGAGAGTAAGTACTTCTTCTTCCTCAATTTTTATTTTATTTTCAGCCAATTGTGCCAACAAGTCTAAGTTAGAACCATGGCCATAAGTCTGGATCTTCTCCTCCAATTCTTGAATCCTTTTCTCTTTCTCTTTATCTTTCTTTTCATACCCCCTTACCTATTCCTCCAACTATCTTATTCTATCGAAGGCTTCTTGAAGTTCCTTCCTAATATCTCTGTCCTCTAATAATTCCTTTTCGTTTTCAACATTTTCATCATCTCTTTCTCTAGGAACGTCAAACACTTCTTTAGCAGAATCATCAGGCACAGGTTTACTCATCTTTCTTGCAGTAAACAAATCTTCTGACTCAGAATCATAAGAAGAATATACTTTCTTTTCCTTGCAGGCATATTAACATTTTCACAGGCATCTGCAGAGACATCCTTAAGAGGGTTTTCTCCTCTATCTGAATCTAAATTCAGAGGAGTAGGATCATTGTCCTGTTGGCCTATATTTTTGTCCTCTCTGCTCTGTTTCTCCACAACTTTTTCTTTAGCACCTTGCCTCCTTAACCTACCAGAGCATCTAGGAGTGACTGTTTCCTTCTTATCTACCTTTTTCCTCCTTTTATTGTCCCCCTTTTTCCTTTTTTCCCCTGCACTTCCCTCTTTTGTTGCACTCTTGTGTTTGCTCACTCCCTTTCTACTCTTCTTTTCCTTATCAGATGTTGAAGGAGTGGTTCTTTTAGTTTTAGGGGTAGATGTTGAGGGTTCTTCAACTGATACAGACCTGAACTCTAGAAGGTTCTCATGTTGTGGCTCTTCCTTCTCAGTTTCAAAAAGAGGCTCAGGCTCATATGGAATCTCATCTTATGGTTTTGGTGCCTCTAAAAGTGTTGAAATGTCTACACATTGTTTAAAAGCTGCCCACCCAATCTGTGGGTACTGAATCCTTAAACTCCTCTTTATTAGCAGAGCTATTAAACAATGGTGGGAAAGAGTTGTGTTTTCCTGTTGTCTCTGATATTCTGAAGACATCCTTTTCAACATAGTATATAGATAATTTGGAACATTGACAAGTTTTTCATGTCGTAAATGGTTGAGCAATTTAAGATGTGCAGTATATAACATATTGTATCTACCATCACAGGTAATATACTTGATAATATAAAAAGGCACATTTCCCCAAAAAGAAGGGAAGAGATAGTCATTTGGTACCTTGCGTGGTAGAATCCAGGTGCTCACCTCTTTCATAGAACTCCTCCCTAGCCACGGCTGCATCAGCTCTAGCTAGGTACTCGGACCGTATCCGTGGCAACCCTGTGACCTAAGCAATAGCTAACTTGGAAACATCTATAGTCAACCCCTTCACCATTACTTCATCATATTGTAGAGTAAATGCAAATTCTTTCACCATATCATCATCATACTCTGCTAATTTTAGGAAGTAATCTAACCAACCTACTCTCGTAAAGAGCGGGAGAACCATCACATCCTCCAATATTTCCCTATGTGCCAAAGGTTCTCTTCTAATTAGGTCCCCTCCCATTACTGTTGTGAATTGCAAACTCTACAATGTTAATTTTCTACACAATGTCAGTTGTTGTTGCTCAATTCATGTTGTTTCAACTTGCTACCCCAAAAGAACCAATCTTACAATCTACGTCTTCTTTCCTTTTCACTATAACTTCCTTAGGGTACTAATTCACTCATTGGTAGAATAAGGTAAGTTCACGACGTAGAATATTTGTCTGGTTTTCTTGAAAGGCAAGGTTTTCAAAGGCAAATGGTATCCAAATGGCAAAAATTGAAAATAACCCCTCCCCCCAACTTAATTGTGAAGTGACCGCACTTCATGTGATAGGTATTACGGAATGAGTAGTGATTAAAAGAAATGGTGGTAATATTCGTCGCATGCATGAAGTAAACTACGACTAATCATGAATATAGAAAGAAATCTAATTGTAATAATTGAAAGTTATTAAATGTACATATGAAGTGGAAATGAATAATTAACATACCTTGGAAGTTGTGAACAACTCTGATGACTTGATATGATATGCATGCGGCGAATGAGATATAATGTGATAGAAGGTGGTGAGTACAGCTGCAGAGATATAATGTGATAGGTCAAGATGATGGAGAAAAGTACCAATTCATAAATGTGAATTGATACGTGGAGCAATAGAATGAAGCAGTGTAAAATGAATACAAGCATGTGGAATGGGCGAGATAATTTAGGTATTGTTCACCAAGTGATGGAAGAGAGTTGCATACAGATCTTGCTACAGGTGCCTCCAGCACAGGTCCTGACTGTCTAATTGTAAACACAATATATTAGGTCCCAGCTGAGTCAAGTCCCAACTAAATGAGTGAAAAATAGGTCCCATTAGAAATAACTTGTTGTAACCATGGAAATTGTGTTGTGTGTGCATGTGATTTTTAAAACAAAGAAATTTAATTTTCAGCAACAGGGGTTGAGTATTGTAACTCAACCTCCACATCACTAGATAGTGTTGGTGGATCAGCATTTGAAGGTGTACCAATTGGTGTCACATCATCATCAGCAGGGGTGTCAGGAGGATCATACTGAGCAGGTAAAGAAATAAGAAAGTCATCCTTCTGAAGTGGCTTTTTATACAATTTCAACATGTGCCCATTTGCCAGTAGTGAAAATCGAACTTCATCAATAGTCTGCAGTTGAACTACACCATTAGGAAAGACTTGTTGGATCTCATATGGGCCTAACCACCGGGACTAAAGCTTGCCCTTGAAGTCCTTATACCTTGAATAATAAAGGAGTGCCCAGTCACCTATAGTGAATTCCTTTGTCTTTATGTACTTGTCATGCCATTTTGCTCTTTGTTTCTATATGACCTCAGTGTGATGAATAGCCTCCAGTTGGATTTCATCCAAAGAATTTAAATGTTGTAGCCTTTCTTGTTGTGCTGTGGTCAAATCCATTCCTAGGTCCACCAATGTCCTCAGGTTTTTGTGTTCAAATTCAATAGGTAGGATTGTTGTCTTGCCATAGACCAACTCATAAGGTGTAAACCCTGTAGTTGTCTTCCAGGTTGTTCTGTATGCCCTGTATACACCAAAAAGTGACACGACTCTGTCTAAATAAATATTTTTAATATTTATTTCATCTGGATATTCCTCTATCAATAAATAAATAAATCAATTTATTTATTTGATTCATATTCCTCCCATTAATTGAATAAATTACATTTATTTAATTAATTTCATCGAAATCAACTTTATTCTTCCAAACAAATTAAATAATGTACCAATCCATCTACTAGTCCTCCCTCACCATCCCCTAGTGTGTATATGGAAAAATGGATTAATCTAAACTAAATAAAACCAAAGAACCCAATAACATAAAGAAAACGAATTTAAATAAAAGCCATGACAAATAATCAATGCAATAAAGACTTTTACCGAAATTTGTGTTGTTTCCTTTGGATTGAATGTAGAATTGCTCAATGAAATTGCAAAGCCATAGCTGCAACAAGCAAGTGTAGTGCTCAAGGGATCAATGTCAAATGATCGTAAGGTTGCTCAATCGACGCGTTGTGTATGCTCGAAGCTCTGTTAAGTATGCCTGAGAATACAATCGAAGAGAGAGGTAATGAAGGAGATGAGGGGGGTTTATATAGATTTCAAGGAAAATCGATCAACGGTCCAGATAATTCAGAAGAATCAATGGAGGAGAATAGTTGAGGAACGTGCAACGAATGAGAAGAAGACATGTGTCTTGCTTGCTTTTGCATGAGAGGAGTTATCAAGAATAGAAGAATGAGTTAACTGAAGAGATAAATCAATTAAAAGAATAAAGCAATCAGTTAAGTGATTTAAAACAAGAAGAAGAGATTTGCATGAGAAAAGAAGATATTTTGCTTTATTAAATATAGAAATATTTAATTGATGAGCAAGAAAGCTTGAGTTATTTTAGAGATAACTCAAATTTAGAAGAAAAAGCCACTTAAATAAATAATTGATTTATTTAAATTTAGAGAAGATATTTTGGAAGAAATAATTAAATAATTAGAATTATTTAATTTAGAAGATTTGAAAAGCAAATTAATAAAATAAATTTATTTAATTGTTGTGCATGATTTTGGGAGAATGATTTTTGATTTAATTAAATAATTTAAGAATTATTTAATTTTAGATAAGAGGGAATTTGTTGAATTAATTAAATAATTGGATATATTTAATTAATGTAGATGTGAATTTTGGAAGGTGACAATGATTTAATTAAATAATTAAAAATTATTTAATTGTGGAAGAATATAGAGGAATTTGATTTAATTAATTAAATAATGAGGATTTATTTAATTAATGTCGCAATTTTGTGATTTAGAAGAATTTGGTGAAATTAATTAAATAATTAGATTATTTAATTAACGTTGTAATGCAGGTGATTAGGAAGAAATGACCAAATGCAAGTGATGCGACAACTTGGTCATTTTAGGGTGTCTACATTTTGCCCCTCTTTGATGCCATGCAGCTTGTAGCGTTGCATCAAAGAAATTAATTGTTGAAGATGTAATACAATTGTTATGCCCCAGTGTATCGAGTTGCCCCAGCGTATGCCCCCTCGAGCGGGAAGACAGGGAGGCGACAGAGGAAAGGTGTTGACGCTCGACTAGAAAGGTGCGCGACCAGTAGGAAAAAAAAGCAGAAACAGGGGGGGGAAAAAAACTGCAGGGTGGGGACACTATAAATAGGTCCCATGGGGACCACAATCCTCATTTGCACCCATTGAGATTCTAAATTTAGAGAAAAGAGTTTCTAAACTTAGTGGAGAGAGAGTTGAGCAGCCAGCGGAGAGAGATGCCGATTCCTGTGCACAGACATCGGGCGGAGCTGGTGCGGACCTACGGGAGGCCAGCAGGAGCTCCGGCAGCGGTAGGTGATCGAAAACCCCCTTGTAATTTGTCGATTAGGGGTAGATTAGGGCTAGATTTAGGCAGGTATGCATTTTTAGCCAAAAGCACTTTAGGAAAGTGCAGCGCGTATGGTAGTCGTTCGGCGCGCTTTTGGCGCGCTGTAGCGCGGCTGGTAGTCACGGGCAGCGCGGTTGGTGAAATCGCGTCGCATCTGATTAATGTGGGTAGCGTCGCAGCGCATGTAGAAAAATCCGCAGCGCTTCTGGTATGGCGGTGCAGCGCACCTAGTAAGGTAGGTTAGCGCGGGTGGCGGGTATGTGGAGAAAGCGCGTCGCTTCTGGTAAAACAGAGCGGCGCAGTTGGCATAATGTTTTAGCGCGCTTGAAAAACAAGGCACACATGGGAGGAAAAATCAAAGCGCAGCTGGATAAGTAGTGAAGCGCGTTTGGCTAAGAGAAATAGCGCGGTTGCATAAACAAAGCGCTTCTGGCTAGATAGAAGAAAAAGTTAGGGTTTAGTAAAATGGGGGGGCCTAGAGGAGAGACGCCTAGCCTAGCCGACAAGAGGGAAAAGGGATGGCAGGGGTGGGGTATAGCATAGCCAATGGGTAGATAGGTTTTGAGGGATTTGGTTATGAAACTGACAAGTGATATGTTTATGGATGCAGAGGATTTTGCCACCGTTGATGTCGCGGGAGCGACACCACGCGATTGCGCACGAGGTTGTTCAGTTGACCTGGGAGGAGGATGCGTTCTTAGAGCATGCAGGGCTATGGCATGTGGCACACCTCACACACATTAGGGCGAATCTCGCCCTAGTGACAGCAATCGTGGAGAGGTATCACAGCGAGACCTCGTCATTTCACTTCCCGATAGGGGAGGCTACAGTGACACTGGAGGATGTATATCGCATCCTGCGGATTCGGATTGATGGAGAGATAGTGGACTTCGACCCGGCACGGGGTGAGGCAGGCTTGGAGGAGGTCTTCTGCACAGACGACCTATGGATAGACGATGGGGAGATCCGATGGGCAGACGTCCCGAGACTCTGCGATAGGATCCGCTGGATAGTGGCATCATTGATCGGCGGCTTCCTGTGCCCAGATAGGAGATCCAGAGGCTTATCAGTTGGTTGGGGGACAGTGTTATCCGGGATGTTTACACATGGCCGACAGTATGCGTGGGGACCCTGTGTCTTAGGACAGCTATACCATGATATGCATTATTGCGTATACAGGAGAGGCAGGAGCCTCTCAGCAGGGGTGACCTTGTTACAGGTGTGGGCGTGGGAGCACATTCCAGTTATCCGGCCCATGGCACAGCGCCACCGAGACCGAGGGGAGCCGTATGTGTTTCTGTACGATGGGGTGATGACACACAGGAGGATGGGATCGGTCAGCTACTGGCGGCGACAGATCGATGAGATGGACATATTCATCTGGAGGCCATGGTTATTGTGCGAGGAGTGGCCGGATGAGCACGAGCAGCTCATGTACTGCAGACAGGCTCGCTATCTGTTCGGTAGACGGACAGATATGATAGAGAGATATCTTCCGGAGCGGGTACTGAGACAGTTTGGACTACCACAGGGGCTACCAGTGGGGGAGGCCACACATGCCAGGACACGGAGGGAGACAGGAGACTGGGACGCAGTGATCCCGGTGGCGACAGCATTAGCAGAGGTGCGGGGACTTATCCCCGTGAGATGGGATTGGGACTCTGGGCTAGCAGACCCAGGGACACTGCCAGACTATGACCAGTACTGGCAGACTCACAGGCCGATGAGATTGACTACACCAGGTGTAGTAGGGGCAGTGGGAGAGGTGTTAGTACTTGGCGGAGAGGCCAGGATGAGGCGGCAGGCCAGGGCAGCCAGACAGCAGGCAGGCAGACAGCAGGCAGGCGGCCAGCAGGAGGATGTTGAGATGGCAGAGGCGTTGGGCCCAGTCGTAGAGACTGATCTGCAGAGGGCCGAGCGACTGCTGCAGGAGGAGATAGCCCGGAGGACTCGACTAGAGCTCCGGATGGTTAGACTGAGGAGAGACAGGGATACAGCGCGGGCAAAGGCGAGACAGGCAGAGGCCACAGCCCAGGCACAGACACAGGCAGCCACAGCCGCACAGACAGCCCTGGCACAGGTACAAGCACAGTTACAGGCACAGGTGCAGGCCTACAGACAGCTACAGGCCCAGGTGCATGCATAGGCACAGGCACAGATGCAGCCACCGGCCGCACCAGCAGCCGACACTGAGGCAGTAGCACAGGCCAGGAGGGAGAGAGATGCAAAGGTACAGCTACGGCTGACAGCAGAGGCTACACTCTTTAGAGTGAGGCGGGAGAGAGAGGAGGCACGCCGTGCACTGGGCGCAGACCAGAGGACACTATATAGTGAGCTCGTCCGAGTGCAGGGTGAGTTGGTATCAGCTGGCCGGGAGGTAGAGTACTACAGGGGCCTGTATGTGGGGGCGGTGCCAGCAGCTCAGCAGGCACCGAGCTACAGAGATAGGAGCAGATCTGGGGCATCCGGATCTCGGAGGACAGGGCAGTCAGCGTCCTCGGTCAGAGGGCCACTTTTGCTGCCAGGGGGAGGAGGAGGACCATCAGGGGGACCTCCACCGATCACATGGGGAGGCCAGGGGCCACAGCAGGAGGGTAGCTCTACGCACTAGGGCATACTCATGTATATTGTATCATATTGTATTATTTGGGACAGATGCCTGCGTGCATTCTGATGTTATTTTGAGGGCTCTTGATAGCCTTGATGTACTATATTGATGTATATTTGGATGTATACACATTTTGTATTATTGATGTAGACACAGACACTTTGTATTATGATGACCATTACATGATATATATATGATGATCTGTTTGATTCACTGCTGTTCATGCTTTTGTGTATGCATTATCTGATGTCATGGATGTGATGATATGTATGTATGATTATGGATTCATGTGATGACGTATGTTGCTTATATGATGCTTATAGATGTGATGATTAGTGATATCTGACATGTGGGTTTTGCAGATATGCACCAGAGAAGAGAACAGGAGGAAATGGAGGACGCAGACTGTTGATCGATTACTGCAATGAAAACGGTATAAAGGGTGTGGGAATGGATGAATGAGCTTGTTGCAATGGCTTCACATTTGTATATAAAGAGCTATCCTTAGTTTGATATAGCACGTGGATAGTTCACCACCAAGGTATAAAAAGACCAAGGTGCAGTAATATCCGAGTGCGTGGACGTTGACTCTGCAAGCAAGCGGTTTGAACTTAGATCTCTTTAGACAGCATATAACCTTGTTGGAACATGTGAATAAGCCATAGTCTTGACCATAAAATAAAATTCAACACATGTAAATGCAAGAAGAAATATTAATATGTAAGATGCTAGGCCGTAACACACACAAGATAGATATGATGCTAAGAAAGAAACTAAAGATCATTCCTCAAACACGGCACACAGAAAGCAATGACTATGCCCCCAGTCCGTACTGCATCGCAACATACCCAGATTACAGATAAACCAGGGTAGTTTTGAATAAGTATTGGAAAAGGAACAAAAGATAAACCATAACACAAATTGGCTGACTTACAAAGTAAACATATAGCCAACATATTCTCTTGCCAAAGAGGTTGCTCAGGATAGATTAGGTAGGAAAGATAACAGCCTTATCGTAGGAACTCTGTGTCCGTTAAAGGGGGCTATCTACCTAAAAAGACAATGTCTCACTTGTAGGAAATGCCACATGTTGCAGGAGACGCGTGTGTTGGTCTCGACAATGGAACACTTCGAAGAAGACAAGCTTGTGGATCTAGGGCTTGGTTAAGCGGTACTTAGCTGATGTTGGCAATAGGTATGCAGGACAGTAGATGACTCTGGAAGAAAGCCTCTTTGCTTCAAGTTTGTTAAGGACTTTTGCTTTGGAAGGATGCGCTAGCTTGCTGCTTGAGTTAGTCAAGTCGAGGCGAATGGATTTTGACAACGGAAGACTAGAAGGGTGACAGTGCTAATGGATTGAAACGGGTGGAGAATGGTGGATCGTGTGTGCCTGAGTACTGGAAACATCCTTCGTATTCCAGACTGCCTACATACCCTGTATCCACGGGATCAAGGCACACTTATGATGGAAGATGAACGTGATAAATATGTAGTTCTGGATAGAGTGATGAATGGGGCAAGGTGAAAGTGGGAGATCTTATGTACCTGAGTACTGGAAACGTCCTTCGTATTCCAGACTGCCTACATACCCATATCCATGGGATCAAGGTACCTTAAGATTGAGAAGAAATAATATGTAGTTCTGGTTGATGTGATGATGTAGGAAAGGAGCGGAGAAGAGGTGATCTTATGTACCTGAGTACTGGAAACGTCCTTCATATTCCAGACTGCCTACATACCCATATCCATGGGATCAAGGTACTTTAAGATTGCGAAGATGAAAGTATGTAGTTCTGGGGGAGGTGATGATGTAGAACAAGTGTGGAGAAGATAACAGCCTTATCGTAGGAACTCTGTGTCCGTTAAAGGGTGTTACCTGTGGAAATGAGACAAGATTGAAGTATGCGCTGCAAACCACGAACAAGGAACCAATCCTAGACCGACGCTAAGGAAAGAGTTGCCCCCATTCTGGTAGAGGAAACTGTAGGGGTGACTGCCGCAGAAGACGCAGAACGACTTGACCTAGGACAAGACAGTGTTAACTGTAGACACATATCAAGCCGTGGGATGACGATGATGGACATTGACAAATTTCCAAGCTATACTAGGTAGGGAGATGGAAATGCAAACAAAGTCAATGGTTTTATTACGGATGGATGGATGAAGTGCGTTGCGAACTGGACAAGGAGTGGACAGGACTCGATAGACGATGGATGCTGACTCTACGCATAGCGCCTGTTTGCCAGGTTTTCACTATGGTACTTATCCAAGGCGCCTGTTTGCCAGGTTTTCACCAGAGGATGAATGTTTTTTTTTATTTTTGTATTTTTTTATTTTTTTGATTTTTTTTGATTTTTTTTTATTTTTTGATTTTTTTGATTTTTTTGATTTTTTTGATTTTTTTGTGGGAATACCCTGAGGATCAAGCATAGAACTGCTTGAGATGGACACTGTTAAGTGGCTCATCTAGAGGAATGCCGTCAGGTGTAGCTAAAGTATAAGCTCCCGATCCATATGCTGTTGTGACAATGAAGGGACCTAACCAGTTAGGTTCAAACTTGCCCTTCTTCTCTCGATCTGCTTGATTTCTCTGATTCTCCTTAAGTACAAGATCACCAACTTGAAACCGTCTTTCTTTGATCTTTTTGTTGTAATTACGCCGGAGGCAGTTTTGATAGACATGGAGATGATTAAGTGCGGCAAGGCGCCTCTCATCTAGTAGTTCAAGCTCAGCTAATCTAGAAGTGTGATACTCATCTCCACCGATCAGGTCCTGCATGGATACTCTGAGGGATGGGATCTCGACCTCTATAGGTAGGATGGCTTCAGAGCCAAAGACCAAGGCATATGGTGTGGCGCCAGTTGGTGTTCTGATACTAGTACGGTAGGCCCATAGGGCGGGATTGAGTTGCAAGTGCCAATCACGACCAGCTTCATTGACTGTTTTCTTTAGGATCTTGAGAATGGTTTTGTTGGAAGCCTCAGCTTGGCCGTTACTCTGCGGATAGTAGGGAGTTGAAAAGCGATGTTGGATATTGTATTGTATGCATAAAGCACGGACATCTTGGTTCTTGAATGGTCTCCCATTATCAGTGACAATGGCTTGGGGAATACCATACCGGCATATGAGGTAGTTTAGGATAAACTTGGCTATTTGTTTACCGGTGATATAGGTCATAGGAATGGCTTCCACCCACTTCGTGAAATACTCAGTGGCGGTAATGATAAACTTGTGGCCATTGGAGGAGGAAGGGTGGATTTGTCCTACGAGGTCGAGACCCCATTGAGAAAAAGGCCATGGAGTTGTCACAGGTTGTAACTCATGAGCGGGTGCGTGAATCAGATCTCCATGCTGCTGACATTGTAGACACTTCTTAGCAAACTGTGCGGCATCTTGTTCTATTGTAGGCCAGTAATAACCTGTTCTGAGTATTTTCTTAGCAAGATTAGGACCAGTAGAATGTGCGCCACAGACACCTTCGTGTATGTCTCGTAAGGTAGCTTTGGCTTCTTCCGCGTTAAGACATCGTAAGAGGATACCATCGAGACTCCGGCGATATAGTGTATCACCCAGAATGATGTAACGAGAGGATCGACGGATAAAGGTTTTGCGTTGAGTGGATGATAGGTCAGGGGGAAAGGTATTGTTTTTGAGGTATTCATAGATATCTTCGTACCATGGGGAATTGGGACCAACAAGTTCGCAGATGATTTCAGTAACAGGAACATCGACGGCTGGTATCAACAATTGCTTGATCAAGAATTCACACTTCTGTGTATTTGCAGGCATATCAATCAATGACCCTACAGAAGCCATAGAATCTGCAGCTTTGTTATGCTCTCTTGGAATTTGCTCAAATGTGATGCTAGAAAAATGTGGTTTGTAGGCATCCACTAGTTGCTTGTAGGGGACCAACTTTTCATCCTTTGTTTGGTATTCATCCGTGACTTGGCGAATGACTACCTGTGAGTCTCCATATACTTGTAATTCTGTGATGTCCCATTGAACTGCTGTATTTAGACCTATGAGGAGTGCTTCATACTCGGCTATGTTGTTGGTGCAAGGGAATGCGAGCCAATATGACTTTGGAATGTAGTCATTCTAAGGTGTAACAAATAAGATGCCGGCTCCTGATCCATGCTGTGTGTAAGAACCGTCAAAGTACAACTTCCACATTATGGAGTTAGCAAGAGTGAATAGATTCTCATCAGGAAAGTCTGCTACCATATGATGTGTATCTTTCATAGGTGCTTCTACTAGTTGATCCGCAAGGGCTTGTCCTTTGATTGCTTTACGATCTGTGTACTCAATGTCAAACTCACTAAGGATCATAACCCATTTAGCCAGTCTGCCTGTGAGAGCTGCTTTTGCTAATAGATATTTCAAGGGATCAATCTTGGCTATCAGATTTGTGTGTTGGTTCAACATGTAATGCCGCAACTTTTGGGAGGCAAACACTACTGCTAGACAAGCCCTTTCCATGGGTGAATAATTGAGCTCATATCCCACCAAGGTTCTACTGATATAGTAAATTGCGTGCTCTCTGCCTGAGTCATCATTTTGTGCTAGCAGGGCCCCTAGGGCCGAATTTGTAGTGGAGATGTACAATATCAAAGGTTTGTCCGCAACTGGTGGAACCAATACAGGAGGTGTAGCTAGATACTCCTTAAGTTGATCAAACGCTGCCTGACACTTGTTGTCCCATCGAAACGAGACATCCTTCCGGAGCAAGTGCTGAAAGGGTTGACATTTATCTGCTAGCTGTGATATGAAACGCCTGATGGACTGTAACCTTCCTTGGAGGCTCCTTAATGCTTTAAGGTTCTTTGGTGGAGGTATCTCCACTATAGCCTTTACTTTTGCTGGATCTACTTCGATGCCCCTACGAGATACTATGTATCCCAACAGCTTCCCTAATGTGACACCGAAGACACACTTCTTAGGATTAAGTCTTACTTGGTATTTTTCAAGCCTGTCGAAGATCTGTCCTAGGACCTGTATATGTTCTTCTCTAGAAGATTTAGCCAATATATCATCCACATAGTCTTCCACGATGTGATGAAATAGATCGTGGAAGATCACTGTCATAGCTCGCTGATAGGTTGCTCCTGCATTCTTCAGACCAAATGGCATAACACACCAATAGTAATTGTCCCAAGGACATGTAAAGGTTGTTTTGTGTTGATCCTCCTCAGCTATTCTAATCTGGTTGTAGCCTGAGAATCCATCCATAAGAGAAAGCATCTCGTGACCTGCTGTCAAGTCCACTATAATGTCAATGTTTGGTAGTGGAAAATCATCTTTGGGACATGCCTTGTTGAGATCTCTGAAATCATTACACATGCGGATGCGCCCATTAGGTTTAGACACAGGTACAATGTTTGAGACCCAATCTGAATAGTCGATAGGTCATATGAACTTTGCGTCTAACAGCTTTTGTACTTCCACTTTCACCAAGAGAGCTATCTGTGGGTGCATTTTTCTCAACTTCTGTTTCACTGGTTTCACCTTGGGATCAACTGTGAGATAATGAACTACCAGTTTAGGGTCTAGCCCTGGCATATCTGCATAGGTCCATGCAAAGTTGATGGTTCATTGTAAGAAGAAGCTGTTAAGATTTCTGTGCTCTGTGTCAGATAATGATGCCACTAGGAATGTTGTCTTTGGATTCTGTTCTGTACCTAGGTTGATCTCTGTAGAATCTTCCACTAGTAGAGCTGATTTCTCTTGATACTTAGAAGGTAAGGGAAGGTCAAATCCTCCATCCTCAGGTGCCACAGTTGGGTTTTCACCTTTGGATACGTCCTTTATTTTTACTATTTTATGATCAGGAGGTGCCACAGTGTGGTTTTCACCTAGAGATCTTTCTGTATGTGTGCTTTTGCGACTAGAGGATTTGGCATTCTCACCAAAATAAGCCGTGGGCTCAAGTTCCATTACAAAACCTGCCTTGTGATCGCCAAGAGGGATACCTTCTCGAAGTCCCATGAACTCAGCTAGAGCTTCGTCATTCGGAAATACATCTATAACGGGGGCCCCTTGTTGGTCCCAATCGATAAGTTCAGGGTAGACAAGCGTGACATTCTGGGTGCTGGTGGTGGAAGTTAAGGATACGGAGGATAGTGTAAAAATGGAGGATTCTGCGAATAGATTGGTCATGTGGAGGGAAGAGTCATCGGTGATATCCTCTGTAGATGTCGAATCGGCGGGAAACTTGTCAGCTACCTCGTCGAGGATATACTCGATGTCCGAGGCGCGTGGTACCTTCTTACCAAATCCTAATCCTTTCTTGTCTAGCTTCTTTGTGACCACAATGGGCTCCATAGTGCCTTGATTCTGTTTCCCAAGGCCACCTTGGCCTTTATAGCCCATGTTTTTCACTATCCTTAAGCCATTGCCATATTGCTTGACTAGTATCGTGACTGGTTCTTTCTCCTTGTAGAGCCAAGAAGAGATGTCCTCAATAGTTTCCTCTTCCAATAACCGTCCATGTTGGAATTGGGTTAGGAATGTTGGGGGAGGAATAGTTGCTTTTTTGGTAACTTTGGCAATGGGTGGTTTGCCGTAAGATTTTGGAGATAAAGGCATCCGCCCTACACAACAAGATTCGGAGATATCATAAGTGCCAAAGCCTATATCTCGGACGCGAGCTGTGATTTTGGGGAGGGGTGTAGGCTCACTTGTAGAGGCTTGCGTGAGAGTTTCAAGGTCAACATAGAGAGGGGACTCAAGGGCTTTGTCATTTTTAGGCACTTGGTTGCAATTCTTATAGCTTCCTTGCAAGACACGACAAAATTCAAAAGGATTAGGATCTCCTGGGATGGTGATCTCCGTACCATTGTATGGGAACTTTAGAGACTGATGGTACGTGGAGGGGACAGCTTTCATTGCATGGATCCATGGGCGGCCTAGGATAATGTTGTAAGGCAGCTCAATATCAAGAACTTGGCACCTAGTTTCAAGCATGACTGGGCCCAGCTGTATAGGCAAGTGAATAACACCCTCTGAACGGCGTTCTGCATCATCATACCCCTTGATTGTAATGCTATGATCAGTGTTGACGTGATCCTCCGAGTATCCCAATTGCTTTAGTAACTTTAAAGAACAGATGTTGAGACCAGCACCACCATCTATGAGTATACGTTTGATTTTGCGCTTATGGATGAGAACCTCAATATGAAGGGCATCGTTGTGACAAGGATCGTGGGAGGGGAGGTCTTTCTCAGAGAAGACCACATTGTAAGGCGAAGCAATATTACCCACTATAGCTTGGAAATCTGCGACTGCTATGTTGTTAGGAACGGAGTACTCTTGGAGGGCTTTTTCTAGCACTACTCTATGTGCAGGTGATGACCGTAGAAGGTCCAAAATAGAGATCTGTGCTGGTGTTCTCCCTAGATGTTCGACAAGATTATAATCAGACTGAACCGGAAGCCTAGGTGTAGGTGCATAAATGGTGACATGACCTCGACGAGTAGTAATAGCACAATCTGTAGATTTGCCTTTGATGGTGAGGGTAGACACTTGACTCTCTTCAAAACGACCTACAATGGAATCGAAGGACGTGGAAGCGTGATTGATACCTTTACCTCTATCCTGAGGAGGAGGTGGACCGTGATGAGGGAATGGTTCCTTGTACATATCGAGATCCTTGTTCGTGTGTTGCGCTGGTGATTCATTCTCAAAAGTGATTTGATTACCGTCGATGAGGTTTTGGATGAGGTGCTTAAGCTTCATGCAAGATGCAGTTCTATGACCTTTGCTCCTATGGAACTCACAATACTCATTGTCTCTGTAACGTGTAGTTTTGTAGACAGGTTCTCCATATGGGGGAGCATCAGGTAAGGTTATGAGCCCTTTCAGCAAAGCTTGCTGTAAGACCAATTCGATGGGCACTCCCAAAGGAGTAAATTGACGTCGCGGAGGGTAATCTTGTTGAGGCCACTCTTGTTGTCGTTGTTGATTTTGATAAGGCTGCCTTGGTTGCTGCTATTGTTGAGATGGAGCTTGACTTGGTTTGGAAAGTTGCAGCGGTGTTTGCAACGTTTGGACATGCTTAGTATTGACCACTCCATCATTGACCACGTTTTTGTTTTTGTTCCAATATTTGGGTTTATCGTTCGACTGCTGATGAGAAGTATTATCTTTCGTCTCCTTAAAGATTTTGACCACACCTTTAGCAATGAGGGCCTTCTCAATGTTGATGCCCTTGTATGTGATTTCATCAAAGGTTGTAGCACTAAGGATTTGCAAATGGAAACCTAACTCTTGGTTGAGGTTCTGCACAAAGATGCTAACAAGTTGTTTCTCTGGAATCTTGAAAGGGAATTTACTAGCCATTTGTCTCCATCGTTGAAGGAAAGAAATGAAAGTTTCCCCATTTTTCTGTTTATTGTTGCATAGGTCCGTCATGGAAATCTCATGCTCTGCGTTGTAAGAAAAATGGGTGGCAAACTTTTCTGCTAGCTCGTTGAAAGACTTGATACCCGTAGGTAAGTGTGAGAACCATTCTATTGCTTGACCTCCAAGACTGCGAGGAAAAAGACGCATAAGATATGTGTCGTTGTGAGAGACCTCGAAGCAAGCAAGATAGAATTCCCTAAGATGGTCTTTTGGGTCACCTTTTCCTTTGTACTTATCGAACTTTGGAATAGTGAAATTTTGAGGAAAAGGGATCATTGGTAATGACCGATCAAAAGGATAAGGGCACACTTCCTCCAAAGAGAAGGTCTTTTTGGTGTGGCCAAACGTAAGATCAGATAGCTATTGTTGCACCTCCGCAATCTTTAGTTCCATAGTCGTGGGAGGGGTTGGTAACGTCTCCTGTTGTCCAAAAAGTGGTTGGTGTTGCCCATATGGAAGATTATAGTGTGAGCCATGCATACTGGTATTGTAAGGGTCGTAAGATTGATTGGGATTGTACGGATTGTACGATTGGTTCGGATTGGGTTGGAATTGGAGGCCTTGATTAGGCAGAGGTGGAGGTGGCGCTAGGTAAGAATGTTGGCTTTGCGATGGTTGAAGAAACGTATTGGGGGGAGGAAAGCTAAAGTGCGTTTGATTAGGTTGTGATGGTGGCACATAGCTTTGGGAAACCTGATGTTGGGAATGTTGAGAGTGGCTAGGCAATGTATGAAAGAAGTTGAGCGTGGATGAACATTGTGGAGGAGGAACATAGGTAGAAGTGATCTGCGACGGTGGGGTTTGATTGAAGATGAGAGTAGAAGAATGTTGTGGTGGAGGAACATAGGTAGAAGTGATTTGCAACGGTTGGGGTTGCTTGAGGATGAGAGTAGAAGAATGTTGTGGTTGGGGCTGCGTGACTCCAATTGGTTGAGAGACATGCAGGTGTGATGATATAGGAGGTGGCATATGTTGAGACCCTTGTTGCATGGCTACATACGTGTTCCCCGGATTGTAATTGGGTGGGAAACCTACGCGTGATGGGGTAACCAAGATTCCACTTGCACTTGGGGTGGACACTGTAGGAGGTGGTTGCACATTTGATCGAGCTAAGGTGGCTTGCTTAGCTAACTCTGCTTGTCGTTGGAGAGTTTCTTGTTGGTTTTGATAGATCTCCATAGGAGTCAAAAGTGGTGATACGGGCCTCTCCTCTGTTGGATTTTGAAAAAGGGGATTCCTATATTGCGAGCCTTGAGGAGGTAAGGGTGTAGTGACCGTGGACATGGTTTGCACCGCTTGTATGGTTTCTTGGGTGTTGGCGCTCTCCTTGAGAGTGGACACATCAAAATCTTGAGGTAACTTGGCACCTTGCTTTGCAAGCAAGCGAAAGAAATGATCCTGGTTCTCACTAAGGATTTTATCAAAGGCAGCTATAGCTCTAGGATCTTGTATAAATTCATCAAGATCTTGCCCATCTTCTTGAGAGGATTGACCTATTTCAAAGTGTCGCTCTTCTTGAGATGGGGGTTGATCTATGACATAACCTTGTGGGACAAAATCTGGAGGCAAGCCTGTGGTATACTGCGGTGCATTTAGCAAAGGGGTTCTATCCTCATGAGGATTGCTTGGTTCCTCTATGTGCGGCATGTTTGGAGAGCTAATTGGTTTTGCCGCGGGTGTATTAGGAGTCACCTTGGGAGTAATGTTGAGACGACCTGATTGCGGTGTGCGAGGGGGTGACTTGTGCTTCTTAGGGACAACTTGCCTAGACTTCATAGTTTGCTGTAGCCTAGTGGTGACCATGGGATACGCCTAGGACACAATGTAATGCTAGGAATCTGTGAGATGCTTTGAAGAAACGGACAAACTCTGATGCACAAAGTACTGACCAAAGGCGCTATACTGTTTGACCAGAGGCGCAGGACTGTGCTACCAAAAGCGTGCTACTGTGGGCCAGAGGCGACGGACTGAGCTGCCAATAGCGAGTTACTGCTATGCCAAAGGTGAGCTACAGTGACCAAAAGCGAGCTACTGTTATACCAGGGGCGCTGAAGTAGAGTTTTGCCAGAGGCGGGTTACTGCTGACCAAAGGCGATCTACTATATTACCAAAGGCGAGCTGCTGTAATACCAGGGACGCTGAAGTAGTGTCTGATGTTTTTCAAAGGCAAGATTTTTCTGTTTCTGATTGGATTGGTTTGGCAAGAGAAAACACAGCAAACAAGTGGTCAAAAAAGGCACAAAGACTGACACAACAGATAGTGTATGTTCAAGGCTCCAAACAAGCCCAATGTTTCCACAGGTCTAATACAGTTGCAATCAATAACAAGCACTTTTTATCCCTAGAGACAAGGTTTCATTGCAGTAGATCAGCTCACAACTTAATACTCCATCGATAAAAATATCATTCCATAAAGGTGTCGGATATTTAGTATCTTTGCGAGAGACGATAGGTAGGGATATCTCACCCTCCCCTTGGAAAGCTCAAGTAGGTCACAAGAGTTTTATGTCCAAGGGAATACTATCTCTTCTCAAGGGAGCCAATGGTGAGTGTCTTAAGGGTTTAAATCGATTTCCCTTGCACTGATGATTACCGCAATGTTCGGAGGTAGGTCGGGTAGTCTCTATCTAAATTGGCTCTTAGTGACTTTGAGGGACCAACGCCTTACGAGCAATGCGACAAGCTACTAAAAGCTTTAACCAATCCTACTAAGAGTTTCAAACACTTCGCTCAATGTGAAAATCGTTTCCACAAAGAGCTAGTACACCTCTTTTTAGTTTGGCACCACAAGGTAAGGCTGACGTCGGTTAGGACTTGGCTTTCGCCTTATCCCTTTTATATAGCAGTTCAAAGGAAAACTCCACTTAGGGTCGTCCCTTTTGGATGAAGCGCAATCCAAAAGCAGGCCCTTCTAAAGGAAGTACAAAAAATGTAAAATCAAGCACGTCAAACAATGGTTCAATTGTCCCGTTATAAGAAAAAATAAGGTGCAACTAAGCTATGCACACACACGATTGTAGTTGTAAATTGTCCCTTATGAAATGAAGTGTTGGCATTCATGTCCATTGTCCTTTAGAAAATTGAGGTGTTTGTCCATACATGTCCATTGTCCCTTAAGAAAATCAGTATGTTCCTAAGACTTTAGATTGCAAGAAAAGATTTGTTCAATTACTCCTTTTAGGCATGCAATGTGTTTCTAAGACTTAGTGAGATAAAACAAAAGGGTCTTCAACGCTCGTCCTGCATGCACATATTAGGGAAACACCTATTGGCTCTGTGTGAGTAATAAGAAGCTGCAACAAGTGAGTTAGTTCCACCAAAATTTCACACGTTAGCAAAATAAAATCAACTTTGACCAAAAGCGTATTACTGTTTTACCAGAAGCGATTCACTGTAAACAAAAAGTGCTTACAGACAGACCAGAAGCGTCAGAGAATATAGCCAGATGCGTTGCAGAATAACCAGAAGCATGGTAGTATGATTCCAAAAGTGCTGTGATAAATACCAAAAGCGTGCAACAATAATAACAAAAGCGCTGTAAAATATCCAGGAGCGCTTTACTGTGTAACCGAGAGCGCGATACTATGTGGCCAAACGCGCTGTTCTGTCTCAGATACAAAAAAATTAGTTTAGTTAACAATAACCAGGTCAAAATAACTTTTCATGGTGGACCTATTATCTGAAGGATGATATCTGATAGATCTGGGTTGTGTAATCTAGAAACTCAGAAAAATGGATCAGACCAATAGATTAGCACTAGAAACAAGGATATTCCTAAATAAATCAGCTTAGGAGATATCAAAAATTAGGTTCTGAAAGACAAATATAACAGCTTGTCTGACAAAACGACAGATCTGAAATGAGAAATCACTGCAAAACCTGAATGAAGTCAAAAAACCTAATTTTAACCAAAAGCGCCTAATAACATCGCCAGTAGCGCTTCTCTGTGCTACGTATAGCGCTTCTCTGTGCTACCAGAAGCGCGGCCGTGCTGCCAAGGGCGCTGAACTGTTCCTTCAAAAGCGCTGTAATATACTGCCAGAAGCGCTGTGAAGTGCCGTAAGCGCCGTGCCGTACTGTGTCTTCAAAAAAAACAAATTTCTCAAAGAAACCAAGGGATTAGTGGGTCCCACCGGGCGTGCCAGAATGTGTATATGGAAAAATGGATTAATCTAAACTAAATAAAACCAAAGAACCCAATAACATAAAGAAAACAAATTTAAATAAAAGCCATGACAAATAATCAATGCAATAAAGACTTTTACCGAAATTTGTGTTGTTTCCTTTGGATTGAATGTAGAATTGCTCAATGAAATTGCAAAGCCATAGCTGCAACAAGCAAGTGTAGTGCTCAAGGGATCAATGTCAAATGATCGTAAGGTTGCTCAATCGACGCGTTGTGTATGCTCGAAGCTCTGTTAAGTATGCCTGAGAATACAATCGAAGAGAGAGGTAATGAAGGAGATGAGGGGGGTTTATATAGATTTCAAGGAAAATCGATCAACGGTCCAGATAATTCAGAAGAATCAATGGAGGAAAATAGTTGAGGAACGTGCAACGAATGAGAAGAAGACATGTGTCTTGCTTGCTTTTGCATGAGAGGAGTTATCAAGAATAGAAGAATGAGTTAACTGAAGAGATAAATCAATTAAAAGAATAGAGCAATCAGTTAAGTGATTTAAAACAAGAAGAAGAGATTTGCATGAGAAAAGAAGATATTTTGCTTTATTAAATATAGAAATATTTAATTGATGAGCAAGAAAGCTTGAGTTATTTTAGAGATAACTCAAATTTAGAAGAAAAAGCCACTTAAATAAATAATTGATTTATTTAAATTTAGAGAAGATATTTTGGAAGAAATAATTAAATAATTAGAATTATTTAATTTAGAAGATTTGAAAAGCAAATTAAATAAATAAATTTATTTAATTGTTGTGCATGATTTTGGGAGAATGATTTTTGATTTAATTAAATAATTTAAGAATTATTTAATTTTAGATAAGAGGGAATTTGTTGAATTAATTAAATAATTGGATATATTTAATTAATGTAGATGTGAATTTTGGAAGGTGACAATGATTTAATTAAATAATTAAAAATTATTTAATTGTGGAAGAATATAGAGGAATTTGATTTAATTAATTAAATAATGAGGATTTTTATAATTAATGTCGCAATTTTGTGATTTAGAAGAATTTGGTGAAATTAATTAAATAATTAGATTATTTAATTAACGTTGTAATGCAGGTGATTAGGAAGAAATGATGAAATGCAAGTGATGCGACAACTTGGTCATTTTAGGGTGTCTACACCTAGAATACATATCCCAAAGCTTACCAGTTCCACACCAACACTGCCATCAAGTTCCCCAAGCTCTAATCCACCAACCAAAGAATCCTTGAATGATCTTCTCCAAAGACTTTGTCCAAAATATAACAAAAGAAATGCTATGGAGAAAACAAAATCCACTCATCCAAATTCATCCCATTCTAGCACAAGCAATCTTCACTAGGGGCCTAAACCATCTACCATTATTCTCCATCCTTTGCCTCATTCATCTACCCATACACCTACGAAGCATGTGGTCGAAGGGCTACTAGCAAAGATTCAACCATGTCCCCAAAATCTAGTCCTTGACCTTACCAAAGATCCTTCCAATAGCACATCCATTCCTCCAACCCCATTATGTAATCCACAACCCGTCACGCTTATTAAAGAGTTTCCCCCCATGAGTCCAAGTCAGGATCCATTGAACCTTCATGTTGTTGACCAAGAGCCTATCCAAGAGGCCTTTACCTCCATTTCCATTCAATAAAATTAAGAGTTGTGTCAAGAGTACACCTTGAGCATGTGGAAACATCAACCCTCTATCTAAATCAAGATCAAAGCACCCCCATCCCACCCATCCATAACATTTATCTTTTCCATGATCAAGATATTACCTATGAAGAAGCTATCCATGATCAACTTGATCCTATACCCATATCTGAGAAAGAAATCCAAAGATGACCCATCCATAACCTATATCTGCTCTATGATCAAGATATTATCGTTGATAAAGAACCTATACATGAACACATTGATCCCATCATGCTTAATCCTATCTATGATCAAGTAGGCCATGATGATCCTCTTAGCCAACTTTATGCATTCCATGGTCATGAGATTATCACCCCATCTATCCATTCTCCACCTAGTCCTATCTATGATCCGACAACTTCCACTTCCCTTGATGAGACACTTGCCTCCCAAGTGCACATAGATGATCAAACCAATAACTTGGATCTTAATGAGCATAATGATAATCAAGATCCTAACGATCCTCCTCCATCCATTATTGACCATGTTGCAAATCTGTTATCCTATCCCCTTGGCCTCACTACCTTCATGCATGAATGTTCTTCCTTAGGAGAACACCAACCATTATCTACCACTTCACTTCCTCATCCAATAAAGAGCTCTCATCTAGTGTCCAAAGCACCCATAATCCCATTATCCACTGCATATTCCAAAATATGAACTATCAAGGTAAAGGCTTGGGCCTTCATGAACAAGGCATTTTGGAGCCCGTCCATGTCAGTGTCCCTCCTCCCTCTTATGCCCTTGGATACACACCCAAGGTGAACAATCTCAAGATGTTGGTACTTCCTCCATGCCTTCTAAATCCACCATTGTCCATCGCAAATCCTATCATATTCCCAAAACATATGTCGTCATTCCACCTCCCTTATCATATACGTCCCAAAAGCATGTGACCATACACGTTCCGCCATCCAATCTACCTCTGCTACTTCCAACTCCTAACATCCCTCCATGCATTTTACCATCACTTCTTCCAAAACCTTGTACATCCATCCATAAATCATCTAAACATCCCAACCATGGCCAACCACTGCACATGTTGTCTAAACAAAGAGCTTCCACCAACTCCACTTCCACCATCCCAAGGGAATTCAACCACAAAAATTTGGATGCCTCTACCTATAAAGTCAAAAATCCAAAAGGTCCTCATGTCTATGGATCCAAAAGTCAAGAATCAAAGAAACATCCATCTCAAGCATTGCATACACCCACATACCTCAAAGAAAAACTGAAAAAGGTGTGGATCCCCAAGCATCAAGCAATTATCTTAGAAGCTACACAAAGGTTGCATATACCCAATCCCATACCTTCATAAGAGAAGTCTAAAAGCAAAATGGTTTGGGTACCCAAGCAAAAATTCATCAAGTTAAATGAGGCATCCACCTATCAAGAATCCCGACCATCCCCTTTCTCCTTTTCCATCCAAAAGTATCAAATCCTTCCATCCCACATGAGAAGCAAAAATAAGAAAAATACTAAGTCCATGTGGGTCCCTAAATACCTAAATCACTCATCCACCAAGCAAAAATCTCCATTGCTTCCTACACCACCTTCCCATCATAAGCTTTAATGTTTATCATGGTGTGTGCAACCATTGGTCATGGTTCCCTTCCATTCCACGACACTTCCACATAACTCCATCTCCCCTTTCTTCCACTATTATCCTACATATCTTCCCCATCCAATCCCTATGGTCCATGCTTTTGCATAAGCCTTCCCTCCATCCTTACATAAGTCTTGCATAATCCGCATCATAATTCACTATCGCACCTTCCATAATCCACTATCTACCTACTCCGTCTTCCTTTCATGCGATCCTTACCAACATCTATGAGCATAGAAACACTTGACTTGGTCCATGTGATGACATCCATCTCTACTGAGACTATCACCTTCATGGAACCAGGCACTGGAGTCCCTCTCGTCCGTATCCCACCTTCTCCCATCCAAATTTCAAAAAAAAAAGAGTAAAGAGAAATCCCTTCGTCCAACGATGAAAATCTAGCAAACAGGCACCTTGGATAAGTACCATGATGAAAACCTAGCAAACAGGCATCATGTGTAAGTTGATCTCCTACGTCACCTACACTTGGGGGCACCTTGTCTCATCAGCATATTACTTTTCTCCTACCATTTCCTTCCATATTGTTTCCTATCCTATCCTCCTATCTCTATCCATTACATACCTAGAAACAACGTAATAAAACACATTGCATGCCCAAACAGCTTCAAGGAGCCTAGAAACCCAATCTCTTATGTGAAGCTGCATTGTCTTTGTCAGGATGTTCTTAATTTCTCTATTAGTGACTTCCACTTGACCATTATCCTGAGGATGGTTTGGAGTGGACTTCTTATGCCTAATCTAATATTCAACAACCAATTTGGTTATTAAATCAGATGTAAACTGTGGTCCTTGGTCAATTACTATTTCTCTTGGAACACCATACCTAGTGAAGATGTCTTCATACAAGAATTTGGCCACATTACCATCTCTGGAAAAATGCAATGCCTTCACTTCAACCCATTTAGTTAAGTAGTCAGTACATACCAGGATATATTCTTTATTGTTTGATGTAGGATATATAGGACCCACAAAATCCAAACCCCACTTGTCAAAAGGAGCCAATGAGATTTGTGGCTGCAAAGGCATCTCATCACTTCTAGTAGGCCTCCCCATCCTTTGGCATCTATCACAACTCCTAGTGTACTTGACAGCATCTTTATGAAGCGTTGGCCAATAATATCCTATTGTTATTATCTTGAAGGTTGTCCTCTTAGCTACAAAATGTCCCCCACAAGGATCATCATGACGAGCCTTCATTATATCAAATACTTCATCCTCCCTGATACATCTTCGCATAATATTGTCTAGCCCAGTGTAAAATAGAAATCCAGAAATCCAAGAGTAAGAGAAGCATTTATGAACTAGCTGCCTCTTCTCCCTTGGAGAGAAGTATCCTGGAATCTGCCCTATAACCAAATAATTGGCAATATCTACATACCATGGAGTGTGTATCTTGAGAGAAAATAGATGCTCATTAGGAAAAGAATCATCAACCACTCCATCTAAAGACTGTGTAGGTAGTATGGATAGAAATTCAGCAACAGCATTGGCCTTGCCTGGTTTGTCAACAATTGTAATATCAAACTCCTGCAACAACAATAACCACCTTACAAGTCTGCCACCTACTATGGGTATATTCATCAAATATATGATGGCTACATGATCTGTATGGATGAAAACCTTGTAACCAGTTATGTAGTACCTAAATTTATTAATTGCATAAACAACTGCCGACATCTCTTTCTCTATCACAGTATAGTTTAACTCAACTCCTTGCAAATTCTTTCTTACATAGTATATGGCATACTCCTTGTTTCCTTCTTGTTGACCCAGGACTACCCCAATGGCAAAATCAGATGCATCTGTATGGATGTGAAAAGGCAGTGACCAATTAAGACCTCGAAGGACAAGGGCTTGTGTCAAGGATGTTTTTAGCTTTCTAAAAGAGATCTGATAATCTGATGTCCATTCAAATTCATTGTCCTTGGTCAATAGGGTAAACAGAGGGGCAGCAATCTTGCTAAAATCCTAAATGAACCTCCTATGATATCCTGCATGGCCTAGGAAGCTCCTTACATCCTTCTATTTTTATGGAATAGGCAGGGTAGATATGATCTCAATCTTCTTTGGGTCAACTTGGATGCTTGCACTTGAGATGAAATGTCCCAAGACTATTCCCCGTGTCATCATCAAAAAACACTTTTCATTACTCAAAGAGAGGTTGTGCTCTGTACATCTCTTCAATACCTTCTCCAAGTTGTGTAATGCCTCATCATATGTGTCACTATATGTGGTGAAGTCATCCATATAAATCTCCATACTGTCATGTACAAAATCAGAGAAAATACTGAGGACTGCTCTTTGAAATGTAGCTGGAGCGTTGCACAAACCAAAGGGTAAGATAGAGTATGCATATGTCCCCCAAGGGAAAGTAAACGTTGTCTTATCATGATCCTCTGGAGCAATCTTAACTTGGTTATAACCACTAAAACCATCAAGAAAGGAAAAATATTTATTGCCTGCTAAAGAGTCAAGAACTTGGTCAGTAAAAGGCAATGGAAAGTGATCTTTCTTGGTAGCAGTACTCAATTCTCTGTAATCAACACAGACCCTTCATTTACCACCTTTCTTAGGGACTATAATAATTGGTGAAACCCATTCACTGTCTGAAGCTTCTGAAGCTCATCTTTAACAATTTCTCTGAGGGTTGGATTCATGCGCCTCTGTTGCTACCTGATTGGTCTATAGCCATCATCTATGTATATCTTGTGCATGCACAAGGTAGGATCAATGCCTTTCATATCATTGTAATCCTAAGAAAATGCTGCTAAGTGGGTATGTAATATTTCATGCAAGGATTGTTGTTGTTCATCAGTCAATGTATTGTTAATGTTCAATAGCTTTCCTAGCTTGACTTCAAATTGTTTGAACAGTTCTTGAACGGAAGACAAATCAAGGCTGGGTAATACAGGTAAGCATTGCTGAGGTAATAACGCATGGAAGATTTGGGAGACTTCTTCTGATGAACTACTAGGTATTATGTTGCTCAAAGGGTCTTGTAAGCAAGATAGGTAGTCTTGCCACTATGGGTATCTCCCACAATTGTTTTGTATAACATGAGCAATTAATTCATCTTCAACTAGAATATTCAATAAAGGGTTGTGTTCTATAGTCATCAAGGTTTGCAGGGAATAGGCGTCCTCATCCTCTAGGCTAGGCCAAATGGTCTGCTCAAGCTCATGGTATGGCGGGGCTGGTGGATATAAAACCAATTTCTTGGTCACTGTCCCATTAGATATGATCATGTTGCCAAACCTACAACCTATAAATGCATCAGTAGTGGCAAGCCATGGTCTACCTAGTATAAGAGGATATCCAGCAAGATTAACCTTAGGCTACAAAATTATGAAATCAGCAGGGTATTCCCAAGAATCTAATGCAATGACCAAATCTTCTATGACTCCTTTATGTTTGACGGTAGACCTATCAGCTAATTGAAAGACTGTCTGAGTAGGCATAAGGTTGTTCAATTGGAGTGTCTGCATTGTTTCCTTGGTCATGACATTAATTGCAACTCCTAGATCTATCAAAGTATTCTTAATCAGAGTCCCATTGATCTTTACATCCACCACTGGGCTACCTAGATCTATGTATTTGGGAACATCTATATTACCCAACATGATGTCAGCAAGATTACCTAGAACATGCACTGTCTGAGGGTCCATTCTCCTCCTTCCTGGCTTCTTTATGCAAAGATCCCTAATAGTTTTGGTATAGATAGGAATATCCTTGATGGCTTGGATTAAAGGAATCTTGATGCTTATATCTTTTAGCTAGCTAAGGAGGACAGTATCAGTTTGGGCTATTTGCTTTTGCATGGCCAAGCTCTCAGGGAAAGGAGGAGACTTCTGTTGTAAGGTAGTTTGGGCATCTTGGGTTGATTCAAGTTCCAAGGGTGGCTTATTTGAGGCTTCTTCAGTGGGTTCTTCATCTTCAAGCTCTATAATTTGGGGAGATGAAGGCCCTGCAAGTTGCTTCCCTGATCTAAGATGAACATTACTCACCTCCACCCCATAGGTGGGATATTGCATTACCTCGTTAGTATAAGCCTGCTAGACAGGCTTGTTGTTAGGGTTAGGTGTAGGTTGGGCAGGGATTTGGGTAAGTCTAGGAGGTGGATTTTGAGGTGTATTTTGAGGTGGTGGCATTATGGCTGGTTGTTGTGGCTAAGATGGAATCATAGGTTGCTGAAATTATGCATTTTGCTACCATTGTTGGCCCTTGTTTCACTGAGGCTGCCATTGTTGTTGTTGAGTAGGCCATTGAGGATTATAGTTGGGACCTTGGAAATTCTGTTGAGGCCATGAGTTAGGCTATTGTTGGTTCCACCTAGCTTGTGGAGTAGGCCATTGGGGGTTTTGCCATGCATTTGGGTTACCAAGCCATTGTGGAGCATTCCAACCAGAGAAGTTCTGATTTGCAACAGGAAAGGGAGAATTAAACTAAGTGGATCAGAGGGCATACCTTGCCTTTGTTGCCAAGGTCTCCTCTAAGATATAAAGAATAGTTGCCCATCTTCTCCTTCAAATGGTTGCAATTCTGGCCTCTCAATCTTTTCTTGCTAGATGCTGGCCACCCTTTTGCATTTACAGTTGGCCTTCCTCTGTCTACAGCTGGGGCAGTACTCAGTAAGCATTGCATCTGCCTCTTCTTGTTTCTTCTTGATATGGAGAGTGTCTAGCTGTGTAGCCATATGGCTAATAATGTCCTCCTTCATGTTTTTCAGTAGGTTACTAATCTCCACTCTTGAAACTCTATTAATTGCCTTGCCTGTGATAGTTGCTCTTTCTCCCCTTGATTTTCTAGAATAATTTCTATAGGCTATACAGATATCTTCAAAGGGAAGTTGAGATATATCCCCTATTCCAATGAGGTTGAGGACATCCATGCAATCATCATTAACTCCCCTAAGAAAGACCAGCTTCAGTGATTCTTCAGACAATCTATTCTAAGGGGTTTTCTTCAAGGCAAACTGGAATCTTTCCACATAGTCTTCTAGAGGTTCATCCTCTTTCTATGACATCCTAAAAATGTCATCTCTTCTCCTATCATGTCCTCTATAGTAGTCTTTATATTTTGCCAGGAACTTTGTCTTCATGGTATCCCAGTCTGGGATGACATCTTTCCCCAACCCCATAAACTACCCTAAAGCAACGTCTTTTAGTGTGGCAGGGAATAGATTAAGTCTATAAGGATCATTGGTGTAGTCATTACTCCTACACAAGACATCAAACTCAAACAGGAAAGTGTTAGGATCTTCGGTCACCAAGCCATAGAAAACAGGCAATGCAGAGGGTGGTATATTTTCAGAGTAGCAGCTCATGCTTGGTCTAGGATAGGGAATTCAAACGTCGCTTGTCCCGGAGGATCATCTACTGCAGCATCTCCCATGGTTCTAAAAGTCCCTTCTGTGGTAGTGGAGGAAGATGATGGAGATGTAGGGGGTGTTGATGAAGATGTAAAAGGAAACTCTCCTTCAGCACTTCCTACTGTGTAGTTGTTGAAATCAGTTGTGCCCTTGTTATTCTGAGAAGTTGAAGGGAGGAATCTACCTTGGTTATCTCTCTGCCTCCACATACAATAATTTGAGCTTTATGTTTCAGCGGTCCTACACAGTGTTAGTAGAATGCCTGGTGTTTCTTGAAAAATGAATTTATTTAATCTAAGGTTGAAACTAAGATTTAACTATGAAAGCATATGAAACTAATGAGACTATGAAGATAGCACCATCCCCGGCAATGGTGCCAAAAATGTAGAGGAAAACTAATGTGTTGTAGACTTAAACAAAATCCAAGGTTAAACCTAACTGAACAGTCCACTCTATCATTGCATTACTACATTAAATTATCGACCAAGGAGCATAAGCTTATGATGATGCTCGCACTATATATGCCTTCAAGACTCATTACTATCCTAAACTAACTCATACAAACTTATTCTAATCAACTTAATTGACTAAAGTTCATAGAAATGAAAGAACAACAAAAATAGTTAAAAACCTAGTTGCTACAGGTACCCTCAGCGTAAGCTGAAGATAGCTATATTCAACAGAGAATTACATAATTAACTTGAACTACACAAAATGGTAAAAGAATTGACACTAACCTCTAGAGGACTTCAATTATGTATTCTATTCATGAATCAAAACTATCAAAAATGGCAATCATGATTTCTTACTTATTCCACAATGCAACATATAAGATAACATGAAATAGTATAACTAGAAATGCATAAATAAATAAGTGAATGTATGAAGTGAGAGTTAGTACCTTGAGTGGCCAACTCAGGGAACTATCTCACTTCTTCTGGAAACTAAATCTACTTCATATCTTCACACATTTCCCATGACATTTGAATTCAATTCATATCAAAGATAGAATCTTCTTCAGATTTTTATTCAAAATCAAAACATGTTTGAAATAACTGATAACTATATAAAAATAGAGTAACAGTTGTATAGATAGAAAGTAAAATGACAACTAACTAATCAACAAACTCATTCCCTAACTTATACAAAAGTGGGAGAGTTGTATGTGGTCTTCCAACTAATTGTGATAATCAATTCATCCCTGGATATCAGGATATAGTTTTGAGATCAACTTATTAATTATCTAGAAGAAAGGAAACAGAGTCCTATTCGAACAAAAATCCCACACAACGACTCATGAATGAAAACAAATAAGCTACGGTTAGACTTCTAGAACAAGTCTTCTTCTTCTCTTGCATTTATTTTTCCATGGTGACCACGTTCATCTCCATCAATTCTTCACTTCTGGCACTTGGACTGCACTTTAATCAATTCCCGTGTTTTGCACTCTGCTGCAATTACTCCTTCCCAGATGCTATGTTTTTGTTACACAAGGTTAATTATCCAACATATATACACAAAATAACCTTTCATATTAAACTTATGAAATCCTATCTATATTACATACATATCAATAATTTAAATCATCCACTTGATAATATAACCACCATATTCCATTTATTAGCATAGGTTTAAAGTCTCTGAGAAGTATATGTGAAACAACATATAATAAAGGTAATGTATGTATGGTTATTGTAGAATCATGTGAAAAGGTCTTTAAAAACATATAAAAACATTATAAAAGGAAGTCAATATTTCAACCCAACACCAACTACACACCATTTTTGGTTACTGATATGAGTGCCTGTAAAGAACGTTGCCCATAGGCCCTCTGCTGATTTTAGATCACCTCATCGAATGTAAGTTAATATCCTTGGACAAGGGCACCAAAAATCCAGTAGATGCTAAAGAGAGTAATAATTCACTCTCCTAATATGTGTGGAGACCAAAAAGTGTTCTAGTCTACATTCTAGTAAGATAGAATACCACAACAAACTCAACTCAACATGTGGATTAGTGGAATCCATGAAACTCTATCCAATCTTGTTATTGATAGAATCACTTGATGTATTTGAAAGGACGTCCAAAATTATTATGATTCAGCTCTTTCCATGGGTATGACTCCATCATAAATACAAATCCTATGAAAACACATTATAAAACCCTCAAAAATCATAAAAATTATAAAACCCCATTCAAAATCCAACATTAGAAAACTTAGAAAATTGTCTCAAAAAATAAAAATTTTAACTTTATATCCCTATTCACCTTTCCATAGAGTGTAAATTTTTGGTTCTCCATGACCTTTACACATCCTCCAAGGTGGGTGTCTATTCATCAAGATAGACAAATTTATGCCAAAATAAACAAATGTTTCCCAAATGGGCAAACTTGTCAACTAACCCACCAAAATTAAAATTACTAAAAAGTACAAAAAAAGAACATGAAAATAAAAAATGAAAATGTCTACCTATTCCCTACCCAACACCTACATTTTGACTATATTTGTCTAAAATTTCACTAGGCAAATGATTGAATCTAAGGAAATCTAAACTTGGGGCATGGGAGGGTTTTTTATGAAATGTGCTCTTGTGGATCTACTTGAGTCAATGTTTGTGCCATGTAATATTGATCTATACCTTGCAATCTCTCTATTGATTTATTCCACACTCAAATCCATCACCATCCAGCCTAAGCTCCAAATTTCACACATGCTTGAAAATAAATGAGCCCCTAAAACCGTAATTTTTAACTTATAGGCTAAGTTAGTTTCTTTGTAACATGTATTTTCATACAAATGATCCATGTGTGGTGATATAGGTATACCTTGAATCCCCACATAGATGATATGTCCTCTTTTCCATTTTTTTCATAAATGAGTCAAGCATGGTGGAAATTTAATCCTCTAGTCAACTAATAGACTAGGATATTGGAACACCTTAAGATTATATAATGCAAATATAGTTATGTTTGTTATACCAATTCATTTATCATAATATGGCAACAACATGAAAAAATACCTAAACCACAAATACACATGAGACAAAGATTTACGTGGGAAACCCTTTCAGGAAAAAACCCACCATCAAAAGGATAGTCACAATTGTATTATTTAGGAAATAGATTATCCAATACAAATAATCTCTTTCATACAGTATCTCAATCTATAGACAACACAAACTCATATAAGTATTCAACACCTTTAGGTAACAATGCACCAACCAACATCAACCATCATCATCCTATTCCAATTGTACAAGCAATTAGATATAGTTGTTCTTATAGAATTCCAAAAGTCTAACTATCTAACTACCATGTAGAATATGAACAATCACACAACCAAAACACAATCTTACCATGATGTCAACATATCGCATATTATATGAAACATGAATTCTCCACATAGATAATCACTACATATATTTAGTCAGTGTTTCTCAGACTTGGTGAAAGACTATAGACTAACTTCACTTGAACCACGTACATGTATTCCTACACTATATCCAAACACCAACTAGGGCTTGAAATAGTAAAGAAAAACACCTAAATGATTATAACTACTTGCACTACCTATGAGCATCCCCTATAACATATCCATGCTCCTAATCATCACCACACATACTCCAATCATGTTGCATGTGTACATGCAGTATCATGCACACTCCAATAACCTACTCAAACAAGATACGATTGAGTTTCTCTAAATGACTTGTGGTTGCAATCATATAAACACTAGACTTAGACAAGCCTCCATGCTAAATCACATCTAAAACTTAATGCAACTTAATTATGTATCCATTTACCAATCTTTAATCAAATAATTAAACATGAACTAGAACAAGTTCACCATCTTCTCTCACCTAGGAACTCTCTGCAACTAAATAACACAATAAAGTTCCAACATTCTCCCACTTGATATTTATTCCAAAAGAGTTTGTGGTATAAATTGAGAAGATTACTCATGAATAGGAAAGGGATAAACCCATTGCATCCATGCACCAAAAAAACTTATCAATACTTACATGCTTTATCAAAGATTCAACAACATTTACTTGAGTGTTAGTTTTCTTCATCTTAACTTTCCTTGTCTCAACCATCTTCCCAATAAAATAATATTGCACATCTACATGTTTAGTTATAGCCTAGTAAATAGGATTTATACATACAAATCACACTCTAATTATCACAATTCAATACTATATGACTCTTGAAACCTATATTGTTATAAAGTCTCTATAGCCACACAACTTCCTTGCAAACATGCATTGTATCCATGTACTCTGCTTTAGTAGTGGATAATGTGTCTGATTGTTGTTTCTTACTCATCCAACTCACTACTCTACTAAATATACTAAATACATAACCAATAGTTAACCTTTAATTATCTAGATCCCCAACCCAATCAGAATCAACAAACCCATGTATGTTCAATACCTTGCCAACATATTAGTACCATGAAAACACAAATAGTAATCCAAAGTTCCTTTCAAGTACCTGCAATCTCTTTTAACTTGATTCTAATATTCTCTACCAATATTTGACATGAACCTACTTAGAACTCCCACTGCTTGGGAAATGCCTAGCCTTGTACAAAGTATTGCATACATAAGGATTACTACTGTATATGCATATGAAACATTTCGCATGTCCTCCAAAGCCTCCACAAACTTAAGACACTATTCCAAACTCAACTTAGTGGCTACTAGGGAAGGGATACTTATGTGATTAATGGAATGCATGCCACACCACCACAAAATAGTTTCATTATACTTCCTCTAGTTCAACCATAGCTTCATTTAAGCCTTGTCTCTATGGATCTCCACACCAAGTATGAACCTTGTAGCACATAGATTTTTCATATCAAATCTACTAGACAATTGGGGCTTGAGTTCCCTAATTAATGCCTTATTATTAAAAATGATAAGCATATAATCAAAATATAAAACAATGATTAAAACATGATAACCAACCTTCTTGTAGTACACACAATGATCATTAGTCCTTTAAAACCCCAATTTTAACACATATGAATCAAACTTTTCATACCACATATGTAGTGACTACTTCAACCCATATAGAGACCTTTTCAGTTTAGAAACATGATGCTCTTTTACCCTCACCTTGAATTATTCAAGCTAACTCATATAAATTCCCTCCTCTAAATCTTCATGAAAGAATACAATCTTGACATTCATCTTATCCACACCAAAATCAAATGTTGTAGCTATGGATAACAAAATTCAAATGGAATTTAACTTTGCTACCAAAGAAAATATCTCACTAAAGTATATTCCCTTCATCTGGGAATACCCCTTTGCCACCAACCACATCTTGTACCTCTCCATGCACCATCTTCTTTGAATTTCTCAAACAACCACTTGTAACCAATGGGTTTCCTTCCATCAAGTAGATCAACCAAGTCCCAAATCTTACATTGCTATAATGTCATCATCCCCTCTTTCATGGCATGTCTCCTAGAGTTGTTCTTCTTACAAGACAAAGCTTCTCCTATAGAATTTGGTTCATCATCAATACAAGTTTGAGCATAAAAACATTGGAACTATGGTGTACTATACCTTTTAGATGATTTATATTGTCCTATAAACCTCACAACTATTGATGGAGATCTTGTTGCATCTACATCTTGTTCTTCTTTAGAGTTTGCACCAGATGTACCTACATCATCTCCATCACACTATCATGTCCACTTGTTTGTTTACTTGTAGATACATCTTGTTGCTCTAATTTTCATTTCATCATTCTCTTTTACATTTGGTTGGTCCTCCCTAGATAAAACTCTAAGTTCCCTAAAAATGATATCCCTTGAGTAGAGAAACTTCAGTGTCATCAAGTTCTAAAGCTTGTAGCCTTTCACATTCTCACCATACCCAATGAAAATGTACTTTTCAACCTTGAAGTCCAACTTAGACCATTTCTCCTTTGGCACATGACAAAATGTCTTATAGCCAAATACTCTCAAATGCAACAAGTTTCTTACCTATCCACATCTTATATGGTGTCTTGTCCTCAAGTGCAAAAGGAGGGAGCTTATTTTTAAAGTAACAGGTAGTATTAACTACTTAAGCCCAAAACTCTTATCTTGGACTAGTATTGATTAACAAGATTCTAGCTTGATCCAACAAGGTTCTATTTAACCTTTCAACTACTCCATGCTATTGTGGTGTGTAGGGTGTTATCTTTTGCTTAACAATACTAGTGTGTTCATAAAATGCCTCAAACTGCTTGGAGAAAAAATCCCCACAATTATCTAATCTTAACACTTTGATCTTCTTCTTGATCTAATTTCTACAAGTGCTTTAAATTCCTTAAAGTTGTGAAACACCTCAAACTTTTTTGTAAGAAAATACATCCAATAATCATCACCAATAATCATATTAGATACAAAATCATCACTAGAATAGTTATCAATATTAAAGGATATATCAAAGGAATCATCCTTCTTAGACTTGTACTCTTTCTTTATGTGACCTCTCTTGCCATACTTCCAACCCTTTACTTTAGGTTTACTAGGAGACTTAGACCTATCCTTCGTTTTAGACTTCTTGTCTCTACCACCCTTCTTCTTACCCCCTTTATCCTTTAACCTACCCCTTACAACCAATGCATCACTAGAGAAATCAACCATGGACTTTCTCCTAATTTCTTTTCTTAACAAGACACCTGCAGTGTCCTCCAATTTGGTTGAAAAATAGTTACCACTAATTGCCATAATAAGATTCTCCCATGAATGGGGTAAGGAACAAATTAGTATTATACAATTATCATGTTCTTCTAGTTTGAATCCTATTGCAATTAACTAAGATTCAAATTCAAGTCATTGAGATGATCAGTAATAGAATCTCCCTCTTTCATCTTCAAGGAATATAACTTCCTTTGCAATAAAATTTTGTTGACAAGATTCTTAGACTGGTACATGGTTCTTATCTTCTTACACAATAAATATGTAGAAGGCTCTTTTGACACATTCATTAATATAGAATCTGAAGGACATAGATGAATGGTACCTATATCTTTCTTATCTAGTCTATTCCAATCCTCATCAAACATAATTGTACGTTTTACTAAAGAAGATATCATTATCTGGATTGATCTCTCTACTAGGAGGTCTTCAACGTTCAACTTCCATAACTCAAAGTTCTGACCATTGAAACACTCAATATAAAACCTTGACATACTCACCATAAACCTAAAACACACACATGCTCTTTATTCTCACAAGATCCTTCAAAGGCTCCCACTAAAGCTAGTTATACACGTACTACAACAAACCTTCACTCCAGGGTTTCAAAACTATAATCCCTCAATGGTTTCACCACTAAACACATATGGTTGTGACACCAGACAACATTGCTCTATATAATCAATCATGCTCTAATATCAAATGTTAGGAATTTAATCCTTGTTATAATCAACAAATAAACTAGGATATTGGAAACATTAAAATTATGTGATTGTAATAAGCTACCCCAAAAATTTTCAAGTTTGTACAATGATATCACAATGTTAGCACAATAATGCAACTAATTAGAATACCTCCACACTTTATGATCACCAAGTTCCCAGGTTGGGTGAGGTGAGAGCATACAGTGCTTTGGCTAACAATTTAAAGCTTAGCAAAGAAACTAAATACAATCTTCCACTATAAAGTAGGCATCTGCTTTTCAGCAGGCATCCACTTATTCAATGGGAATACTTCACTTATTCAATGGGTGATGAATAAAGAGAGATACATAATGTTCATTCTTCCACACTGGCGGTAAACCATCCAGGGGTTTCAATATGTGTTTACAACAAGATAAAGATTTCAATGCTATGAATAACTTGCAAACTAAATGACATGCCCCTGATTTGCACAAAGTTTCACAGCTGCAACCATTTAGAGTACAATGCCAAAAGATGTCATGAGTAAAGCATCATAAGAATCTTATATGTCCACCATTAACCTACCAATATGAAGAATATGGAAGAATAGAGAGCATAGATTAGAAGATAGTGTCCCAGTATTGTTGTATTTGTTTAGAAGTTTGGAAAGCCACATGGTAGTCCCTCACAAATCTGATTTGTTGTTGTTTACACAACACTGAGATAGCCTTTACTCCTGTTGTACAGCAATCTAATGAAGATGAAAGCAAGCTCTTCAAAGATAATGGAGACTCAGCACATAGCATTAACCCCACTCTAGAAATTTAGCTCAGACTTAATACCACACAATATCATTGTAGTCCAAATTACATCACTAGTCTAAAACCCACATATGGAACTTCAAAAATATAGTGCCCTCTATATTATGCACCTGATATGGAAGGATTATCATGTATTTCAATGCACACTATTGATTATACTTTAATGTTTATTCTAAATCAAACCTAGATACATGCATCAACCCTAAGAGGAAATCAAATGGCACTTCATATTACTTGTTGATGATGCTACAACTAATGTGTTGCTCTAAATCTGAAGCTGTAAGTTTGTGCACTGTATCACCATAATAGTGATAGGAGAGCTTAAGATGACATCACCCTCCATTCAATACTTTGGGTTCATGTGGTTAAGGATGTTGCAAACACACCAATCACCCATTCTTTTCTACCCGCATGGGAGTGAACTGAGTCGACTGCTAGAACTTATTCTGCTTCCTGTAACATCCCAACAAGTATGATACCATCCACTGCAGATCAACAACTCTTAGGCATTGTCAAGGTAAATATGTAGACAATGATATCACGACATTAGAGAACCCTTGGAGTGCGTGCTTGCCTGGGACAACCTGGGATGGTATGACCAATCTAAACTTCACAAAACTTCAAGAAAAAACATGAATATCTCCAGCATAAGGAATTAAAATATCAAAATCTCATTTTGAACAATCATCAAATCAAATACCACAAATCCATGAAAGCACAATAGAAAACTCTATATGATATTTCTCAAAAAAATCTGCCTTCAGCACAAAAGTGATTCCTGTATGAAACCACACCCAGTCTACAAGAGGGTTTTCGTCCTCAAGAGAATTCTACAAAAGGGTTTTTGTCCTAAAGAGAATATGGAAGAACTCACAGGTTCAATCCGTCTGCAACATTATCAAATCCAAAAGCATAACCCTTCAAATGAGCTCTCATCCCCTTTTTATAACTTTTTAAGAGGAATATAATAAAAAGACCTTTTTTGAAATAATAATAATATATCATGTGTGAGGCCCCCTTTTTAAGTGTCTAACATTTAAAACACTTAATTACATTTCCAATGAGCTATAACACTTAGGTACCTTCTAATTATTTTCACCCTTAGGAGCTTGAGTGAAAATAATAACTAAAATAGCTTATTAAATATCACTTTTTGCGGGAAATACCAAACTTTATCCTACTGCCAAATGAATTAAACCATTATATCCTGTAGGGTTTGGGATGTGAAACGATGCCTTTTGGGTGAATTTCCAAAAATAGACGGCTCCTCCAAGAATCTTGGAGAGTAAACCGGGAGCCCGATCAAACTTCTAAAAACATCATAGTAACCCTGGACATCCACTGAGCTCAATGCCATAGAAAATTAGTCCATTCCTGGAAGGAAAACCATTTAACTATTCTACAAACTAAACCATGACCACTCTAAGGATATTGGAGTTCTCCCAAACATGTCGGATAGCCTTCGAAAGACTAGGAACAAGCATAATGTGCACAACAATCTATGCGCCAAAAAAAAGAACATTACAGTCCTCCCTGCTCAAGATTGCTTGTCCTCAAACAATACATGCTATCCAACAGAGATACCTACATGATTAGCAATAATATACCTAGATCCCAAATCAACCTCAAGAATGCTCCACACCACTTCTGATGCGCTACTCTGATGTATCTGTGAACTGCATAGTTGCTACTCCTCTTACAACTCTGAAACATTCTTTCAATCACACATCTTTTTGGATCCCAAACATTTGTAACATCACTAACCCTAAGTGTGCAAGAGTAAGCATCCTTCAAAAAATCATCAATACAATTTATCAAACCTAAAATTTCAACTGGGAACCAAAATCTGAAATGTTCCTCCAAGGAAGAACATAAATCAGCTTGAAGACAAGCTGAAAGTAACCCTGAACAGCCATGAATCATATAGTTTTTACTATCCAAAAGAGCAATATTGGTTGAAACACTTGTCCTTTCAGCTGAACCCTTCTGTCACCTTCCCACAAAGAGCTAAAAGCAACAAAAAGATCAATCTCATGGCTGCAAAAATCTAAAATAATCTCCTAAAAGTTTGATTTTAGTAATTTTATAATGGGACAACCACAACAAAATTGAAATCTTCTAAAAACGACAATAGATTTAGGCCATCTACAACCAAAATATATCAAGGTCATGACCAAAATTTCTCTCCAATCAATCATTATGTATGCAAATGAACATTTATGATGGTTGATTGGATGAAGGACAACAACTTCATAACAGAGATTTGACTCCAAAATCATCCATGAAACATTCCTCCCAACACCACTATCCTCCACAGAACCTTGAAGATAAACTCTTTCATAAAAATAATCCACCATTGAACTTAACTCATTGCATAACTTAACCTCATGACAAACTTCAACAATTGTTGATAACTTCAAGTTGGTAAATTTTTTGTGCAAAATAACATCCCATTCAAGTGCACTTCACCCAGATCCCATATCTTGTTACTATCCTCCTCTGTGTTGCTAATGCCAAATAGGTCCTCATCATTCAACATGAAGAGTGGGTTGTCCCAAGTTAACTCAATTTCCATATAAAAAAGGGGATTATCAAATGATTGGAAGTTGTTTTGACCTTCATATTCAGATAAAACTTCATATTTCTCCAACTCTGAATCTGCATACTTACGAAGTTGTCCTAAGTCAAAATCCTCTTGGATCAAATCAAGCTCTTCAATCACTAGCTTGATTTCGTTTGTTGTAGCAACTCTATTTTGCTCCCTAAATTGATGTACATCATGATCAAGTTGATTTTCAACTTCTAAGAGAGCCATTTGGGTACTCACTAAAGAACTTATTGTTGATTTAAGCTTAGATGTAAGATTATCAACATCAACCTTTCTTCCCTTCAATGCATCACAGATTCGACCTACAAACTCAAGGACATGATCTCTATCAACAAGTAGGTTCAAATAATCTTATTTCAATGTTTCTAATGCCTTCCTGACTACACACCAATCTTCAAGTGAAGATCTTTTTCCATGCCCATTTGTCTCCCTTCAACTTGTGCCCTCCAAATGTGATCTTCAAAAAACTTATATATGCTATTCAAGTGAGTTAAGGACTATACAACTTTATCTTCAGTGACCAACAATTGATTCTTGAAATCCAATATTGCATCAACAAGTGAGGTTGATCCAAAGCTTTCAACAAGCTCCCTTTCATCATGCTCATCAACTGACTCTTCAAAAAAGAAAATTGGTTCTTCAATTTGTATGGGAAATAAATTTTCCTCTTCTTTGTCACTTAGATCAAATGATATGGCAACATCAAATTCATCACCAATGGCTAATTTAAAGTCTTCATCAGCATACTCTTCATCCTGGATCTTTAAGAAGACTAATTGTTCTTCACTTGTCATGGAAAATTCCCACTCATTCTCGGAGCTACCATCACTAGAATGGTGGAGATGCTCTTCATTAGGTGTTGTTCCAAAAATTTTAGCAGCATCAACTTTTGCAACTTCTGTAAATTCATCTTTTCCCATATCCTCATCAGGACACTCAGCTTCAATGCTTTCAAACTCGCTTGCAAAGTCACCTTCTAGCAATCTATCAATCATCTTCAACTCATTCTCAAAAGTAGTAGCATCTTCAAGGTCTTCATCAAATGAAAGACTTGCAAAGTCCCACACTTTTGGCTCATTAACTTCTTCAAAGCAAATCTCAGATTCACTAATCTCTGTTGTAGTCTTCCCCAAATCAACTAGCTCTTCTATGCATGCCTCTTGATTTGTGACCTTATCTTCATCATACAGAGGCTCAGACTCATTTATTTCAGCTATCAGGACTTCATCTTCTCCTTTTTTTGATTCCACATCATCCTAAAAGAAAGAACATGTGAAGATTTATGGTTTACCTTCTTTGTTCTTGCATTGGTGGTTAGGCTCCCAAGAATCTTTACATAGAAAACAAAGATTTATTCTCCTAAGTTCATTTTGTTGTCCTCTTTCTTTCTCGAAGTGAGAGAGTTCTTGTTTTGTTGGTTGGAAAGTGATGTCTTGGAATAGTTCTTGGTTCTTGCCATTGGAGTAGGCAACTCGGGCTTCCATAAAGACATTTTCTCCTTCTCTTCTTTCCTCGTCCTTTGAATGTATTCTATAAGGCCCTTTTTGTCAGGATTCCCCTCCTTGATTATTTCCAAGAAAGCATCCCATGAAATTTGATGCTTAAAATCAACTGAAAGACCTTGGTACTTATCAATAATTTTTGTTGCCTCTCGATCATATATCCTTCGATCCAACTTCTCTTGAACTGCTCTTTCTACTTCATCCTGACTTTACCTAAAAGAATCAATCAACACATCTGTCTCAATTCTTCTCCCCATGAGAGTTGCCAAGATCTCACATTCACTGATCAAAATATTTCAATTGCCACACACTGATCACACATGCAAGTGTTGATCACCCATATGCAAGGATTAAAACTTGACTCACACTTGAAGATCTACAAAGAATGAGTATCAACCCAAACAGGTTGGCAAGATCACTAGCTCTGATACCACTGTAATAAGCTACCCCAAATTTTTCAAGCTAGTACAATGATATCACAATGTTAGCACAATAATGCAACTAATTAGAATACCTCCACACTTTCTGATCACCAAGTTCCCAGGTTGGGCAAGGTGAGAGCATACAGTGCTTTGGCTTACAATTCAAAGCTTGGCAAAGAAACTAAATACAATCTTCTGCTATAAAGTAGACATCTACTTTTCAGCAGGCATCTAGCTATTCAGTGGGAATACTCCACTTATTCAATGGGTAATGAATAAAGAGAGATACATAATGTTCATTCTTCCACACTGGCGGTAAACCATCCAGGGGTTTCAATATGTATTTGCAAAAAGATAAATATTTAAATGCTATGAATAACTTGCAAACTAAACCACATGCCCCTGATTTGCACAAAGTTTCACAGCTGCAACCAGTTAAGAGTACAATACCAAAAGATATTATGAATAAAGCATCATAAGAATCTTAGATATCCACCATTAACCTACCAATATAAAGAATATGGAAGAATAGAGAGCATATATTAGAAGATAGTGTCCTGGTATTGTTGTAGTTGTTCAGAAGTCTGGAAACCCACATGGCAGTCCCTCACAAATCTGATTTGCTGTTGTTTACACAACACTGAGACAGCCTTTACTCCTATTGTACAGCAGTCTAATGAAGATGAAAGCAAGATCTTCAAAGATAATGGAGACTCAGCACATAGCATTAACCCCACTCTAGAAATTTAGCTCAGACTTAATACCACACAATATATCACTGTAGTCCAAAATACATTACTAGTCTGAAACCCACGTCTGGAACTTCAAAAATACAGTGCCCTCTATATTATGCGGCTGATATGGAAGGATTACCATGTATTTTAGTGCACACTATTGATTATACTTTAATGTTTATTCTGAATCAAACCCAGATACATGCATCGACCCTACAAATAAATCAAATGGCACTTCATATTACTTGTGATGACGCTACAACTAATGTGTTGCTCTAAATCTGTAGCTGTAAGTTTATACGATGCATCACCATAACAATGATAGGAGTGATTAAGATGACTTCACCCTCCATTCAATACTTTGGGTTCATGTGATTAAGGATGTTGCAGACACACCAATCGTCATTCTTTTCTACCCGCATGGGAGTGAACTGATTTGGCTGCCAGAACTTATTCCGCCTCCTGTAACATCCCAACAAGTATGATACCATCCATTACAGATCAACAACTCTTAGGCGTTGTCAAGGTAAATATGTAGACAATGATATCACGGCATTAGAGAACCCTTGGAGTGCGTGCTTGCCTGGGACAACCTGGGATGGTATGACCAATCTAAACTTCACAAAACTTCAAGAAAAAACATGAATATCTCTAGCATAAGGAATTAAAATATCAAAATCTCATTTTGAACAATCATCAAATCAAATACCACAAATCCATTAAAGCACAATGGCAAACTCTGTATGAGCTTGCTCAAAAAAATCTGCCTTCAGCACAAAGATGCACAAAGATGATTCCTCAATGAAACCACACCCAATCTACAAGAGGGTTTTCGTCCTTAAGAGAATATGGAAGAATTCACAGGTTCAATATGTCTGCAACATTATCAAATCCAAAAGCATAACCCTTCAAATGAGCTCTCATCCCCTTTTTATAACTTTTTGAAAGTAATATAATATTAATTTATTTTTAACTCTTCATATTTTTTCTCTCAAAAAGATCTTTTTTGAAATAATAATAATATACCATGTGTGATGCTCCCTTTTTAAGTGTCTAACATTTAAAACACTTAATTACCTTTCCAATGAGCTATAACACTTAGGTACTTTCTAATTATTTTTCACCCTTAGGAGCTTAAGTGAAAATAATAATTAAAATAGCTAATTAAATATCACTTTTTACGGGAAATCCCAAACTTCATCAAACTACCAAATAAACTGAACCATTATATCTTGTAGGGTTTGGGATGTGAAATGATGCCTTCTAGGTGACTTCCCAAAAATAGATGGCTCCTCCAAGAATCTTGGAGACCAAACCGGGACCCCGATCAAACTTCAGAAAACATCACGTTAACCTTGGACATCCACTAAGATCAATGCCATAGAAAATTAGTCCATTCCCAGAAGAAAACCCATTTAACTGTTCTGCAGACTGAACCACGACCACTCCAAGGACATTGGAGTTCTCCCAAACATGTCAGATAGCCTCTGGAAGGCTAGGAACAAGCATAATGTGCACAACAATCTATGTGCCAAAAAAAAGAACATTACAGTGATCAAATATAGTTATGTTTATTATATCAATTCATTTGGTACAACAAAGTGTTTATTTAAAATGTACACTTGAGTTGTATCTATTGTTTGTTTTGTAGGCTCTAAATGGATGACAAGAGCTCACAACCAAGGTAGTATTTCTCAAACCTTATGCCAATGGTAAGTGAGCTTGCCACTGTTATCATTTCAAATTTTATTTTTGAAACAAACTTATATTGCATGTGATCATTCAATTTATTTTTGTAGGTTTATATGTGGGATATCAAGAAAGGTAATCATATGTAAGTTATGAGGTCCCTCACCTATTACAAAAGTAACACCTACCTAGTCTTGTAGACTACCTTTCTTGAGGGGCTATATGTAAGTACCTAGAAATGGATAGGTATGCATGGTCATCTAGTGATGACTTGATGGCCTAGCTCATGACCCTACATGGCATGAAAATAAATTAAACACTCCCTCAACTTATCTTTCCCTAATGGAAGTTTCTATTCAATCCTCTAAGACCCTTCTTTTGTTTCTTTAGTTTGCTTAAGTTATTTTCTAGGTATTTGTACCTTTTTGTTTCTTGAAAACTTCTCTTTTTTCCTTTGAGTTACATGTTCACCCATTTTGAATTGGTTCCCCGAAGGGATTGGCCTATCCATTATGGCAATTGTATAACTACAATGATGAATGTGTATTTGCCTCAATGAACGTGTATCTACCTAGGTGCAAGAATTACTAATAAGAGGGGTAAATGTGAATTTAAATTTGTATCCATAAAACCTTTGCATGCACTTAATTTGTCATCTTTTACACCATTTATTCTTGAGTTTTCTCTAGTTTTAGGTGTCTTATGTTTAGTCTATTTATTTTTTCTCCCTCTAAACTGGATCTTACTCTATTTATGGATACTTGTTGCCATTTTGTGAGTCTCTTCTTCTAGTGAGTTTTGCATTTTTATAGGTCTAAAATCTTGCAAACTCCTATAAATAGTTGGTCCTCAACCTCACAACTTCCAAGCTCTTTTACAAGTTTTTACATATATTCTACCATGTTTTGTAATCACCTGCAACCTCTAGTCTCTTTAGTTCAACCCAAATTGTTATCTTCTATAATCCAAATAGCTTCAAAGCTTCATTTCCAACATTTTTCACAGCTACAACATCTTGTATTCTCTTAGTGTCTAGTTATTTTGGTGCTTTTGTCTTCCTTCTACTAGCAAAACGAGTGTCTACAATTAAGAGAGGTGCAAAAGATTAGATAGATAGGTCTTTGAGGACTACATTGCCATCATTAACATAACTCATACCTTGGATCTTCCATAGCCTAGTTGTGACATTTCTAGTTATATTGTTTTGATTAGAATAGTTTTACTATAGTAGATTAGTTTAGTGGTTAAATTTAAATTGGCTTAGGACTTTCATCTATGCTAAATATAAAACAATTCTTGTCTTAGATTTGGATTTTGATAATAGTAATGTAGTTTATTTGATAGATTAGATTTTATTTTTGGAACAATCATTAGTAGGGCAACTTATTGTATTTTATTTCAAAGTTTACTAAGCAAGCTCAAACATAGCCAACCAACACAACACAAATCAACAATTCCAATAACTTTGTTCAAATAGAGATTAACTCTTCAACTTCAACATGTAATCCAAATCAATAGAAGATTGAATATTCTTTGTATATAAAAACATTCAAGGGAAATATTGATTTTTAGTTATTGGGAAATATTGTTTTTTAGTGATTTGGAAATAAAGGAGAAATTTATTCATTTAGCATTGCTTAAATCTCCTTATTTCTCATTTTGTTTTTCACTCATTAAAATCTAATTTTACAAAGAGGAAATAATTTGTTTTTGGTCAATTTTTAGATTAAATATTTATTTTCCATAGTAGAGTAATTTGATGTATGTGGAACATAAACAAAAAACATAAAAAATACAAAAAAAAATATTTCATTCTTATTTTAGTAGTTTAGCATAATTTAGAACATTTATAAATTCAGTATCTTAAACAATTTGAAAACACCAAAAAAAAACATTAGGCTCATTTCATTTGAGCTAAAACCACTCTAAACATAGCTAATATTTCAATCTTCCAAATGAAGTAAAACAATTGAAACATTCAAACTATAACTCAAAAGTCAATGTAAACAACCAACAAAACTTGCAAACACTCAAATTTCACAAGTAGTTCAAAATCGACAATAAGAACTTTACTTTCAACCAAAAGGCATCAAAGAGATCTCAAATCATCCTTTTCCCCTTTTTGGTCATGATTGGCACTTTAAGCCTATGTGTTTGGGAGTGAGAGAGGATTGGGTAGAGGTAACTTTTAGAGACCTGAGGAAGCTCTTGCCAACTCCTACAATTGGAGAGGTAGTAGAACAAAATGAAGTCTTAGAACAAATCCAATAAGAAAAACTCATATGGAGGTTATCAAAATTGCTTACCTTAACAATGTATTCAAATGAGATACTATCTATTTGGATGCTCTCTTTGAATCCACTAAATAGAACCTTAACATTCTCCATGTAGAAGCCAACATTTTACATACAATAGTCACATATCAACCGAACATCACCACTATCCATTGCACACTCCTTCCTCAAGAAGAGGATAGTCCACCCCATTCCCTACCATTACACTTACTTTTGCCATGTGAGCAATAGTAATCCGCTATTTGTCTAATCAATGCAAGCATTGCATGTGTGGACCATTTTTGAGACACACAATAGTGGTGAGTCATATTTGGAGCATACAATAACATGATGTAAGGCCTCTCTTAAGGCATTGAGAGATATATGCAACCCAAATCTTGGAAACCTTATTGTTTCTTTTTTGACCAAACCTATGCCATGCACATTTAATTCCCACATCAAACACATCTAAAGAAAAATATATATAATCAAAGCAACACCATCACACATCACTTAATCACAAACAAACATAATAAAGATAATATACATTTCAACAAATAATAATTTATAATTCATGTAGAAGCATGATATTCAACTTAGTTATGATCTAGTCATCTAATTAAATATAGAGGTAATCCATATCAATGAGGGATCTAGTCATCTAATTAAATATAGAGTTAATCCATATCAATGTTGCATACTAAATTATTGAAATCATTTACACAATAATTAGATTGATAATAAGATACAAGTGTTCTCCAAGTATAATAATAATTATGCATGTGTGTCTAAACTAGCTAGCTCTAGTAACATAGTTAACATGTACCAAGACAAATTGAGGTATAATTGATCTTGTGAGGACCACAACTTAATTATAACTAATGAAAAAATTATAAAAATCCAACATAGGAGTCTCAATAGTATAAGAAGTTCAAGAGATGATTTCGAGCCTATCACAACATGTTTAATAACATTTTATCAAATTATAGCAATTATAAAGAAGATTAATGTTGTAAAACCCTAGCACATGTATACTATAGTCCCTTTTGGAACATGGATATCAAACATAGATGCATCACATCAAAACCTAGTATCAACAATCATCATAATCATAACCTTATAAGAATCATTAGCATAACCACCAATCACAATGACTAAATCAACATATGGATTTATATGGCGTTGTAAGTATCAAAAAGGTGCATATGCCTACATGGCAATCTGATGATGATATAGAGGTTCTAATCATGGCCATGTAGGCATGAATTACACTCCTCTCAATAGTTTCACTCTTGATGACATGTCCCATTGTGTTTTCGCCTTTGATAATTCTTTCCAATCCCCCCAAATGGGTTCCCAAACCTTCCAATTGCCTAATGAAGCCTTTTAGATTCTCTTCAAAGGGTCACCCATATGACCCATCCTTAAGTTGTAAGGTCTCCTAAGTGACCTACCCTAGCAAAATGAGTGACCCACTACTCGAAAGGGACAACCGGGCTATTGTCTTTGGATGAGTGTGAGTTCTTTCAGTTCCAACTTTTCTTCTTGATTTTTAGCTCATTTTTCCTCGTGTTTTTTCATTCTAACTAATCCTCCTCTTGTGTTCTTTCTAATGCAATATTTTGTTCAATCCTAATCCCCTCAAGATAGTTTCTTGATTAACTTTTTATTTTCTTTAGTTTTCTTCAATCTTCTTCTTGTTTCCTCTTATCCTCTCGTCTATTCTTGGATAATTTCCCATGTAATTTTTACTTGTCTCATCCTTGTGTGCTTATCTCTTCTCATTTCTCACTTATAAATAACCCTCAATTCTCCATTGTTTGCACGACTAATCCAATCTTCTCATCTCATAGCATAGAAGCAAGAAAGAAAGCTTCTCACACAGGACTTCAAGAGCCTTTTATTTTATTTTCCCTTAGTTTAGATTTTCAAGGATTCAAAGCTTCTTTCCCCATAGGAGAGGTTGTTTTCATGTATTCATGTCTTAGCCAAACTTATGCATAGCAACCCCAATAGCACTCTTGTGCTTGTGTAGGACTTTGTGTGCCTTTTACTTTTACTTTTACTTACATTTTGTTTCTAAGCCCAAATCCATATCCTCATATCCCCGTCCCTATCCTTGTTCATCAAGAGGAGGACCCTACTACTACAAAGGAAGAGACGGTTGCCAAAGGATCTTTGAGAACAAAGCCTGGCACTAGCGCCCACTTTTTACAGGTTCTCTATTGCTTATGTAGTAATTATCTCACAATCTTGCCCTTAAGGACGTAAATCAATATTCATCTTCTCTTGGTAGTTTAGAGTTATTTTCTTTCTAGATTAAATTCATTTCATGTTTGCTTAGAGTAGTTGCAAAATTTGCTTGATAGCTTAGATTCAAAATCGAAACACAAAAAGACAAAAAACATAGATAAATTGCATTAGGAAAAGCCATATAGTTTGCATGCATATTTCCCTTTCATAGTAATTAGTTCATCTTAAAAATTGGGAAAAGGAATTACAAAGCTTGCATTTGTTTAGCAATAATTGTATTTAGAAACTCATCAAAACATTCAAAAACACAAAACCAAAGTGAAGTAAGGGAAATCTTTGATCATATCATAAAGCAAACAACAAATTCAACATTCAAAATAATCAACCTAGAAAACAACAAAGAAAATCTTGATTTCATACAAGGTACATAAAATTAACAATGCACTTGAACAAACAATGCAAACAACCCAACCACTACCCGTGAAATTATGCTTCCTCAAGAACAGAACACTCCCTCGATTCCACCACCACTCGATTGATTTTTACAAGGGCATGAGTGACTAGGACGGGCGCCTTTGCCAGGATACGATTCATGTGCTACATCGAAGTCTGACTCACCCATGTTGAGTTTGAGTCAATTCTGAACAACATAGTCTGGTAATGTAAATCACCCATAAGGAACTGTGTAAATAAATCAATGTAATTTAAATAATTTAAAATAGTAATCAACACCCTATGTCCAAAATATGTGTCACCATCAAGGAAATATATAGGTACAATGAGTTTGACAAGGGTCAAAAAAAAATGGACCTTACATACACGCCCGTGAGGGATTATTGGATTTTCATGAGACATATTTGACTCCATAGACATTGATTGTTTATTTTTTTACTTGTTTATCACTATTACATTGTATGATTTTCTATTTCACATGCTTTCACTTGATCTTGACACTTGAAGAATAAGGTTTTGTTGCTTTTTTGTAGGTTCACATGCTCATACTTCTCTTCTTGGAGGAAACAAAATTGAAGGCATCATTTCAACACACTTTCCAATATATTAGTTGATTACAAAAACAAGTACACTTTAGGTATGCATTCTCTACTCAACTTTGCATATTGTATTCATTATTCATACTCAACTTTTCAAAATTACAATATTAAATATATGTGATCATACTTTATTTTTAGTCACAACATTTCTCTCCTTCCTCACTTTATGTACATTATTTTGTAGTACACATAGACAGAGGGCATATTATCTACTAAGACAATTTTTTAGTTTATGCATAAATTCCATAGGTGACACAAGTTTGTTGTAGTGGCCCAAATGCTTCAAATCCAAAATAATTGTATTCTTTTATTATAGCTTACTTTTTTCTATGTATTTCTACTTTGGCATGTATCCACGCATAGTTTTGCACACCTGCCAAAGTGGGGGGAAATGTAGAGCAAAAAAGTGCATACCCTATTATTTTTCCACCCTTGACAAGATTTTGAAATCCTTCATCTTCTTGGTTTCTTCCCTTATATCAGCAATGGTTATGGAATCCCTATGCTCTACTAATGTATCATCTTTGTTATGAGTCTTTCCACGAGTGACCAAAATTCTCCCTTTACCTCTTGTTGAAGCACCCACCATGATGTTGCCAAAATAGTTTTTACAATAATCAAAATAATCAAACAAATCAAAATAATCTAAAAATTTTATTATAACTTGCTAGGACCTAGATCTCACTTGTTAAAAAAAATCTTCAACACTAGTTGATTTGAAGCATTGGGGCAAATTTGGTGGAAACCCTAATTTCACAATAACTCCTTCAAATATACTCCAAATGACCTCAAATCTAGACTAGATAATAGCTTCAGTATGTCCTTGATCAACCCTCCAAAATTAAAAAATCATTGTTTTACAACCCTAGGAGTGAATTTGGTGGAAACCCTAATTTTGCAATAACTCCTTCAAATCTACTCCAAATGACCTCAAATATGGATTGCAACAACTTCAATATGTCCTTGATCAACCCTCCAAATATTAAAAAAAAATTTGTTGCATTAAGAAATATGTGCTTCATAATTTGACCTTCGAAATAAAAAAATTTGCCTTATTTCTTGTCTTCTAGATGCCAAGATGATCCTCTAATACCACTTGTAATGAAATAACTTGCACAAGAGAAGAATATAATAGGAAATATGCCACAAATACTTGATAATACTTTATAATAATAAGCCACTTCGAGGGGACAAACCTCCAAAAGTCTCCAATAAGAAGACAATTCGCAATATGAAGATACTTAACTAACTATTACCTCCTAGATATATATCATACTTATGCCATGGATGCCACTTAAGCCAACTTAACTACCTATATAAGACTAAATTAATGATCATATAACTTAATTAAGGGTTGTGGTAGCCACAAGATAACTACTCATATCCTTATGCACACTATAAGATTAAGGGCATAGCAACATTTTTTATTACATCGAGAAGCATACTACAATGGTAGCAAGGGGTGGATTGTAATGGTGTGATTGTGTTAACAAAACCCATTAACTAAAATTTGACAATCACTTTCACGCCAAATTAATATTTAGTAATATACATAATATTAGTTATGCTTTAGCAAAAAATTAAAAAGTAGTAATAAAAACAATTAAGTGGAACACAATATATTGAAATTACGTGCCAATGGTTTTCATGAATTTTTTATTTAAACTATTTTAAAATTGTTTATATATGTATCTATTTTATTAATTTTGAAAAATAAAATAACTCTTCAAATAAAAGTTTAAGTAAATAATTTGTTTTTATTTGTTTTTTAAAATTTATTTAAAAATGGTTGCTACTGGTGTTGATGGTCTGACAACACGAGGATGTATCCATCAAAAAAGCGATCTAAGAAGTTTGTTCCCAAAGTGTTTCATGAGATTAAGGTGCAAGCAAACAAAGTTAGACTTGAAGTGGCACACCTATAGTTTCTTTTGTATCATTGGGGAAATGTCACATGTATAGTTGCTAGAGTTTTACCGACTCCACCCTCCAACAGGGGTCACTATCCTAATGGACGTTGATGTGGATGTAGTTAGAATGCTCATGGTGGATGTAGTTAAGCGTTCCATGATTTTTGAGCAAAGCCTCCCTAGTTCAGTTTTTATTAAGTTGTCGTCGCAATACAATCATAGTTAGGCTACGATTCTCATCCTTGAAATATAATTTCAGTTGGAAGTTAATATAATGAGTGAGGGACCCAGTCCCCTCAGTTTACGTATTATAAGAAAAAAGCCAAATGGCCACCAAAAAAACTACACACAAACCGTAACAATGGCATCGAAGGTAAATGGCGCAACGAATTGACTTCATGCACGTCTGTTCAAATCTACACTCTAGTGACAAATAGAATCCATGACTATAACGAATACTCACTTTCAAAAGTTTTCTACAAGTGTTACAATATAATATTATAAGACAACCGTATCAGAAGCCATAATCTAAATAATTATTTGTCAATAAGTTTTTCCTTGTTTGCTCAGAGTAACAAAGTTATCGAAAATTGTCAATAGTTGTTTCTTATTTAGTAACTACAAGGAGAAGGCAAAATGAGAAAAACAGCACTATTACCGCAATAATCAATCATTCTGCAATCACTTTTACTAGGAATTGTTCTATTGGAATGAATGGCAGGTAGGTCTTTTTAAAAAATTGTTCTACTATATATCGCAAAATGCTCTCACAAGAGGTATCCTTCATGACAAATGTATAATAGTTTCAAACGATTGATAATTAACAAAACGAGATGCAAATGAATCATGCAAGACTTTAGTAAAACTAAATTAGGGCCACACACTACCCTGCAACAAACTACAATACATGCTGTTTTATTGGATTGTATTCAAACTTTTTAATAGTTCAATTGCACTTGAAAAGGAAAATAATATGGTACAATAAACATTCCTTGTCAAAATTGTCCTCATCTTTTTCTCCCAACATCAATCTAAATTCCAATAGAGATGAATAAAAATAATAAATTTCAAGAACACAAAACAAACCCTTGATGTTGATTTCCCATAACTCTAAAGCTTTGCCACACTCTACCCTGCAACAAACTACAATGCTATGCTGCATTATTGGCTTGTACACAAACTTTTAGACAAGGAAACAATAGAGCACAATAAACATTCCTTGTCAAAATTAGCCTGCTCATCTTTTTCTCCCAACATCAATCTAAATTCCGAAGAGATGAATAAGAATAATAAATTTCAAGAACACAAAACAAGCTCTTAATGTTGATTTCCCATAACTTTAAAGCTTTCTTTGCCAGATATACATAATACATCTCGTATTACTAATTTTCTACAATAGAGGCTTTCAAAGCTGAAACGTGTCAGCTCACAAGAAGCTAACTGAGTAACATTGAATTTCTGAGGGCATTATTACATAGTTCTGCACCTATTCGTGGTTTTAAACTCCCAACTCATATCTTGTAGGTCAAAACTCTCTTGGCATGACCACGAAACGGCTCAAGTAAATACAATAGTATAAAATCTCTTACAACTTTATTTACTCTTGATAAATTTTAAGCATACCCTTATAGAACATATTTAAACATGCATGTTCATGCACTTTAATAATTTGTTAGACAGAAACCTTTTCTTTACCCAGATAACATATCGAAGATCCAAGTTAGCATTCTCATGACAGGCCATTCTCACCAATAGTGAAGACTATGCATAGTCCTAAAGGTGCCTAATCTATAGTTTACCCTTTCAGCCTGTTTACTTCAACTGACACCTTTAGTAAAATATACCAGTGAGATCAATAGTGTGCTTGGAGTCTTATTTGACCATAGATTGCTAAATTCATTTATGGAAACTGCTGACATTCAGAAACCCAGTATCCTTCTCTATTAAAAAATAAAACATCAAGATACTTTTTCCCACCCTTCCTGTAACGTGCTCACATTTTCATAATTTTAAGAGAAATTATAAGTAGTAGAAATAAATAATGGACCACCAAAAATATTCAAATATTTCAAAAAAACATTTGCTACGTCCAAAGGCATGTCACTGGTTCATGAAGATATCTCCATACATGCAACTGACAACATCCTCGTATAAGAAAATAACCTCAACAGACCATTATCATACAAATTGGCAATCTAGAAAAGCTTTCCAATGAATTTATATACTTCCACCGCCAAATAAGGAAAGAATAATGGAAATTGACAAGCAGGATACAATATTATGAAAATGATCAAGGCAAAAGGACTGTTAGCTGTGTCTTAAAAAGGTCACCCAATGCCCGGCGCACATCCATCTGAGGTAGTTAACAAAAAATATATATATATATATAAGTGAAAGCTTTCTTCAAATGCAAGGTACGGGAAATAAACAAAGGAAAATTTAAGCAATTACCTGGTCGCTGCATACAAGTTTTGTAACAGGAGGGAAAAACTCCCCAAGGTGTTTCTTGAAAATTCTCTTGTTCATTATGCACATCCCACTCAGCACCTGTAAGATTCAATATCAGATCTCTATCTCAAATAGGCTCTTCCTTTAGAATTTACTTAACCACTTTAGACATTTATTGAAACAGACAAGTATTCACATTTAAGCATTAACAGAGCCAAACAAGTACCTTAATTAGTCCAAGAATGAGTTTAAAGCATTAATTAAATGAGGACCCTTCCATTTAATAATCCAGACTTCAATCAACCAGGATCCAGTAACATACCCTCCATGCACTAGTTTTAGACCAACTTCTGATTCCAAGTACATAAAAGTATGTGTAATGACATTATTTGTCATAGATGAGGCTATAAGTTCATTCCTTGGTCAATTTATTGAATGTGAATTTTCCAACAGTAAGGGCATGACTGGGTGTGAGTGCAGCAGATTCAAATATAATGTATACAAAAACCCTTACACATGTACGTACAAAGACACACATACCCATTTGTAAATATTTCAGAGACAATAATGAACATGGCCCATCAACAATTACACTACTACATAAATGATTCAAATGAATCACTATCGTTGACAAGCTGAAAAAAATGTAACACTGCTAGAGACTTGTCTCTAGAAACTTCGTTGTTAAATAAAGAACTAAAGACACTTACTGATTATATTAATTGTTAGTCAGAATATTCATATTGTCAATCAATACACCATATGTGCCAAGAATTTGGTAATCAAAAAATGTTTGGAATAATATTAAAAGTCAAGAAACAAAACTAATCTTTGCTTCTGTCAAGTTCATGGTGTCCATCATCCTCATTAGCACCGTTCTCGAAATTCTTCGTCAAGACGTTCTCCAATACCAACAGCTCTCTAGATCTAGCACATCGGTGTGTTGTGTAACTGAAGGTATATCAGCATAGGCATCTGGTCCAATCTCCTTATCTAAAACTCTGGCATAATATGTGAATTGATCCCATCTGCATATGTCTAGCTGTTTCTGAAAGCAAAGGTCTTCAAGGGGCTAGAAGAATCTTTATGTGGGGATGAATGACAAATTCACCACTGATGATGGTTCTCCAGGGGATGGTAGGAGTTTGCCTGAGCCTCCATGCAGCTTTCATAGCTAGTGCTTTATTGAAAAGCCTAATGTTATTGATGTTGAGACCTCCTTTCTATCTCATTCTACATAATTTTAGATCACCACTGATGATGGTTCTCCAGGGGATGGTAGGAGTTTGCCTGAGCCTCCATGCAGCTTTCATAGCTAGTGCTTTATTGAAAAGCCTAATGTTATTGATGTTGAGACCTCCTTTCTATCTCATTCTACATAATTTTAGACCAAAATACCAGTGGGTTTTTGAATCTATCCTTCAATCTTCTCCATAGGAATTTCCATTGAATTGATGTTATTTTTTTTTTTTTTCCAACTGTTTGAAAAATGAGTAGCAGCATGAGCAAATAGATAGCGAAAACTTGCAGAACATCCTAAAGAAGTTGATTTCTGCCCACATAGGTAAGGCGGCCATTTGTCCATTTATCAAGAGCTTCAATTGACTGATCATAGGTTCTCATAGTTCCTTTGTAGCTTTGGAGTGAAGATGGAAATCAAGGTACTTTGTTGGAAGCCTTCCTTCTATAAATTCAAAGATGCTGAGAAAATTTTTCTTTCACGCCTCTTTGGAACATTATCAAATGTAACATTGGTTTTGTTTTTATTTATCTACTCTCCCAAAGCCATACGGTATTTGGACAAAAGATTATTAAGCTCTCTAATTTCACAAACAATAAGAAAGAGAAGAGGAGAGTATAATCTGCAAATTGAAAGAATGTCTCATCCCCCTTTCCAGAACAGGATTTTCTTGTATCTTGCATTGGCTTTAGCATCCACAAGGAGCTGGCAGAACATTTCTCCCATATTAATGAGCAAGCATGGGCTTAGTGGATCCTGTAGGCAGAGGCCTCTGGAAGAATTAAATGGCTTCCCTGAATCCCAATTGAGAGGGAGTCCAATCCACCACAGGTTTGTTGGAAGGGAAAGCAAGCAAAGCTTGTGCAACTAGGTCCCAGTTGCAACAATCAAATATGAACATGTCAGTCTTCATCAAAACTGCTGGCTTGTTATAAAATTTTAAGAGTGAGGAGAATGTTGTAAATGAAAAATCTCCCTTTGAGCTCATGTTTTTCTCGGGCTGGTTAGTTCCTCTGATTGTATGGTTTGAAAGAAATCAATGGCATGTTCAGTATTTCTGGTACAATTTGAATGTAGGTGGCATCAATTCTATTTTTTGATTTTCACTGAATTTACATGTTTGTTTAAAACTGATTCCTTTAAGTATTTAGCATCTGTATCTTTGTCTTCATTACCATCCCTCATTTTATTTAATAACGGCCAAATCCTGTATGAGGGCTCGTTCTTTGGCTGTCATTTCTTGTGTAATACCATGGTCCCAAACTCATATGTCAAACCACTGTTCCATTTTTTGGCTGAAACCAGAATGGGAAAGCCACATGCTTCCAAATATAAACTGGGGTTTGTGCAGGTGAAAGGCATTGGCTGTTGTTAACAGGGACATTTTCCTGTGATTGGAGAGAATAGTATAGCTGACTCTCATTGTCATATGCAAGTTTGCCATCAGCTGCTGATCTGAGACGAGTATCCTATCCAGCTTTTCAGAGATGTGATTCCTTCCTCTTCTTCTGTTACTCCAAGTGTACCACCCCTAGGCAAACTCGAGCTCTATTATGGAGGCATTTATTTCTAACTGTATAAGAGCATTTTCTGTCTTCTATATGAAACCCTGCCCCAGTTTTTTCTCTTCAGGAACCTTTATTGTGTCGAAATATCCCATAAGGGTGAGATTTGTGGATTGGTACTCATGATCCCTCAAAGTAATTTTATTATTCTTGCAGGTCAAATATAGATATTGGTCATCCAACAACATTCTTGAGATTCATATGGTAAGAAGTTAAAAAAAAAAATCCCCAAGGGAAGAATTAGTGTGAGTGGAGAGCATACCTAATTGGATGCCATTGATTCATTGTTATAGTATTTGAACAGAAAATGTCCCATACGCTTGGATATTAGATGTTTTTCAAACATCCTTTTCTTGTGATATCCTAGAACAAGAGTGCATCTATTTGTTTTTGATTATAGAGTGCATCTATTTGTTTGAATCTTAATTTTTTCTCTAACAAATTGGTATTTGTTGGGCATACCTAAGCTTCTACTGTACCAAAAATACCATCTGGGTTTCACCATTTGAGTGGTATCAGACATTCCTATAATGTGGTCTGCACGATTGCTAGTATCTTTATAATCCCAAATCTGTGCTGATCTTCCTACCAATTTGTTTTGGTTGGTGTCGAATGTTAGCTCCCTTGGATCTACCAAGGGATTTATTTTATTGATACTGTGAATTAGTTGGGAGATTGTTGGGATGGGGTCAGCTACAGAAGTAAATTGAATTGGTTCCCTAGTCTCCTTTTATTGACCCTTGTCTGCAAGCCCTGTGGTGGTGGGGAAGGCAGCAGGGATGAGGGAAAGATTTGGTATCCTGTTTACCTTGTATTCCTACCATCTCATATCTATTTATATTTCAGCCAAGACTTCAAAGGGGTTTGGAAGACTGCTTTGTTGGTTTTGATGATTATTTTCCTTTTCCAGAATATGACCTATAATATTATCTTCTACCTTATGTTCTTTCTCCCTTATTTAGGCCTGCTTGTTCCTGGATCAAACTGTTGAGGATTTCCCCTCTCTTCCTGGTATTTATCCTGACTATTGTGCTCTTGGTATGTAGGAGATGGTTGCGTGAGGCAGCCTGTAGCCAAGTTTCCATGCTCATATAAACTCTACAATGGAATGGGATATTCAGAATTCTCATAATCTATTGGTTGTCCCTACTCTATTCCCTCCCATTCCCAGCAAATAGAAAAGAGTTTTTCATGTAAATCCCAGCTTAGTTGGGGACCCTGGAACCATGCTAGGACAGTATTCTTTAGGTTTGAAATCTGGGAACAAGCCTTTCACAAATAATCCTTGTTTCTTCGTAACCAAGGACCTCCCTGAAGACTCGTTTTCTTTCTTGGAGAAGTAAATGGAAATGAAAATCACTTTGTCAACTTATGTATGTCCACTGAGCCTGTTGGTCTCCAGTGCTCCTGTACCCAAGCTCCAGGTGTGGATCTTGGAAAGACCCCATGAATCTGTAGATCAGGGGTTTCTCCTTGAAAAGCAATAGATTGTTTTTCATTTCATCCATGGAAAAATTTACCTTTGGTGAAGTTTCTATCCTGAGGTGGCAGCCATATCTTTCTTCCGGGGAAAAGGAGGACTTGTGACAGTTACTTGGCATGCTGCTGAATGAATTGCATTAAGTCCTCCTTGCAATCTGATTAGTCTCATTTAGATACAGCAGGTCTGAAATTGAGATTTGATTTGGGAGGATGAGAACCTTGGAAGAAGCCATTACCTCCCCAGAGGAGCCTTCCTTTAGTTCCAATCAGCCTTTGACTGGTTGGGGGATAGTCTTGCTGTTGAGGGTTAAAGCTGATGCCTGGTGTGAGAATGGAGGAGGCTTGGACGGAGCGTTTGTAGGTAGAAGCTCAGAACTTGTTAACCCTTGAAATAGGGAAGACCCTAAACACAAGAAAAGTAATAGATAAAATATAATTTAGGCAATAATGAACATGATTGATCACAAGCACTTACATTATGCATCAAATTACACATTCTGAAGATCAAAATCAGTGTTTTTATATGTTACATTAGCATGGCAACCATAAAATTTTCCTTTTTCCATTTTTCACTTTTGGAGACAAGTTTTGGGGATGTCTAGAGCAATGGTCCTACTTTTACCTACCATGAGAAGTCACATTAATCAAATGTTTACCAATGTTCAATACTAAGCAATTAATGACTAATGGCACCATAATTAGCTATACAGATCAATTCAAGGGAATGACTAGTCCAACACAAACAAAAACTTAGTTTAAGTAAAAGAAGAAGCTAAAAGAATTTTTAAAGACAGAATGACTCAAAAATCACAAATAATAAAGAGAAATTTAAAAGAAGAGATGAGAATGGCAGCTAAATTGAGCAGTTTGTTTCCTAAATCCAAGCACTAAGGCATCAATCTGCAGCCTGTTGCAGTGCAGTGGCAATATTCCAAAATGTTCTAGTTAACACGTGAAACAGTAAAATATAGGAATCATTTACATGTCCACCATGTTTAGTACATGATAATCTCATGAAGCAAGATTTATAGAAATTTCATTTTTATGAATATCCTCAAAATATGCTATTAATACAGTATAAAGCAAATAATACACGGCAAATAACTTCAACAGACAGCGAACAGTGTTGTCCATGCAGTGCATATCCTCTACAAATGCTCGCTTTGTAGTTAGTTTGTATATTACCTTCCAACTGACCTCCCATGAATTCAAAGCCTTTGAAGAATATCAATTTTCCAACATAGGACTGGATATAACATACTTAACGAATCCTAGGGCTGATGGTGCTAGATTGGAAGATGCATATACATGCCCTTCAGTTTCAAATGGCTTCATGTACTTCTAGACAAATCTTACTAAAAGATGAGCTTGATCAAGGTTTATTATGATAAACATCTGTAACAATTACGCTTAGATCTTAATTATTCCGTGTAGGTGGATTGGCAAATTTGAGTTTGCTCTTGAGCTTGGTCATGAAATCAGAACTTAGGAGTACTAAATCAGTGTCTCTTGCTTGGCAGTGACCTAAAAACTACCTTTCTACTATGGGTATAGGTGGATTTGTAATAGATAAAGTTTAAACAATATAAATAATTACTGGTATGCATATTGGCATTATTATTTTTCACTGATGTCATTCCTTTGTAGGCCAAAGGCCAAAACCAAATACAAACCACAAAGAAAGGAATAGAAATCAGTCCTTGACATAGAATATGCATATATATGCTTAGCAGCCCAATGGAGCCATGTCCCTTGTATTGCATAATACTAACAATGACAAGAGACAATTACTTACTTTAACAATGATTGGGGCACGTAGAACAAGAACACGATGAACATCAGCATCAACAGCCTCTCCAGCACCAGGTTGGAGACTGGATGTTTCTGTCAAAACCTGCCCACAAAAAGATACTAGTTTTTGTTCGGCAATTTCTTGTAGTTTCAGCTCCTCCTCTTTCATTTCATAATTGGAAACTTTAACTGCAGATGATTCATTTTCATTTGAAATATTCTTTGACAATTCCTCTTCCTTATCTGCATTGAGCTGTGTAGTAGCCTTATGTAATACTTCCAAATAAATGCGAGTTCCTTCAATTTCCTGACGCAGGATATTAACAGGAAGTCTGTTCAAAAGCATACAAGTACATGGTAAATTCTCTGTTGTAATTAGTGAAACCACTGTACAATGTTATTGACAAGGGAAACAGTCCTTGCCTGTCAGCTGGAATCTGATGCATACGTATCCGAAGATTTGCATATGAATTGTATGAAGCAGCAAAATCCATAATTGACAACAATATCTCCATTATTAATGTCTTGTGAGAGGGCCATAATCTGTTCCAGTGATTTTTCTGCAAAACATAAATACCCCAAGAATTTTTTACTTAATAATCTTAATAGCGAATGGAGGAAGCAATCCCATTAGCACTGATATCAGATATCTTTAACAGGTTGGAATGTGACACTATCAGTATATATTAAATCTGTCATACTAATCTGGAATTTGTAATCTACAAATAAAGAACATGAATTAATGCCAAGAGGCATTCTACAATGGCAGCAAGGGGTGGAGTGTAATGGCTTGAGCGTGTTTACAAAAATTATTACGTTTTAGCTTAAATTTGACACTCATTTACACGTCAAAATGATAATATTTAATAATAAACATAATATTTCCAAAATAAGCAGCATATAAAAACAAAGATATGTTGGTCCACTTTTCCAAGGCTTGTGGCCTCTCAGCAGTGTCCCATACAATGAATACGATGGAAGCTACATTGAAATTAGCATAAACTTGATTATAATCATTACTCTTCTCTTTTTCAAAGTGTACTAAGAAACTCAAAAAATAAAACTCAAAAAAAAAATGTTGGACAATCCAACATTATTTGTATATATTAAATGAAAGGAAAGGCAGTAATTATTTTTGGTAGTGTTAGAAATAATTTACATTTAAAGGAAGCCCAAAATTTTATACAAAGTTAAGTTTCAATCTTAATTGATTTATAAAAAATAAAATGTAGTTAGTATAATAATCAATAAAAATTTCAATTAAAGGTTAATCAATTTTTTAAGAAGTATCAGTCAAGAAAGAAAATATTTTGATTTGTTAATTTGAGATTTTTTTATTTGTTATTTATAGTTGAAAAATTGATGGCCACTTAAATAATTAACCAAAGAAAAACACAAATAAAATTTTAAAATTAAACTGTATTTTTTAGCATATCAAATTCAATAAACATAAAATAAACAATGTAGATACGATAAAATTTATGTGTCTTTAAAATAGTTATATTGTAAAATAAAATAAAATATTCAAAAATTGATATCTCTCGGCATTTTTTAGACAGATGTATTTAAGATTCTATACTAGTTAACAATACATCTTTAATATATGATAAGAGAAACATCAACAAAAATAGTATTCTACAAATACACAAACGTCTTTGAAGATGAAACTCATATTAAAGATTGGAAAAAGGAAAAAGTTTGATATAACAAATAGCGTGAAAACTCACTAGCATGTAACAACAAGCTACTGTGTTACTGTTTCATCCATGAAAATCCCCAGATCCACGTCGAGGTCCTGGTGTGGATCCCCTATAGGGCCATCTAAGTCTCTACCAAAGGGGCCCAGATTCAGCCAGGTCCACTGCAGGGCGAACCTATGCAAACCCAGGTCCATTTTGCAGAACTCAGATGGAACCAGGCAAGCCTGTCTGAAAAATATGCTTTTTTTTTTGAACTTAGAGGTTGACTTAAAAACATAAAAACATGAGCCCTAACCCTAAAAGTGTCATCTAACACTTGAACAAACTTATTTTACTTATTTTGAATGCAAAAGACAAAAAACAAATACACTTGCTAAACTTTCAATATTGCTTGTCATTACACAAATAGAGCATTGACCATTTAAGGTTCTAAAGTGGTTGGATTGTTATTCCTATGTGTGTGCAAGAGCCCATTCGCTGCCAAGGAGATTGTTGAGGAAGATTTCTGAATTGAAGGTATGTTTTTTTGTACTTTTCCTTTACAAACAAACTCTCTTGTATTGTTTTATTACTTTTATTTTTCTTGTTTTATTTTCAATCTTCTATGTTTAAAATATTAAATGAGATAGGATATATACTTTTCTGTTTTTATTTGTTGTTCTCTTCCAAACTTGTTGCCATCAAGATCACAATGGCAACCAGTTCTAGCTCCAAAGGTCAACCCCACTTTAAAACAGACTTAAGTTCACCACTATGGAAGTATCTTGACATGATACACTAAGTTTTAGGTGGTGGGGGATACGTTTGGGTTTGCAATGGGTGTGATGTGAAGTATACAACCTCATACAATCGGGTGAAAGCCCATTTGTGTGGTATTCCTGGAATAGGCATCAAAACTTGTATATATCAATATCTAAATTGGTGGAATATATTAAAGAGCTCTAAGAGCAAGTAGATGAAGCAATTGCTTATAGAAAGGTTATCCTTTGGCAAGAAAAGGATCTCGAACAATGACACCCATTCCTGCCCATATATTCCTGAAGTTGGGGTAGAGAGCCATCCATTTTTGGCCATGCATCAAAAAAAACCTGCTTAGCGTAAGAGAACAAAGAGAGCATTCTAGAAAGCATTTCAAAATGAATCCTGAGAGATTGTCGATCAACACATTGCAAGATGCATTTATCCAAATAGTTTCTTTCAATGTTGTTGGCTCGCCATATTGGCAAGAAATGGTGAATAAAATTGATGAGGTTCCAAAAGAGTACGAAGGCCCAAGTTATGAGAAGGTGCATAGCACCTTATTGGCAAAGGATGTGAAAGTTGTAGAAGAATCATTGAAGCCCATAAGGGATTCCTGGGTTGAGACTAAAATGTCCATTTCCGATGGCTTGAAGGGTACTAAAAATTGGCTCTTGATTAATGTAATTGCAATGTCCCCTAAAGGGGCAATGTTTTTTGAAGTCATGGGTTGTGAGGGGCAAATAAAGGATGCACAATTTATTGCTAACATTCTCATAAGGGACATGTTGATGTTTGTTTTTGGACAAGTCAACAATTAGAGTGAAATACTAAGTATCTGACTCCCTCTTGAGCAAAGCCTCTCGAATGCTGAACGAAGCGATCAAACAAGATGACTCCAAGGTTCCTTTCTTATGATTTTGTAAGAGATAGGTTAGTGACTAAGTATGATCTTGCTGTTAAACACAAAGGGACTTATGCAGATTCTTTTCCTTTCATTCAGCTTATTCCTCCTTTCAGTGTGGATGATGTATATACAAGGTCTCAATCATAAAGAAATAGAAAAAGATCAAGGTTCAGAAAACTAATCTAAGGTCAATGAAGCAATGATGACGATTGAATAGACAAACTCCCTGATTAACCTAACTTCACTTCGCCAAGGGTGCCTACAACTACATGAAGCTGGTGCAATCTCCTAAGGTTACGCGAAAGGTTTTCAAATCATGAAGGTTCATATGAGCACCCATAAGACGGCGCAGCTCAAACAAGCATCCACAATCGAACTTATGCAAACGATAAGGCTCAGACTAGCTTTACACAACACTTCACCGGCGATGAATGTTAAAAGCATGAGCTAGGAGTTGATCAAATATTCAATACAACATACATTACAACAATGAGCTCTAATCTATTTCTAGTCTATTTGAAACATCTCTCCATTCCATTGAAGTACAGGAAACCAAGTTACTCCACAAGATAACACTTAACACCAAATAAACTTCCAATGTTTTGCATTACTCTTGAGAAATATTTACAACAATTCCAAGTCCTCTCAGAACATTTCGAGAGTCTCCTATTCTACTCCTACTTGCCTACAATCTAATTTCTATATTTTACAAATGAGGCAACAAGGCCTTTATATAGTGCCCAGAATACAATGAATGGCTGAGATTAATTCAATAGCCAAGGGTCTAGATCATGCCACCTCACAGGTAGTTACAACAAATTGCTATTTTTAGCACAAAAGAGAGAGGCAATGAAGGCACATTTTCCAATGTGATAAGGTAAGGCGAAATCATTTAAAAACTTCTTCCACATAGGAATCCCTTTGACTTCTTTTATTAAATGATACATTTAATGCATTTAAAGTGATGTGTACTCGCCACATAGATGCCACCTCAGCATACTTTGAAAATTGTAGTAATGTATTCAATGAGATTGCTTGAACTTGTATGTTTGGGAATACATCTTGTAGATCTTTGCCTTATTCATTCTTCTTGTAGACGGGATGTATGATACTTGTAGCTCATTGGATTAACCACATGAGTCTTTCTTCTTCTTGCAGGTAAGTTGATATTGATCTTCTTCAATGTATTCTCATGAAGAGTATAGTAGTAGTACAAGATGATGATGATACTTCCTTCTCAACTTGTAGATGATGATGCTTCAATCATGTATTGGAGTAGAAGACTCTCTTGGACTTGAAGATGAAAGAACTTGAAGTTGAATAGATGAATGTCTTTGCTTGATGTAGAAGTTGATGAAGTGATCCTTCATTGATGGCCTTTGAAGTGACCTTCTTTGAGTGTAGATGATAACACCTTCCTTGGATGTGAAGTAGATGTTGATAGCCTCTAGAAGAAACTTTGAAGCTTGACGAACCTTGACTTGAAGCTTGGATGGGGAACACCTTGTCTTTGAACATGTATACTTTGAACTTGATATGATCTAACATGATATCATTGATATAGGAGACTTGAGGTGTGATCCTTCTGCAACTTGAAGATGGCTCAGATGCTTGTCTTGATGACTCCTTGACTTCACCAACACTCCTTCCAATAATGCAGCTTGATGATGAATATTGAAGTGATCTCCAAAGGTGGCTAGCATGATGCTCCTTACTCCTTGCTTGAAGGTGATTCCTTGGATAACTCCTTAGCATTATTGATGATCCTACAAGTCAAGGTAAACGATATATCAATAACTTCCTAAGATAAAAACAACTTTAAACATGTAATAACGCCATTTCAAACTTAGGCGCAAATATAGGTGAAAATAGGAACAAAGTGCGCCTAACACAAATTAGTCCCACATTCATTATTTCAAATGATTTCTAGCAATTGTAAAGGTTTAAAGAAGTCAATCCACTTAAAAGATTCATTCAAAAGATATCTCTCAACACAATTTCTTCCTTAGGCGCCAGAATGAGGTGGCAGAGGTAGGAATGGGCGCCTAGCTTTCAAGCTTTATCCTTGTCATTTTTTAAGCTTTAAACAATTATGTAGATCTTAGGATGACTCCCCTCACCTAGGCGCTCATGTATGATAGATTTAATCTCATTTGACATCAAGGCGCTCACATTAGAATAGCTTAGAGTGTATCCTTTTCTAGGCACACATTTGGTATTATTTAGACAAAGATTGGCGCCTAGCTATGTTTGGATGTCTTCTTGACATTTTGAAGTCCTCAACCCATAAAACATGCCTCAGGAGGCTTCTTTCTCCCAAGCGCCTACTCTAGATACTAATTCATGTGAGTTTTTCCTAAGGCGCTATTTTGGTTGGTAAAAGTGCAAGGCGCCTACAATCAAGTTGACTTGTTGATTGTTTCATTCCTTCAAAATGCTTACTTGTTGATGTCAACTCATGACTTCCTTCAAGGCGCCACCTGGAGGTCTACTGAGAGGCAAAGTGCGCCTAAGGTTCAAGATAGGCTTTATGCACCTTGTAATTGCCAATGTATGAATTTGCGCCTAAGCTCATACAAATATTTGCTTCACTTCTTATGGATTCAAGTCATCAAACAAGCTTAAGGAAGTGTTCAAGACACCTCAAGTTTCCCTCAGTGATAGATTAAACATGCTCTTTGTTTAGGCGCACTATATGGTAGTTTTGAGTTGAATTTGGCGCCTAGATGAAGTGAAGACTCCTTTCAATAACCTATACATTAACTCCTCTTGAAAGCGCCAAAACTAGACAATCTTGAAGGCAAAAGGCGCCCTTTTGAGACTTTATATACAAGGCGCTCAAAGTTATGAAGTCCAGACAACCATTTTCCCTTAGGCGCTAATTGTTGATGCTCAAGGCGCTCAATTCTTCAAGGCGCCAAAAATGGCAAAAGGGAACAAAGAATGGGCGCCTAAACTCAATCATGTCAACTCAAGGCGCAATTTTAATGATCACTTGAATGTGAAATTGGCGCCTAACTCACAATGTGCTTAATTGGTCAAATTTTCACTTCTGGAGGTATCTTAGGAAATTTTCAATCAAGGCGCCTATCTAGGAGAGGTTGAAGGTTGATTGTCCTCTAGGCACACTTTTGGGGTCTCTGCAAGTGGGAAAATTGCGCCTAAGTACTGGAGCAAATTCGCGCCTAGAAATGTAAGTCGCCAAGGTAAGGTATATTGAAATATATATTTAAGTATAAGTTGAGAGATTGAATTTCTTATACTTTAAATATTTTTCAATATACCTTTCAGGATGTTTGAGATAGGTCTCAGATCCACTGGATTTAACATGTAGATTATAGAATTTGGAGGATCCACCAGATTTCAGACTTAGCCAATTTTTCAGTGTTCCAGGATTTCAGGCTACCAGACTTAGTCATTTTCAGGATCTTAAACATCATGATAGGAGTTAGTTTAAACATATCATGCTCTTTCATGCTAAGGCACAACTTTGAGTTAGTTTGAACATCTCTTCATGCTAAGGTGCCAAAAGTTTAATGTGATGCTTACCTCCAGATTTCATGATTTTCTTGCTTCCTCTCATAGGCACCTAGACTCTTTTCATACTAAGGCGCCAAAATAGGATGATATCACCTTGGGCGCCATTTTAGGTACATATTGATGTTTTCATTCACTCTGGGATCAAGGAATAGATTACTAAGGCGCTAATTTGAGTCTTTGGAGGTAAACTGGCGCCTAAGATCATAAGTAAAGGTCTTCTCCAAATTGGGCGCTCAATCTTACCTGAATGATCCACCTTCCTCCTAGGCATCCAAACAAGATGGCTTTAACAAGGAATGGCGCCTTAGGTCTTTTGCTTCAACTCAAGGCGCAATTCTTATGATCCTCTGAACATGCAATGGGCGCCTAAATCTAGATACCTCTTCCTTGTCAACTTTGCAGTGTTTCAAGCTTCCCCACATCCATTTCAATCAAGGCGCTTTGATTTGAAGCCTTCCTTGCCCAAGGCGCAATATTGAGGTTGTCTAGATGATGGAAGGCGCCCTAAATTCTAGGCGGAGATTTGAGGTGAACGTGGAGCAATTTCGCGCCCAGAATTGACAGTGCCCGAGGTAAGGTATATTGAAAAATATATTTAAGTATAAGTTTCTTATACTTTAAATATTTTTCAATATACCTTTCAGGATGTTTGAGATAGGTCTCAGATCCACCAGATTTCACATGCAGATTCTAGATTTTTGAGGATCCACCAGATTTCAGACTTAGCCAATTTTCAGGATCTTCAGGATCAGGATACCAGACTTAGTCATTTTCAGGGTCTCAAACATCAGGATCAGGTCATCAAGGGGCCTCTAAGACTCAAACACCACTGACTTCATCATGCAAAGGACACCATCCTGGACCTAACAAAGCACTGGAATTCAAAAAAAAGAGGGTCCCCATTTGCAATGGGGCGATGTGTGATTTGGTCACAACAGGACATAGAGGAAGTGACGTCAAATCATGTTGTCCAAGTCATAATGGACAATGCAAAAAACTGTAGAGCAGCTGGAACATTGTTTGAGGCACATTATTCACACATCTTTTGGATACCTTGTGTTGTCCACTCACTCAACCTTATGCAACAAAAGATGGACAACAAAATTGATTGGATCAAATAGGTGTATGTTGACGGCAAAAAGATCCAAATGTTCATCACCAACCACCACATGTCCCAAGGTTTATTCAAATTTCAGATCATTCTCAAAATTGGAGTTGCTCAAGGTAAGAGAAACAATACAATTTTATGTTTGACTTTAGTAATTTATTTTTTAGAATTTAAGTATGTTTTCTTCTTTATTTTTAATTTTTTAATTTTTATTTTATAATAGGTTGTTGAGAACTGATTAGTCTCCATAACAATCGTCTTGAAATGACTTGTGAAGGTCTGGGAAGCACTTTCTAGCATGGTCATCAGCCAACATTGGTCAATGTGGAGGCAATCCAATAGTGAGAGGGCAACAAATGTTAAATATATGATCCTAGATGACACCTAGTGAGATCATGTGGACTATCTTTTTAGTTTCACCAAGCCTATCTTGAGTATGATTTGTTATACTAACATAGATAAGGCATGTTTAGGAGAGGTATATGATGGCATCAACTCAATGTTAAGAACGATGATTGTGAAAATTGAGAAAGAGCAAGATCCTAAAGCAACTTTCTTCAAATAGGTGCAAACAATTCTTGTTGAGCAATGGAACAAAATGACCATCCCACAACATTTTCTTGGCTTTGCATTGACTCCAAAATATTATAGTATTGAGATCATTTCTTTGGCAACGAGGATTGCACCATACAAAGATTTGGATGTCAATGAAGGATACAAGCTAGTGTTTACTAGGATCTTCCATGATTATGATTAGAAGGATGTCATCATAAACGAGTTTGCTGATTTTTACTAGGATCTTCCATGGCCAAACATTCAACACCTCTAATCTCTTGCGATCAAAGGTTTATTGCGAGTTTTTTTTAATCTAAAACTCTCTGAATTTGAATTTCTTTTTACTTTTTAAATGTTATTTTTCAAGCTTCAAGTTTCATTTATAATTTCATAACTCTAATTCTCTAACTTTGCCTCAATAGGTTGACAGTTCATCATCTGAGCAGAATTGGAACACATAAACCTTCATCCACTTAGTAAATGCAACTGATTGGCCATTCAACATTTTCAGCACTAAATGCTGCGATCTGCTTTGGTTGACTTTATTGAACACCTTAGTAATCATATTTGATCCTATAGCATCTCATTTTTATCCTCCAATATACTTTTTGATTGCAAGTATTGATTTTTCTCAACATCTTTCATTCAATTGTTTAAAAACTCATGACTTGGCAAAACTCAACAGGCTCAAATTTGATAGGCAAAAAGATGTAATGAAAGAACTCTTTGGTATCAAACCTTAAAGATTTGAGGTGAAAAGAATGAAGATCAAACAACGAGTTGTTTGAATGGGGAATATTATGGAAGTTGAACAACATTATGGATGAAAAGTTTAGAGTAGAGTTATTTCTGGGCATGCTACAAAGATATGCCATAAAGTTGTATGATCAACTAGACGCTGAAAACAACAAGAAGTAATATCAAAATTTTAATAATGAGCTAGCAAACCAATGCTTAAAATTATAATGAACTAGGTATCTTGAAACATGAGAAGGATGAATGCATTATAGACTACAATAAAAGAATGCCCAACCTAATTCAAATGTTGGAGAAACCCATGATCTTAAACAGCAATTCCTTCAAATTAAGTTTATCTGTTTAAAAATGGTCGCAACATTAAGTTATTGAGATATGTACGTATAGAATGAAACATAGATTAAAAAATCGCCTAAAAACTAGCTAACATGCAAGTTTTCACGAGACAAATCAGTTCCCGAGTCACTCGCCAAGAAATCACAAGTCCAATCTGAAAACCCGCCAATCACGTCTCCACAAATCATGACAAGTTTTGGCATGCAAGCATTGATATTTTGTTTGTGCCCTGGAACCATGACTCGTATGCAAATGTGCTCACAACTACAAATAAAACAACCCTTACGACTACAACTTTAGAAAACCCCCCAACTACAACTTGAAAAATAAACCCTCGCGACTACAAATTAAAAAAAGGTGTTATATTCTAGAAACAATCCTAAACTCCACCATGCATTTACTGCAAAAACATGATGACTCCATGATTTTGTGCTTGATGGGAATTTTCAATGATTTATGGTTTTGTTACCACAATTTGATTTGTGTATGTAATCAATGTTTGATTGTAAGAAATAAACAATAGGTTAGAAAAATTATTATATAAATCAATAATTTTTTGTGCTTTATATTTTTGCTAGTTTGTAGAAAACTTAGAGACAAATTTTTATGCTTTAGGTTTAATGCTCGGAAACTTTGCAGAGTTTTTACAAGATTTTGCCAAGTCGCCAAGACAATCAAATTTGGGCCTGTCGAGTTTTGCCAAGTCACAACTTTTAAAACAATGCCATAAAAGATGTTGAGCAAAATCAATACTTACAATCGAAAAGTATGCTAGAGGATAACTATGAGATGCTATAGGATCAAATATGATTACTAAGATGTTCGATAAAGTAAACCAAAGAAAATCTCAGCATTTGGTGCTGAAAATGTCAAACAACAGGGCATACAAAAGAGGAATGACCTATAAAACTCTGAATTATTTGCAATGTAAAAACCCATTAATATAAAGTATGTTCCTTCAACCTCAAGATGAAAAACAAATGAGGAGAAACAAGCATTTCTTGTTCTAAATGAGTAAATGCTGACAAAGGGTCCCAATGATTTACGATATTAGTGTGGCATCCTATGGATAGTGTATATATTTAATGTTAAATAACTTACTAGATCAGTAATGTTAGTGAAAGCTGCTGAGGTTATAAACTATATTAGCAAAATATTAAGTATTAATGTAATATTTAGTTTATAATGCTCAATTAGTCTTTAGGATAGACTTTAGGAATATTCTTTATTCTTTTTAGTTGTTAGTCTTATCCTCTTAGTTGTCGCTTTTATCCTTTTCGGATAAATCGTTTGGAAGCTTATTTAAGGATTTTTTTGCTTCTTTGTTAATATTGAATATCTTGGTAATCATTAAGTGTTTATATTATTTTATGGTATCAGAGCCCGAGTCGAGTTTTTGGGATCAGTGAACACATAAAGGCCTAGAGACTACTACCAACAATGACAATTCGAGGAATGATTCAAAGCACAAAAAGTACCAAAAGGATCTGTACACTAGATTGTACAGAATCAGACGGAAACGAGGGACTTCAAAATCTCCAAGGGCAGATCTCTTGAGTAATTCACGTATTTTAGGGTGGATCTCTTTAGTAATTCGCGTTTTTGTTTTGGCAGAATTTTCTGAAGCATCGTGTTTTTGTTTGAGCAAAATTTTCTGAAGCATCGCGTTTTTGTTTGGGCAGAATTTTTGGTTTCTTTACCTAAAAATCGTAATTCCTCAGGCGAGGGTTTCTACTTCACATTTTGCGCCAGGGTCTCAAAGGTCGCACACAGGCAAGAGTTTCAAACGAATTTTTAAAGACATCGTGACCTGTTTCTCAAAAAAGGAAGTCGTTTTTACTGAAATCGTGAGTTTTAAAAATTGCGGTTTTTTAAAATTTGTGGGTTTTGTTCCTCAAATTTGTGGAGACCATAGTTGAAAAACTCGGACTCGGCAATTACTCGGCGGACCCAAAAATTTAAAAAACTCAGGACTCGGCAAAAACTTGGGGAAAAACTCAGCAAAGTTATCGAACATTAAAAATACATTAATTTTTAAAAATATGCTTTAAAAACATGCATATTACTAAATTTATGGACCATATTATTGATTTCCTTCAATACATTTCATCTAAGTTGCCTAGAACTGGCACAGGATTGGGATTTGTTACAATTTTTTTTCCTATATATAATAATAAGGGGATTGAGGCGGCCAGCTGGATACAAGCTTGGGGACACGTGGTTTTATGATCATTACACAAAGTGTCTCCTTGGTCGAGTGGCAAGTGTAAGCGATGACAAGCCGATTTCACATGTCACGAGGGGAATGATAACCCGTCAATTATGATTCATAAATCCTCAAGTCATTTCTTTAGCAAGTTCGCGAAAGAGGATGAGGCTCTCACGAGCGGGCAGTAGTTATGAGGACTTCGACAGGGTATCATACTGTGGACTTGATAGTTGCTATGATTTCATAGCACGCCTGAAGCACTGGCAGTTTCTTTTTAACATTGTTCTCTCTGTTTCCTCAAAGCTAAATGAAATATCTGTCAAACCGAAGGTGTTGCTCTTCTCTGCTGAGTGGATTAGGTGCGGAGGTATGGACTCTCCGATTCGGCTAGTGAGTGCCAAAAGGCAGATGGCATTCTTAGGTGGTATCACAGATCTGCGCATTAAGCGAATTCTGAAATGCCAGGATGTTTTGGTTCTGGGGGCAGTTAAGATGATCCTCAAGAATGAGTTTGTGGATGGCAGCGAGCGATATCGGGTGGACTCTGATATAAGCTCTCAGTTTGTGGCAACAATGTTGGATCTGAATGTTGAAAGACCTGGGTTGATTCAGTGGGGCGAAGACTTTTCATTCCCAACGTGTTAGGAGGTTTGGCGGAGGTTTTGGAGATTGCTACTTTCGGTGCAGGCATGCCGCATCCAAGGGACATTCCTCTCCTGCAGCAGCCAGGTAGCGTTGTCAAGTTTTTTCCCTTTATTCTGCATTTGAGGGGGGAGGACCTGGTTTGGTTCAGGCAGCACGCGCGGGTCAAGGTGAATTTCTTGCTAAAGTATTTCCAAATTCTGGAGACTCAGGGCAGTGACTGGACCAAGGACTTCAACATGAAATTGCATAACTATGAATTGGAGGCATGAAGCAGTTAGGGTTTCAGTGGGGGTGTTTGGTTTCAGGTTTGGGGTTAATATGTCTAGTCAGATATCGTTGAAGTTTTCTTCTGTTTAGTCTTTTTGCTCATATGCTTAGCTTTGCGTGGCATTTTTCTGCGTGGCGTTTTGAAGCTGTAATAGATAGGTATAGTGGTGTTAGGGGCAGCCTTTAGGCTGGTTTTTGTCAAAAATCAGAACTGAAAACTGTATTTTTTGATGATATTAATATAAAAAGAAATCTTATTACGCAGCAAAAAGAAATAATAATAATATATAATGTATTATATTAAATTTTAATAATAGACACGTTGTTCTATATTATTATTAATACAATATATAATATATTATAATATAATTATATATTATTATTATATTATATTTTTATTATTATAATATATTATAATAATATATAATTATATTATAATATATAATATTATAATAATATATTATTAATAATAATATATTATTAATAATAATAATATATCGCACTATATATATAGTTGAAAACTTGAACAAATATAATATTAATTTTTTTTACATGAGACAATTGCGGACACAACCGTAAAAAAATTCACTCCAAAAAATTTTCTAAACTCGTCGGATTGTTCCTATCGGAGTATTCCTTCGGCTTCCTACAGAGATGAAGTTCTAAGTCACTGTAGGAATATTTTAAATTTACAAAGAAAATAAAATAAAAAACATCAAAATCGTGTCCTAAAAATCGCGTTTTTCAACTGACAGTGTGAAGGGTTTCATTATGTTAAGGGTTTTCGTTTGAACTTACCAGTCGTCGTCTCTTCAATCCACGAAATCAGTGGCGGAAATCTCCACAAAATCGCACTAGGGTTTCTAGCGATTCTAGCAATTCTGGCGATTTTCGGCAATCTTTTCATGCAAAAATCGCAGCAAGTTTTTATAAAAACTCGGGCCGAGTTTTTGGAGGTAAAACTTGAAGGGAATTTGGACGTGCGAGGCAATTTTGGGTGATTTTTTCAACTATGGTGGAGACCAAGGGAAGACATTTCCTTCAAGGTTCTTGTTCGATTTTTTTTAAATCATGGCTGAATTTTTTGTGCCTAGGGTTTCATCTCCGCCTAGGGTAGAAAATTTATTACTTTGTGGAAAATTTCAGCGTGACAGTAGACGGCTTTTTTATTTTTTTCTCCATGATTACTTTGCAGGAGGGAAAATGGCCTCTTTACCCAACATTATGTTGGAAGGCAGCCAACGTTTCACTGGCAAGAATTATAACACATGGAAGTGGTGCATGCTCACAATCTTCAAGTATAGATGCCTTGAAAAGATCGTCCTTGATACCAACACCTGGCCAATGAATGCGGGTAAAGACCAGGACAAGTTTGACAAACATGGCAAATAAGTTGTCATGCTAATAAAATTATCATTGATTGATGAGATGCTTCCAAAGGTTCAGACAGGTACAACCTCTGCAAAAATTTGGAAGCACCTACGAGATCTACATGAGACGCAGGGCCTTCTTTCTGAAGAACATGCTCTTTTTTATCATGATGGATGAAAAGATGTCTTTGCAAGAGCATTTACTCAAGATCAAGGAGATTCGTGATCAGTTGTCAACCATAGGTCGAAAGATGGAAGAAGAGGATATGGTGGTAATCATGCTCAAAAGTTTATCACAGGCCTATAACATTTTATTGAGACACTCAAATATCACATCTACCAGTGTTGACCTGAAGTTCGAAGAGTTGTGCAATAAGCTCTTGCAGCTAGACAAATGGAAGAAACAATTTGGGAGCAACAATGATACACAGAGCGTGGAACATGCATTTGCAGCCAAAGACATGGGCAAGGGCAAATGGCCATAGAAGAAAGGGAATAATGAGGATACTTCGAAGAATCTAAAAAATATAACATGTCATTATTGTGGTAAAATGGATCATATGAAGAAGCAGTGCAAAAAGAGGTTGGCTAAATAGAAATCCAACCAAGGAGGGCCTCCACCAAAGGCTCATGTCGCAAAGCATTCTGAGGAGAAGGAATCAGCCTTCTATGCATTCATGGCCAAACGACCAGCAGATCAATCAAAGTCATCTACGTGTTACATAGATTCCAAAGCATATCATCATTTCGCCCACAGGAAAGATTGGTTCACAGAGTACACGACTTGCTCAAATTCAGTGATCTGCAGTGGTGGTGAGGAGTACACAGTTATTGGCAGAGGGAATGTGCAAATCACTTCTGGAGGGAAAATTTTAATTTTTCTCAATGTGTACTATGTGTCGAGAATGGAGCTTAATTTACTCTCTGTGAATCAGATTATGCACCATTGTCCCAATCTGAATGTCATCTTTAGCAAACATAAATGCTATATAGTTGACAAGGAGACAAAGAATACCATTGCAGTTGGTATTGAAGATTGTGGTTTGTATCAGGTAGTTGATATTGGATAGGTTCACGAGCATGCATTGGCAACCAAAAGTGCATCTAATATCAGTACACTTTGGCATCAACGGTATGGGCACCTCAACTTATCTTATCTCTCTTAGTTGGCTCAAGAGAATTTGGTAGAGGGATTACTTGACATTCGGGAGCAGATACAAGGTGTTTGCAGAGCTTGCCAAGCAGGGAAGCGGCACAGAACTTCTTTTGTAGACAGACAAGCTTGGAGTGCCAAGAGAGTCCTATAGCCAGTTCATGAAAACATTTGTGGACCAATGAATACGGCATCAGTCACTGGTGCCAGGTATTTTCTTTTGTTTGTAGATGATTTTAGTAGGAAAATTTGGGTGTATTTTTTGAAGTTAAAATCAGATGTGTTGAAGGAATTTCAAAAGTTCAAAGCATTAGTAGAGAAAGAGTCTAGTTGTGCATTAATCACTCTTAGAACTAATAATGGAGGTGAATTATGTTCAAACAAATTCAATTACTTTTGTGCTAAACACGGTATAAAACGGCAATATACAACCACCTTATACTCCTTAGCAGAATGGAGTAGTCAAGCAAAGGAATCGTACTATTATGGAGGTGGCCCGATGTGTGATGGAGAACATGAGTTTTCCCAAGAAATTTTGTGTTGACACAGTCTATACTGTAGTTTATTTACTCAACAAGTCTCCACCACAGGCAGTGAAGGAGAAGACCCCAGAGGAAGCATGGTCTGGGAGGAAACCAAAAGCTAGTCATCTTAAGGTTTTTGGTTCCTTTGCATATACTTGGATACCAGATGCAAAGCAAACCAAGTTAGACCCTAAGAGTAAGAAGTTAATGCTTACAGGGTACAATGACAATCATAAAGCCTACAAGTTGATTGTAGTTGACACGGACTGCTTGACTTTCAAAAAAGATGTTGTGGTTGATGAGGAAACTAGGCCTTTCTAGCTCTCTTCAGAAATCAAGATTACTACAAATCAATCTGTTAAGGCTAAGGATTCAGGTGTCCAGCCTCACTTAGCTCCACCTAAGGGGGGGGGCGCATTCTAAGCATTCTGAGCATGAATCTCCCAGGCAAGTAATTGTACCTAAATTTATTGATGATAACTTGGATCAGCATCCAAATGACATTGAAATAGGCAGCCCAAGTCATGGTGACAACAATGATTTGGATGGAGAGGTTCCTAAGAAGAGGCCAAAGTGGTGGGAAAGCACCATTGGTGATGTTTGGGTAAGTGAAATGATCGAGGGAAGATCATCAAGAGGCAAGAGCAAGCAAAACACATTTAATTTTGCTCTAATGGCTAATATTTAAGGAGTTTATGACCCACAGGTGTTTGAGGAGGCAAAAGGAAAACCTAAATGGGAAAAGGCCATGGCCACCAAACATGAAAGTCTTATCAAAAATAAGACTTGGGATCTCTTAGATCTTCCACCAGGGGAGAAACCCATTGGCTGCAAATGGGTGTACAAAGTCAAGTACAAAGTAGATGGTCCTCTTGACAAGTACAAAGCTCGGTTGGTCACAAAAGGGTTCTCACAAAGAGAAGGCATTGACTATGAGGAGACCTTTGCTCCTAAAGCAAAGATGAGCACCATCCTTTTAGTTCTAACCATGGTAACTCAGTTTGGCTAGAAAGTCCATCAAATGGACGTAAAAAGTGCCTTCCTCAATGGCAACTTGGAGGAAGAAGTGTACATGTCTCAGCCTCATGGTTTTCATGTTGCAAGAAAGGAGCATCTTGTATGTAGACTGAAGAAATCTCTATATAGCTTGAAGTAGGCACCCAGGGCATGGTACATCAAAATTGAGAGGTATTTGGTTGAACAAGGATTCCAACAAAGTCCTTCAGATCCAACTATGTAAGTCAAAAGCGTGGGCAATGAGACCATTCTACTGGTCATTTATGTAGATGATATCATTATTACAAGTAGTGAGACACATTTGATTGAACAAATCAAATGTAATTAAGTAAAGTTTTTGACATGACTGATCTAGGCCTCCTACATTACTGCCTAGGTGTAGAGGTTTGGCAAATAGGTGGTAATATTTTTATTTCTCAATCCACATATGCCAGGAGTTTACTCGACAAGTTTATAATGACAGATTGCAAAATCTTGTCCACACTTATGGAGAAAGGGCTAAAGCTTTCAGCCAAAACAAACTCAAAGGTAGTAAATGAGTCAGCATACAAGCAACTAATGGGCATCCTTATATACCTTACAGCCACTAGACCTGATTTGAGCTATGTTGTGAATTTCATTTCTAGATTCATGATAGCACCAAAGGCAAACCATTGGGTTGCAGCGAAGAGGGTGTTGAGATATGTGAAAGGGACACTTGACTTTGGCATTCTGCCGAGCAAAAACAAAGATCCTAGGTTGGTTGGGTTCACAGGTTCTGTTGATGACAGAAAATTCACTTCTGGATATGTTTTCAGCCTTGGCACGGGTGCAATCACATGGACCAGCAAGAAGCAGCAGGCAGTAGCTCTTTCCTCGACAGAAGTAGAATATTGAGGAACAGTAAAAGCAACATGTGAGGCAGTATGGCTCTGAAGGATGCTTTCAGACATGCAGATATCTCCAGCAGGGCCTTCATCCTTGTTTTGTGACATCGGCTGCAAAATTTGACCATTTCCATGTATGAGTCATTCCAAAATCAGGTATGGCTTGGAATCGACTATGGGTTCGCACAAGATTTGGCTTGAAGTAGTCAGAATTGTTTGGAAACAGTGTCAATCAAACCCAAGCAATTATGAGGTTGACATGGTGAATCCAAAACGATTCTAGAGCAATTCCAAAAGTCAGCAAAGTTTTCAACACGTTTTTTGTTGACTCTTTGACCCGTGAAACCATAGACGACCATCACCCAACACTATACGTGCTAATTTTTCAAGGCATATTTACCTATTTCATGTGTCAAGCACAGCAACAGGGAAAAAGCTTGGCAGACTTAGAGACAAGTTTCAAACAAGAAGGCATATTTTGATAGGTCAAAGCTTGGGTTCTTATCCTTTGCAACCTTATATTTTTAAAAAGGAAAAACAGAGCTCACTGTCACAATTATCGGCACTTCACTCCTATTCACAGCAAACAGCATACATTTTCCAATCAAAACAATACATATAAAATAAATTACCTCACTTATTTTTAATGTTCTAATTTTTATATGTTTAAAGGTTATTTAAAAATTAGAAAATACAAAATAAATGCCTACTTCTTTTGATTTAAATAAATGAACAAATGTTTATTTATTTATTTAAATATTTATTAATTATTGTTTATTTAAATTGATATTGAATTAGTATACTGTATTTGTAATATTTATGGTAGTTTTATTTAAAATATGTATGATATGTGGTATTCTGAACTTAATTCCTATTTTTAGGCTGCAAATATGTAAACTATATATTCATTATTTATGATTTTTATATGTTTTTGTACGGATGTACCCAGCCCCCAATTTTTTGCCGGCATACCCACGTACCCATACCCTTACCCAATTCTGATTTGGTAACTTAGGTGATAAAGTATTGATGCTTTTAAGGAGATAAATAAATATCCCAATATATCATCAATATCAAAGTACTATGCACCCTATAAAATATGTGGGTGCCTAACTTTTATTAATCCAGTAAGATATAATGTGTGAATGGAAATAGATATAGATGTAAAACTTGTCATGGCATATATGCAGTGTAGACTTATCATGGCATCTATGCAGGTGTTTCCTAGTCTGAAGTGACTGTGTTCATGAATGTGAAGGCACGAGAAATTGCAAACTGACTGATGCAGACAAGTGGAGAATTATTTCAAAATTCTAATTGGTGGGCGTTTGTATTCATGAGAGCTTTTTAGTGGAGATTTGTTTTCAAAATTCTGCTCTGGAATTGCCAAGATTCTGCCCCTTAAGTCTTGGCCTTTGAAACATGTTCTAGTTGTAGAAGAACATAAAGACTAATTTAAAAATAATTTTCTGTGGGTTATTCTCCTCTAAAAGAAGGTTATAAGGAATATTTATTGTTGTGTTTCTCACTGTATTGAGAAGATGTCAGATTCAAGAAGGCATTTCAGAACCCCTATAAGGTGAATTAGCCGTGACATTTTCAAATTTTGTTTCTTCTATAATGGACTCAATGCAAAAAATTAAGGGGGTAGCAGTTTTGCACCTTTTCTAGTTCAAACATTAAAGCACCCAAATTTGCAGTTATAGTTTGAGCAATGCCTGCCCCATATAGTCAAATTCAAATTTTGAGAATTTGAATTTCAGCATCAAAAAATTCCCACTTGCAGCACACCAGGTAGCACCCCATTGTTAGTCTGGAAAGTGACTTCTAAGCAACAATTGGATGAAAATAGAGCAGCAAACTCTAGATCCAGTTTTAAAATTTGTGTGTCCCCCATATAATATCCAAGAAGCAGCATTAGCACCAACAGTAAAGGCACCAAATCGGCGAAGGCAGGTTCCAAGCTCAAACCTTGCTCAGGCCAAAACAGTTATTTATTTTTATAAATAAAAACAGCAAAATGAAGTGCTACATTTTAAACAAAACTGCTGTGGCTTTTAATTCTTGAAAAGCATTGGTGGTGCAACAATTAAGGTGGAGGAAATATTGAGCAGAAGTGGTTTTTTTTTTTAGGACAACCCATCATGAGGGGTCTCCACAATGCAGACATGGCAATCTCCGAAGTAGTCATCTGCCTGTCATGGCATCAGCCGTTGGTCATAAAATGAAAAACTTATAGACCATCAATGAATCACAAGTTGCTAGGTAGCAAACTGTGGGGGCCTTAGATCAGCATAACTTTTGAGTTTTTTGATAATTTTGATTTTCAAGGAAAATTGATCTTTTATTAATCAAACTTTGAAAGGCCATAACTTATACAAAATCCTTATTCAGTGATCTTTTCACTATTTAACTATTTTTTCAAAATTCTTGTCTTGTGGTTTGGTCATTACAGAAGATTACGGTTGGATCATTAGGAGAATTTTAGGGTTGGAAAAAACACAAGAATGTCTAAAATGTATGGAACTTCCAGCCATCCCTTAAGATAATTTTCCTAAAATTGAGATATAAAATGAAATTGTTAGCTATGCCAAAAAGGTTTCCACAATTTCTGGTTCTGAGGGGTTTCTAGGACAGGAAAGTTGTGAAAGACTCAAAACCACCAAAAGAAATTTCCAGCCTTTCAAATATAAGATGTATAGAAGTACTCACAAAAGAAAAAGGACCAGTGAAGACCAACATTGGATGAAAAATCAACCAGTATAGATATAACTTCCTTTGGATCATGACATAACGTATTGTTTATCTCTAAAGCTAATGTTCAGAAAAGTAACCTGAGATAAAGACTAGTGAGGATGATGACTGGATGCATAATTAACCAACTTAGACAATTTCCTTTGGATTATGACATCATGTATAGTTTATCTCTAAAAATAAAGATCGAAAAAGTAAATTCGATAGACAACATTGGAGACAAGAGACTACAAGACAATTTAACAAGAGACTACAAGACAATTTAAGGCAAAATAAGTTGTGTAAGAATCAGTTTGCTATCATCTTTTACCTGGATACAATCGATAGCACCTAGTAACAATAGTTGTGTAATGCATTTCCCCCTGATACCTTTCAATAAAGCACTCTCTTCAATCTCAGCAGGCATAGGCTCTCCATTGTCAGGTACCTATCATTATATACTGTCAATTAGCAAGGTGGGGAAACTATAAATTGAACTTCAAATATAAATGGAAACACATTAAGGGATACCTAAACACTTCTATGGTTCACATGAACAAAATTCCTTTTCCTTTCAAGTTTCTTCAGAATATATGCTCTTAAGTATTTTATAGCTAGTAATTGACTAATATTTTTTTTGGAAAGCAATTCAAGTATTGTATTGGCATATATCACATTATTCAGAACCCTGCACTGGGGGTCTTCAGAACACTACGGAATTCATTTACAAGTTCATGGGCATCCAAAAGCAATGAATGGAAGAGACAAAACTAGATTGTCATTGTCAAAAGTAATTAACAAGAACAGCTAGAACAACTCAATAAACAAAAGTAATTATCTTCATCTTAAGTCCAAGAAAATAGTACAAATATGTGAGATCACAAAAAATCTGTCACCATCAATATCAACCCAACATGATTGTTACCTGAAGGAAGAACAGCCACAAAGGAAATTGGTGTCAAAGAATTGACGGATGGGGTTGTCCAGTGCTATTTGGAGCGTTTTGGTTCCAAAACAACTTGATTCGGCTGGTCTCATTTAGTACTAGGGCTGTATACCCTATGTTTGAGTTCTTCAGCTCCTTGTTGTGGTGTTGATGGTCTGCTGCTGTTTTGCAGCCTTAGTGCTGTTTGATCCTTGTTGTTGCTCCTTGTTGTTGGTCAGGCTTCATAGTTTTATCTTTCTTCTTTTGTAAAAAAGGTTAGGGCCCTTTCAAAAACCCTACTTTTTACCCCTTATCAAAAAAACATGATTGTTACATAGTGATTCATATGCTTACCCCCGGTACTCATTTCTCACATCAGTAATGTGTGCTTGTTTTAGAAACACATATGGGAACATCTCTAGACATTAAGAGACTTCAAAAGATGTTTCTTAACATATGGAAGCATCTCGTGAAAATTGGGAAATTTCACATAGAAATTTCTCAAATATATTATACTAGCATAGATGTCTTAAATACATCTATCTAAAAGATGCCAAGAGATATCACTCTCAAAGTGCCTATCTAATCTATGTGACAAATCCAATATACTCGCCTTGAGACTGATATCCCCCAGTGTCTTTTAATAGATGTATTTTAGATATCTATGTTAGTCATATAATTAATTAATAAATATAATATATAATTATAGTAATATAATTACTATTCTATATTAGAGTATAGAGAATAATTAATAATATAATTATTATTAATAATTATAATAATATTTATTAAAAATACAATTATTGATAATATTATTATATAATCAAAAATAATATTTATAATGAATATTAAAAAATTATATATTAAGTTATATATTGTAATATGGCAATTATATAATTATACTAAGTTGCTAGTTTGGCTACGCCGGTATGGCAAATTTTTTCTTGGGTACGAGTACGATTGTCTGTGTGTGTATAAGAAAACACATTCGATACTTGATGCTATAATAGTGATAAACATAATTGATAATTCAATGTTATATCATATATGTAAAATCATTACAAAATAGTAAAAACAATAAAAAATCTTCATCTTTCTATCTAGCGAAAACATCTTGATCTAAGTCATGACTACATCATGTGTAGGAGCCTCATCATCATCTAAAGTGACTCTAGCAAGCTCTGAAACAAATGCATCCAAATTGGCACACTCATGGGTTATATCTCAATTCTTCATCACCCCTTGCTTGTAGTCAACTTCCTTATGTTATAGGTGGAACAAGTTGGAACAAACATAGGCCAAATTTTTGTTTTTTTGCAGCCAACCAGTTGTGCTTAACTGAGGAGATAAAGGAGTATGTACTCCAATTCTACTCAAGCGAAGAACTTGCAACCTATTGAAATTGGAGACAAAGTCAATAAAACTTTAAAAATGCAAAAGAATACAAAGAATGTTAAAAAATTAAAAATGCTTTACCTGTTGTAGAATTTTGATTGCAAGTAGTTGAAGGAATATATAACCTTGCCCATGAAGGTACCACCATGTATGAGTGTCGTTCCTGTACTTGCTTCAAAAAGCACAAATGCCATGATTTTGTGACGAGATGAACCTACCAAACTCAGTCCTAACATTATCTTGCACTTCTAGATCTGGGAAAATTCTTCGAAATACATTCTTGTACCCTTCAGCAACTTCAATGTCTCTACATAGTGTCATTCTCATAGGCAAAGAAAATATCTCCATGTAGTAATATTGAAGAGACAATGCAAATGCAAGGAAATGCAAGGGTGTGGTTATTTTGTTCCAACAATCAACAATATTTTTTTCACCCTTAAGAAAAAAGTTTCTCTAGTGTCATTCTCCTTCTTTGCTATTATAGCCTTTAGTTTTTCTATCATGGAGTCCATGCTATCATATATTTCTCCCAAACATTGCCAATTTATATCAACAAACCTAATCATACTCATGATGTGCTCAATGAAACTCAAGATGTAATCCACACAAGCCCATCAATCATCATCCAGGATCAATGATTTGAACTTTTAGGCCCTCTGTGAATTTGATTGTTTCCCCCACACTCCATTAGTTGTTAATGACCATGGCACTCAACCCCTTTTACACCTTCAGATGTCGTCTCAAAACAATTCTGTGTGATGCAAATCGAATCTTAGCAACCTAATGTAGTGTAAAAATAACACATTAAAATTTGAAAATTAAATGTCATATAATTTATAAATGTAAGGTAGTTTTAAATTTCAAATAAATATTGTTGCTTCCATCAAAATTTCTAACTCTCAAATGGATGATCCTATGAGGAAGCAAACATTTTCTAATTGAGAAAGAAAGGAAATTAAAAATTCCAAAATGTTATTGTCTAAGGCCCATTTATAAGTTTTCCCCAACTTCAAATCCTATCAGCTGGACCCTACTCATGAATATGTGCCAATTGACTCTCAAGAAGCAATTTATTGTGACATGTGGTGCGTTACAAGGCCTTATTGAAAGCCCAATGCTTTTTACTCAAAAAATTTAAAGGGTTCAAAGTACTCTTGGAGCTTGGTTAAAAGTGATAAAATTATGAAAAATGGCATGCGCCTTGAAAGTTTGTGTGGATCCCACAATGGGTGCTGCCCCTTGACCCTGCTAGGGACTACCACTCCCAAACCCCCACTCTTATTTTAAAAAGCAAAAATAAAAATCATTTTGGGACATGTTTGGATGGAAAAATAACAATTTTTATACATACAGGATGATGACACCCTTTGGGGATATTGTTGTAATTTTCTATAATATATATGTACTTTGACAATGAAAGCAATGGAATTTTAACATTTGTTAATTTGTGTGTTGACTCACATGTGAAATCTCAATTCAGCTCTAATGTTATGTAATAAGGTTTATAATGTATATGATGAATGCCTTGTCAATGTTATCATATGAATATTTGAAATTTCCTATGTTTTTACAATTTCCCTATTTTTTAATAGCTATCCCCGGTTGTCCCTTAAAAAATGGCCTCCCAAAAAATATGTCCCAGAAACGTGTCGCCCCATCCCGGTCCCAGAAAAATTTATAATGAGTCATGTTCTAAACCAAAACCTTATCGTTTCTCATTTGTGAGACATTGCCAAACCCTTGTCTCCTTTGGTTATGAATATTGAATTTGTCATCTCTAGTCAATGTCTTTGTAGGGCCAACGAAGGGGTGCTTTCCAGTGCATCAGACAGGGCAAAGATTGGATCTCAGATGCACAAAACAGGCCAAAATGAGCACACCTTGCAGCATTTTGGGCAAAGTTTGAAAGGTCAGAAAAGTGGACAAAAAAGTGTATGAAGCCCACACTTAAAAGTGGTTTGCCCATTTTGTATCTTTATCACAGGTTTGTCAGTGTTTAGGCAAAAAATGTTTAAAAATTGCATCCTTGGTAACCTTCATCTGCAACAACCTAGCCTAGCTTCAGCCATAAACAGCAGTTATCAGCAAGGTTTTCAGCTTTGTAACAGATTTATAATCATCAAATAGTTACTCCAGCCTAGTTTTGAGTCTTGACAGAATCATCCCAGAAATTCCATCATTATCAGGTCTAGTTGCAGGTTTCACAGTCATCTACAGCAGCTGCAAACACATTTTCAGGTTTTCATAACACATACAGTAGATTTCAGCAGATTTCCATAGCCACCAATACATGGCAGGGGTTTGTCCAAAGTCTGAAACGTCTAACAGACCACTTGAAATCTAGTCTCACATTCAAATTTGGGTGCATGTTTGTATATAAGTTGATAAGGGTTCGAAAGCATTAAAACAGGAGTGCTGCACCTTCATAAAGGCACTTAGATCAGCCTGCTTGTTAGTCACTACATTCTATGCTTACAAGAAGGAAAAGCAAGAAGACTTTCAGCGGTCTCAGAGAGATTCATTTTGCAAAGGCACCATACATTTTCGAAGGATTCAGCAGTATTTCCCACCATTCAAACATGATTGTAGGTTTTCATCATCTACAGCAAGAGTTAACAACAGTTCACGTCAGATTTTTGACCATCCAAGGAGCACTCTCATCCCTAAAGCTCACACACATACAATGCTGTTACAAAAACTCAGAAGGTGATCAATCCCTGTCTTGGTGCGCCAATAAGCAAAAATCTGAGTTTTGAAACATGAAAATGGTTAAAATAGGCCCAGGCACGCACCATAACCTCTGTGGGCCAAAAATGTAAAATGTAAAAAATGCCCATTTTGCTGCTGAGTGCAAGTCATTTGTCCACGAAGTTTGAAAATTTGAATGCCAAAAGCAGCCAAGACAGGTGAGATGTGTGTGTCGTTGAGCACCAGTTAGGGATAGTTTTCAGAATATAAAAAAATATTAAAAAAATCAAACTCATGACAACTGTGTCATCGAGCAGATTTGTCAAACAAAAGTGCCCTAACCTGCAGATGTGCGTGCCAGTATGCAGGAAATACAGGGGTCAAAAAAAACAGAAAATATAAGGAAAATCCCTAGAGGCGCACTAAAAAAAAAACCCTAGGTAGTCATTAAAGGATCTCTAGCAGTGGTTACAGCAGCTTTCAATCATCCTAAGGCAGAAAAAAAAACAGCAGCATATTCCAAACACCGTAGGTATTCAAACACTGAAAATTGCAGATCTGATCAGGTACTTCCCACATGTATTGCTAATCTTTCAGGCATTAGCAAGTGTTCTTACTGTAGTTTTGTGACAGTTTCTCCAGCAGTTTTCAACCATTTACAAACACAAAACAACAGTCCATACAACATCTATTGCAGGCTTTCATAACACCAACTTCATAGATTTGACAGACGGTAATGGGGGTTTGAAAAGCAAACACAAAGAAGTTATCGTTTCCTTCACTCTTCATTCAAAACATACCAAGATCATTAGTGGTTGTGCCAAGGAAAGACTGTCAGCAGTCATATGTAACAGGGCTTAAGGTTTCAAAGCACCCAGGTTTGCAAGTTTGTAGAGGACAAAGGATGATAGGGTTTGGTGAATTGTCAGTTTCAAGTTTCTTCAAAAGAAATGTCATGCTCAAGACGAGGAAGCTGCATCAGAATCACTGGGAGGAACCAATCAACACCAGACTAGCTATTTTTAGCTCGTAATATTATTAGCCACAACCATTTTTTGGCATCCCTACTTTTAGAACTGAGCTATTTACTAGATTTGTTATTTTCTATTTTTCTTATTCCTGGATATTTGCTATTCCTGGATAACCACAAAGTTACTCGAAGATTTCATGATTTAGATTTTGTTTTGGGGGACAAATTTGTACTTTGAGCTTGCTTTGATTTCAAGCAAATAATTGATATCATAGGAGCTTCAGTTAGCTTTTTTATTTAATTTTAAATGCAAAGTATGGTAAACACTTATAAATAAGTGCCATTTGCACTTAGATTGGACTAATGGTAATTTTACACCTATTTTCCACTGAAATTACGGCTCAAGCAGTCTTGTGTATCTTGTGTTTGTTCATTTGTCAAATCAGATAGCCTTCCCTGAAAAGTGCAGGCTTTGTATTGCAGGTTTCACTAAAGAAGTTATTGTGGCTATGTATATGATAGCATCTAACCAGTTTGCTGAAATGTGTTTTTTGTTTTCAATCCAACTCTTGTATTGTACTCACGCTATCTAGTCTCTGCTTTTATTTAGAGAGAATGACCATTTGTTAGCCTCTATTGGTTTTCTTGCTTAAAGTCGAAAGATATAAAAATCTCTCATCTTGAGTAGAAGTGTTGATGAGCCTTGTGCACTTGCCTGAGAAACCAAAAAACAGGTTGTTTCCATTGCTTTAAGTTCTAGGTTTTTAGATTTATTTACAAGGGAGCTTCCCCTTCTGATTCTAAGAAAAGTTATATCTTACATGTTCTGTTTTGTGTTGTCCTGAAAGGGACAAATTAAAACACTAACAAAGACCAAATGACATATTACCAAAAAAACATGGTGACATCATTTGCACAGAGCAGTTTTAACTTTTTGGAATGTCCTCTTCTCTAATTCTAATTTGGTGACAACAATAATAGAAAACTTACCTTGAACAGTGAGCTTATAGAGATTGCATTAGTCATCATTCTTTTGAGTTGAACCATCACAACAGAAGAGTATGTGATTTGACTATGTTGAATGATACCTACCTCGAGCATTTTCTTGACCATGAATTCGATCTCACTTTATTTGTACATATGGGTATTAATAGGGCTTTATGTTGGGTGGTTGGCTCCCTGGAATGAGATGGATAGCTTGATTATGATCCCTATTAGGGGAAGCCCTTTGGGAATCTCCAAATATCAATGTGTTTGTCAAGAATAGCCAAGAAATTTAATGGTGGAGATATTGACATTTGCTAAGCCTCTAGTGAAATCATTGGGCCACAAATGTCATAAATCCCTTCTTGAGTAATTTTGTCATCTAGTGGGAACTTAGCTGGCAACCTACGAAATTCAAATTTTCTGCCATCTAAATGAAACCTTTACTTTCTAAAGAATCCCATGACCTTGAGGGTTTGTGGAATGATAATGCCTGATAAAGCAAGACAAGAGATGGTTGTGGATCAATTGATACTTCCTCTTGTTCATCCTCTAGTTCAAAGCTTCCTCATCCACATCCAGCACTCCCTCAATATAGAATAGCTTATTCTCTGCACACTTATGTCCTTTTTTGTATTTGTTGTCACAGTTGAAGCACAACCCTTTTGCTCATTTCTCTTCTATTTGTTGAGGGTGTCAATCCAATTGGCTTTGGAAGAGATTGTGTATGAGTGCTGATACTTAAAGCTAGAGAACGATTGTTTCCTAGCAGCATTTGGGGATAATTCAAGGTAGTATATCTGGACAATATACTGCTCCCTAATAGCAGCTAAGACTATGTCCAACAATTTCAGATTATTGTTAATCTTCTATGGCAGCATAAATTGCAGGCCAAAATCAAGAGTCGTTCTTTGGGCAAGATTTCATTCAGTATTTGGGTGATATGGTTTTTCGAAAAGATTTATCAACTTTATCAATTATCAATTAACAAGCATTGCTGGTGGAGTGCATCAACAATAAAAGCATTTCAGCTGCTCGAAGATGCCATTTGTTCAGTTCCATTGCTAGCACTTATTTGACTCATTCCTTCTTAGATAGAGATAAACAAATTCAGTTATATCATCTTCAACGTTCTTAGGTGATGTAGGAGCATCCCAAGTTAGTCTGCAATCCTGCAGCTGATGGGGGCCAAGGTCACCATTTCTAAAGTTCTCAGGGATTTGGCACTAAGAGGACACACAAAATGTGCATAAAAGGCATTAAAGTGTGCGCAAGAGCCTAATAGCAAGTCTTGGTGCTGAAATTGGAGTTGGCATAAAAAGCTGTCTTTGCGCAGAAGTTGGAGATTGTGTGTTGTGTGTGGATGGATCAAGGTTGAGCAAGAAGAGGAGGATGAAGGATGTAGGCAATGCAGAATGGTGAAGGGAATGTGCGATAGGACATTCGATCAAATGGCGATAGAGGAAGTGTTCCCACGTAGTGCAGGAAGAATTTTGAAATACCGTCCACATGGTGGTCTAGGGTGGTGTCAGAACGGATATAGGGCCATGGAAGAATTAATGTGACCACAAAGTAGGTCGTTTTGAAAATGGGCAGCAAGAGGACTTTGGATGGTGAAAAAAGTCAAAGAACAAGAAATTTGGGATCCCACACAGGTATAAGTACAACCAAGCATGGTTGTTGTAGAGGGAATCAATCGAGTGAGTCAGTTGGGCAGAGTGAGAGAGAGAGAGAGAGAGAGAGAGAGAGAGAGCTCCATTGTAAATCAAGGCTATGCCCTTGGAAATCTGTAATTATTCTCTAAATTTAATGAAATATATGTCACTTTCCACTGTGCTTGCTTCATGCCTATTGTGCATTGTAGTGAGTACCTAGGCTGCGCGTCCACGCTTCCCTTCGTTGGGACCCTTGAGCCTTGCAGCTGCATCAATAGGTATTAGAGTAGATTTGTTACAAGTAATGGAGAATAAGTCCTACAACTTAGATGTGGGTAGAAGGCAATGTAGATGTCTTCTAGCGAAGAAGCTCATTGGGTATAAGGCATAGAGGAAGCATGTGGTAGTGGAAGTAGTGTTGACGGCACACAAGAGATGGGCAAAGAACAAAGCAAAAAAAAGGTGGTGGCTTAGCAAGAAGCCATGATAGAAGACGACCAAGAATTGCAGTTAATAGCCAAGGTCGCAGAGCTAAAGGCCAAAATGGATGTGCTATAGAGGAGACCAATGCAAAGGAGGAGAGAATGGCACTAGAAGAAGAGGATGGCATAGAAACACCCACATTCTCGGGTGATAAAGAACCTCAAGGGGCTAACGGAGTGGGTGTTGGTGATGGAGCACTGTTTTGCATGCAAGGGGCTCAAAAAGCTACATAGGGTAGAGTTCGCAAAGAAAAAGTTGTGCAACGGCATAGCAACCAGATGGAAGGACCTCCAAGAGTGGAGACACCACCAAGGGAAGGCGCAGATGCATAAATGGGTGGTCTCCAAGCTAGTGGATGAGATGGTCCACCCAAATGAGCAACCAAAGTGGTTGAGGAGGCTTGAAGCTAAAAGGCACAGTAATGCGCAAGAGGAGCTGTCATGTGAGCAACACAAGGACTTTGCCCAATCCTCAAAAGGAGAGGACCTCACAACGGATGAGGTAGAGGCCATTGAGCCTAAATGAGAGGCTCTAGAGGACTTTTGTCCTACAAGCGCACCCTTGGAGTAAATCTTCTCATGGTGGAACATGAGAGGCCTACTAAGAGTAGTGGAGAGACAGTTGTGGATGGTTGTCCAAAGCAAGGAGAAGGAGAGTGAATGCTTAGCTCTCACACTTGCAAAAGATGGAAGTGTTGAAGGCAAGGAGGAGGTGTCACACAAAGTGCAAAAGGAGGCAAAGAAAGAGCTAGTGTAAGGACCAGCTAAGGAAGGAGATGGCATTGTAACAATGCTTAAAGAGGATTGTTGCATGAAGCGAGCAATGGAGATGGGAATCAAAGTGCCCTATAGTGTCGCTAGTGATGCTAAAGGCATCAAGAAGGGTGACATAGAGGATGAAGAAGGCAACAGAAGTATCATGCAAAGGCACCTTGTGAAGGACACAAAGATGGGAGGTGATTGCAACATGGTGGCATACAGTCTCAAGGGAGACAAACTGGAGGAAGGACTTTGTGCAACTGCACCAAGGTGTCTCAAAGAAGGCACAACAAAGGATGGAGCACCAAGAGAACACACATGTACAAAGCTAGTGAATGGTGGGATGAACCAGGGGAAGAACACTTTAGTGGAGATGGACAAGATATAGTGGATTAATTCCCACAAGGAGAAAAGGAAGGAGAAAGAAGAAGAGTGAAGGTATCAAGGCTAGGCGAAGGGTTATGGTTTATAACCCAAGAGGAGTCAAGCAATAGAGAAGAACAAGAAATCTAGTGGAGGAAAGAACCGTGGCCCAAAAGCAAGTCTTGGCATGGAAGTTGGAGTTGTCGCGCCATGTTGTCTTTGTGCAGAATTTGCTAGGTGTGAAGAGATTAAGGCTAAGCTAGAAGATAGGAAGGACAAAGGGCACAAGGTATGCACAATGGTGAATGAAATGCGTGATAGCACATTCGGACGAATGGTGATAGAGACTGTGCTCGCATGCAACACGGGAAAAATTTTGAAATATTGTTATGTGGAAATCTAGGACAGTGTTAGAATGGATACGAGGCCATAGAAAAATTAATGTGGCCACGAAGTAGGTGGCTTTGAAAATGGGCGGCAAGAGGAGTTTGGGTGGCAAAAAAAGGTGAGATCCCATATTGTATAACCACAACTGAGCATGATTGTTATAGAGGGAGTCAATTAGGCATAGAGAGAGAGAGAGAGCGCCAAAAGCTCCATTGTAAATCAAGGCTACACCCTTGGAAATCTGTAATCATTCTCTAAATATAATGAAATATATGTCTGTCACTTTCCGTTGTGCTTGTTTCATGCCCGCTATGCATTGTGTGAGTATCTAGGCTACAAGTCCAGGCTTGCCTTCGCTGGGACTTGTTGATGATTGTTTTTAGACAGGTCAACAATAGAGTAAAAACACTAAGTTTCCCACTCTCTCTTGAATAAAGCTCTTCAAAGGCTAAATTGTGTGATCCAGTGAAGTAACTCCAAGGTTCCTTATTTATGATTCATGATGGGTTAACCCAGTGATTACATGTGATCTTGCTGATAATCACAAAGGGACTTACATTAGACTTCTTCTTCATTCATTCAACTTATTCCTCCTTCAGTGTGGATGATGTATCAAAGATAAAAAAAAAGAAAAAAGGATAAGGTTTAGGGCAACTAATCTAAGGTCAATGAAGCAATGATGATGTACGAATAGACAAACTCCTTGATAAACCTAACTCCACTTCGCCAAGGATGCCTACAACTACATGAAGTTGGTGCAATCTCCTAAGGTACACGAATGGTTTTCAAATCATGAAGGCTCATATGAACACCCATTAAACGGTGCAGCTCAAACAAACGTCCACAATCAAACTTAAGCAAATGATAAGGCTCAGACTAGCTTTACACAACACTTCACCGACGATGAATGTTAAAAGCATGAGCTAGGAGTTGATCAAATATTCAATACAACATACATAACATCAATGAGCTCTAATCTACTTCTAATCTACTTGAAACATCTCTCCACTTCATCAAAGTACATGAAACCATGTGACTCCACAAGACAACACTTGACACCAAATAAGCTCCAATGTCTTTGCATTAATTTTGAGAAATATTTACAACAATCTCCAAGTCCTCTCAAAGAATTTCGAGAGTCTCTTCTATTCTACTCCTAAAAAACTAATAACTACTAGCTGCCGATTTACAAATGAGGCAACAAGGCCTTTATATAGAGGTCCAAAGTACAACGAAAGGCTAGGATCAATTCACGTAGCCAAGGGCTCAGATCATGCCAACTCAATAGGTAGTTACAATAACTTGCTATTTTTAGTACATATGAGAGGCAATGAAGGCACGTTTTCCAATGTGATAAGGATAGGATGGAATCTTTTAGAGCATCTTCCACATAGGCGTCCCTTTGGCTTCTTGTTTGTTGTAAATGCATTGAATATAATCATATGATGTGGCAACATTTGATTGGATGATGATAGGTACATGCCACATAGGTGCCACCTCAACAACTTTTATGGATTTCAACTGTTAATTCAATATGCTTTTAGGCATATTCCCAAATTGTATCATCTTGTATGATGTCTTCAAACATGATTGCTTTTGATGATGAACACTTGAGATGTGTCTTGTTGATCCGCCTTGTTCATTCTTCTTGTAAACTGGATGAGTATGATACATGTTGCTTCATTTGTCTAACTCTGTTCTTCTTCTTGCAGGATGTAGGAATGATCTTCCTTGATACTTCTTGATAGAGAGTATTGTATATGATGATGCTGCTTCCTTCATGACTTAAAGTAGGAGATCTCTCTTAAACTTGAAGATTCAAGACGAACTTGAAGTTGAATGGATGAATGCCCTTAAACATGATCATATGATGAAGATGAAGTGTACTTGAAATGATGATGATCTTAACATGATGAAATGCTCCAACTTGAAAGGTCTTTTGAAGTGTAAATGTTAATGATAACACCTTCCTTATATGTGGATTATATGACTTCTCAAAGAGAGTTGAAGATTGTAAGAACTTGACTTGAAGCTTGGATGGATGAATGTCTTTGAACATGATGCAACTTGATGAAGTATGTCAAACTTGATGTGAGCCTTTTGGCGTGGTGTTTCCTCTGCAACTTGAAGGTGACTCAGGTGCTTGTCCTTCAGATGATTCCTTGGCTTCACCAACACTCCTCTCAATGATGCAACTTGATGATGATCGGAGTGTGAAATTGCACCTAAAGCTTAATGTGATGTTTACTTCCCATTTTATGATCTCTAAAAGTTGTATAAACTTGTTAAACTTCAAGGCATTCATCATTGATTGATCCCAACTTGATTCCTCTTGTAGGCGCCAAAATGATGTTAAACATGGGGAACTAGCGCCTAAAGCTATGATGCTCAATTTGATGTATTTATTGGAAGCTCAAGGTGAATTGATGCTATTTAAAATGCCACTTAGCCCTTCATTTGCCTCCTAGGCGCCTTTTTTCCTATTGACTTATATACTCCTCATGCTAGGGCACCAGAATGAAGTGATCTTGATGGAAAATGCGCCTTGCCTTGAAAATGCACTTGGAAACAATCTTGGAGTCTTAACTCCTCAGGGCGCTCAAAATTGACAAATTAAACTGCTTTCTAACTCAAGGCGCTCAAATGGTGTTATTTAGGAGTGAAATGGCGCCTAGACTTATAGGGCGTTTCCTTGTCAGATTTTCAATGTTTAGGGCTTCCCTACACCAATTTCAATCAAGACGCCTTAGTTTACCCTCTCCTTGCTCAAGGCGCAATCTTGAGGTTGTCTAGATGATAAAAGGCGCCCGGAGTTCTAGGCGGAGTTTTGAGGTTGTACAAGCAGAGAAATGCGCCTAAGTACTTAGAGTGAATTTGCGCCTAGAAGTGGAAGTCCCAGAGGGTAAGGTATATTGAAAAATATATTTAAGTATAACTTTAAATATTTTTCAATATACCTTTCAGGATGTTTGAGATAGGTCTCAGATCCACCGGATTTAACATGCAGATTCTAGATTTTTGAGGATCCACCAGATTTCAGACTTAGCCAATTTTCAGGATACCAGACTTAGTCATTTTCAAGATCTCAAACATCAGGATCAGGTCATCAGGGGACTATAGGACTCAAACACCACTGACTTCATCATGCAACAAACTAAAGACATCATCAAAATTTCATGCAAAGCACGAGAGCTCAAAAAAAAAGGGGGTCCCCATTTGCAATGGGGCGATGTGTGATTAGGTCACAACAGGACCCCCTCGGCTCGGCTGCATCATTAGCCAAGGTCAACCCACTAGATATCATTTATAAACAGTTTCTGCAGCACAACAGAACCACAACACATGATACAGGAATTCTATGCATTGAGTCGAGCTCAAGGAATAGAGTGCACTACAAGCTTGATAAGAAAACAAATTTTCATACTAATCATCACTCCTTTGTGTTTTTGAATTCACAATCCAAAATTAAAGAACAAAAGCATCTTAAATGAGCTTTCCTGTATTCAGCAAACTTATCACGTTATTAGGTGCAATAAGGGACTCCTAATAGATTTCTTAACATGTCAAGTAGACTTCCTTCAGAAAATATGTTGGATACTCTCAATACCAGATTTGTTGCATATGACGATTGAAAGCCACTTTGTTATTAAAAACACACTTTAGGCGAATTATCACCTCTTTAGAGATGGTAAATCAAATTCCTTTTCTTAATTACACATTTAGAAAGGTTTGTTGTACAAATTAAATCAGCATTGTGTTGAAGGTGGTTCATCTTGCCTCACATTCATTAGAGATCCCCATTCCTCATCATCA